>CM035119.1:65237986-66437986 GCA_020205555.1 Panax stipuleanatus | reverse complement strand
TCTTCTCAGTCAAATACAAGATCCCGCACCAATCAATTGGTTTGGGTCGCTTTTCAATAATATAAGTTTAGCCGTATCAATGGCATAGACACTTTCACAATATTCAAGAACAATACTAAGTTCAACATGAATAATAGCTTTAATGAAATAAGAGTTCAAGTATGCTAATTCAATTCAAACGATTAAGTAGGAAACTAGTTCGTAATATACAAAGATAGAATACTTGTATCCAAAGAGATAAGGTTTAGATACTCGCTTACGATATCCGTTGAATAAAGTAATGCAAGGGTTTAGGATACTTGCCTTAAGTGTAGTTTATCCTCGATAAGTAAATCAACACTTTCGAATCCCTACCGTAATATAGTTATGCGTATAAGATATTCATTAGTCATACAGTTTAACATTATACTTTATCTTCGAAAATACGATCAACACACAAGCTAAGTTTTAACCTAGCTACACAATTATTTAGCATTTAATCTCTATTCTTAACTTCCTCTTTTCTCAAGTTGATCATATTCATACATCGTTACTATCATGTGAGACTACCACAATTAGCAAGCCTACTCGCATATTATTAATATCACATAAAACCACAATCAATACTAAATATATTTTATCTTAGCAAGTTATGGCATTTCCATAAGTTAACCGTCAAAATCAGATTTCAAGTATTTACATATGATATCACATAGCATGTATTCATATTTAAAGGATACTTTCATGCTTGTATAACTTTTCCAAATCCAATCATTCATGGTATAGGTTCTTAAGTTAATACTTAAAGCCATTCAAGGACACGAACTCATAAGGTCTAACATGCTCGCTTTTTAAACACATAAGATATTCATATAACTTGTATTAAGCATGCTTATGAGTATTCGTATCGCATATATGTAGCTAGCATTGTTATTATCTTGAAAACATGCTTCATTTACGCTAAACATGAATCACGGCAACTAATCATGGTATATATACATGCATGACACATGAATGAGTCTAAGAGTACTATCACATGTGTTCATAAATATCAGAATACGAAACTTACAATAACATGTTAAGGTTCACAATCAAAACTCATATTTTTATTAGTAAGTCTTACTAATAAGTCCAACATGTTCATGCTTCCTTACGAACCATATAAACAAAAGTTAAGGGTTCACTCATGCATCTCAAAGTCATCTAAACATGCTCATAACATCAGAATGTATATATAGCATTTACATGATCATATCCACCTTCAAACTTACATTTTTGTTAGGAATGAGCACTAGTTAGGTTCACATGTTAATATTATATCACGATACATATATACTTAAGTCAATATGCATTTCGTGTGTGTCTATGTCATACCAATATGTCTCACAAGTCAGAATATCTAAAGTGAATACAACGAATCAACGTCCATTTTGAAATCCTAAGTTTATTTTGAAAATCTATCACTTCATCGTTTATGTAAGTGATCCGAATATAACATGCTCGTTTTAGTTTAACAAGTCCATATATATGTATTAATCATATCAGCATGCTTGTTCTGTTTTATTTCATCAACTAACATGTAGCAGACATCAAGCATGGAGCAAAAAGCAAAAATCTGCAGCAGGGGCCCTGCGCAGCTGCGCTGCACCGCAGTGTAATGCCAGCGCAGCTGCGCCGCGTCCGGTTCAGTTCAAGAACAGCCTGCGTCGGCAGGCTTCCAGGCCAAATGCCAAATTACTTCACGAATTCGATTATAATCAACTACATTATAATTCAAACATGTATATAAGTTCACATAACAACTAAATAAGTGCTCTACAATCCAATTGCAATCTAATTTGGTATAATCAAGAATTAGAACTTTTGACAGAAAACGAAAATGAATAACAAAGAAACTGTATTATACCTTCTGCTAGAATCTGAATTTGCAGCTACTCAAGGACACTGATATATATATATATATATATATATATATATATAATTCTTAACTTACTTAGCCAAAATTCTCAGCAAATGAATTAGAAAGAGGACGGGTTATATTTATAGAAGAACTTATAATCCAGACAATGTTATTGCCTACCATTTCAAACTAACAGAAATTTGAATTCCAGGGAGGTTATAAAGGGGTTGGTAATGGTGGTTGAAATCCATCATGATAGCCACACCCTTCTTCATCATTTGCTTGCCTATGCTACTGAGTTTAAGGAAGAATAGGGGAGTAGAATAGCTTGTGTATTTCACGTGAAGGAGATAGTGACTCTCCCAGCAAAACAAACTCAGGCCTCTATACTACACTTAAATCATTATACACATATGTATTAAATACTTAGGCTATCTACACATATATATATATTTTATACATATGTCTTTAATTGAAATGTCACACTATAATTTACATAATGTAGTAAGTGTCAATTGTACACATATAATCCAGGTACATTTTTATCGTACTGGTATAATTTTCTCGGATATAATCACATCACATTATTTCTTTTATTATTAAATTTTATTATTCCATTATATATATAAATAATCATCAATTATTATTTATATTCATGATACACTATTTTAATGTATACTTACATACATATTGTCACATAGGCTATTTTAATGTCACAACACATCTTGCCTTATTCAATGAATGAAGGAACTTTATTAATTATTTATATACTTAAACTATACACACATACTTATATTATACAAATCCACTTAGATTATATAATATATACTTTTAAGTCACAATGTACTTTTAACATGGCAATGTGGTATAATTAATTTACACATATATAATCCATGTCATATTCTTTTACTGTATATATTCACATGTCACATAGGCATTATCACGTAACTCCCATAATTCAATAAGCCTTACCATATAGTAGTGTCATATTACACTTCACATAATACATAGTTAGCTAATATATGTTACACATTTAATTCGCATGCTTGCACATAGAATTACTCATCTTATTAATATTAATTAATAATATACACACATCCTTCATCAATTAATATAATTGTTAATCTTCATAACAATTTAATTAACCCTTATATGATTAATTATTACTTTAATATAACTCTTATTATATTTATAAACACGTTGCTCATTATTATTATTATATTTCTTGCAATAATAATAATCACATATGATTAATCAATCACAGTTAATATTCCACAATAATTAATTAATATTCTACGATAACAATTAATTAATATTCTACAATAGCAATTAACAATTAATATAGATTAATTGTTTACTTAATAATTCATTCGTTAATTAATATAATCATTAATAATCCTCATCATTGTGCCACATAAGGCTATCAACGAGTTTTATTGCAACTCCATAAAATTTTTAATTATTATACTTATTCAATTTTTATATAATTGAATTAATTCATCTCATAACACAAAATCATTTATATATGAATAAATATTCACTTCCATTAATATATTCATTTATTAATATATGGAAATTCTCTGGTATTACATCCTCCCCCCCTTATAAAAATTCCGTCCCAGAATTGCTACAAGGTTACACAAATAGATGGGGATAATCCCTCATCATCCTATCTTCTAGTTCCCACGTAGCCTCCTCGACCTCGTGGTTACGCCAAAGTACTTTTACAGATGATATAATTTTATTTCTCAAGGCTTGCTCTTTCCTATCTAGTATCTAGATAGGAATCTCTTCGTATGCCAAGTTTTTCTCCACTTGAATGGGCTCGTAAGAAATCACGTGCTTGTAGTCGGCTTTGTACGGTGCAACACGAAAATGTGGAACACGTTGTGGATGTGCTCCAACTCGGGTGGTAACGCAACTTTGTATGCCACTTTGCCCACTCGCTTCAGTATCTCGAACGGTCCTATGAATCTCGGACTCAATTTTCCTTTCTTGCCGAAACGGATTTTTCCCTTCCATGGAGATACTTTCAAGAAGACAAAACTACCGACTTTGAAGTCTCGGTCCTGCCGATGCAAATTTGCGTATTTTTTCTGACGATCTTGAGCTGCTACTAATCTGGCTCTTATCACTGTCACCACGTCTGCGGTTTGTTGTACTAGCTCTGGTCCGAGTATTCGTCGCTCTCCGACTTCGTCCCAACATAATGGCGTTATGCACTTTCTTCCGTAAAGAGCTTCGTACGGTGGCATGCCGATACTCGCATGGTAACTATTATTATACGTAAATTCGACTAAGGGTAGGTGGTCGTCCCAATTTCCCTTGAAATCCATCACGCAAGTCCTAAGCATATCCTCCAGCGTTTGTATCGTTCGCTCACTCTGTCCGTCGGTCTGAGGATGGTAAGCCTTACTCAACCTCAACTGTGTTCCCATTCTCTCTTGCAAACTCTTCCAAAAATTGGACGTGAAGCGCAGATCTCGATCAGAGACAATTGACACCGGCACTCCATGTCGTGAGATAATTTCTTTTACGTATAGACTCGCTAACTGATTCAAACTGTAGCGAATCTTGATTGGTAGAAAATGTGCGGTCTTCATTAATCGATCCACGATAACCAAAATGGCATCATAACCTTTCTGTGTAACTGGAAGTCCTACCACGAAGTCCATCGTAATATACTCCCATTTCCACTCTGGTATTTCTAACGGTTGTAGTAAACCACTCGGCCGTTGATGCTCTGCTTTAACGCGTTGGCAAGTCAAATATCTACTGACGCACTTTGCGACTTCCCGTTTCAAATTGGTCCACCAAAAATGTTGCTTCAAATCTCGGTACATCTTAGTGCCTCCCGGATGAACGGAATACGTCGTATTGTGTGCCTCATGCAAAATCTCTTCCCTAAACTCGGTTACCGCTGGTACCCACACTTTTCCTTCGAATCTTAAGATACCGTCTTTATCCATTCGAAATCTTTCTTCTTCATTTTCTGTGATCCTCTTTTGGATTTTCTCACACTCTTCATCCTTTTCCTGGGCTTCCTTCACTCTATCCAACAATGTCGGACACGCTTCCATTACAATTAACTTCTCACCAGACTTTTCTAGTCCTTTCACTTCTATCTCCAATTTCTCCATCTCTCTTATCAACTCTTCCTGAGTCGTCAAATTAAACAATTTCTCCCTCACTTTTCTGCTCAGAGCATCGGCAACCATGTTTGCCATTCCCGGGTGATAAAGAATATCGCAGTTATAATCCTTGATCAATTCTAACCACATTCTCTGCCACATATTTAACTCCTTCTGTGTGAAGATATATTTTAGACTTCTGTGGTCCGTGTATATCTCACATTTCTCTCCGTATAAATAATGCCTCCATATCTTTAAAGCAAAAACTATTGCCTCTAACTCTAAGTCGTGAGTAGGGTATCATTTTTCGTAATCCTTCAATTGTCGTGATGCATACGCAATGACCTTGCCGTGTTGCATGAGCACACAACCAAGTCCCTTGTGCGATGCATCACTATACACCACAAATTTTCCCGCATCATCTGGTAGTGATAACACAGGCGCTTCGCTCAATCTCCTTTTCAGTTCTTGAAAACATTCTTCGCATTTGTCGGCCCATACAAATTTCACCATCTTCCTCGTCAGATTAGTCAACGGGGTTGCTATCTTAGAAAAATCTTGGATAAATCTTCGATAGTACCCAGCTAACCCTAAAAAGCTTCTCACCTCCGTCGGTGTTCTTGGTTGTTCCCAATTACTTACTGCTTCTACCTTCGCAGGGTCTACTGAGATTCTATTCTTATCCACTACATGACCTAAGAATTGAACCTTCTCCATCCAAAATTCGTACTTAGAAAATTTCGCATATATCTTCTCCTTCCTTAGTGCCTCCAAAACAATCTTCAAATGTTTGGCGTGTTCTTCCTCTGTCTTCGAGTAGATCAAAATGTCATCGATAAAAACCACTACAAATTTATACAAGTATGGCTTGAAAACTCGGTTCATCAAGTCCATAAATGCTACCGGAGCATTAGTTAATCCAAATGACATTACCAAAAACTCGTAGTGTCCATAACGGGTTCGAAACACGGTCTTTGGTATGTCCTCATCCCTCACTTTCAGTTGATGATATCCTATTCGTAGGTCAATTTTTGAGAAACACTTTGCTCCCTTCAGTTGATCAAACAGGTCGTCTATCCTCGGTAGTGGATATCGGTTCTTGATCGTCACTCTGTTCAATTCTCGATAATCGATACAGAGTCTCATCGATCCGTCCTTCTTCTTAACGAATAGTACTGGTGCTCCCCAAGGAGAAACACTCGGTCGAATGTACTTATCCAATAATTCTTGTAATTGTATCATCAATTCCTTCATTTCTACTGGCGCCATACGATATGGAGCTTTCGAAATCGATGCCATTCCCGGTGCTAAGTCTATTACGAATTCGATTTCTCTATCTGGCGGAAGACCAGGCAGATCGTCCGAAAATACATCTTGAAATTCATTCACTACGGATATATCCTTAATTTCTACCCCCTTTTTCTGAGTATTAACGATGTAAGCTAAATAGCCTACACATCATTTCCTTAATAATTTCTTGGCCTGCATCATCGTAACACAACACGATTGCTTAAGTGATGAGCTACCATAAAACACTACCTTAGACTTATTCGGAGTATGAAGGTTCACACATTTATTCTGACAGTCAATTATCGCAGCATGGTTATACAACCAATCCATTCCCAGTATTACGTCAAATTCTCCCAATCTAATAGGAATCAAGTCTACGCTCAGTTCATGTTCTCTAATGTTTGCGTTATAATCTCGATAAACGTATTCTACATGGATCACTTCCTTATTAGCAACTTCTATGATCAAAGGATTTTCTAAACGTTCTCAGGGTGTACTAAGTTTACTAGCAAATTCTTCAGATATAAAAGAACAGGTGGCACCCGAATCAAATAATACATAAGCATTTATATCATTGATTGGGATTATACCTGACACCACGTCCTTCGCAGCCACGGCGTCCTGAACGGTCATGTTAAAGGTTCTGGCGGTTGGGCGGTTGGATTGTGCCGGTCCACCGATCATCAGTTTGTTTCCTCCCCCTTGTTGGCTACCACTTTTGCTACTTCCCTTCTTTGGGCAATCCTTAATACGGTGCTCAGTTGAGCCGCAAGCAAAACACCCTTGGATCTTCTTTGGTTTCGGGCAGTTGGGCGAGATGTGCCCTTCCTGTCCGCAGTTGTAGCAAGTGCCACGTCCCTTCCAGCACTCGCCCTGGTGATTCTTCCCACACTTTGGGCATCCTTCAGTCCTCTTCTTGAAACCTCCACTAAAATTCCCTGATTGATTATTGTTGTTTTTGTTATTGTTCTCCCACTTTCTCTTTCCCAAATTACTTCCTCCGCTACTGCTTCCTCTGGTACGGTTCTCTCCTCCAGTATTCTTTCCTTTCTTCTCCTTGTTATACAGACTTAAGGCCTCACTGCCACCTTCCGCAATGATTGCCTTTTCCAGTAATGTTGCAAAGGAATCAATTTGAAGAACTGATACCTTATTGAACAGCCATGGCTTTAACCCTTGTTCGAAGCGTCTAGCCTTTCTCTCTTCATCCCCAACTTGGTGCTCCGCAAATCGCGCTAGTTCGTTAAACCTAGTCGCGTATTGCGCCACCGTCATTTCCCCTTGTTTTAGTTCTAAGAACTTCACCTCCATTCTATTCTTCATGCTTTTCGGGAAGTAATTTTCAAAAAATAACGTCTTAAACTTATCCCAAGCTATTATCCCTTCTCCAGCTCTTTGTTGATTAGCCTCCCACCAGTAGTTCGCTTCTCCCCTCATCATGTACGTGGCAAACACTGTCTTCTGATCTTCGCCTACGCTAGCTATACTGAAAGATTTTTCGATCTCCTTGATCCACGTTTGTGCGACGATTGGGTCGGTGGTTCCCTCGAACTCCGGGGGTCCTACACTCTTAAAGTCTTTAAAGGTTGTTACTGGCACAGTCTGAGGGTTCGGGCGAACGGGTTCATTGTTCCTTCCCCTTAAGGCTTCTCCTAACAAGTCTAGCAGTTTCTGGATCGGGTCTACTTGTTCCCTCTCATTGTTCACTGACTTCTCAGGTGCAGTCAATCTACGTCTGGGTGGCATTATCTGCATCACAATTTTTCATTTTATTATTATTCAAGTATATTACTTAAGTATTTCTTTTAATACTAAAGGAAAAATTTTTGTAACACATTTCTGAAATAAACTTCATTTATATTCATATGCCAAATCGTTTCATTACATGATTTCCCTAGCATACTGCTATAAATGTTATCACATATATCCCCTAATATCACAAAAGACGGGGAATATACCAACCTACTACCAAACTACCCCTCTAACAAAAGCTAACTCGGGGTTCACATCACTATCCCACATCTTACACAAAAGATAGGGATTACAACATAGGATGTACAACGTATAAAGATAAATGCTACTAACTACTACTAGACCATCTAAGGGAATCTCATCACATCATCCTGCGCTCTACTGCGCTCTTGTACTCCATCTGCGCTATATAAGAACCCAGCTCTCGGCTCATAGTGTGTAGGGTCTGTCCTTGCTCTGCTGGGTAGTGGTACACACCATCAATCACCCTCTTAAAAGCTGAACGAAACATATACCCCATCTTGTTCATCTTTCTCTTCTTACATTTGACCTCATCTTCTAGGTCATCTGCTCTCTCATGGGTAGCCCCCCACTTCTCCTCGAAGTGTATCCTATCCATCACCTCTAATTTCAACTGAGTGCGGAGTGCTTCCTTCTCTGTCTTCTCACTCAGCTCCCTCTGCTCAACCTCTTCTAGCTTCTCTACCAAATCTACATTCCTATCCACTGACCTGTGAAACATAGTCCCCATCTAGATCCCTGCCTCCTTACGGTAGGCGATCTCCACCTCTAACTCCTGCATGGCCAGCTTCCTCTGGTGGTCTTTGTCCCTCAGTTTCTGGAACTCAGACTCTCTCTCGTGGGCCTCTGCCTCCAGCTCCTGGACCCTGCAGTCTAACTCTAGGATCCGCTCCTCGTACTCTCCTAAAATCTACTCCTCTATAGTAGCCTCATCAGAGTCCTCTACTGGCTCATCCTCCATCGGCTCCTCCTCTGGATCAGACTCTATCTCAATCTCGTCCTCGTCGTCAGACTTGAACGGTGCAATTGTAATACCCGAGAATTTCCTAATATTATTAAATAATTATATTAATGAAATTGAGAATTTATTTGAATATAAATGATTTTGTGTTATGAGAATGATTAATTCAATTATATTAAATTGAATATCTATGACAATTAAGAAAAATGTGGAGTTTACGATAAACTCGTTGAGAGCCTAGTGTGGCACAGTGATGGGAAATATTAATAATTATATTAAATAACGAAGAATTTTTAAGTGAACAATTAATTAATTGTTAATTGTTATTAGAGAATATTAATTGATTGTTGTGGGATATTAACTATGGTTGATTAATAATATGTGATTATTATTGCAAGAAATATAATAATCATAATCCACTTGTTTATAATTGTGCTGAGATTTATATTTGTTAATGTGATAATTAATCCTATGATTATTAATTTGGTATAATTAATAGTCAATGATGAATAAATTAATTAATATTATTGTTAATTAATCAACGAGATAAATAGTTTATTTATTTGACATTATGAATAATAAAATAAATAAGTGAGTGATTAATATAATAAGATTATATTAATTGATATGTGCAAATGTGCAATATTTGAATATATAAAGTATATGGAATACAACTATATTATATAGTGTAGAGAGACACTTAAGTGTGACCATGCATGTATATACATAAACTATGTTATATAATGCAATGCGAATATATTACACATAGAAACCATATATTACATGAAGCATAATGTGATTATGTTAAAACTATATGTTATGAATGCATGATAATACTGATGTGACAATAAATATGTGGGAATACACTGTATAATATATCATGAACATATTGTAAACTATTAATTTTAATAAAGTGAGACATCATGAATATATGGTGAACAATTTAATAATACATGAGATAATGTAATGTGATAACATCCGATTAAATTATACCAGTATGATAAAAATGTACATGAATTATATGTGCACAATTCACACTTATTACATTATGTGAATCCATGTTAGTATCATTAGAATTACATTGTAACTATAATTGTGGCCAATTATATAGTATATATACATGTAACATATTTTGGCATAAGTGTTGTGTATATATACAAATTATAGAATGCTGATATATGGCCTTGTCCCAATATAATAGTCACTCTCCTTCTCCTTCACGTGTATGGTAAAAAGGCTAAGGCCTATTCTCCCCATTCTTCTCGCAAGCTTAGCTAGCAATGATCAATGGGGAGTGGTTTTGATGATGAGATTTACCAACCATTTACCAACTCCCTCTTATCTAGCATGCAATCCATTCATCTGTTAGTTTGATTTGCAATATAATTGCATTGTCTGTGTAATAATTCGTCTATAAATAGTAGCCATGTTTCTTCACATTTCTTTTGCTGAGATTTTATTTGAGTTGATAAGTTGAGAGCATATACATATATCAGTATAATAGCATTGTGAAGTAGCAGCAAGTTCAATTATCTAACAGAGGTATAATTATCTTTCCATGTTCTTCATTCATGTTCTATATTTTGCTTACTGTCAAAATTTCCAATTCTTGATTTTGATTTCAATTCATGCTAGATTGGATTAGGACATGTTCTTAGTTGCTATATAGACTTATAAACATGTTTAAGCCATAATGTGGCTGCTTAGAAAAGTTTTCGTGAAGTAATTTTGTGAATTGGGATAATGTCTGCCGAAGTAGACTGCAGTCTGGCCAGAACCAAGGGTGGCGCAGCTACGCCGGTTTGGCCTCAGTATGCTGCGCAGGACACTGTCTGCAGATTTTGAATTGTTGTTTCCTGCTTGATGTTTGCTACATGTTAGTTGATGAAATAAAATAGAACAAGCATGCTGATATGGTTAATACATATATATTGACTTGTTAAACTAGAACGAGCATGTTATATTCGGATCGCTTGCATAAACGATGAAGTGATAGATTTTCAAAATAAACTTAGGATTTCAAAATGGACGTTGATTCGTTATATCCATTTTAGACATTCTGACTTGTGAGACATATTGGTATGACCTAGACACACACGAAATACATATTGACTTAAGTATATATGTATCGTGATATGATATGAACATGTGAACACAACTAGTGCATCTTTCTAACAAAAATACAAGTTTTGGAGGTTGATATTGACATGTAAAGACCATACACACATTCTGATTTTTGGAGCATGTTTGAATAAACTTGAAATACATGTCGGACACATTAACTTACGGATATAGATTTTATAATGTTGAACGTGAACGTCGACATGCTACATTGAGATTTGAATTTCGATACTTATGAACATGTTTGATAGAACTTGTAGACTTGCTAAGGTATCATTCATGTTTGCCTACTATGTTACATGTAGTGAAACCAAATTTGCGTAAATAAAGCATGTTTTCAAACTAATGATAATGATAGTTGCATATATGTGATATGAAAACTCATGAACATGTTTACTACAAGTTATGTGAACATTTTAAGTGTTTAAAAAGCGAGCATGTTAGACCTTATGAGTACGTATCCTTAAATGGCTTTAAATTATTGAAAGTGTTAACTTAGAATCTATTGCATGTATATTTGAAACGAGGAAAGGTTGTACAAACATAAAAGTATCTTTTAATATGTTTATATGCTATGTGGTGTTGTTGGCTTGCATGACCGGACAGAAACCATAAGGCACAGCCCAGCCTTGGCTTGGCCAGAAGGCTACGCAGCTGCGCTGGCCCTAGGCTTAGCCATGGCGCAGCTGCGCCAGTCTGGAATCAGAATTGAGCTAGTTGTTGATCTGATTTTTGACAGTTAGCTTATGCGATTACTTTAACTTGTAATATATGACCAGTATGCTAAGAAATGTGTTAAGAGGCATGCTAAGTGATAAAATTGAATGTTTGATTATAAACTTCCCAGGGATAAGTCCAAAAGGTATTTGGGGACTATAAAGCAACGATTAAAAACTAGGTGATGACTTCATAATGTCATGTAAACTGAAATGTGCTATATGTACGCAAAAGTATATGATGAAGTATGTGTATAGTATGCAACTAAGTTAAACGTTTATGGGTGCGTTTAAAATTACATATCATATGTGAGCATAAATGACTAATGAAAATCCTATACTTATAATACACTATAAATAGGATTCAAAAGTGTTGAATTACTTTACGTGGATAAACTACGCTAAAGGAAAGTTTCCTAACTTACACTCTTTTACGGTGCAAGTATTCTATCCTTGTATATTGTGAACTAGTTTCTTACTAAATCGTTGAATTAAATTAGCATACTTGAACTCTTAATTCATTAAAGCTATTATACATGTTGAACTTAGTATTGTTCTTGAATATTGTGAAAGTGTCTATGCCATTTGATTCGGCTAGACTTATATTATTGAAAAGCGACCCAAACTAATTGATTGGTGCGGGATCTTGTATTTGACTGAGAAGAACAACCTTCTTTGAAGGGAATATATAATTATCGGAGAACCGACGTGCACACTTGAGTATGATTGATTGTTATGCATAACGATGGTACTTTAGGCTGATCACCTGTTGTACATGTTTTTATTGGATTTTCAGTTTATTACTGTCAATTCTAGTAGAAGTTCATAGTCCTTAGTGACTGCTCAGTATTCAGTTATTTGAAATCTTGAATTGACTTATTATTGAATCATATCCTGTCCTTAGCAACTGTTATTGAGAACTGTTGATATTCTTGTTATTCTTGAGCTATCAAACCTTGCTATACCCTTTCGAGAATTGAGAATCTTATTATTCACCCTTATTGTATATTACTTGCTGGGCAATTTGTGCTCATTCTTGCTTTCCCTAAAACATTTCAGTTAAGGCAGAGCATGGCGAACCTTCGGGCATTGATAAGGGCAAGGGCAAGGCTACCAACTAGCTTATGTCTGTTATGTTTCAAATATATTAATATTGTGTGAAGATGATGTAGTAAGACTGGATTTGTTTATGTTTAAGCTTAAGTTAGATTATATAACAAGTCGTTAATTGATATTGCTATGTAATCTATTAAGTACTGTAGGTTGCGAGACTTGGGGGAATAATTATAATAAATCATTGTAAATTATTCTAGAATAGATTTTCCGCTGTGGTTGTGTGATATTTAGTTATCATTATTGCGATGTATTACCATGAGCACGTGATGAACCGAATTCGAGAGACCAAGTGGCGGTCCTGGAATTTGGGGGTGTCACAGCAATAGCCTGCATTGGTGTAGCCTCTAGAGGTGCCTCGTATACTACATGTATATCCCTGGGCTCCTCCTCTGCCACTCTACTAGGTACACCTGTGTCTGTCATCCTACAATCACAAACACAAGACAAGAAACAGCAACTCCATTAGAATGTTAAATAAATTATAAGTTCATTGTATAGAATGAAGTTACATTTCATAACAGACTAAGTCTCTCAAGGAAAACTCTACATAAGTTTTATCTCCTTCCTAACTTCTAAGTTCGCCTAAGTTATAGTCTAAGGACACTCGTTCCTAAGGTTTATAACTACAGCTCTGATACCAACCTGTGACGCCCCCAAATCCGTGACCGCCACTTGGTCTTTCGAATTCGGTTCATCACGTGCTCATGGTAATACATCACAATAATAATAACTAAATATCATACAATCACAGTGAAAAATCTATTCCTGAATAATTTACAATAATTTATTATAATTATTCCCCCAAGTCTCGCAACCTACAGTACTTAATAGATTACATAATAATATCAATTAATGACTTATTACATAATCTAACTTAAGCTTAAACATAATCAAATCCAGTCTTACTACATCATCTTAATACAATAATAAAATATTTAAAACATAACAGAGACAAGCTAGTTGGCAGCCTTGCCCTTGTCCTTATCAACGCCCGAAGGTTCGCCCTGCTCTGTCTTAACTGAAATATTTTAGGGAAAGCAAGAATGAGCACAAAGTGCTCAGCAAGTAATAATATACAATAAGGGTTTGTAATATAATTCTCAATTCTTGAAAAGGGTATAGCAAGGTTTGATAGTTCAAGGATAACAAGAATATCAACAGTTTTCAATAATAGTCACTAAGGACAGAATAATATCAATGTGATTCAATAACAAATCAATTCAAGATTTCAAGATAACTGAATACTGAGCAGTCGCTAAGGACTATGAACTTCTACTAGAATTAACAGTAATAAACTAAAAATCCAACAAAAACAGGCACAACAGGTGATCAGCCTAAAGTACCATCGTTATGCATAACAATCAATCATACTCAAGTGTGCACGTCGGTTCTCCGACAATTATATATTCCCTTCAAAGAAGGTTGTTCTTCTCAGTCAAATACAAGATCCAGCACCAATCAATTGGTTTGGGTCGCTTTTCAATAATATAAGTCTAGCCGAATCAAATGGCATAGACACTTTCACAATATTCAAGAACAATACTAAATTCAACATGAATAATAGCTTTAATGAAATAAGAGTTCAAGTATGCTAATTCAATTCAAACGATTAAGTAGGAAACTAGTTCGCAATATACAAAGATAGAATACTTGTATCCAAAGAGATAAGGTTTAGATACTCGCTTACGATATCCGTTGAATAAAGTAATGCAAGGGTTTAGGATACTTGCCTTAAGCGTAGTTTATCCTCGATAAGTAAATCAACACTTTCGAATCCCTACCGTAATATAGTTATGCGTATAAGATATTCATTAGTCATACAATTTAACATTATACTTTATCTTCGAATATACGATCAACACACAAGCTAAGTTTTAACCTAGCTACACAATTATTTAGCATCTAATCTCTATTCTTAACTTCATCTTTTCTCAAGTTGATCATATTCATACATCGTTACTATCATGTGAGACTACCACAATTAGCAAGCCTACTCGCATATTATTAATATCACATAAAACCACAATCAATACTAAATATATTTTATCTTAGCAAGTTATGGCATTTCCATAAGTTAACCGTCAAAATCAGATTTCAAGTATTTACATATGATATCACATAGCATGTATTCATATTTAAAGGATACTTTCATGCTTGTATAACTTTTCCAAATCCAATCATTCATGGTATAGGTTCTTAAGTTAATACTTAAAGCCATTCACGGACACGAACTCATAAGGTCTAACATGCTCGCTTTTTAAACACATAAGATATTCATATAACTTGTATTAGGCATGCTTATGAGTATTCGTATCGCATATATGTAGCTAGCATTGTTATTATCTTGAAAACATGCTTCATTTACGCTAAACATGAATCACGACAACTAATCATGGTATATATACATGCATGACACATGAATGAGTCTAAGAGTACTATCACATGTGTTCATAAATATCAGAATACGAAACTTACAATAACATGTTAAGGTTCACAATCAAAACTCATATTTTTATTAGTAAGTCTTACTAATAAGTCCAACATGTTCATGCTTCCTTACGAACCATATAAACATAAGTTAAGGGTTCACTCATGCATCTCAAAGTCATCTAAACATGCTCATAACATCAGAATGTATATATAGCATTTACATGATCATATCCACCTTCAAACTTACATTTTTGTTAAGAATGAGCACTAGTTAGGTTCACATGTTAATATTATATCACGATACATATATACTTAAGTCAATATGCATTTTGTGTGTGTCTAGGTCATACCAATATGTCTCACAAGTCAGAATATCTAAAGTGAATACAACGAATCAACGTCCATTTTGAAATCCTAAGTTTATTTTGAAAATCTATCACTTCATCGTTTATGTAAGTAATCCGAATATAACATGCTCTTTTTAGTTTAACAAGTCCATATATATGTATTAATCATATCAGCATGCTTGTTCTATTTTATTTCATCAACTAACATGCAGCAGACATCAAGCATGGAGCAAAAAGCAAAAATCTGCAGCAGGGGTCCTACGCAGCTGCGCTGCGCCGCAGTGTAATGTCGGCGCAGCTGCGCCGCTTCCTGTTCAGTTCAAGAATAGCCTGCGTCGGCTGGCTTCCAGGCCAAATGCCAAATTACTTCACGAATTCGATTATAATCAACTACATTATAATTCAAACATGTATATCAGTTCACATAACAACTAAATAAGTGCTCTACAATCCAATTGTAATCCAATTTGGTATAATCAAGAATTAGAACTTTTGATAGAAAACGAAAATGAATAACAAAGAAACTGTATTATACCTTCTGTTAGAATCTGAATTTGCTGCTACTCAAGGACACTGATATATATATATATATATATATATATATATATATATATATATATATATATATATAATTCTTAACTTACTTAGCCAAAATTCTCAGCAAATGAATTAGAAAGAGGATGGGTTATATTTATAGAAGAACTTATAATCCAGACAATGTTATTGCCTACCATTTCAAACTAACAGAAATTTGAATTGCAGGGTGGTTATAAGGGGGTTGGTAATGGTGGTTGAAATCCATCATGATAGCCACACCCTTCTTCATCATTTGCTAGCCTATGTTACTGAGTTTAAGGAAAAATAGGGGAGTAGGATAGCTTGTGTATTTCACGTGAAGGAGATAGTGACTCTCCCAGCAAAACAAACTCAGGCCTCTATACTACACTTAAATCATTATACACATATGTATTAAATACTTAGGCTATCTACACATATATATATATATATATATATATTTTATACATATGTCTTTAATTGAAATGTCACACTATAATTTACATAATGTAGTAAGTGTCACTTGTACACATATAATCCAGGTACATTTTTATCATACTGGTATAATTTTCTCGGATATATTCACATCACATTATTTCCTTTATTATTAAATTTTATTATTCCATTATATATATAAATAATCATCAATTATTATTTATATTCATGATACACTATTTTAATGTATACTTAGATACATATTGTCACATAGGCTATTTTAATGTCACAACACATCTTGCCTTATTCAATGAATGAAGGAACTTTATTAATTATTTATATACTTAAACTATACACACATACTTATATTATACAAATCCACTAAGATTATATAATATATACTTTTAAGTCACAATGTACTTTTAACATGGCAATGTGGTATAATTAATTTACACATATATAATCCATGTCATATTCTTTTACTATATATTCACATGTCACATAGGCATTATCATGTAACTCCCATAATTCAATAAGCCTTACCATATAGTAGTGTCATATTACACTTCACATATTACATAGTTAGCTAATATATGTTACACATTTAATTCGCATGCTTGCACATAGAATTACTCATCTTATTAATATTAATTAATAATATACACACATCCTTCATCAATTAATATAATTGTTAATCTCCATAATAATTTAATTAACCCTTATATGATTAATTATTACTTTAATATAACTCTTATTATATTTATAAACACGTTACTGATTATTATTATTATATTTCTTGCAATAATAATAATCACATATGATTAATCAATCGTAGTTAATATTTCACAACAATTAATTAATATTCTACGATAACAATTAATTAATATTCTACAATAGCAATTAACAATTAATATAGATTAATTGTTTACTTAATAATTCATTCGTTAATTAATATAATCATTAATAATCCTCATCATTGTGCCACACAAGGCTATCAACGAGTTTTATCGTAACTCCATAAATTTCTCAATTATTATACTTATTCAATTTTTATATAATTGAATTAATTCATCTCATAACACAAAATCATTTATATATGAATAAATATTCATTTCCATTAATATATTCATTTATTAATATATAGAAATTCTCGGGTATTACAAAGAACTCCTACGTCAATTAACAGTATTCACTGAAAATCCACAATATAAACAAGTACAATAGTCACTATAGATCTTGTAAAAAATACATGTACCCATTTATGTACAAATACATGTATTTGTACATCCAATAGGTTATTTGTAAGCCCCAAATTTTATGAAATAAAAGTATTTAATTTTTTTATAATTATTATTCTATTCAGTAAATGGTTAAATTGATAAAAGGTTAAAGTTAAGGGTGATATGTGTAAATTTTACAAAGTAAGCAAGTTGGCATAAAATATTCGTTGTGTCGGTGAATATTCGTTTGGTCGAGAAATATTCTTTTTGTCAAAGAATATTCGTACGACGGCGCAGTCATTGGTAGACTCCACAACAGAATAACTGTCGGATATAGAAAGCGACATGAATAATATTTTTAAAAATAATGGCAAAATTTTTACCGTTAAACTATTGAAATACCCGATGATTAAAATACAATAATACACGGTATTGCACATTAATTTTTAATTATTGATTAATACGTAAGAATTCATGTATTCAATAATTGTTACAGTAATTACTGTTCATTATTTTATATTATTGATTCAATAATTGCTATATTGATAATTGCATATTATTCTATATTATTGATTCAATAATTGTCACAGTAACCACTGCACAGTATTTCACTTTATCAAATCAATAATTCATAGTATTTGAATAATATTATTAGACAACATTATTGGCAATGTCTAGAAAGTTCTGTCTAGGAAAGGGGTTAGCTAATCTAATTGCGCGCTAGTAAGGAGAAATCCTTAACGGAAAGCCCCCTCTTTCCTGGGAACGACCTGGTTATCATTATTGTGATTCTGTAATATTATTTGTGAATAATAATTATTGATAAAAATAATAAAAAAATATTTATTCAATTTGGATATAAATAGAGAAATTTTTAGCAAAAGTGATAATTATTGAGAATAGATATTTTATCTGTTCAGATAAAATAATTCGTTCAAATATATTATTATAATATTACATTATAAGTGTATAATGTGATAATATAATAATATAATAGTAATGATAGTTTTTACAACAAATTCACGATATATGAATAAAATGAGGAGAAAGAGAGTAAATTGGGTCCGAATTGATTTTGTTACAATAAATTTTAAAAACATATTTTGTGAGTTAGTGGGCCCCACTTGTTGTTGAAAAATGCTGATTGTTAATTTTCAAAGTTGGTATACGGAGGTCTTTATCAGTATATATTTTGTCAGAGTGGGGGTGTGGAAAAATCATCCGTATGTAAATTTGGGTCATTTTTCAAACTGAATTTGGAAAAACTTTCTACTACAAAGTTGTAGAGAATTAAATTTTATATGGAATGGACATAAGGTTCAAAATTTTCTGATAAATGGGCTATTTATTATGAATTATTGATTTTTTTGAATATTGTTTAAATTTAAAACATGTGTGGGCCATACTTGTCCTTTTGGGTTGTAAAATATTGATTTTTGGTGGAGGCTTTAATTAGTCTTAGGTGGTGTGCTGCAAATTTCAAAAGTGAGGTGCTAAGAAATTGTTCCGTAGGTAAAATTGTCAGAATTGGTGTTCTGACACTTTCTTATAAATAGGGTGCTTAATTAGAAATGAAAATCACACCAGAATCAGAAACTTTTCTCTCTATAATATTGAGCGTATTTCTTGTGAGTATAAGGATAATTTGAGTGTGGATTACGGTGCAAGATTTTTTGCAACAAAATATTTGATATTTCAGTCAGATCTAGTATTTTACTAAGGTAAGGGATGTTATTATGTTTCGTAAAGGAGGTTATTTTTTGTAAATGATATTTTTTCGTAAATGATATTATTTTGCATAAAGGATATTTTGATAAAGGATATTTTGGTAAAGGATGTGATTTTATACTTGTAAGGGGTATTATTGCTTTCGTATCTGTAACGGATATTATTTTTCTTGTAAAGGATATTATTTTCCCATAAAGGAAGTTGTTTTCATTCAATATTCTTAAGAAATATTATTTTATTCCATACTCTATAGTATGTAAGTAATAATATTTTATTTCAGATTTCTAAATATAAACTTACTGTGGTAAGTATTGCGTCTATAATTCCTGAAATGATTAGAAATTCCTTGAGTTTTGCGCTTCATCTAATATCATTTCACCGAAATATTGGTCTGAACTTTATTATGAAAGTTTTACCTTTTCATGTCGGGGTACTATTCATTCGAGTACTATTCATGAGTTATTAATCACGAATTACTAATCACGAATTACTATTCATGAGTTACTAATCACGAGTTACTATTCATGAGTTACTATTCATGAGAGTACTAATCACGAGTTACTATTTATGAGTTACTATTCACGAGTTACTATTCACAGAGTACTATTCACGACAAAAATTGGTTTATTTTTCTGTCTAAATTATCTTGGATTTATGAATCTTATTGTTAAAATTGAATCAATATTTTGATCATAATGTTCTTACTATATTTATTCATCATATATAATATTTTTATAATCATAGTGATGGAAGTTCTCTTTAACTTGATTGTAAAGATGGGTAGATTATTGGTATGACCATGGCTATGGGTTCTCTTTGGCCAGTAGTGCAAAGATGAATTATTGACTGGTATGATCATGACCATTGAGTTTACAATTGAATATCTTTAGCTTAAGTGCAAATGTGAATTGATCAACATAGTTATAAATGTTGTTTCTATAAATTCTGAAATGATTAGATATTTCTTTGAGATTTGAATATCTTTGGCCTGTAGTGCAAAGATGAGCTGTTGATTTATGAATATCTTTGGCCTGTATTGCAAAGATGAACTATTGATGAATATCTTTGGCCTGTAGTGCAAAGATGAGCAGTTAATTTGTGAATATCTTTGGTCTATAGTGCAAAGATGAACTATTGATGAATATCTTTGGCCTGTAATGCAAAAAGATGAATGATTAATTGTTGAATATCTTTGGCCCATAGTGCAAAGATGAATTGATTATTATGAATATGAACATGAACTGTGATTTGGTATAACCATGATCTTTGGTGTTTCAGGTAAAGACAGGTGATGAAAGCTATCTTCGTCCTGGGTGCGAAGAGGAACTTAGCAACACAATTATGATTATGAATTATTCACAGGATTGTGGACATGAACTGTTGATTGATGTTACAGGGATAAAACATTGTTAGTGGACTTTTAATATGGAGAAGATAATAGACATTATAGTATATTTGACTCTTCTAATGGATTGTTCGTTCCGCTGCAACTATGGTTGAAAAGTTTTATCATCTACCATATGTTCTAAATCTCTGAGTTATTACTGACGAATGCTATTGATAATTTGACTATTTTTAGTCATAATATTTTTTACTGGGCTATTTGTGCTCACCCTTTTGCTTCACAATTCGTTTCAGGTAATAAGAGTGTAGCTGGGTCGAGCGGGGATAACAAGGGACTAGAGTGATGGTCGGTGACCGTTGAAGTTTCTTAATACATTATAAAATAATATGACAATATATAATTGTATTGAGAACTTTAAATGTGTGTGTCGTATTTTATACGTGATTTAACAGTTAATTTTGGTGACCCGACTTAGGTGAGGTGAACCCGACTTTGGATGGGTGTGTTGCCACTATCATATAAGTTGTCTAACCACATACAACTTCCTGTTATTATAAGACATGGATGTGCGCATCCACTTGTTAATTATATCTATGAGCACTACCTATATAATCTTGGAGTATGGTTGGAATATAATCCTCAGTTTGAGAAAATTGAGAAAATTATATGGCAAGAGAATAACCACTATTGGAATGAACAGGATAGTAATCTTCTCGTTCTTCTTTGGGGTCTATTGGGTCAACCAAGGTAATTCTCAAGTCCTATGATATTTATTATAACTTAGAAGCATGGCCTCCCATGTACGAAGGTTTTCTTGAGCATTTTCCAAAGTTTTTAATTCCTAAAACAGTTATTGACTGTACTTTTATATAACGTATCATTGATAAGGAGTGTGAGTATTGTTATTCACAGTTTATGTGTGGTCGTATTGTGTACGACAATTGGATATAAAAGATTTGTATTTGGATTCTGTACCATATATTTCTTGGCGACCCAGAATGGGTTGGGTGGATTGAACCTATTTTGGGGGCGTCACAAATGGTATCAGAGCTTAGGGATATGGTTGCTGGCGGAGATCTAAGATTAGAACTAGGAGGGGAAGGACGAGTAATATTATTTTCTAGTGTGTGACTTACCTAAGCTGAATTTTCTTACTTAATAAATTGACAAATTGTGATATGTCAATTATGTCAATTAATCTTTGTTTTGAAACTGTATTCTAGAATGACCAATGGAGAAATCATGATACAGAAGAAATGACCGGGAAGATAGAATCTGGAATGAAAGCAAGGTATACTCACCTCTTCAAATTACCAGGTACGTAAATTTCGGGGACGAAATTTCATAAGGAGGGGAGATTGTAAGACCCCGAATTTTATGAAATAGAAGTATTCAATTTTCTTATAATTATTTATCTATTTAGTAAATGGTTAAATTGATAAAAGGTTAAAGTTAAGGGTGATATGTGTAAATTTTACAAAGTAATTAAGTTGGCATAAAATATTCGTTGTGTCGGGGAATATTCGTTTGGTTGAGAAATATTCTTTTTGTCATAGAATATTCGTACGACGGCGCAGTCATTGGTGGACCCCACCACATAATAACTGTCGGATATAGAAAGCGACAGGAATAACATTTCTAAAAATAATGGCAAAATTTTTACCGTTAAACTGTTGAAATACCCGGTGGTTAAAATACAATAATACGCGTTGTTGCACAGTAGCACAAGGTTTTGCACAATATTTTCTAATTATTGATTAATACGTAAGAAGTCACGTATTCAATAATTGTTACAGTAATTACTATTCATTATTTTATATTATTGATTCAATAATTATCACAGTAACCACTGTACAGTATTTTACATTATCAAATCAATAATTCATAGTATTTGAATAATATTATTAGACAGCATTATTGGCAATATCTAGAACATTTTGTCTAGAAAAGGGGTTAATTAATCTAATTGCGCTAGTAAGGAGAAATCCTTAACGGAAAGCTCCTTCTTTACTGGGAACGACCTGGTTGTCAGTATTGTGATTCTGTAATATTATTTGTGAATAATAATTATTGATAAAAATGATAAGGAAATATTTATTCAATGTGGATATAAATGGAGGAATTTTTAGTAAAAATGACAATTATTGAGAATAGATATTTTATCTGTTCTGATAAAATAATTCATTCAAATATATTATTATAATATTATATTTTAAGTGTATAATGTGTGTAGACACTCAAAATTTTCCTTGCCTAATACTAACACTGTAAGAGGGTAAAACTGTCAATCAATTCAAATCCGGTCACCAATGCCGGTCCTTCAATTCAAATTCGGCCATCAATGCCGGTCCTTTAACTCAAAATCGACAGCCAATGCCGGTCCTTAAACCTAAATTCGATCCACAATATCGGTAACCTAAATCCGATCCCCAATATCGGTACTCCAGCCAAATCTGATCCCCAATATCGGTAATTCAGCCAAATCCGATCACCAATGTCGGTATTCAATCCAGCTCCGATAGTCAATCGGACCGTCCATCCATTTTCGATAGTCAATTGGACTGTCCATATAGCTCCGATAGTCAATCGGATCGTCAATCCAGCTCTAATAGTTAATCAAACCGTCTATCCAGCTCCGATCTCCAATCGGACAGTCTATCCAATTTTGATAGTCAATCGGACCATTTATCCAGCTCCGATAGTCAATCGGACCGTCTATCCAGCTTTGATCTCCAATCGGATCGTCCATCCAGTTTTGATTGACAATCAGATCATCAGATCAACCCTGATCTTAATATCGGGCCATCAAATCAATCCTGATCTCCAATCAAGCCATCAGTTCAAACCCCGATCTTCACATCGGGCCGTCAAGTCAGCTCCAGTCTCAACCCGGGAGGTATAGGTCAACTTGAACATCAACCCAAGACATGTCAAGTCATCCCCGGTCTCAGCCCGGGAAGTACAGTTCAGCCCCAGAAACAACCCTGGGAAGCCAGATCCATCAAAGGCCGTGCCGACACCACAGGCAACCCCGGAAGGGGCAAAACGGTTATTTTATTCAACTATCAATTGATTTGGTCAAATTCAAGCCGAATTGATGGCATCAAAGTCAGAATGAACCATAACAACGATCCCGAGTGCTAACAGCGCAAGACAGCTTAATATGTCTTCTCGGACCCGGAAAATATTTTATCCTATGTCATTGCCACACTCTCGACGAGAGCTTTCTGAAAAGGTATCGTACGCCTCAAACGGATGCTCCGATCAAAAGTTTGAAAGTTCTGACTTCAACTGTGCGTTGACCGAAGTGCACATACTTCGAGATGATGGAACCCGGCACCGCAGGCCCCACCTGGGGAGCCGCATCTCTACCTGCGACAGTCGCAGGTAGAGCTAAGGCTTCCTGGCCTATAAATAAACGTGCACCCCCTTCATTTTTATAATTCAAAAACGCAGCGAAGCTCTGCCAGTCTGATTTTTTGACTTTTACATCTCTTCCAAACCCAAATATTTTTACTCCAACACGTAGACAAACATATATACTACCACATACAAAAAAACCACTAGTAGATTTGGACGTTTAAAGCCTATGATTTAAAAAGCCCGTATCGTAGTCCATTGTAAGTATTTTTACGATCAGAAAGTCAATATTACTACTTTGCACTATTTTCCACTTACACATGAAGTTTCATCTTCTAAATATGCCCAAAACTTAGTTCCGTGGCTGTTTTTGTCATAATTTGGTATATTTCTGTACATAAACGCAGTTTTTTGCATTTTTACAACTCGAATTGACGATCCGTCAGCTCCAGCAGCTTTAATGCACTAGCACACACATTTTTGGCAACTCCGCTGGACTGGGTTGTCTTCCCAGTCCGGGTTTGGCCCCTTTTTTGTATATATTTAACTGCAAATGTACGAACATTTCAATTCTGTCATGCCCGGATGTCAAATCCGTGGTAGTTTATATATATTTACGCATATATAAGAAAATTTCACCATCACTGGTTCTCATATCAGTCCTGGTTGACTATATTTTTGTCAATATATATATATATTTATATATTTTCTGTCACAGCCTGGATTATTTCGTGGCTATTTACAGTTTTTTATAAATATATATATATATTTTAATTTCAGTCCGGGCTTGCGAGTGAAAACCCATCGCCCATTTGCAGCTTTTGTATATATATAATTATATATATATATTACTTTACTCAATTTATTCAACTGCTGCATTTAACATTCATTTGTATATGAATCTGCACTGACATATCTACGGGTGGACTAGATTTATCCAAATCTCGCCAATTCTAGCTTTCAACGGTTCAAACAGGTCCCGATAGAACTTGAAAGCTATAATGGCGAAGATTTCTTTAAATCTAGTTATTTTTATAGTTTTAGCTTTGAAAGCAAACTCGCGTCCTTTAGATCGCTATCTAGTGGGAATGAGACGTTTTGGCCATTCGCAGCCAGGATTTATTGATGAATCCTTGGTTCCATTGCGACGTGATGATGCATATATGTCCATTTCTGTGCAAAAATTAACTGTGCAGGTTTATTGGCTACTCATATGTGAGCCTAGGAATCGTGGGATTCATGATCAAATCGACCGGGATCTGATTCCCACGATGGACAAACTCCAATTTACAGATGTACCCTGCCAGTTTTTTTGTAAAATGTACATACACAGACCTTAAACGGTTATCCAAATTTAAGATCTCAATAATGAAAAATTGTCAATTGTCGTGTTAGCGTCCCTCCGATGGTTTTCATACCCATGAGGAGACCGACACTAGTATATTTCTGTGGTCGAGGATGCTTCGCAGCCTGGCAAATCACCATTTGCATGTAGCCTTAAGGCTATAAAAGATAAAATTTGGAAGTATCAGAAGGCTTCAATTCCTATGTCAGCGTAGGGGTTTGATAAACAGCTTTCAAAACATCGCTATCAATTCAATTTCAAAGATTTTGCAAATCTAATCAAAATGCTTTTGCAAATTAAATCAAAGACTGATTTTCAAAATTAAATCAAACCCTTCGTATATAGGTTCAACGAAGTGAAGCATTACTTTCAAATCAATCAAATCATTATGCCCAAATTTTAAACAGCATTCACTCACGCATTCACAGTTTTAAGGGAAATAATGAAAAGATGAGGTAACGTGTTTACACGGGAGTCGTGGGGTGCCTAACACCTTCCCCACACTTAACCAAGCCCCCGAACTCAAAACTCTGATTTCAAAGATCAAGTTTCAACAGTGTCCGGCAATTGGGCCTCTTTTCAAATCAAACTCAGTTGAGTTGGTACAAGTATTTTTAAATCTACCAACTAGCGACTCTGTTAAAATAGTAAAATCGTCGACATAAATACATGTTGGCCTCTTTCCTAAAAAACCCTTCAAAACCTTTTTCCTAAATAAAAAGAATAAGGGTAGAGAGAACTTAGGAAGATCGATTTGAGGAAACCCGGGTTACGAACCGACCCGCGGGATTCTTAAATTTTCCAACATCGACAGGTGGCGACTCTGTTGGGGACAGTAGAGGGCTTAGGCCACTTTCTAATCTTTTCAAACATTTCCCTTTCAAAATTGTGGAATGCGTGAAATCCTGCGTCTCCACAGTCAATGGATGAGTGAATGCTGCGTCTTTACATTTAATGAATGTGAATGAATGCTTTCTTGCTTTAGTGCTTCGCAGCAATATTAGTGCTTCACACGAACTGTCATTGCATGTATAAACGGTAAGGCACGATGTATGAGAATGTATGTTGTGTTTCCTTCTCACAAGGAGGATAACCCGGTTGGTGTTAAGTAATGACTCTGGGGACGATTAAGTCTCTGGGGGTGCCTCATGAAAATACACCACTCAGATTTTCTCCAGTCGAACGATCGGATTAACTTCCCTTCTAGTAGATTGCGATGATCTGGGAGCCTTCATGCCAAAACAAAATCCGCGAGAGCAACCTAAGATAGGTCAGCCTCTGATTAACCAAATCCGGAGGGAAGCTTCTTCATACCTTCCTCTTCCAATTCCATGTCAAGTCTCCAATTACTGAGGAGTACAATGTAAATATCAATAATGAAAGATTTACTTTCCCTGTCAAATACATGTCATGCTGCCATCAAAACAACTAACCTCGGTTTTGCAGGATAAACACTAAAAAACACATCATGCATCCAATCCTTACCTACCTCAGGAAATTGACACGCCTACGTTTTGTTGTAGGTGTAAAAATTGGTCCTGTCACCAGATCGAAATTCAAGAAAGCACTCAGTCCATCCGCGGACATGGATTCAAGTGCTCCACCAGAATCCACCCTTGTCTCCAGGGAAGAATTCGAAGGATTGAAAAATCAGATAGCCGAGCTAGTCGGTTTTCTATGAGAACAAAGTAAGGCCTTTAAAGAGAAACAATCTCAAGCTCATCCAGAACCAGGAGCAACTGGTAGCGGTGCTGGCGGTCAAGATGCAGAAAAGGCCAAAACTTAGATTCCTAGACCACAAAACAAGGACACCACCAACAAGACTCCTGAGATCACCCCCCTCATCAAAGAGCAGGAAGCTGGTGACATTCTTAAGAAAATGCAACAGATGGAAGAAACCCTTCTATCTATCAAAGGAATTGGAGCATTCGGCAGTGTCAATTACGATGACCTTTGTATATTCCACAGGGCTCGTTATCCCAAAAAGTTTCAAGTCCCTGATTTCGAGAAATATTACGGAATGGGGGATCCTTACACACACCTGAAAGTCTTCATCGGAGAACTCGGATCCTATGCTGAGGATGAGAAGCTTCAAATGCATCTATTCCAGAAGAGTCTAACCGGAGAAGCCAGAGCTTGGTATGCCCGCTTGGACTACTCCAAAATTCATGGTTGGGAAGAACTGGCCCATGCCTTCCTCAGCTAGTACAGTTTTCAATCACATCTGGCTCCCGACAGATATCAAATAACCAAAATCAAGAAAAAGAACACTGAATCATTCAGAGAATATGCGCAGCGATGGAGACGGGTCGCATCACAAGTAACCCCAGCCATGACTGAATCTGAAATAGTCATGACCTTCATCGATATCCAAGAAGAGCCTTGTTATGAGAGGGTCCTAGCGGGAATAGGAAAACCATTCTCTGAAATGATCAAGCATGCCGAGATGGCGGAAATGGGGCTCAAATCCGGGAAGATAAAAGATCTAACCGCTCTCGAAGCTGTCGCCGAACATATCCAATCCGAAAATTACGGGAGTAATCCCCGGAGGGTACATAAAAAGAAAGACGAAGAAGTCTCCTTGGTCTTACAAGGATAAAATTCAAGGGGCGAATCAAACCACATGCCCGTTCAAAGGAGGAACTATACCCCTTTCCAAGCTTCAGCATAGCCTGCAAACCCTCAATTCCAGATAAACATGGAAGTTAGGCATCGAAGAAATTTCACCCCACTAGGGGATTCCCTCGAGAATGTGTTCAAACTTCTGACAGCTCAGAAGAAGATTGTTCAACTTCTTCCACCAACCAACACTAACGAAAGGAACTTCGAACATAACAAGAAATGTGCTTATCATTCTGGATCTCTAGGCCATGACACCCAAGACTGTTGGTCTCTCAAGTACAAAATTCAATACTTGATTGACAGCGGAGAAATTGTGGTAACAAAGCCTGACCAACCCTATGTCCAAGACAATCCTCTCCCACAACACAAAGAGGAAAATGTCAACATGATCAGTACCTCAAATGGAGAAGGATCTAAGTGCCTCCGCTACGTTGGGGAACCAAGTCAATCCAATCTCAATAGCCCAGAGAGTTGGGAAACTTTTGAGAAGCCATTTCTTGATGGAGCAAGATATCAAGTCTCTCAAGGAACAAATCGAGCAGTTGGCTGAACTGGTCGTCTACCAGCATCAACTTACCAGGGAGATGTTGAAGCAAATTTATCATTCCATTGGCAGTCATTCTCTTCCGGCGGAAGTCAATCCCATCCCCAATAGGGATCATTGCCAATTGCACGAATAACCAATGGTCAAAAATGAGTATACCCAAGAAGGTAGAAAATTCTTATTTCAAAGGAGCTTCACCAATCTGAATCAGTTAATGGAAGAAATCCTCCAAATGATGATCAACGAGGGGATGGTTGTAGATCTACCCTTAATCCAGAAAATTCAAACCTGACCAAATATGTCAGTACCATTCCAACTCTCCCGGCTATGATATAGAAGAATGCTAGGCACTTCGTAATCTAATTCAAGACCTGATTGAGAAAGGTGACCTAATCAGAGGAGATCAAATCCTCGACATTTCAGACAAAAATAGCCTCTGGATCCCCAATGCATGGTACCAGGACACAGTGGCTGTCGTATCCTACGATAAGAAATCAATCCTCACACCCCTGGTACTGACAGGAAAGGGGGTCCAAGAAGTCCAAAATCATGTGAAGGTGGGTGCACCTCAGCCTCTAATCTTGCCCTTCAGACCTCAGTATCTAATCATCAGTCTGAAGAAGGTCGCATGGAACTACGGGGACATTGAAAGCTCTACTTCAAATAACATTTCCATCTTGTCAAAGGATAATACATTGTACCTGCCTTAGCGGGTGATTAAACCAGTTTCGAAAGCAAAAGAAAAGGTGGCTGGAGAGAAGATCAGAGAGTTCCTCCATAAAATGGGACACAATGAAATCAAGATAGTGCAAAGCTTGAAAGACGCACCCAAGCAAATGTCTATCTTTGACCTGGTCTTATCATCAGAAGACCATCGTAACATTCTAGTGAAGGTACTAGAAGAAGCCCATCTACCACACACGGTAGACATTGAGAAATTCTGTCACGTGATAGAACACATTTTCAACAGCAATGTGATTTCCTTCATAAACGATGATATCTCTGCAGAGGGAAGGGGCCACCACAAGTCCCTGCATATAGCCATAATGTCCTCCGGATACGTGATCGAAGGAGTGCTTATTAATGGAGGATCTTCCCTCAACATTTGTTCATACGACACGTTGGAAAGAATGAAGATCAATCCAAACCAGATAAAAGCCAGTCATGTGGTCATCCGGGCTTTAGATGGATCTCGCCGCCAGGCTATGGTGGAAATCGAGCTTCCTCTAGAAATTGGTCCACACACCTTCTACGTATCCTTCTAGGTGCTTAACATCGTCACTGGATACAATTTGCTACTGGGCAGACCATGGATCCACATAGCAGGGGCAGTGCCATCCACCCTCCATCAGCAACTCAGGTATATCATTAACGACAGCCTCATCATGGTCAATACCGAACCAGAATACCCTACCTACATACATAGGGACATGCCAGTGATTAGCCTGGATGCAGGGATTGAACCTGAAAGTTTTTAAGCTCTCGAGGTGAGTGATACTCAATATCTACCAATCGGGGCACCGACCCTCAAGCCTAAAGTCTCCATTGAAGTAATGACCGTAGGCCAGGAAATGGTATCTTCGGGTTTCCAACCTGGAGAAGGGTTGGGAAAAGATAAGCAAGGTATCAAGATGCCAGTCCAAATCCCAAGTCAGATGGGAAGAGCAGGATTGGGATATTGATCCGGGTCAAGCCACCGGAATCCACACAAACATCCCAAAGCTCATGCCTCCACGATTCTGCTCCCAAAACTCACAAATGTCGGATGGGTGAAACCTACGAGGAAAGTATCGACTGCGGTATCAGCCATACTATTTCCTCTAATCACACCTGTCCATGAAAGAAAAGCCCTCAAGCCTGAGGCAAACAGCGAAAAGGGAAAAGAAAAGATCATGTACAAAGGACGAGACCCATTCGCTAACATGAGAGTCATTCTCAACTACGAGGGTATAAATGACGAACTCCCTGATAGTGACGACGACCATGTCCAAATTCCTCACATCAATAAGAGGAACAATTCACAGAAAATCCTTGGACTTATTCTCAAGGATGTCTCAGTCATCATCCAGGACAAGGTGGACGAGCATAATTCCTCGATTCTCCTAATTCATGAGAATCTGACACTGGACAACTGGAACAGTGTCCCTTTCCTAAGTCGAAAAGGGTAAAGGGGCAGAGAGTACATCTACCCTTAATCATGCTTTCATTTACTGCTTACTTTTGATTGCACTGCTGGAGCAGTAACTTTTGTCATGCTTTGCAAATTCCATGTGTATTTAAGCAGTTGTATATATTAATGAAAGCATTTTTGTTTTTAGGACCCAAGTATTGAATGTGTGTGTCTCTACTGATGAGATGCCAACCTGTCAAGATGACTCCGACTTGGATGTAGAATTGAACTTCGACTTGATGGATATTGATCAAGAGGAGGAAGATGACTATGAGGTGCCAGAGGAGATCAAGGAATGGGTCGAAGACAAACCCAAACCAAACCTCGACCAAACCCTCACCATCAACATAGGAACCTCCAAAAACATCAAAGAAATCCAAATAGGTTCAGACCTCACACCAAATCAAAAAGACGACCTGATCGAACTCCTAACACAGTACCAGTAAGTGTTTGCATGGTCACATGAGAACATGATCGGTCTATCCACAGACATTGTCATACATCGAATGCCCATCAAAGAAGGGTTCAAACCAGTCAAACAAAAACTCAGGCGATTGAAACCTGAGTGAAGTCTCAAAGTCAAAGAAGAACTCGTTAAGAAATTCAAAGTCGGGATTATTATGGTATCAACCTACCCCGAATGGCTATCAAACATAGTCCCCGTACCTAAACCGGGAGGGAAGGTAAGAGTATGCGTGGATTACTAGGATTTGAACAAAGCCTGCCTCAAGGATAACTTCCCAGTACCTTTCATCCATATTCTAATCGACAATACTGCGCAGTATGGTATATATTCCTACGTGGATTGCTTTGCTGGTTACCATCAAATCATGGTTGCTGAGGAAGACTGGGAGAAAATAGCCTTTATCACTCCCTGGGGAACTTTCTGCTATTGACAACCATCCTTTGGCCTCATCACTGCTGGAGCAACTTATCAGCGAGCCATGATGGCCCTCTTGCATGATATGATGCACAAAGAAATAGAAGTCTATATTGATGACATCATCATCAAATCCCAGAGGGAGGATGATCACATAGACCATCTCAGGAAGTTGTTCAACAGGTTACGCAAGTACAACCTCAAGCTAAATCTCGCCAAATGTGCTTTTGGCGTCAAAGCAGACAAACTGTTAGGATTCCTGGTGAGCAATCGGGGCATTGAACTCGACCCCTCCAAAATCAAAGTCATTACTGAAATGCCAGTACCTTGTACAGAGAAGGAGATACGTGGATTCCTGGGAAGGATTAACTTTATAAGCAGATTCATTTCCCAGCTCACAGCAACTTGTGAGCCCATCTTCAAGTTGTTAAGGAAGAATTCCTCCACCACGTGGAATGAGGATTGTCAACAAGCCTTCCTTGCCATCAAGAAACAGCTGGCTGAAGCTCCTGTTCTGATACCCCCAAGGGAGGGAGTCCCTTTATTAATGTACCTATCCGTCAATGCCAATGTAATGGGCTACATGTTAGGATAGAAGGATGATAGTAGCAAGGAAAGAGCCATCTACTACATCAATAAAAGATTCAGCAGTGGGGAACAAAAATACACCCTGATCGAAAAGACATGATGTGCATTAGCATGGACCACCATGAGGTTGCAACACTATTTACATAAGCACACGACCTCCCACATATCCCACATGGATCCGCTCAAATATGTATTCAACAAACCAATGCTGAATTACCAATTGTCCAAATGGCAGTTAATCCTACAGCAATTCGACATTGTCTACGTGACTCAGAAGTCAATTAAGGGTCGAGGTATTGCAGATCAATTAGAAGAAGCACCTTCAGGAGGGTTCAAGCCCATGGAGACATATTTCCCGGATGATGGGATTATGACAATTCAATAACTCCAGCATGAGAATACAGTCCAATCATGGAAAATATATTTTGATGGAGCGATAAACATAGAAGGTGCCAGAGCTAGGGCAGTCCTCACTCTAGTACAGGTGATCAATATCCTGTGGCTACCAAACTTCAATTTGGCAACACCAACAACACGGCCGAGTATGAAGGCTATATCATGGGGTTGAAGCTAGCTCAATCCATGTCTATCAAACACCTACTCGTCTTCGAAGATTCTGAGCTGGTCATCAGATAAACTACCGGCTCGTATCTCACCAAAGAACTGCATTTGCTACCCTACTATCGGCAAGTCCTCAAAATATCTCGAGAATTCGAAGCAATAACCTTCGTTCACATTCCTCGGGGTCAGAATAACTTCACTGATGCATTAGAAACATTGGCTTCATTAATCCGCATGTTCGATAAGAGTGGATTTCCCAACATTCAGTTCACAATTCAGAAAGCCTCGACATATGGGAATTATGTGGGAGAAGTATCAGATGAAATACCTCCTGTCAAGCATCCTTGGTTTCAAGACATCAAAGAATATCTCCGTGATGGATCCACACCCGCTGGTGCAAGCCAATCAGAGCGGAAACGGATTCTCAGAATGGCCATGAAGTTCTATCTGAGCGGAGACGCACTTTATAAAAGGGATGATGGAATAGGCTGTTAAGATGCCTCGACAATGAGCAAGCCCAAAGATTAATGGATGAAGTCCATGGAGGAGTCTGTGGTCCACACATGAGCGGCCATCTAATGGCCAAGAAGATAATTAGAGTAGGACATTACTGGATCTCGCTCAAAACTGATTGCGATGATCACGTCAAGAGATGCTTTCAATGCCAAATACATGAAAATGCCATTCACGCTCCTCCAAATGAGCTGCATAACATGAGTTCACCTTGATCTTTCTCTATGTGGGGAATGGACGTAATAGGTCCAGTGGAACCCAAAGCCAGCAATGGTCATCGATTCATTTTTACTATGATCGATTACTTCACCAAATGGGTCGAAGCAGCCAAATGCCATTCACTCTCCTTCAAATGAGCTGTCTAACATGAGTTCACCATAGCCTTTCTCTATGTGGGCAATGGACGTAATAGGTCTAGTGGAATCCAAAGCCAGCAATGGTTATTGATTCATCTTCACTATGATCGATTACTTCACCAAATGGGTCGAAGAAGCCTCTTTTCCCAAAGTCACAAAAGAGGTCATCATCAATTTCATCAGAAACAATGTCGTCTGTCGATATGGACAACAGAGGTGATTGTATCAGACAATGCTAAAAACCTGAACAATCAAATGATGGTGGATCTGTGCAGTAAGTTCCACATCAAGCATCCCAATTTCGTCATTTATCGGTCCAAGATGAACGGTGTTGTTGAAGCGGCCAACAAAAACATCAAAAAAATTATGCAGAAAATGTCCATAAATCACAAGGACTGGCCTGACCTGCTTCCTCTAACTCTGTTAGCATACAGGACGTCAATGCGCACCTCTACTGGGGCTACCCCCTATTCGTTGGTCTATAGCATGGACGCAGTCCTTCCCATAGAAGTAGAGATGGAATCTTTGTGAGTGTTGATCGACGCTCAAATAGATGAGGATCAATGGTTGCAACACCGGTATCATCAGCTGTCTCTGATAGATGAAAAGAGAGTTTTGGCCATTTTCCACGAACAGTTATGCCAGCAAAGGATTGCCAGATCCTACAACAAAAAGGTTCGAATTCGGCAATTCAGAAAAAATGACTTGGTGCTAAAGAAAATCCTGGCCAATCAGGATGAAGCCAAAGGAAAATTTGCCCCAAACTGGGAAGGCCCTTTCATTGTCAAAGAAGTATTGATTGGAGGCGCTATCAAACTGCAAGAGATAGATGGGACCGAGTTTCCCCAACTCATCAATTCAGACACCGTGAAAAAGTATTACGTCTGAAGCACATGCATACTAACATCCAGGTCCTACAAATCAAATCAGGTTCAATTTTTCACTAGAAAGCTGGAACTACGAATGACCTGATCTCCCTCAACCCGGGAGTACGTAGGCAGCCATTTCTGGTGTGGTCAAACCAAATAAAAACTTAAAAACTCATCAAACCAGACTCAAAATCCAAGATAAACTCTTTTTAAACCTCTCCAATCAAACTAGCAGGAACTACGAATGACCTGATCTCCCTCAACTCGAGAGTATGTCGGCAGCCATCTATGACGCGGTTTGACGTTTAAGAAAAACAAAGAAAAATACAAAAGACCAGTTCCAAGACACCAAAGATAAATAAAAGCTAAATTCTATCAATCCTATCTTGGTCAATAGGCCTATCTGAGATACTCCCTGACATCTCAACTGTCAGTCCATCAAGGAGAAGCTCAAGATACATTAACAACTGCGAGTCATGAAAGAAGTGGTAATCACTCAGCAATGAAATTACATCTCCAGTCAGGGAAGTGAATCAAAAATATATTTCTCTGATATATAAAACTGCTTTATATACATGCCCTGTACATGACAAAAATAGCTGATCTAGTCTGTGCAGGAAAAATAAAGCTAGTTTATGGACCCAGGGACAAGCGGGTCAGCAATGCTAGTATAGCATCTCTCTCCGAAGATGGTGGAGAAGCCGTAAGTGCAGTCCACTCAGCCTCCATACTGCCCAGAACATCCACAACCATCTGCAAGGTGGCATTGTGGTCATCACTATAAGCACTCATCTCGGTGACCAAACCATGGGTGTAAGATCGAAGAGCAGTACTATCAGCAATGCGAAAATCACGAGAAGCTATAGCCTCATCTCTCTCTGCAAAAGCTGCGTCTCGAGCAATCAAAGTCTCCTCGATCTCAATATATGCTGCATCCCTAGTCGAGCGGATCTCATCTCGCTCTACAACTGCAGTATCCAGAGCAGAGCGGAGCTCCTCCTGCTCAATCAATCCAGCATCCAAAGCAACCCTGAGACCATCCCTCTCAGCAAAAGCTAAATCTCTACCAGATAAGGCAGCCAACATCTGTGCTCTAGACAAGTCTCGCTCAAAGGTCATCCTGAATAGTGAGTCTGCTAAAGCTGAATTTGTTCCCACAAGAATGGTCAGGGAATCGCTAACTAGAGCAGCGGTCAAGCCTGTGAATAGCTCATCCTCGGTAGGAGAATCTAGATCCTCCATGGGCTCCTCCTCGTCAGAGTCCACACTAGGAGATGAAGAAGCCTCTGCTACCACTCCTGTCTCTGGCGCCAACCATGCAGAATACTCCGAAGAACAGCCCGAATGGCTACTGGAGAAATCAGCCCTCTTCCGATGAGTCCAACACTCATATACTTTGACCAAGTCGGCGGATGACATGGAAGAAGTCGACATCCTATAATCAGCAGACCCCCCGAAATGGTGCAAACTCTGCAGCTGATCAAACTGACACATAACTGCCAAAGGATGATAGGTAGTCACTCCTCTCAAACCCTCTATGGGCAAATAATCTAGGCCAGATGCATGAGTGATAAAGCTATATGGGGATGCTAGCCCTGCGCATGGCAAGATCATAAATGGATGCTCAATATTCGACAGAAATGCCGACCAAGACTCTGCATCAATGCACTCCACAGGCTGAAAAGAGAAAGCTCTGGATGTCTTGTGAGTAAAGCAAAAACCCCTAGGCCTGAAGGATCCAATCGGTTGTATATGAGACATCAGCTATATATACGGCAAGACCGAGATGCCCCTAAAAAATCCCTCTGGAAGGGTACTACAATACGTGGCGGATCTAAATGTCTCAGCCAATATCATCGGGATAATGGTGCTACCCTATCTAAGGGCTTTAACCACTACTACCAATCCCACATCTAGATGATCCAATCGCAACGGCATGTAGACATATGCCACAACACACATCAGCAGGATGTCTATCCTGGCCGCATGCCATGCCTCTGCTGAACAAACAAAATCTACGATGTGGCAACCATAGCTGTCAATCTCACCAAAGTGCTTAATCAAGAAGTCCAAGAGATCACGTGCCCCGAAACGATCTCATCCATGACTACACTCTGACGGAGATCGGATAACCTGATAAACGACCTCCTCATATCACTAATTGTCGTCCGAGAGCACGACAACTCTAAATCCAAGCCAGTTAATCTCTGGTACTCCTCCAGAGTCGGCGTCAGCTCACGCCATCCGAAGCGAAACACCTGCCTATCTGTAATCCAGCAGGGTAGAAGGCCCTCAACAAATTTGACCAGAACCCAAAAATCCGCAAGGGCCAATGAATGCCCCAACATTTGGTCCACAGTCCCCCTAGTAGGAAAGGGCAAACTATCATACCAAGACCTCAATGATGCTGCCATTGCAGATGGTGGTAAATGCTCAATACGGCTGACTGCAGACGACGTCATCTATAGCACCATACCATAAGACTGTCAAGAGGTCAAGTTAAAACACAGCTATCTGAATGCATACATATGACATAATACATGCATGATGACAGTAAACATGATGCAGAAGATAAGATATGGAAGGAATATCTATAAAAGCTATCTACTGCATACAACATCCCTGTATCCTGATACAGAGTGAAAGGAAAATATACAGGGAAAATGGGGCACCACCACCCAACTACTACAGTGGTCTATCAAAATGATGGCACAAATGTCGAATAGCCAAAATAGTGGCTGACCAAAAAGTATAGCTCCAATAGCTATCAGAGGAAGTCGTAGACATCAGTGTCGAATCAATCAACCTGCTCCATCTCCTCTGTCTGCACAAAGCTGCTAGGGTAAGGCATATCTGGGCGGTATATGGGAGTATCTGCCCCTGTATAACTGCTGCTAAATGGACCTGAAGAGGGACCTACTCCTGAGCTGGATGAGTCAAAAAAAAATGCCTCTGACGGATCTCGGTCAAGGTGCCTGATAAAGAAACGAGTCTGCTCTAACTCCCTGGTCAAATCTGCTATCTAGTCTACATGAGTCGGCTCCCTAAGGCATGCAATCCAATCCGTTATCATCATAGATCTTGGCACCATGTCTGCCATAATATGGGTAGCACGGGTCTGAGCTCCAATAGTACGAGAGCTCCACCATCTGCCAAATGCCTCCTGGCTGGATAGGGTGAAGCCATCAATGCCCTCCAAAGGGATGTCTGTCAAAGGCACAGTCAATGGCCAATGATGCCAAGCTGGAGGAATAATGGGAATACGGATCTCCACTGTGATGCTCCTAATAGCACGCTCTCCAAGATAGAGCTCCCAGCCTCCCTCCGTCAACAACGGTACCCTACAGGTCGATAAATCAAACTCCTGGCCAGTAGGGATACCTCCCTTGAATTCGACGATCAAATGCTCGGATGTGTATGGCGCCTAGGTGATCAAACCCGCCGTTAAAAGCTCCAACTGAAGATGGGCATGAGTGAATCCCTCAGCAGCAGGGTCCTCCGTCAAAGTGGAGTAATGCCATCTCCGTCCTCGAGGATAGGTCTTCAGACCTAAAGCAGTAGTTGGCTATAGGCAAGGAAGCCTCTCAAATGCCCAAAGCTAATTATGCAAATATCAAAAGTCCTCAGTGATCAAGACTGACAAAAATACTGAAATCAAAAAGGTACAGAAAGATATACTCACCAGCAGGAATGGGTAAAATCCTAACCAAGCCTTCGTCATACCCTCCGAAAGTATGCGCATGCCCCGAAGAAAATAGGCAAAGGTATAGAAGCCCCAATCATAGCCACCGAGGCGCTCTACATGTCGAGTGGCGCTGATCAAAGCAAAGGACACAGTAGACGAGTTGTCTGCCATGAAATAACCCCTGATGATCGACAAAAATAATCGCCTTAAAATGTGATCTCTAGCCCTCTGGGTCATCAGGCGGAGGCAACTGCAAAGTTCCATCTTGGGCATCTATACTCAAGGGACCAGATCAGACTGCCCAACCCTTGAATGCTGTGGTAGGGACTCCCAGCAGGGACCAAATGATAGCGGGCGAAATGTCAGTCATGACAGGCACTGACTCGCCCTCAAACTCAATGCCGGTGATAAATCTCCAGTCCATAGGAGTCATCATCACCTTGTAATCTAGCAAATGAAGGGACTGAGTCTGGTGGAACCAACGCTCAGACAAAGGCCTCATATACCCCTAGAGGCAACGACGGGGAAGGATATAGAAAAAGGCTTGAAATCCCTAGCCATCTACAATCTCCCTGTAATCCTCATGCAAAGTGTGATACAGGGAGTGCACGCTAAACCAGTTCCCTCGAGGATGCGTAAAGCCGGGAACCTGCATCAAAAACCAACCCAAGTCAAAAACCTGTGCCCCAATAATGGAAAAAAAGAAGAAAAGAATCCAGAGAGAAGAAAGATTTCAAGTCACCTCGTTGGCGTGAAGATATCTCGAAGGATGGCGACTTAAATCGCCTAGTAGCTCCTGAGTAGGCACATCAATGCCTGGGACCTTCGCACGTGGAGCCTGAGCGGGAGCAGTAACGGCAAACGGAGCCTCCTCATCGTCAATATCCAATAGCTGCTCGTCCTGTGCGGGACAAATCCTGCCCTCTACCAGTTTACGAGGCGTCCGAGCCGGACATGGCTGTGGCACATCAGAAGCCCTCTTACGTCTAATACCCGAGGAGACCCTACTAAAACTGCCAGGTCTATCACAATCCATCTACGACAACAAGTCTCTAAATCACCTCAGAAAGGGTGCGGTAAGCCTAAAACCTGTGGCTTATCATTTTTAATCAGTCCAGCATATATCTCTAGGTCCTAAGACATGCATGGGTTAGTTAAAAATACCCAGTAAAGTCAAAACTGCATGTTTTCAAAACCTAAAAACTCAAAACCTGCATGGGTCAGTAAAAAATTTCCCCACAGAGTCAAAAATGCATGTTTTTTAAAAAAACCTAAGATTTTGAAAAAATTTCGCCAGAGTCTCCTTTATAAAATGGACTGTCCACATGCACATAGGCATGCCTAGGTGGCCATTCAGTAGTACACCTACCCAAAAATAGAAACATTTCATATTTATGAAAAAAAAATCAAAAATCAACCTCACATGGTACCATGGACATTTTTAGTTGAAAATCCAGGCTCACTAGGCCTCAAAAAGGATGATTAAACTGATCAAAAAGTGAGAAAATTGACTATCTCAGAACCTGAATTTTCTTACATCTAAACATGCATTACAGTAAGATATGCATAAATATATAGTCAAAATATTTTTTACAGGTCATATAGGCATACATTTTTCATACATTGCGTTAGAAAGGACCCTAGGCGGTTCACATGCTTTTAACTATCAAAAACTACAAAAAAGCATGTAAAACGTTACCTGCGCTGCGCTGCGCTAAACGGGCAGGAACTGACGAATTCAGAAAATAGCTGTCCAAGCTTGGTAGATCTAAAAAAGAAGATCTGAATCCTTTCGAAACTCAAAACGGGAAGCTTGCAAAATGAAAATCCCGTAGCACATTAAATAAGCCAGGTAGTCGCACCTCCTCCTGCGGTTGACGCACCTCCACCTGCGACAGCCTAGGTGGGTCCCACTTCCCCCGGGCCCTGTTTGATTTGAGTCAAAACTGAGTTTAAACGGGCTGCCAAGTCAAATTTGAAGAGAAATTGCTACACGATTGAGCGGTTTGGCCAGAAATCATGCGTTTAAGCAGCATAATCCTGACGGAAAGGGAAATTCCATGAAGACCCTTGGTATTCATCCCGGAGCCATGTCTGGGGATCAACAAATCAAACTGCGGAAAAATTGCACAAGAATTGTGCAAAACTGCCAAAAACTGTAATTTTTCAAAGTTCGGGTACTAACCGAAGCAGTTTCAGCCGTTGGCTTAGCCCCAGCAAAGTTCGGGTACTGACCAAAGAAGTTTCAGCCGTTGGCTCAGCCCCAGTGAAGTTTGGGTGCTGACCGAAGCAGTTTCAGTCGTTGGCTCAGCCCCAGCGAAGTTCGGGTACTGACCGAAGCTGTTTCAGCCGTAGGCTTAGCCCCAACAAAGTTCGGGTACTGACTAAAGCAGTTTCAGCCCTTGGCTCAGCCCCAGCAAAGTTAGGGTACTGATCAAAGCAGTTTCAGCCGTTGGCTCAGCCCCAACGAAGTTCGGGTACTGACCGAAATAGTTTCAGCCATTGGCTCAGCCCCAGCAAAGTTCGGGTACTGACCGAAGTAGTTTCAGCCGTTGGCTCAGCCCCAGCAAAGTTCGGGTACTGACCGAAATAGTTTTCTGCCATTGGCTCAGCCCCAGCGAAGTTCGGGTACTTACCGTTGCAGTTTTCAGCCGTTGGCTCAGCCCCAACGAAGTTCGGGTACAGATTAAAATACTGTCTAACCATTGGCTCAACCCCAATGACGTTTTAACTGTCGGCTCAACCCCAGCCAAGCAACAGAAGGGATCCGATGACGGAAGCAATTATAATAATCCATCACAAATGATGGAATATGTTATACACATCCTCAAAGGGATCATTGAGGTAGTATCAATCAGATCAACTTCAATCAGAATCTACAAAGCTATCGCGGAGAACGTCATCCTCAGCAGATCCAGATGTGGACAATCTGTGATATCTCATCTTCGAGAACCTCATCCTCATTAGAATCAAATAAGTTATCGTGAATGATGTCATCCCCAGCAGGAAATGACAAAATTAGTTCGCGATAACTTCCCAACAACATCAATGGCTGTACATGACAATGTTATCCCCAGCAGAGTGATAACGTAGGCAGCTAACAGAAGCCCCATTCCACTCAAAGATGCCCAGCCTTCGAAGCAGCTTTGGTACTTTTTATTTCCAGTGTCTACTAATCTTTGTCCTATCCATTCCATTACATTGCATGGACATGATAAAGAGGGGCATCTGTAGACACTCAAAATTTTCCTTGCCCCAATACTAACACTGTAGGAGGGCAAAACTGTCAATCAATTCAAATTCGGCCACCAATGTCGGTCCTTCAATTCAAATTCAGCCGCCAATGCCGGTTCTTTAACTCAAAACCGGCCTCCAAGCTGGTTCTTTAACTTAAAATCGACTGCTAATGCCGGTCCTTAAACCTAAATCTGATCCCCAATATCGATAACCTAAATTTGATCCCCAATATAGGTACTCTAGCCAAATTTGATCTCTAATATTGATAATTTAGCCAAATCTGATCACCAATTTTGGTACTCAATCCAGCTCCGATAGTCAATCGGATCGTCAATCCAGCTCTAATAGTCAATCGGACCGTCCATCCAGCTCCGATAGTCAATCAGACCGTCAATCTAGCTCCGATAGTTAATCGGACTATCTATCCAGCTCCGATCTCTAATTGTACCGTCTATCTAGTTCCGATAGTTAATCGGACCATTTATACAGCTCCGATAGTCAATCGGACCGTTTATCCAGCTTCGATCTCTAATCGGGCCGTCCATCCAATTTCGATTGACAATCAGATCGTCAGATCAACCCTGATATTAATATTGGGCCATCAGATTAATCCTGATCTCCAATCAAGCCATTAGTTCAAACCCCAATCTCAATATCGGGCCTTCAAATCAGCCCCGTAGTAACCCGGGAGATACCAATCAACCCCGATCTTCACATTAGGCCATCAAGTCAGCCCCGATCTCAACCCGGGAGGTACAGGTCAACCTGGACATCAACCCAAGACATGTCAAGTCATCCCCGATCTCAGCCCGGGAAGTACAATTCAGCCCAGAGATAACCCTGGGAAGCCGGATCCATCAAAGGCCGTGCCGACACCACAAGCAACCCCAGAAAGGGAAAAATGATTATTTTATTCAACTCTCAACCGATTCAGTCAAATTCAAGCCGAATTGATGCCATCGAAGTCAGAATGAACCACAACAACGATCCCGAGTGCCAACAGCGCAAGACAGCTCAACGGATAAACTACGGGGAATCGAAGACCTAGTTTTGAACCCATCTTCTCGGACCCAAAAAATGTTTTATCCCATATCATTGTGACACTCGCAACGAGGGTTTTCCGAAAAGGTATCACACGACGGATGCTCCGATCAAAAGTTTAAAAGTTCCGACTTCAACTGCGTGTTGATCGAAGTGCACGTACTTCGAGATGATAAAACTCGGTACCACGGGCCCTACCTGGGGAGCCGCATGTCTACCTATGGCAGCCGCAGGTAGAGCTAAGGCTCCCTGGCCTATAAATAAACGTGCACCCCCCTTTCATTTTTATAATTCAGAAACGCAGCGAAGCTCTGTCCGTCTGATTTTTCGACTTTTACATCTCTTCCAAACCCAAATATTTTTACTCCAACACGTAGACAAACCCATATACTACCACATATCAAAACACCACCGGTAGATTTGGACGTTTAAATACTACGATTTTGCAAAAAGCCCGTATCGCAGTCCATTCTAAGTATTTTTACGATCAAAAAGTCAATACTACTACTTTGCACTGTTTTCCACTTACACATGAAGTTTCATCTTCTAAATATGCCCGGAACTTAGTTTTGTTGTCGTTTTTGTCAAAATTTGGCACATTTCTGTACATAAACGCAGTGTTTTACATTTCTACAACTCGGATTGACGATTCGTCAACTCCAGCAGCTTCAATGTACTAGCACATATTTTTGGCAACTCTGCCGGACTGGGTTGTCTTCCCAGTCCAAGTTTGGCACTTTGTTGTATATATTTAACTGCAAATGTACTAATATAAATATATTTATATATTTTTTGTCATAGTCTGGATTATTTCGTAGCTATTTATAATTTTTTTTATAATTATATATATATTTGAATTCCAGTCCGGGCTTGCGAGTGAAAACCCATCGCCCTTTTACAGCTTTTGTATATATATAATTATATATATATTGCTTTACTCAATTTATTCAACTGTTGCATTTAACATTTATTTGTATATGAATCTGCACTGACATATCTGCGTGCAGACTAGATTTATCCAAATCTTGCCAATTCTAGCTTTTAACGGTTCAAACAGGTCCCGATAGAATCTGGAAGCTATAATGGCTGAGATTTCTTTAAATCTAGTTATTTTTATAGTTTCAGCTTTGAAAGCAAACTCGCGTCCCTTAGATCGCTATCTAGTGGGAACGAGACACTTTGGCCATTCGCAGCCAGGATTTATTGATGAATCCTTGGTTCCATTGCGACGTGATGATGCATATATGTCCATTTTTGTGCAAATTTGAACTGTGCAGGTTTATTGGCTACTTATATGTGAGCCTAGGAATCGTGGGATTCACAATCAAATCGATCGGGATTTGATTCCCACGATTGACAAACTCTAGTTTACAGATGTATGCTGCCAGTTTTTATATAAAATGTACATACACGGACCTTAAAACGGTTATCCGGATTTAAGGTGTCAATATAATGAAAAAATGTCAATTGTCGTGTCAGCGTCCCTCCGATAGTTTTCATACCCACGAGGAGACCGACACTAGTATATTTCTGTGGTCGAGGATACTTCGTAGCCTGGTAAATCACCATTTGCTTGCAGACTTAAGGCTATAAAAGATAAAATTTGGAAGTATCAGAAGGCTTCAATTCCTATGTCAGCGTAGGGGTTTGATAAACAGCTTTCAAAACATCACTGTCAATTCAATTTCAAAGATTTTGCAAATCTAATCAAAATGCTTTTGCAAATTAAATCAAAGACTGATTTTTAAAATCAAATCAAACCCTTCGTATATAGGTTCAACGAAGCAAAGCATTACTTTCAAATCAATCAAATCAATAGGCCCAAATTTCAAACAGCATTCACTCACGCATTCACAGTTTTAAAAGAAATAATGAAAAGATGCGGTACCGTGTTTACACAGGAGTCGTGGAGTGCCTAACACCTTCCCCACACTTAACCAAGCCCTCGAACTCAAAACTCCGATTTCAAAGATCAAGTTTCGACAGTGTCCGATAATTAGGCCTCTTTTCAAATCAAACTCGGTTGAGTTGGTACAACCATTTTCAAATCTACCAACTGGCGACTCTGTTAAAACATTCAAATCGTCAACATAAATACATGTTGGCCTCTTTCCTAAAAAATCCTTCAAAACTATTTTTCTAAATAAAAAGAATAAGGGTAGAGAGAACTTAGGAAGATCGATTTGAGGAAACCCGGGTTACGAACCGACCCGCTGAATTCTTAAATTTTCCAACGTCAAAAATGTGATAATATAATAGTAATGATATTTTTTACAACAAATTCAAGATATATGAATAAAATGAGGAGAAAGAGCGCAAATTGGGTTCGAATTGATTTTGTTACAATAAATGCTAAAAACATGTTTTGTGAGTTGGTGGGCCTCACTTGTTGTTGAGAAATGCTGATTGTTGATTTTTCAAAGTTAGTATACGGAGGTCTTTATCAGTATATATTTTATCAGAGTAGGGGTGTGAAAAAATCATCCGTATGTAAATTTGGATCATTTTTCGTTCGGAATTTGGAAAAACTTTCTTCTACAAAGTTGTAGAGAATTAAATTTTATATGGAATGGACATAAGGTTCGTATTTTTCTGATAAATGGGCTATTTATTGTGAATTATTGAAGTTTCAGAATATTATTTAAATTTAAAACATGTGTGGGCCCCACTTGTTCTTTTGGGTTATAAAATGCTGATTTTTTGTTGAGGCTTTAATTAGTCTTAGGCAGTGTGCTGCAAATTTCAAAAGTGAGGTGCTAAGAAATTGCTCCGTAGGTGAAATTATCAGAATTGGTGTTCTGACACTTTTCTATAAATAGGGTGCTTAGTTAGAAATGAAAATCACACCAGAATCAGAAAATTTTTTCTCTATAATATTGAGCGTATTTCTTATGAGTATAAGGATAGTTTGAGTGTGGATTACTCAAACTATTCATGACAAAAATTGATTTATTTTTCTGTCTAAATTATCTTGGATTTATGAATCTTATTCTTGAAATTGGATCAATGTTTTGTTCATATTGCCCTTACTATGTCTATTCATCATATATAACATTTTTATAATCATGGTGATGGAAGTTCTCTTTGACTTGAGTGTAAAGATGAGTAGATTATTGGTATGACCATGACTATGGGTTCTCTTTGGCCAGTAGTGCAAAGATGAATTATTGACTGGTATGATCATGACTATTGAGTTTACAATTGAATATATTTAACTTAAGTGCAAAGGTGAATTGATCAACATGGTTATAAATGTTGCTTCTATAAATTCTGAAATGATTAGATATTTCTTTGAGATTTGAATATCTTTGGCCTGTAGTGCAAAGATGAGCTTTTGATTTATGAATATCTTTGGCCTGTAGTGCAAAGATGAACTATTGATAAATATCTTTAGCCTGTAGTGCAAAGATGAATGATTAATTGTTGAATATCTTTGGCTCGTAGTGCAAAGATGAATTAATTAGCATGATTATGAACATGAACTGTAATTTGGTATAACCATGATCTTTGGTGTTTCAGGTAAAGACACGTGATGAAAGTTATCTTCGTCCTGGGTGCGAAGAGGAATTTAGCAACACAATTATGATTATGAATTATTCACATGATTGTGGACAGGAACTATTGATTGATGTTACAGAGATAAAACATTATTGGTGGACTTTTAACATGGAGAAGATAATAGACATTATGGTCTATTTGACTCTTCTAATGGATTGTTCGTTCCGCTGCAACTATAGTTGAAAAGTTTTATCATCTACCATATGTTCTAAATCTCTGAGTTATTACTGACGAATGCTATTGATAAGTTGATTATCTATAGTCATAATATTCTTTACTGGGCTATTTGTGCTCAACCTTTTGTTTCACAATTCCTTTCAGGTAATAAAAGTGTAGTTGGGTCGAGCGGGGATAACAAAGGACTAGAGTGATGGTCGGTGACCGTTGAAGTTTCTCAATACATTATAAAATAGCATGACAATATATAATTGTATTGAAAACTTTGAATGTGTGTGTCATATTTTATACGTCATTTAACGGTTGATTTTGGTGACCTGACTTAGGTGTGGTGAACCCAACTTTGGATGGGTGTGTTGCCACTATCATACAATATGTCTAACCACATACAACTTCCTGTTATTATAAGAAATGGATGTGCGCATCCACTTGTTGATTATATCTATGAGCACTACCTATATAATCTTGGAGTATGGTTGGAATATAATCCTCAGTTTGAGAAAATTGAGATAATTATATGGCAAGAGAATACCCACCATTGGAATGAACACGATAATAATCTTCTCGTTCTTCTTTGGTATCTATTATAACTTAGAAGCATGGCCTCCCATGTACGAAGGTTTTCTTGAGCATTTTCCAAATATTTTAATTCCTAAAACAGTTATTGATTGTACTTTTATGTAACGTATCATTGATAAGGAGTGTGGGTATTGTTATTCACAGTTTATGTGTGGTCGTATTGTGTTCGACAATTGGATATAAAAGATTTGTATTTGAATTCTGTACCATGTATTTCTTGGCGACCCAGAATGGGTTGGGTGGATTGAACCTATTTTGGGGGCATCACATTATTAACTAAGGGCAAAAGTTTAGTTGGTAAAAAGCATTACCAACCCTACTTACCCACCACCTTTTTCATTATTAGCATCACATGGGATAACTTACACGGAGTTATGGGGGTATATATATATTATATTTTTTTCTTTTGTACTATGCTAAATTATTTACATACAAACACACACATACACACACAGATATATATATATATATATATATATATATATACACACACACACACACACACACACATATATATATATATATAGATATATAAATACATATAGACATCCCACTCAATCCATTACACATTGGGCTTGTCCTAAATATCCTTCATTGGGCTACTAATTAACTCAATTTAGACTATGCATAATTTCCTTTACACCTTGGGATCAATTTCAATTCTAGCCATCCTAACTACTTGGGCCATAATTCCTAACACTTGCAAACATGTCACATTATTCACATTGGACTTACATTCACCCATTAGTCTATTACACTATCCAATTATCTCTTAATTAATTTAACTTTAAATAATTAATCAATCCATCTAAATTATCATGCCACACAAGGCACCATACTTAAGCTTAATCAAGCTCATCATCATCAATAACACATACTTAATTCCATTTAAATTGAATTACTAAGGTTCATGATATATATATATATATATATATATATATATATGTACACTAACAATTTTTAAACATTCTCATTTTCATTACTAGTATTATTTACAATATTCTCAGGTATTACATCCTTCCCCCCTTATAAAGATTATATCCTTGTAATCAGTACAAGGTTACACGAACAGATGGGGATAGTCCCTCCTCATCCTATCTTCTAACTCCCACGTAGCCTCCTCGGCATTGTGGTTTCCTCAAACTACCTTTACATAAGGTATAACTTTAATTCTTAATATTTATTCTTTTCTATCTATTATCTGAAAGGGAATTTCCTCATATGTCAAATTCTTCTCTACTTGAATGGGCTCATAGGATATCATGTGCTTTTAGTCATGCTTATATGGTCGTAACACGAAAACATAAAACACATTGTGGATATGCTCCAGTTCATGAGGTAAAAGTACCTTATACGCCACTTCGCCTACCCTTTTCAACACTTCAAACGGTCCTATAAACCACAGACTCAATTTTCCTTTCTTAACGAATCTTATCTTCCTTTTCCAGGGAGATACCTTTAGAAACACAAAACTACCAACTTCAAAATCTCGGCTCTGGCAGTGTAAATCTGCATATTTCTTCTGCCAATCTTGAGTTGCTAATAATCTGGCTCGTATTGTCTTCACAACATCTACTATTTGTTGAACTAATTTCGGTCCCAAAAGCCGTCGTTCTCTGACCTCATCCCAACATAATGGTGTTCCGCAATTCCTTCCATAGAGGGCTTCGCACGGTGGCATACTGATACTTGCATGATAACTATTATTATAAGTGAATTCTACTAAGGGTAAATGATCATCCCAATTCCCTTTGAAATCCATTACACAAGCTTTAAACATGTCTTCTAGCGTTTGTATTATTCTCTCGCTTTGTCCATCAATTTGAGGGTGATAAGCAATACTCAACCTTAACTGTGTTCCCATCCTTTCTTGTAAGCTCTTCAAAAAATTCGATGTGAAGCGCAGATATCGATCAGAAACAATTGACACCTGCACTCCATATCGCGAAATGATTTCTTTTATATACAACTTTGCTAACTGATTTAAATTGATTCGGATCTTTATTGGTAGAAAATGTGTCGTCTTCGTCAGTCGGTCCACAATAACCCAAATGATATCATAACCCTTCTACTTGATTGGAAGTCCCTCCACGAAGTCTATCGTAATGTAATCCCATTTCTACTTTGGTATTTTTAGAGATTAAAGTAGATCACCTGGCCTTTGGTGTTCTGCTTTTAATTGTTGACAAGTAAGACACTTATTGACATACTCTGCAACTTCTCGTTTCATATTGGGCTCAAAATTTTTTATCGAAGATCTCGATACATTTTCGTGCTTCCTAGGTGAACACAATATGCTGAATTATGTGCCTCAGGCAAAATCTCCTCTCTCAATTCAGTTACGGTTGGCACCAATACTCGATCTTCAAATCTCAAGATACCATCCTTATATATCCTGAACCTTTCTTCTTCATTTTCTATTATCCTTTTCTTTATCCTCTCACATTCTTCATCTTTCTCCTATGATTCCTTCACTTTATCTAGCAACGTCGAACGAGCTCCTATTAAAAATAACTTCCTTTTGGACTCTTTGGGTCCCTTCATCTCTATTTCCAGTCTCTTCATTTTTCTTATTAGCTCCTCCTGAGATGTCAACACAAACAACTTCTCCTTCCTTTTTCTACTCAACGCGTCGGTTACTACGTTTGCCTTCCCCGGGTGATAAAGAATTTCGCAGTCGTAATCTTTAATTAATTCCAACCACCTCCTTTGTGGCATGTTTAGCTCGTTTTGTGTGAAGATATATTTTAGACTCTTGTGGTCCGTATATATCTCACATTTCTCCCCATACAGATAATACCTCCAAATCTTTAATGCAAAAACTAATGCTGCTAATTCCAAGTCATGGGTAGGGAATCGCTTCTCATAATCATTCAACTGTCGTGATGCATACGCAATGACCTTGCCGTGATGCATTAGCACACAACCAAGACCTTTGTGTGACGCATCACTATACACCATAAAACCTCCCGTATCATCAGGTAATGATAATATAGACACCTCACTCAACCTCTTCTTCAACTCTTTGAACTTTCTTTGCACTTTTTCGTCCAAACAAACTTCACCGTCTTCCTCATTAGACTGGTCAACGGAGTCATTATCTTAGAAAAATCTTGGATAAATCTTCGATAGTACCCGATTAAGAAATTTTGCATGTAATACCCGTGAATTTTTATACATTATATTAATTTTGAAAATAATAAATGTTTGAATATTCGTTCAAGTATAAATATTTTTGTGGAATAATTCAATTAAATTAAGTATATAATAATTAAGAGATATAGAGAATTTAATAAAAAGCTTAATTCAAGCTTATGTGACTGCCTAGTGTGGCATAGTAATGGATTAAGTAATTATCTAAGTAAATTAATAAAGAAATGATTAAGTGATGTGATGGAATAGTTATTATTTTATTACTATGAATATTACTATTTAATTAATGGTTGTTATGTGCCACCATATGTGTTATGAGAACATGTAAGTAATGGTGCCATATAGTTGCTTCATGCATTAAAATAATATAAGGTGTGACATTAATACGTGAATAGATGTTATATAAAACTATATGGTAAAAGTAAATAATTCTACTACGTATATAAAGGAACTTATGTGACATCATGATATGTGGTGGGACAATTAAATGTGTATTTTAAATATATGAGAGAAAATAAATTTAAGTAAATAAATATTTACTATTAAATATTTATTTCAATAATTATGTATAATTAAAATAATAAGTTTTATGGAAATAATGGGTTATTGGTACCCAATTAAATTATATTCTAACATAATGTAAATATTATTTGGACTAAACCAATGTACATGCATTATATGATTATATGAATTTGTATGTGTTAATGTATGAGTGGTGTACATATCTATACATTTGTGTTGAGGTATATGAAATAAACCTAAGTATACTAAAACCATGTTGCTGGGTAATAGACTTGTCCCATTTTCATTGTCCCTCTAGTTGTATCAGCCGTGTATAGCCAAGGTCTACTCCCTCTTTGCTGGAAAAAACTCAAAAGGCTAGATTGATTGATAATAGTGGCTAGAAGAATGACTGGAGATAGAATAGTAGAGACTATTCCACCAAAACCTCTCAACCCAAAGGATTCTTATTCTTCCTCTTGGTTTGAATCAATGTGCAAGACCCAAATTTGGGCAATAGTTCCTCTATAAATGGAGGCATTCTCATTCTCAGTCATGTTGCTAAGTTTCTGAGATTTTAGTTCATATAGAGTGAGTGGCTGAGGAATTGAGGAGTAATCAGAGGTTGGAGGAGCATTAGTTAGCAATTTCAAGCATTCAAGAAGGTAATATTTATATACGTGTTCTTGACTTCAAGTTTATAGGTTCTCAAAAATATTACATGAATACTTGTTATTTGAGTAAAAAAATGATGGTCAAAACTTGTTGCTATCTGTAAATTGATGCTAGACATTGTTAATATGGTTGAATAAGAAAACAACGAAGGTTAAACAGATTAATTTGGTTAAGAAACGAATCTGTAGTGAAGAAATTCGTGAAACATGTGAAACTATGGAAAAATGACATAAACCTTGAAGTTGATTCTTGAATTTTGTTGTTTATTTGATTTGAGTTGTTAGAATCATGCTATGTATGTTTGGTAGTACATTTGTGGAGTTTATATAAGATGGGTATGCTTAAATTGCTGTTCGTATGTGGTTTTGGGAGTATTGGGTCGCAACTGTTATGAAGAAACAGGGAGTAAAAGCTGAATCTAGGCATTTTCGCCCCATCTGCAGTATAAATCTCCGCCCCGGCAGAAATGGGCAAAGAAGCCTAAACTGTTTATTTTTCTTGTTCAGTCCGGGGAGATGGTAACTTAACCTAACCTGACCTAATGAACATGAAGAGACTTTAAACATGTATGAAGAGGTGTCATGAGTTGTGTTAGTATATGTAAAACTTGATTTAGTAACATCTTTGAAGGAAATGTTAGAAGTCATAAACCAAACCCGACGGACCTCGTGCCTTTTGGATTCTGACTTTTTGGAGCATGCGTATGTAACTTAGTTAAGTTATAAATAAGTATAAAATGTGTATTCAAAGTACTTACTTCGTTTAACATGAGATTTTCAAGAAAACTCAAAGGTTTGAAAACTAATTTTGTTAAAAACTCTACTACTTGTATTGTGAACTTTTGAATAATTATAATAAGATACTTTATGCCTCTAGAGATAATCGACATGTTCACCCATCTAGTTAAACACGATATAAACTACTCAAGCATGAATTAAAATGAATTTCTAAGTAGAGAACTATATTAGATACGTGTAAATGAATCAAATACATGCAAGCATGCATAGAAAAAGTTGTTTATCATTATTATGTGGTTTAATAAGTACTATAGTTAGTTTTGGATGTAACAAACTCTCTTAACTTTGTAAAATAGAAATTTTACGAATAATACTATCAATTGTTGAAAGTAAATAGAAAAGACCAAACCTAGTTTAAAAGTTCCTTAACATGTATGCATGAATGCCTTAAGCTATAACACATGACTCAAGCAATGTTTCAAGTGTTCAAGCATATATTGACTATATGGAATTAAGATTTGCCAAAGTATTTCTAAGGTTTTTGAAAGTAAGAACAATGTGGATTATACATCTATGAGTTTAAATGTGTATCGAATATATGGAAAAACATATGTGTTATAAATGTATGCTGATATATATGTCAAGTATGTATGACTAATGTATGCCTATACATATGTAATTAGGATAAAATAGTTCATTGAGGTGATATTAAGCTATAAGTGGTAATCGATGCAAAATGCAAGTTTTCTAACTTCATTTAATTCTCATAATTAAATGTAAGTTCCCTAACTCTCTTAACTTTACATTTTGTGTAAATCCGAATTGTTGCTATATCGACCATATTTACATCGAGCAAATATCTATTATTAATCAGAAATCGATTTTATATCTTGATTTTGTTGCAAGCATTGAACTTATTATTCCTAAATGCATTATAAAAGTGGTCTAAGCCATTTGACTCGGCTAGACTATTATCATGTGTTAGAAAGCTATCCAAACCAATTATCTTGGTGCGGACTCTTATAAATCTACTGAGATGAACAACCCTCATTGAAGGGGAGATTATATAACTTTCGGGGAACCGACGTGCGCACATACTAACATGTTTAAATGTTATGCATAACGTAGGGTACTTTAGGCTGATCACCTGTTGTACTTGTTTTTATTGGATTTTCAGTATAATATTGTTAATTCTAGCAGTAGTTCTTAGTCCATAGCAACTACTCAGTGTTCATTCTTCTTGAACTTTAAAATGGTTAAACATTTGAATCTTATTGATATTCTTCAGTCCATAGCGACTCTTATTTAGAACAATTGATACTTCTTGTTATTCTTGAACTAACATTTATTGTTATACCATTAAGATTTTAACCTTATAACTGTTCACCCTTATTGCTATATTACTTGTTGAGCAAATTTGTTGCTCATTCTTGCTTCTCTTAATCATTTCAGTTAAGACAGAGCAGTGTGGACCTTCAGGAAATGATAAGGGAAAGGGCAAGGCTACGGCTTAACTTTGTTCCTCTATAAGAAGAAATTTATTATAATGTTGTATTAAATCTATCTTAGGTTATGTATTAAGACTTGATTAAGGTTTATGTATTGAGTTATGTTATGGACCTTATTATGTAATGTCTTAGTAACGGTTACGAGACTTGGGAAAGAATATTTATATTACATCAATGTAAATTATTCTATTATTTTGTTGTGTGAGATTGTGGTATGTTACTAGAGTTAGAACGTGAAGCACAGAATTCGAGGTATAGTTATCTAAATTTGGGGGCGTCACATCGCACCTCCGTCGATGTCTTCGGTTGTTCCCAGTTACTCACCACCTCCACCTTCGCAGGATCCACTAAGATTCCATCTTTGTCTATCAAATGCCCCAAGAACTAAACCTTTTCCATCCAAAATTTGTATTTTGAAAATTACGTGTACAACTTCTCACTTCTCAGTGCTTCTAACACTACCTTCAGATGCTTAGTGTGCTCTTCCTTGGTTTTCGAATAAATAAATATGTCGTCAATGAAAACTACTATGAACTTATCTAAATATAGCTTGAAAACTCTGTTCATCAAATCCATAAATGTTGTTGGGGAATTAGTGATACCGAATGACATCACTAAGAATTTATAATGTCCATATCAGGTTCGGAACGCCGTCTTCAGTATGTCTTCCTTTCGTACCTTCAACTGATGATAACCCGTTTGTAAATCTATCTTTGAAAAAAAATTCGCTCCCTTTAGTTGATCAAAACGATCATCGATCCTCGATAATGGATACTTATTCTTAATCGTTACTCTGTTTAACTCTCGAGAATCGATACAGAGCCTCAACATACCATCATTGTTTTTGACAAACAGAACTGGTGCTCCCTGAAAGTAGTATGCATACAAGCCAATCATTTATGATGATAAAGCATATACTTTGTAAATGATCTTATTTATTTATTAATAAAAGTATTTATTTATTAAAGACATTTAATTATCTACATGATGATATTTTTATAATATGTAAATAACCCATAGTTTTAAGCAATGCTTTTAGAATCATGATGTTGATCATGCTAATGAGATCTAAATTCTTAGAAAGCTTAAAACTAAAATAGTTTCCAATCGTGGGATTACTAAAAAAGGGATTAGTAAATTTGAATAGATTGGTACATATGTTTCTTGCTCATTGGATGAGGATGATTGATCTCATGATCATTTGTGTGGAGACACTAAAGCAAGTATTTAGGTGCTTATTAGAGAAAAAGTTTACTGAACGTGACTCGCTATGGAATACCTAATAAAGTTTTACTTGTCTGTCAATAGGAATTCCTAATGTGATAGTAGTACAAGTAATCTGTGGACTTGAGATCATCATAGTATCTTGTATGTAATGAATTATACTTTGACTTATTCCTTAAGACCCTTAGGGTATATCAAAGGGTATGCTTGGGGTGTAATAAGTTACATATGGAGATAATGAATGGTCAATAAAGATTCTATCACTTCTAGTAAAAGAAGGGATATGTCCTATATGATTCGTTAAATTACAACCCAGTAGTCCTTAGCAAAGGCAGAATGAAATTAGAAAGGAGTTTCTAATTTGCATTATTTGGAGTTGTGCATTTTCTAATCGAAATACATATAATTAAATAAAATAAGACTTGACAGTAATTCCATGTTTTATATTTAATTAGAACATTGTATGGTGGAAGGATTGAATTGTACGGTAACTATTTACTCACAGGTTCTTTTATGATTAATGTTGAAATCTATATTATGTGGAAAGTTGTTGATCGCTAGGGATGCTTATCCCTATTATAGAGTAAATATTATTTATTTAAATATATTATTAGTTTAATTTATTTATTTAACTAAGATTAGAATTGTTCTAATTGATTTATTCACAACAGGTTTAATATGGAGAACCTAAAGAGTCACACCATAAAAAGAAGGATAATTATTTAAGAAGGTAATTACATAATCGTAATAATGCATCAAGTGTAATTAATTTAATCTATAGCGATAGAATAAATTAAATAGCTTAATATTTATTATTTAATATTTTGAAAATATTAAATATAAATTAATAAGAGGAGTCTTATTAATATTATTACAATTATTATTATTTTAATTTCTAAAGGAGTTTAGAAATTAATTTAATATTAGTACTCTCTTTTATTCCTAATAAGATTAGGAGACAAATTAATTAAAGTAGTTTAATTAATTAATCCCAATATGTTGACAAGCCTAATTAATTAAAGGAATTTAATTAATTAAATGAAATCCCATGTCTAATAGGATTAGGAGTCTTCTGATAGATTTCAGTTGATACAATTTCAATTGTTGGAGAGTACTCCTTTTCTATAGAAGATAGAAAACTAGGGTTTAGCCAACCACCCTCCTTCTTGAATAATTCTTATTCCTTGGTGAATCATCTCTAGAGGCCAAACACTTAGGTGGCTAACGTTGATCAAAGGAAGGAATCTAACCCGCAAATTCAAGGAGATCATGAAGAACAAGGAGTTGAACTCGTACTTGTGGAAGTTTCGTTCTACAAGGATATGATTCCGTAACTTTTTATTTATCGTTTTAAATTAATAATTTGCATAAAGGATGATCCGGGTAATGTTTTTGTAAATTTTTTTTAAAACTCTGATATACTATGCTTTCGCTAATTTTGCAATTTGATTGCACCCACGATTTTGTACAAACCCAATAGTGGTATCAAAGCCAAACTTTTATGCAATTATTAATTATTTTGATTCCATATATATATGCGTATGTATTTAGAATAATTTATTGGGCATAATTAGTTGTATAAAAGTATTTTTTTTATGAAAGAAAAAATAACGGAAAGCTATCCCTTTTTCCCACTTCGCTGCTATGAATTATGATCCGTGTTTTTCATCAAAAAGGTAACTTGAAGTTATATATATATATATATATATATATATATATATATATATATATATATATATATATATATATATATATATATATATAATCACAATACCCAGGATATCAAAAGGTTATATATAGTAACGAGACGTTGCAGGAAGGATTTCAAAAAGCGTGATATATTATATATAATATATATTATTATAAAAGTGAATCAGATTCAAAAAGGTTCCTGGAATGTTTTTTTTAAAAGGAGACTATTGGTATATATATATATATATATATATATATATATATATAGTATTCTTAATAATTTTATATTTAAAATAAAGAGATTATTTTAATTTTGAAATTGAATTTCATGCAATTCAAAATTGCCCATTAAATGATACTCATATATATATGGAATGATTTTGATTCATGAGATAAATGTTAATTTATTGATGCATATGGTGATATATATGACAATAAATGAGATTGATTATGGGACTATTGACCAATGTGATTGGATTTTATTTTAGTTGAATGCTTGAATGAATGAGTTTTATTAAATGGAGTCTGCGTACCTTGTCTTCTTTGATTTTTTCTTGATGTAAAAATTCTATCTCCCTCTCCTATGTACTTCCCCTTGACTGCTGGTCAATGTTTCTATTTAAATTAAATAGTTTATGTAATAGAAATAGTTAGAATTATCATGAAGAAATTTAAGGCCAAGGAGCAAGGAGCGCCTGAAGATCCGTTTGTAATGGAGCCCGGGTTTAAATGTAATAGTTACGTTTAAATTTAAATTCTTGCACTCCTAGGTTTGACCTTTTGGTTCACTTGGTGGCTCACTTCGAGTGAACCAAACTAGAATAAAAATCCATAATCAATCCGGGCAGAATATAGTATTCTATATATGCATGCTAAGTATTATATATATTATATTTTATACAAACATGCTTCACATATTTTAATAAAATGACCCGTATTTTATATATATGTGTGCATGCGCGCTAAACAAGATGAGACAAATAATAACAAATCCTTCAAAGAAATCATATTAAGTCTAAAGCGTTCAATGATATTTGAAATATCGAACGTCGCCTTCTAGCATGATAAATTAATAGAGTATTAAATATTTAATATGAGTTTGTTGTGCACACACAAGGCAAATATTAAGTATTTAAGATATTAATTTAATCACATTTGATGCTTATAAAAAAAATTATACAATATTGTTTTGTTGTGCACACACAAGATTAATATTTTTCTTTTTTTAATATATGGAGTGCTAAGTTGGACTTTACTTAAATAATTTTAGTTCGGATATGCACACACTTGACCATTATGATCTAAGAGACAGAATACAAGGAGTTACATGTTGATGTAATTGACAAGAGTTGTCTACCTATTTATTTGTATATCGTTTGTTGTGCACACACAAGGCTATATACATTTGAAATGGGATCCTTAATCTCACTAGCAGATCTTTAATTAGATTTTGCCGAACTATATATACGAGGGTAATATATTTTGAAGAAAATACTGGAAGACACCAATTTAAAATAAGACCTAATTTATTTTGGTATATAAAATTAATTAAATAAATATTTGCTAAAATATTGTCTTTTTATATACAGAAGTTTAAAATATCAAAATCACTAATCTCACTATATAGCATACTTGATGCTAACAAACTAACCGGGCCGAGTTACACGGACTGGTTAAACAATCTGAGAATAGTTCTGTGACGAACGAGATTTTATAATTTAATTTGAATATTTATTGGATTAAATAAATATTTTTTGATAATTTAATTATTAAATTAAATAATTAATTGATGAATTCGTGGTAGATTAATTTAATTATATGTGTTACATTGATTAAATTAATGTGGAGAATTTTATTATTCAAAGTATGAATTTAATTGAGCTTATTTGATGAAATGAATTATTTAATAAGCATAATGTTATTCTAATTAATTTAATAATTAATTAGAGATTTAATGATTTGACATAATTAATAAATGAGAATTTTAATTATGTGATTATGTGATTTAATGTGAAATTATTTTATTTTATTTAATTGTTTTAATAAGATTATATATTTAATTGGGTGTGACATTATTAAACTATATAATAAGAGTTTAATTAAATTAAATGGAAATGTGATATCAAGGAATAGCCAAACAAGGCCATAATGGGGAGTTGCACCAGTTAACCCATTAAGGATTAACTGACCACTAACTTACCGTTATATACATATTATATTATATACGTATATTATAGCCTTATATCTATATCAGTTCATATATCGTATTCATATTCCATCAGAGAACTAAATAGAGAGAATAGAGAGAGAAAAACTTGAGAGAGATTGAGAATTGAAGAAAGCTTAAGGTTCTAGAGTTCTTTATCATCATCTTATCAAGAAGCAAAGGGTAATTCCATATCTGAGATTCTAAGTTCGTGTTTTTATACTTTCTCTATGAAAATTATTTTTAAAGCTCTCTATAAATAAAGTATGGATGAATTATTGTGTATATGATAATATGTATGTTAATATATGTTCTTAATATGTTTTATATCATGTATTAATGTTTTAAAACAATCAATGTCATGTAAGCATGCTTTAATTGGAGTTTCATGAACTAGAGAGTATAAAAGTTGTATATATGGCCCTTATGACCCTTACGAACAATTTTATACCATGAATTATTTGTTTAACTTAAATTTGACAGTAGATTATGATAATACATGTTTAAACAAAGAAAACAAACTTTGAACGGACGGATTCAGAGTTATAACGAATCCGTGACGTTAAATTTTATGTTTTTCTTCAAAACCGTCAAGAACACCAAGAACAGTGAAATTTAATGATTTGATTCTAGTAATTGCATGATTTAAGATGTTAAAAACATGTTAGTAACGTTGTATGATGTTTATACTTCATAAAAATCATGATGTTAGTTTAATTTGCATTTAATTGGAGTAATTGGGCCAACGAACTGTTAAAATCGCGAACTAGAACATGCACCAGCAGGGGGCCCTGCCCCAGCGGGTCCTCATAGGCTTAAAGCCTCGCCCCAGCGGGGGTGGGTGCTGTCCGGAGTGAAAAAAGTGTAAACCAAGACTGTTTTGACCTCCTGTAGTAAAATAAGCAAACTTTCTTCATACGAACTCCGATTAAGACGATTCAAGATGATTCGTAAAGATAACGAGTAAACCTAAAAATTTCATTCTTTATTTTTTTTGATTTGAAGTCGTTAAAAAGGGTCAAAATGGTCATCTTTGTGACTGATGCGTATTCGAAGACAATCGGAGGGAGTCAAACATGCCCGTACGCAAGTGTAGTGATGTCGACGATAAAAGATGTTGTTATAAGTTATAAAAAATGAATATTATAAAGTATAATGATGTTTAACATTAATCAATGATGTGTTAGACAAATTACATGAGCATGTTAAGCGTACGCAAGAGGGACGAGTCGGACGTGCGACGAATGAACGTTGAAACGTCGTGCCAAGTGTAATACTATGCTATAACCTACTTGAGGACTTGATGAACATTTAATGCTATGCTATAACATGTTATTAACACATATTATATGATTTGAAGTTCATGTTAATAAACTATGTTGTTGACATGTATAAGATAATGTAAGGTTCAAGTTAACAAACTAAGTGCGAACTTGAATATTATGATTGTAAAACTTGATTATGATTGTTTAAAGGATTATACCTATGTGATAAGCATATTGTGAATTCATACTTATGTTATGTGATTAGTTAATAAATTATCACTTGGAACCAAGTTATAAGTTGAACTTAAATGAAAATTTCAACAGTTGAACATAGAAGTGATGAAACTAATCGACATCGTATGCATAATATAATATATAGGACATTGAGGAAATGAATTATAACTAGATTTGTAGCTTGCGCACGAGGCAAGTATTCTATCCCTAACTTATTATCGTTAAGCAAGTTTTTTTTATCTAAACTCTTTAATTTGAATAATCGTTCTATTCCTTATTCATATGTCAAGCAAGTTACTAAATTCAAAGTTACTTTTATTGAGCAAGTTTTCGATTATTCATTCTTGATTCAAAAGCCTAGTTTTCTTCATTCAAAAGTCTTTGATTCAGTCACATGTTATTATATTGTTATATTGTTATACTTGTGGGCAATCGTGCTCAGTTTTGCGTAATAATAACATTGCAGTTAAGAACATACGATCTGACGAGCCTTCCACTAGCAAAGGGAAGGAAAAAGTCAACAAGTGATGAAGACTTGTCGTTTAATTGATAATATTTATTTAAGACTTACATGTAATGTTTAAGACTTATTATTTGTTTACATTTTTGCAATAGAGATTTAAGGTTAAGTATGACCTGGGATTGATTATGTATTATTATTCAGATGTTGTAACCCCATAAGGGGAGATGATGGATTTATTTCTATCTATTGCATGGTTTGCATTTATTATGGGTAGATAGATAGATGATATTTGTATAGTGTGTCGACGTTGGAAAATTTAAGAAATACCGCGGGTCGGTTTGTAAACCGGTTTTTCTCAAATCCATCTTTCTAAGTTATCTCTACCCTTATTCTCTTTATTGCAAAAAAGGGTTTGAAGGTTTTTCTAGGAAAGAGGCCAACATGTATATATGTCAACGATTTGATTTAAATAGAGTCGCCAGTTGGTAGTTTTGAAAATAATTGTACCAACTCAACCGAATTTGAATTAAAAATAGACCCAATTGCTGGACACTGTTGAAACTTGATCTTTAAAATTGGAGTTTTGAGTTTGGGGGCTTGGTTAAGTGTGGGGAAGGTGTTAGGCACCCCACGAGTCCCGTGTAAATACGGTACCGCAATCTTTTTAATATTTCCCTTAAAACTAAAATGCATGAGTGAATGCTATTTGAAAATTGGGCCTTTTGATTGATTGAAAGCTTTGACAGGCTTCGTTGAGCCTATATACGAAGGGTTTGGTTTGATTTGAAAATCAATCTTTAATTTGATTTACAAAAAGCATCATTTAATTTCATATTTAAATGCTTTTGAATTGAATTGACTGTGATGTTTTGAAAGCTGGTTTTATCAAACCCTTACACTGACATAGGAATTGAAGCATATCGTTACTCTCAATTTTATCTTTATAGCCTTAAGGCTGCATGCAAATGGTGATTTGTCGGGCTGCGAAGCATCCTCGACCATAGAAATATAAAGTGTCGATCTCCTCATGGGTATGAAGACCATCGAAGGGATGTTAACACGACAATTAATATTTTCACTATGTTGAGACCTTAAATCCGGATAACCGTTTTAAGGTCTGTGCATGTACATTTTACAGAAAAAACTGGCAGGGTACATCTGTAAACTGGAGTTTGTCCATCGTGCGAATCAAATTCTGATCAGTTTGATCATGAATCCCGCGATTCCTAGGATCACATATGAGTAGCCAAAACCTGCACAGTTCAAATTTGTACAAAAATAAATATATATACATACTCACGTCGCAATGGAACCAAAGATTCATCAGTAAATCTTGGCTGTGCGTGACCAAAGCGTCTCGTTCCCACTAGATAGCGATTTAAGGGACGCGAGGTTGCTTTTGAAGCTGAAACTATAAAAATAACTAGATTTAAAGAAATCTAAGCCATTATAGCTTCCAGGTTCTGTCGGGACTTATTTGAACCGTTGAAAGCTAGAAGTGGCGAGATTTGGATAAATCTAGTTCGCCCTCAGATATGTCAGTGCAAATTCATATACAAATGAATGTTAAACGCAGCAGTTGAATAAATTGAATAAAGCAATATATATAATTATATATATACAAAAGCTGTAAAAGGGTGATGGGTTTTCACTCGCAAGCCCGGACTGGAATTGAAATATATATGTAGATGTATATATATATATTGACAGAAACGTAGTTAACCAAGACTGGAAAGATGACTAGTGATGGTGAAGGCTGCTTATATATGCATAAATATATATAAAAGTAGTAAAAAGGCCACAGAATGATCCAGGCCAAACTGAAATGTAAATTGTAGAAAAGAAGTCAACCAGTGACTAGGGAGAGCACCCAGTATGGTGAAGTGTGCAAAAACAGTAAAAAGGGCAATGAGTTTTCACACCTGTGCCCGTACTGAATTGAAATATATATATATATATATGTATATATATTGACAGGAATGTAGTCAACAAATACTGATACGAAGACCAGTTATGGTGAAAATCGTTTAGATATACGTAAATATATATAAAAGCGGTAAACTACCTCGAATTTGAAATCCGGGCTTGACAGAATTGAAATGTTAGCACATAAACAGTTAAATATATACAGGAAAAGGCCAAACCCGAACTGGGAAGATAACCCAGTCCGACGAAGTTTCCAAAATTGTGTGTGCTAGTGCATTGAATCTACTGAAGCTGACGGATCGTCAATCCGAGTTGTAGAAATATTAAAAACGGAGTTTATGTACAAAAATATAGCTATTTTAGACAAAAACAACCATGAAACTAAGTTCCGGGCATATTTAGAAGATAAAACTTTATGTGCTGGTGCAAAACAGTGCAAAGTAGTAGTATTGACTTGCTGCTTTAAAAACACTTACAATGGGCTGCACTATAGGCTTTTTGCCGAATTGTAGGCCTTAAACGTCCAAATCTACCGATGGTTTTCTGATATGTGGTAGTATATGGGTATATCTATGTGTTGGAGTGAAAATATTTGGGTTTGGAAGAGGTGTAAAAGTCGAAAAATCAGTCGGGCAGGGCTTCGCTACGCTTCTTGCTTATGAAAATGAGAGGGGGATGCCCCTCTATTTATAGAGGGGGGAGCCGCACCTCTACATGCGGCTACCGTAGGTAGAGGTGCGGCCACTGGAGGTGGGTCTCGTGTGCCCGGCTTGATCGTCTCGAAATACGTGCACTCCGAGCAATGCGATGTTCGGTCGGAAACTTTTTAACTTTTGATCGGAGTGTCCGTTTGAGGCGTGCGATACCTTTCTGGAAAGGTCTAGCCGAGAGTGTTGCAATGACATAGGAAAAAACATTGTTCGGGTCCAGGAAGACGGGTTCATAACCAGGTCTTCGATTCCCCACAGTTTGTCCGTTGAACTGTCTTACGTTGTTGCCACTTGGGATCGTTGTTAGGGTTTATTCTAACTTTGGCAGCATCAATTTGGCTTGAGTTTGACCAAGAAGGTTATAAGTTGGTAAAATAACCATTGTACCCCTCCCGGGGCTTCCTGTAGTGTCGGCATGGTCGCTGGTTGATTTCCGAGAGCTGATTCCAAGACTTGGATCCAAGTCGAGTCTTTTGACCTTAGGGTTGTCTCTGAGGCTGATGTGGTCATTCCAGGTTTTGCTATGGAGTTGTTGCAATGCTTCAGGATGATGTCTGAAGTTGGCCTGACGTCCCGGGTTCGGAGAGGGGATGACCTGCACTTCCCGGGTTGAGATCGGGGTTGATTGATACCTCCTGGGTTGCTGCCGGGCCTGATTGGTATCTCCTGGGTTGAGACCGGGGTTGAACTTGATGATTCGATTGACTGTCGAAGCTTGATTGATGGTCCGATTGACTGTCAGATCTTGATTGATGGTCCGATTGACTGTCGAAACTTGATTGATGGTCCGATTGACTGTCGGAGCTTGATTACCGATATTGGGAATCAGATTTGACTAGAACGCTGATATTGTGGATCGAATTTAGGTTGATTGACGGTTTTTCCCTTCTACTGGATGAGTATCGGGGCAAGGAAAATCTCGAGTGTCTACAGATGCCCCTCTTTATCATGTCCATGTAACGTAGTGGAATGGACAGGATAAAGATTAGTAGACACTGGGAATAGAAAATGCCAGAGTCATTTCGAAGGCTGGGCATCTTGAAGTAGTATGGGGATACTTTTTACTGCGTGTGTTATCACATGGCTGGGGATGACGCCGTCTTGTATAGCCCTTGATGATATTAGGGAGTTACCGCGAACTACCTTTGTCATTTTTTCCTGGGGATGACATTATTTATGATAACGGGTTTGACTCTGATGAGATTGGCGGAGTTAAGCTATCATAGATTTTTTCGTCTTGATCTGTTAGGGATGACGTCCTTTGCGATAGCTTAACAGATTTTGATTGATACTACCTCAATGATCCCCTTTGAGGATGTGTATAACAGATTCCATCAGTTGTGATGGATTATTATAATTATTTCCGTTGCCAGATCCCTTCTATTGCTTGGCTGGGGTTAAACCGTCAGTTGAAGCGTCATTGGGGTTGAGCCAATGATTGGACTGTATTTCGATCTATACTCGAACTTCACTGGGGCTGAGCCAACGACTGAAACTGCTTCGGTCGGAACCCAAACTTCGATGGGGCTGAGCCAACGGCTAAAACATCTTCGGTAGGAGCCCAAACTTCGCTGGGGCTGAGCCAACGGCTGAAACTGCTTTGGTCGGAACCCGAACTTTGCTGGGGCTGAGCCAACGGCTGAAACTACTTCAGTCAAAACCTGAACTTCGCTGGGGCTGAGCCAACGGCTGAAATTGACTTCGGTCAGAACCCGAACTTCGCTGGGACTGAGCCAACGACTGAAATTGACTTCGGTCGAAACCCAAACTTTGCTGGGGCTGAGCCAACGACTGAAATTAATTTTGGTCAGAACCCGAATTTCGCTGGGGCTGAGCCAACGGCTGAAACTGCTTCGGTCAGTATCCGAACTTTGAAAAATTATAGTTTTTGGCAGTTTCGCGCAATTCTTGCGCAGTTTTTTTGCAGTTTGATCTGTTGATCCCTGACATGGCTCTGGGATGAATATTAAGGGTCTTCGGGAAATTTCCCTTTTCGTCAGGATTACGCTGCTTAAACGCAGGATTTTTGGACAAACCGCTAAATCGCGTAGCGATTTCTCTTTAGATTTGACTTGGCAGCCCATTTAAAATCCATTCTGAATCGAACTGATCCAGGCCCGGGGGGAGTGGGACCCACCTGGGCTACCATAGGTAGAAGTGCGGCAGCCGCAGGTGGAGCTGCGGCTACCTAGTTTATTTAATGTGCTGCGGGATTTTTCATTTTGCATGTTTCCCGTTTGAGAAGTGAAAGGATTTTCGATCTTCTTTTTCAGATCTACGGAGTTCTGGCAGTTGGATTCTGAATCCGTCAGTTCCTACGCGTTTAGCGCAGCATAGGTAACGTTTTACATCCTTCTTTTGTAGTTTTTGACCGTTAAAAGCATGTGAACCACCTAGAGTGCTTTTAAACGTAATGTATGAAAAATGTATGTCTATCTGACCTGTAAAATTTTATTTGTCTACATATGTATGCATATTTTACTGTAATGCACGTTTGGATGTAAGAAAATTCAGGTTCTGAGACAGTACTATTTTGAGCTTTTTGGTCAGTCTAATCATCCTTTTTGAGGCCTAGCGAGCCTGAATTTTTAACTAAAAGTGCCTCTGATATTTTTGAGACCATGTGAGGCTGGTTTTTGTTTTGTTTCAGTAAATATGAATTATTTTTATTTTTGGGTAGGTGTGCTACTGCATGGCCACCTAGGCATACCTGTGTGCATGTGGCAGTCCATTTTATAAAGGAGACTCTCGCGAAATTTTTCCAAAATCTTAGGGTTTGAAAAGCATGCATTTTTAACTTTGTGGGGGGAGTTTCTTACTGATCCAATGCAGGTTTTGAGCTTCTAAGATTTTGAAAACATGTAGTTTTTTCTGTACAGGGTATTTTTGATGGACCCATACATATTTTAGGACTTAGATATGTATTCTGGATTAATTTATTAATAAGCCACAGGTTTCAGGCTTACCACACCCTGTCTGAGGTAATTTTGGAGTACTGGTGTATGTGATGGATCGCGATAGACCCGACAGCTCTACCAGGGTTTCATCGGGCGTTAGACAGAGAAGGGCTTCTGCCGTCCCACATGCCCGTCCAGCTAAGACGCCTCGCAGATTGGTAGAGAGCAGGATACGTCCAACATAGGATGAGCATCCCATAGGCATTGATGATGAGGAGGCTTCTTTTGTTGCTTCTGTTCCAGCTCAGGTTCCACGTGTGGAGGTCCCGGGCATTGCTGTGCAGACACAGGAGTTGCTGGTTAACTTGAGTCTCCATCATTCGAAGATATCTTCAGGCCAATGAGGTAACTTGAAGTCTTTTTTCCCTCTGGATTCTTTTCCCATCTTTTGGCCATTTTTGAGGCATATGTTCTTGATATGGGTTGATTTTTGATGCAGGTCCCTAGCTTGACACAGCCTCGAGGGAACTGGTTTAGTGTGCATTCCCTCTATTAGACTCTACACGAGGATTATAAGGAGATCGTAGATGGCTGGGGATTTCAGGCCTTCTTCTCGATCCTGCCTCGCCGTTGCCCTTGGGGGTATATGAGGGCTTTGTCTGAGCGCTGGTTCCACCAAACTCAGTCCCTTCATCTGCTTGATTGCGAGGTGATGATGAATTCTATGGACTGGAGATTTATCACCGGCATTGAGTTTGAGGGCTAGACAGTGCCTGTCGTCTCTGACATTTTACCCACCGCAGTTAGATCCCTGTTGGGAGTTCCTCAGTCGGCATTTAGGGGTTGGGCAGTTCGATCTGGTCCCTTGAGTATAGATGCCCAAGACGGGACTTTGCAGTTTCCTCCGCTTGATGATCGAAGGGCTAGAGATCGCATTCTGAGGCGATTGTTTTTGTCGATCATTAGGGGTTATTTTGTGGTGGACAACTCATCGACGGTGTCCTTTGCTTTGATTAGCGCCACTCAGCATGTAGAATGCCTCATGGACTTTGATTGGGGTTCCTATACCTTTGCCTATTTTCTTCAGGGCATGCGCCTGCTTTCGAAGGGTGTGACGGAGGCTTGGTTAGGATGCCATTAGTTTTTGCTAGTGAGTACATCTTTTTGTACCTTTTTAATTCCTACACTTAATTTTGGCAATCTTGGTCACTGAGGACTTTTGATATTTGCATGGATAGCTTTGGGCATTTGTGAGGCTTCCTTGCCTACGGCCCATTTTAGCATTAGGTCTGGAGACCTATCCACGTGGACGGAGATGGCATCACTCCATTTTGACAGAGGTCCCTGTTACTGAGGGATCCACTTATGCCCGTCTGCAGTTGGAGCTTTTGACGGAGGGCTCGATCACCTGGATGCCGTACACATCCAAGCACTTGACAGTCGAATTTGATGGAGGTTTCCCCATTGGTCGGGAGTTTGATTTATCGACCCGCAGAGTCCCTATGTTGACGGAGTGAGGCTGGGAGCTCTATTTTGGAGAGCGTGCCATTCGTAGGAGGGGAGATCCGCATTCCCGTTGCTCCTCCTGTTTGGCATCATTGGCCATTGTCCATGCCTTTGACAGACATCCCTTTGGAGGTTATAGACGGCTTTGATCTATCAGAGGGCCCATACAGCCAGGTAGCCTTTTACAGTTGGTGGAGTTCTCGCACTATCGGGGCTCAGACTCGTGCCACCCATTTTATGGCAGACATGGTGCCGGGGTCCGTGATGATGACGGACTGGATAGCTTGTATTAGGGAGACTACTTATGTAGACCAGATAGCACATCTGACTAGGAAGTTGGACCAGGCTCATTTCATTATCAGGAACCTTGGCCGAGATCCATCAGAGGCATCTTCATTTGACTCATCCAGCTCTAGAGCAGGCACCGTCTTTAGGTCCATTTAGTAGCAGTTATACAGGGGAAGATCCTCCCTTATACCACCCAGATATGCCTGATCCTAGCAGCTTTGTGCAGATAGAGGATCTGGAGCAAGTCGATCGGTTTGATACTGAGGTCTTTGACTTCCTGTGATAGCTATGGCAGCTATATTTTTGGTCAGCCACTGTTTTGGCTATTCGGCGTCTGTGCCATCATTTTAATAGACCACTGTATTAGTTGGGTGGTGGTGCCCCATTTCCCTATATTCTTTCTTTCATTTTGTACCAGGATATAGGGATGATGTATGCAGTAGATAGCTTTTTATGGATATTTCTGTCATCTTTATCTGCTGCATCATGTTTATATCATTGTCATCATGCATGTATCATGTGTATACATTCAGACAGCTACGATTTGACTTGACCTCTGGACGGTCTTGTGATACGGTGCTACAGATGACGACGTCTGCAGTTAGCCATATAAAGCATTTGCCACTGTTAGAGGTGGCCGCATCGTTGCGGTCATGGTATGATAGTCTGCCCTTTCCAGCTAGGGGGACAGTTGACCAGATGCTGGGGCATTCGATGGCCCTTGTAGATTTCAGGATTTCCAGATGGCTTTATTGATGGCGTGCTACCTTTATGGGTACCGGAGAGACAGGCATTCTGCATTGGGCGGTGTGAGCTTTTGCCTACTTTGGAGGAGTACCAGAGATTTACTGGCTTGGATTTAGAGTCGCCATGTGCTCGGACAGCTATCAGTGATATGCGAAGACTGTTTACTCTACTGTTCGATCTTTGGCAGAGTATAGTCATGGATGAGATCGTTTCAGAACATGTGATCTCCATTGACTTCTTGATAGAGTGCTATGGTGAGCTTGATAGCTACGATCGTCACGTCTGAGATTTAGTCATTTTCACCGAGGAGTGGCAGACAGCCAGGATAGACATGTTGCTAATGTGCATTGTGGCGTATGTTTACATGCCATTGCGTTTTGATCACCTTTTTTTTGATGTGGGATTGGTTGTCATAGTCAGAGCCCTTAGCCAGGGGAGTACCATTATCCCTATGATCTTGACAAAGGCTCTTAGGTCACTCACCTATTGCAGTACCCATCCAGCGGGGTTTTTCCAGGGTAGCTCGGTCGTGCTGTATATATAGTTGATGTCACACACACGACTGATTGGATCATTTAGAGGATAGAAAACTAGGGTTTAGCCAACCACCCTCCTTCTTGAATAATTCTTATTCCTTGGTGAATCATCTCTAGTGGCCAAACACTTAGGTGGCTAACGTTGATCAAAGGAAGGAATCTAACCCGCAAATTCAAGGAGATCACGAAGAACAAGGAGTTGAACTCGTACTTGTGGAAGTTTCGTTCTACAAGGATATGATTCCGTAACTTTTTATTTATCGTTTTAAATTAATAATTTGCATAAAGGATGATCCGGGTAATGTTTTTGTAAATTTTTTTTAAAACTCTGATATACCATGCTTTCGCTAATTTTGCAATTTGATTGCACCCACGATTTTGTACAAACCCAATAGTGGTATCAAAGCCAAACTTTTATGCAATTATTAATTATTTTGATTCCATATATATATGTGTATGTATTTAGAATAATTTATTGGGCATAATTAGTTGTATAAAAGTATTTTTTTTATGAAAGAAAAAATAACGGAAAGCTATCCCTTTTTCCCACTTCGCTGCTATGAATTATGATCTGTGTTTTTCATCAAAAAGGTAACTTGAAGTTTTATATATATATATATATATATATATATATATATATATATATATATATAATCACAATACCCAGGATATCAAAAGGTTATATATAGTAACGAGACGTTGCAGGAAGGATTTCAAAAAGCGTGATATATTATATATAATATATATTATTATAAAATTGAATCAGATTCAAAAAGGTTCCTGGAATGTTTTTTTTAAAAGGAGACTATTGGTATATATATATATATATATATAGTATTCTTAATAATTTTATATTTAAAATAAAGAGATTATTTTAATTTTGAAATTAAATTTCATGCAATTCAAAATTGCCCATTAAATGATACTCATATATATATGGAATGATTTTAATTCATGAGATAAATGTTAATTTATTGATGCATATGGTGATATATATGATAATAAATGAGATTGATTATGGGACTATTGACCAATGTGATTGGATTTTATTTTAATTGAATGCTTGAATGAATGAGTTTTATTAAATGGAGTCTGCGTACCTTGTCTTCTTTGATTTTTTCTTGATGTAAAAATTCTATCTCCCTCTCCTATGTACTTGCCCTTGACTGCTGGTCAATGTTTCTATTTAAATTAAATATTTTATGTAATAGAAATAGTTAGAATTATCATGAAGAAATTTAAGGCCAAGGAGCAAGGAGCGCCTGAAGATCCGTTTATAATGGAGCCCGGGTTTAAATGTAATAGTTACGTTTAAATTTAAACTCTTGCACTCCTAGGTTTGACCTTTTGGTTCACTTGGTGGCTCACTTCGAGTGAACCAAACTAGAATAAAAATCCATAATCAATCCGGGCAGAATATAGTATTCTATATATGCATGCTAAGTATTATATATATTATATTTTATGCAAACATGCTTCACATATTTTAATAAAATAATGCGTATTTTATATATATGTGTGCATGCGCGCTAAACAAGATGAGACAAATAATAACAAATCCTTCAAAGAAATCATATTAAGTCTAAAGCGTTCAATGATATTTGAAATATCGAACGTCGCCTTCTAGCATGATAAATTAATAGAGTATTAAATATTTAATATGAGTTTGTTGTGCACACACAAGGCAAATATTAAGTATTTAAGATATTAATTTAATCACATTTGATGCTTATAAAAAAAATTAAACAATATTGTTTTGTTGTGCACACACAAGATTAATATTTTTCTTTTTTTATTATATGGAGTGCTAAGTTGGACTTAACTTAAATAATTTTAGTTCGGATATGCACACACTTGACCATTATGATCTAAGAGGCAGAATACAAGGAGTTACATGTTGATGTAATTGACAAGAGTTGTCTACCTATTTATTTGTATATCGTTTGTTGTGCACACACAAGGCTATATACATTTGAAATGAGATCCTTAATCTCACCAGCAGATCTTTAATTAGATTTTGCCGAACTACATATACGAGGGTAATATATTTTGAAGAAAATACTGGAAGACACCAATTTAAAATAAGACCTAATTTATTTTGGTATATAAAATTAATTAAATAAATATTTGCTAAAATATTGTCTTTTTATATGCAGAAGTTTAAAATATCAAAATCACTAATCTCACTATATAGCATACTTGATGCTAACAAACTAACCGGGCCGAATTACACGGACTGGTTAAACAATCTGAGAATAGTTCTGTGACGAACGAGATTTTATAATTTAATTTGAATATTTATTGGATTAAATAAATATTTTTTAATATTTTAATTATTAAATTAAATAATTAATTGATGAATTCGTGGTAGATTAATTTAATTATATGTGTTACATTGATTAAATTAATGTGGAGAATTTTATTATTCAAAGTATGAATTTAATTGAGCTTATTTGATTAAATGAATTATTTAATAAGCATAATATTATTCTAATTAATTTAATAATTAATTAGAGATTTAATGATTTGACATAATTAATAAATGAGAATTTTAATTATGTGATTATGTGATTTAATGTGGAATTATTTTATTTTATTTAATTATTTTAATAAGATTATATATTTAATTGGGTGTGACATTATTAAACTATATAATAAGAGTTTAATTAAATTAAATGGAAATGTGATATAAAGGAATAGCCAAACAAGGCCCTAATGGGGAGTTGCACCAGTTAACCCATTAAGGATTAATTGACCACTAACTTACCGTTATATACATATTATATTATATACGTATATTATAGCCTTATATCTATATCAGTTCATATATCGTATTCATATTCCATCAGAGAACTAAATAGAGAGAATAGAGAGAGAAAAACTTGAGAGAGATTGAGAATTGAAGAAAGCTTAAGGTTCTAGAGTTCTTTATCATCATCTTATCAAGAAGCAAAGGGTAATTCCATATATGAGATTCTAAGTTCGTGTTTTTATACTTTCTCTATGAAAATTATTTTTAAAGCTCTCTATAAATAAAGTATGGATGAATTATTGTGTATATGATAATATGTATGTTAATATATGTTCTTAATATGTTTTATATCATTTATTCATGTTTTAAAACAATCAATGTCATGTAAACATGCTTTAATTGGAGTTTCATGAACTAGAGAGTATAAAAGTTGTATATATGGCCCTTATGACCCTTACGAATAATTGTATACCATGAATTATTTGTTTAACTTAAATTTGACAGTAGATTATGATAATACATGTTTAAACAAAGAAAACAAACTTTGAACGGACGGATTCGGAGTTATAACGAATCCGTGACGTCAAATTTTATGTTTTTCTTCAAAACCGTCAAGAACACCAAGAACAGTGAAATTTAATGATTTGATTCTAGTAATTGCATGATTTAAGATGTTAAAAACATGTTAGAAATGTTGTATGATGTTTATACTTCATAAAAATCATGATGTTAGTTTAATTTGCATTTAATTGGAGTAATTGGGCCAACGGACTGTTAAAATCGCGAACTAGAACATGCACCAGCAGGGGGCCCTGCCCCAGCGGGTCCTCATAGGCTTAAAGCCTCGCCCCAGCGGGGGTGGGTGCTGTCCGGAGTGAAAAAAGTGTAAACCAAGACTGTTTTGACCTCCTGTAGTAAAATAAGCAAACTTTCTTCATACGAACTCCGATTAAGACGATTCAAGATGATTCGTAAGGATAACGAGTAAACCTAAAAATTTCATTCTTTATTTTTTTTGATTTGAAGTCGTTAAAAGGGGTCAAAATGGTCATCTTTGTGACTGATGCGTATTCGAAGACAATCGGAGGGAGTCAAACATGCCCGTACGCAAGTGTAGTGCTGTCGACGATAAAAGATGTTGTTATAAGTTATAAAACATGAATATTATAAAGTATAATGATGTTTAACATTAATCAATGATGTGTTAGACAAATTACATGAGCATGTTAAGCGTACGCAAGAGGGACGAGTCGGACGTGCGACGAATGAAAGTTGAAACGTCGTGCCAAGTGTAATACTATGCTATAACCTACTTGAGGACTTGATGAACATGTAATGCTATGCTATAACATGTTATTAACACATATTATATGATTTGAAGTTTATGTTAATAAACTGTGTTGTTGACATGTATAAGATAATGTAAGGTTCAAGTTAACAAACTAAGTGCGAACTTGAATATTGTGATTGTAAAACTTGATTATGATTGTTTAAAGGATTATACCTATGTGATAAGCATATTGTGAATTCATACTTATGTTATGTGATTAGTTAATAAGTTATCACTTGGAACCAAGTTATAAGTTGAACTTAAATGAAAATTTCAACAGTTGAACATAGAAGTGATGAAACTAATCGACATCGTATGCATAATATAATATATAGGACGCTGAGGAATTGAATTATAACTAGATTTGTAGCTTGCGCACGAGGCAAGTATTCTATCCCTAACTTATTATCGTTAAGCAAGTTTTTTTTATCTAAATTCTTTAATTTGAATAAGCGTTCTATTCCTTATTCATATGTCAAGCAAGTTACTAAATTCAAAGTTACTTTTATTGAGCAAGTTTTCGATTATTCATTCTTGATTCAAAAGCCTAGTTTTCTTCATTCAAAAGTCTTTGATTCATTCACATGTTATTATATTGTTATATTGTTATACTTGTGGGCAATGGTGCTCACTTTTGCGTAATAATAACATTGCAGTTAAGAACAAACGATCTGACGAGCCTTCCACTAGCAAAGGGAAGGGAAAAGTCAACAAGTGATGAAGACTTGTTGTTTAATTGATAATATTTATTTAAGACTTACATGTAATGTTTAAGACTTATTATTTGTTTACGTTTTTGCAATAGAGATTTAAGGTTAAGTATGACCTGGGATTGATTATGTATTATTATTCAGATGTTGTAACCCCATAAGGGGAGATGATGGATTTATTTCTATCTATTGCATGGTTTGCATTTATTACGGGTAGATAGATAGATGATATTTGTATAGTGTGTCGACGTTGGAAAATTTAAGAAATACCGCGGGTCGGTTTATAAACCGGTTTTTCTCAAATCCATCTTCCTAAGTTATCTCTACCCTTATTCTCTTTATTGCAAAAAAGGGTTTAAAGGATTTTCTAGGAAAGAGGCCAACATGTATATATGTCAACGATTTGATTTAAATAGAGTCGCCAGTTGGTAGTTTTGAAAATAATTGTACCAACTCAACCGAATTTGATTTAAAAATAGGCCCAATTGCTGGACACTGTTGAAACTTGATCTTTAAATTTGGAGTTTTGAGTTTGGGGGCTTGGTTAAGTGTGGGGAAGGTGTTAGGCACCCCACGACTCCCGTGTAAATACGGTACCGCAATCTTTTTAATATTTCCCTTAAAACTAAAATGCATGAGTGAATGCTATTTGAAAATTGGGCCTTTTGATTGATTGAAAGCTTTGACAGGCTTCGTTGAGCCTATATACGAAGGGTTTGATTTGATTTGAAAATCAATCTTTAATTTGATTTACAAAAAGCATCATTTAATTTCATATTTAAATGCTTTTGAATTGAATTGACTGTGATGTTTTGAAAGCTGGTTTTATCAAACCCTTACACTGACATAGGAATTGAAGCATATCGTTACTCTCAATTTTATCTTTATAGCCTTAAGGCTGCATGCAAATGGTGATTTGTCGGGCTGCGAAGCATCCTCGACCATAGAAATATAAAGTGTCGATCTCCTCATGGGTATGAAGACCATCGAAGGGATGTTGACACGACAATTAATATTTTCACTATGTTGAGACCTTAAATCCGGATAACCGTTTTAAGGTCTGTGCATGTACATTTTACAGAAAAAACTGGCAGGGTACATATGTAAACTGGAGTTTATCCATCGTGCGAATCAAATTCTGATCAGTTTGATCATGAATCCCGCGATTCCTAGGCTCACATATGAGTAGCCAAAACCTGCACAGTTCAAATTTGTACAAAAATAAATATATATACATACTCACGTCGCAATGGAACCAAAGATTCATCAGTAAATCTTGGCTGTGCGTGACCAAAGCGTCTCGTTCCCACTAGATAGCGATTTAAGGGACGCAAGGTTTCTTTTGAAGCTGAAACTATAAAAATAACTAGATTTAAAGAAATCTAAGCCATTATAGCTTCCAGGTTCTGTCGGGACTTGTTTGAACCGTTGAAAGCTAGAAGTGGCGAGATTTGGATAAATCTAGTTCGCCCTCAGATATGTCAGTGCAAATTCATATACAAATGAATGTTAAACGCAGTAGTTGAATAAATTGAATAAAGCAATATATATAATTATATATATACAAAAGCTGTAAAAGGGCGATGGGTTTTCACTCGCAAGCCCGGACTGGAATTGAAATATATATGTAGATATATATATATATTGACAGAAACGTAGTCAACCAAGACTAGAAAGATTACTAGTGATGGTGAAGGCTGCTTATATATGCATAAATATATATAAAAGTAGTAAAAAGGCCACAGAATGATCCAGGCCAAACTGAAATGTAAATTGTAGAAAAGTAGTCAACCAGGGACTAGGGAGAGCACCCAGTATGGTGAAGTGTGCAAAAACAGTAAAAAGGGCAATGGGTTTTCACACCTGTGCCCGTACTGAATTGAAATATATATATATATATATGTATATATATTGACAGGAATGTAGTCAACAAATACTGATACGAAGACCAGTTATGGTGAAAATCGCTTAGATATACGTAAATATATATAAAAGCGGTAAACTACCTCGAATTTGAAATTCGGGCTTGACAGAATTGAAATGTTAGCACATAAACAGTTAAATATATACAGGAAAAGGCTAAACCCGAACTGGGAAGATAACCAAGTCCGACGAAGTTTCCAAAACTGTGTGTGCTAGTGCATTGAATCTACTGAAGCTGACGGATCGTCAATCCGAGTTGTAGAAATGTTGAAAACGGAGTTTATGTACAAAAATAAATCAATTTTAGACAAAAACAACCACGAAACTAAGTTCCGGGCATATTTAGAAGATAAAACTTTATGTGCTGGTGCAAAACAGTGCAAAGTAGTAGTATTTACTTGCTGATTTAAAAACACTTACAATGGGCTGCACTATAGGCTTTTTGCCGAATTGTAGGCCTTAAACGTCCAAATCTACCGATGGTTTTCTGATATGTGGTAGTATATGGGTATATCTATGTGTTGGAGTGAAAATATTTGGGTTTGGAAGAGGTGTAAAAGTCAAAAAATCAGTCGGGCAGGGCTTCGCTGCGCTTCTTGCTTATGAAAATGAGAGGGAGATGCCCCTCTATTTATAGAGGTGGGAGCCGCACCTCTATATGCGGCTGCCATAGGTAGAGGTGCGGCCACTGGAGGTGGGTCTCGTGTGCCCGGCTTGATCGTCTCGAAATACGTGCACTCCGAGCAATGCGATGTTCGGTCAGATTTTAACTTTTGATCGGAGTGTCCGTTTGAGGCGTGCGATACCTTTCTGGAAAGGTCTAGCCGAGAGTGTTGCAATGACATAGGAAAAAACATTGTTCGGGTCCAGGAAGACGGGTTCATAACCAGGTCTTCGATTACCCACAGTTTATCCGTTGAACTGTCTTGCGTTGTTGCCACTTGGGATCGTTGTTAGGGTTTATTCTAACTTTGGCAGCATCAATTTGGCTTGAGTTTGACCAAGAAGGTTATAAGTTGGTAAAATAACCGTTGTACCCCTCCCGGGGCTTCCTGTAGTGTCGGCATGGTCGCTGGTTGATTTTCGAGAGCTGATTCCAAGACTTGGATCCAAGTCGAGTCTTTTGACCTTAGGGTTGTCTCTGAGGCTGATGTGGTCATTCCAGGTTTTGCTATGGAGTTGTTGCAATGCTTCAGGATGATGTCTGAAGTTGGCCTGACGTCCCGGGTTCGGAGAGGGGATGACCTGCACTTCCCGGGTTGAGATCGGGGTTGATTGATACCTCCTGGGTTGCTGCCGGGCCTGATTGGTATCTCCTGGGTTGAGACCGGGGTTGAACTTGATGATTCGATTGACTGTCGAAGCTAGATTGATGGTCCGATTGACTGTCAGATCTTGATTGATGGTCCGATTGACTGTCGGAACTTGATTGATGGTCCGATTGACTGTCGGAGCTTGATTACCGATATTGGGAATCAGATTTGACTAGAGCGCTGATATTGTGGATCGAATTTAGGTTGATTGACGGTTTTGCCCTTCTACTGAATGAGTATCGTGGCAAGGAAAATCTCGAGTGTCTACAGATGCCCCTCTTTATCATGTCCATGTAACGTAGTGGAATGGACAGGATAAAGATTAGTAGACACTGGGAATAGAAAATGCCAGAGTCATTTCGAAGGCTGGGCATCTTGAAGTAGTATGGGGCTACTTTTTACTGCGTGTGTTATCACTTGGCTGGGGATGACGCCGTCTTGTATAGCCCTTGATGGTATTAGGGAGTTACCGCGAACTACCTTTGTCATTTTTTGCTGGGGATGACATTATTTATGATAACGGGTTTGACTCTGATGAGATTGGCGGAGTTAAGCTATCATAGATTTTTTCGTCTTAATCTGTTAGGGATGACGTCCTTTGCGATAGCTTCATAGATTTTGATTGATACTACCTCAATGATCCCCTTTGAGGATGTGTATAACAGATTCCATCAGTTGTGATGGATTATTATAATTGTTTCCGTTGCCAGATCCCTTCTATTGCTTGGCTGGGGTTAAACCGTCAGTTGAAGCGTCATTGGGGTTGAGCCAATGATTGGACTGTATTTCGATCTATACTCGAACTTCACTGGGGCTGAGCCAACGACTGAAACTGCTTCGGTCGGAACCCAAACTTCGATGGGGCTGAGCCAACGGCTAAAACATCTTCGGTAGGAGCCCAAACTTCGCTGGGGCTGAGCCAACGGTTGAAACTGCTTTGGTCGGAACCCGAACTTTGCTGGGGCTGAGCCAACGGCTGAAACTACTTCAGTCAGAACCTGAACTTCGCTGGGGCTGAGCCAACGGCTAAAACTGCTTCGGTCAAAACCCGAACTTCGCTGGGGCTGAGCCAACGGCTGAAATTGACTTCGGTCAGAACCCGAACTTCGCTGGGACTGAGCCAACGACTGAAATTGACTTCGGTCGAAACCCAAACTTTGCTGGGGCTGAGCCAACGACTGAAATTAATTTTGGTCAGAACCCGAATTTCGCTGGGGCTGAGCCAACGACTGAAACTGCTTCGGTTAGTACCCGAACTTTGAAAAACTATAGTTTTTGGCAGTTTCGCGCAATTCTTGCGCAGTTTTTTTGCAGTTTGATCTGTTGATCCCTGACATGGCTCTGGGATGAATATTAAGGGTGTTCGGGTAATTTCCCATTCCGTCAGGATTACGCTGCTTAAACGCAGGATTTTTGGACAAACCGCTAAATCGCATAGCGATTTCCCTTTAGATTTGACTTGGCAGCCCATTTAAAATCCATTCTGAATCGAACTGAACCAGGCCCGGGGGGAGTGGGACCCACCTGGGCTACCATAGGTAGAAATGCGGCAGCCGCAGGTGGAGCTGCGGCTACCCAGTTTATTTAATGTGCTGCGGGTTTTTTCATTTTGCAAGTTTCCCGTTTGAGAAGTGAAAGGATTTTCGATCTTCTTTTTCAGATCTACGGAGTTCTGGCAGTTGGATTCTGAATCCGTCAGTTCCTACGTGTTTAGCGCAGCATAGGTAACGTTTTACATCCTTCTTTTGTAGTTTTTGACCGTTAAAAGCATGTGAACCACCTAGGGTGCTTTTAAACGTAATGTATGAAAAATGTATGTCTATCTTGCCTGTAAATTTTTTTTTGTCTACATATGTACGCATATTTTACTTTAATGCACGTTTGGATGTAAGAAAATTTAGGTTCTGAGACAGTACTATTTTGAGCTTTTTGGTTAGTCTAATCATCCTTTTTGAGGCCTAGCGAGCCTGGATTTTTAACTAAAAATGCCTATGATATTTTTGAGACCATGTGAGGGTGATTTTTGTTTTGTTTCAGTAAATATGAATTGTTTTTATTTTTGGGTAGGTGTGCTACTGCATGGCCACCTAGGCATGCCTGTGTGCATGTGGACAGTCCATTTTATAAAGGAGACTCTGGCAAAATTTTTCCAAAATCTTAGGGTTTGAAAAGCATGCTTTTTTAACTTTGTGGGGGAGTTTCTTACTGATCCAATGCAGGTTTTGAGCTTCTAAGATTTTGAAAACATGCAGTTTTTTCTGTACAGGGTATTTTTGATGGACCCATACATATTTTAGGACTTAGATATGTATTCTGGATTGATTTATTAATAAGCCATAGGTTTCAGGCTTACCACACCCTGTCTGAGGTAATTTTGGAGTACTGGTGTATGTGATGGTTCGCGATAGACCCGACAGCTCTACCAGGGTTTCATCGAGCGTTAGACGGAGAAGGGCTTCTGCCGTCCCACATGCCCGTCCAGCTAAGACGCCTCGCAGATTGGTAGAGAGCAGGATACGTCCAACATAGGATGAGCATCCCATTGGTATTGATGATGAGGAGGCTGCTTTTGTTGCTCCTGTTCCAGCTCAGGTTCCACGTGTGGAGGTCCTGGGCATTGCTGTGCAGACACAGGAGTTGCTGGTCGACTTGAGTCTCCATCCTTCGAAGATATCTTCAGGCCATTGAGGTGACTTGAAGTCTTTTTTCCCTCTGGATTCTTTTCCCATCTTTTGGCCATTTTCGAGGCATAAGTTCTTGATATGGGTTGATTTTTGATGCAGGTCCCTAGCTTGACACAGCCTTGAGGGAACTGGTTTAGTGTGCATTCCCTCTATTAGACTCTACACGAGGATTATAGGGAGATCGTAGATGGCTGGGGATTTCAGGCCTTCTTCTCGATCCTGCCTCGCCGTTGCCCTTGGGGGTATATGAGGGCTTTGTCTGAGTGCTGGTTCCACTAAACTCAGTCCCTTCATCTGCTTGATTGCGAGGTGATGATGAATTCTATGGACTGGAGATTTATCACCGGCATTGAGTTTGAGGGCTAGACAGTGCCTGTCGTCTCTGACATTTTACCCACCGCAGTTAGATCCCTGTTGGGAGTTCCTCAGTCGGCATTTAGGGGTCGGGCAGTTCTATCTGGTCCCTTGAGTATAGATGCCCAAGACGGGACTTTGCAGTTTCCTCCGCTTGATGATCGAAGGGCTAGAGATCGCATTCTGAGGCGATTGTTTTTGTCGATCATTAGGGGTTATTTTGTGGTGGACAACTCATCGACGGTGTCCTTTGCTTTGATTAGCGCCACTCAGCATGTAGAACGCCTCAGTGACTTTGATTGGGGTTCCTATACCTTTGCCTATTTTCTTTAGGGTATGCGCCTGCTTTCGAAGGGTGTGGCGGAGGCTTGGTTAGGATGCCATTAGTTTTTGCTAGTGAGTACATCTTTTTGTACCTTTTTGATTCCTGCACTTATTTTTGGCAATCTTGGTCACTGAGGACTTTTGATATTTGCATGGATAGCTTTGGGCATTTGTGAGGCTTCCTTGCCTACAGCCAATTTTAGCATTAGGTCTGGAGACCTATCCACGTGGACGGAGATGGCATCACTCCATTTTGACAGAGGTCCCTGTTGCTGAGGGATTCACTTATGCTCGTCTGCAGTTGGAGCTTTTGACGGCGGGCTCGATCACCTGGATGCCATACACATCCAAGCACTTGACAGTCGAATTTGATGGAGGTTTCTCCATTGGTCGGGAGTTTGATTTATCGACCCGCAGAGTCCCTATGTTGACGGAGTGAGGCTGGGAGATCTATCTTGGAAAGCGTGCCATTCGTAGCAGGGGAGATCCGTATTCCCGTTGCTCCTCCTGTTTGGCATCATTGGCCATTGTCCATGCCTTTGACAGACATCCCTTTGCAGGGTATAGACGGCTTTGATCTATCAGAGGGCCCTTACAGCCAGGTAGCCTTTTACAGTTGGTGGAGTTCTTGCACTATCGGGGCTCAGACTCGTGCCACCCATTTTATGGCAGACATGGTACCGGGGTCCGTGATGATGACGGACTGGATAGCTTGTATTAGGGAGACTACTTATGTAGACCAGATAGCACATCTGACTAGGAAGTTGGACCAGGCTCATTTCATTATCAGGAACCTTGGCCGAGATCCATCAGAGGCATCTTCATTTGACTCATCCAGCTCTAGAGCAGGCACCGTCTTTAGGTCCATTTAGTAGCAGTTATACAGGGGAAGATCCTCCCTTATACCACCCAGATATGCCTGATCCTAGCAGCTTTGTGCAGATAGAGGATCTGGAGCAAGTCGATCGGTTTGATACTGAGGTCTTTGACTTCCTGTGATAGCTATGGCAGCTATATTTTTGGTCAGCCACTGTTTTGGCTATTCGGCGTCTGTGCCATCATTTTAATAGACCACTGTATTAGTTGGGTGGTGGTGCCCCATTTCCCTATATTCTTTCTTTCATTTTGTACCAGGATATAGGGATGATGTATGCAGTATGATAGCTTTTTGTGGATATTTCTGTCATCTTTATCTACTGCATCATGTTTATTTCATTGTCATCATGCATGTATCATGTGTATACATTCAGATAGCTGCGATTTAACTTGACCTCTGGACGGTCTTGTGATACGGTGCTACAGATGACGACGTCTGCAGTTAGCCATATAAAGCATTTGCCACTGTTAGAGGTGGCCGCATCGTTGCGGTCATGGCATGATAGTCTGCCTTTTCCAGCTAGGGGGACAGTTGACCAGATGATGGGGCATTCGATGGCCCTTGTAGATTTTAGGATTTCCAGACGGCTTTATTGATGGCGTGCTACCTTTATGGGTACCGGAGAGACAGGCATTCTGCATTGGGCGGTGTGAGCTTTTGCCTACTCTGGAGGAGTACCAGAGATTTACTGGCTTGGATTTAGAGTCGCCATGTGCTCGGACAGCTATCAGTGATATGCGAAGACTGTTTACTCTACTGTTCGATCTTTGGCAGAGTATAGTCATGGATGAGATCGTTTCAGAACATGTGATCTCCATTGACTTCTTGATAGAGTGCTATGGTGAGCTTGATAGCTACGATCGTCACGTCGGAGATTTAGTCATTTTCACCGAGGAGTGGCAGACAGCCAGGATAGACATGTTGCTAATGTGCATTGTGGCGTATGTTTACATGCCATTGCGTTTTGATCACCTTTTTTTTGATGTGGGATTGGTTGTCATAGTCAGAGCCCTTAGCCAGGGGAGTACCATTATCCCTATGATCTTGACAGAGGCTCTTAGGTCACTCACCTATTGCAGTACCCATCCAGCGGGGTTTTTCCAGGGTAGCTCGGTCGTGCTGTATATATGGTTGATGTCACACACACGACCGATTGGATCATTTAGACCTCATGCCTATTGTTTTAGCCACGAGATATCCTCAGTTTACTCCTTCTGTCCACCTGATTGCATCGACTCAGAGTCTTGGTTAGCATTTTTGTCGGATATTGAGCATCCGTTCGCAGTTTTATTATGCTCAGGGATGGCGACCCCGTTCAGCTTCATTACTCAGGCATCTGGCATGGATTATTTGCCTTTGGCAGGATTGAGGGGTGTGACTACTTATCATCCCTTGGCAGTTATGGAGCAATTTGATCAATGGCAGAGTATGCACCATTTTGAGGATTCTGTTGATCAGAGGATGTCGGCTTCATCTATGTCACCGACCAACTTGGTTAGAGTTTATGAGTGTTGGACTCACAGGGAGAGGGCTGAGTTCTCCAGTAGAAAATCGGGTCATTCTCGGAATATTCTACATGGTTAGAGACAGAGATCGCCGTCGCAGTAGCAGAGCTTTATTTACCTCCGCTTGCGGATTCTGAAGAGGAGGAGCCCATGGAGGATCCCGATTCTCCTACTGAGGATGAGCTGTTCGCAGATTTGGCTGTGTCTTTGATTAGTGATCCCCCGATTATTCCCACAGGGACAGATCTAGCTTTGTTAGATTTTCTATTCAGGATGACCTTTAAGAGAGATTCAGCTAGAGCGCAGATGTTAGTCGCCCTGTCTGGCAGGGATTTAGCTTTTGCTGAGAGGGATGGTCTCAGGACCGCTTTGGTTACTGGATTGATTGAGCGAGAGGTGCTTCGCTCTACTTTGGATACTGCTATTATGGAGCGAGACGAGGTTCACTCAGCCAGAGATGCAACATATGTTGAGATTGAGGAGACTTTGATTTCTCGGGAAGCATTTTTTGTAGAGAGGGATGAGGCTATAGCTTCCCGTGATTTCCAGATTGCTGATAGTACTGCTCTTTGATCTTACACCCATGGTTTGGTTACCGAGATGAGTGCTTACATTGATGACCACAGTGCCACCTTGCAGATGACTGTGGATGTTCTTAGCCGTATGGAGGCTGAGTGGACTACTCTTACAGAGGCCCCTCCATCTTCAACGAGAGATGCCATGCTGGCATTGCTGACCCGCATGTCCTTGGGTCCATAGACTAACTTTATTTTTCTTGCACAGACTAGCTCAGCCATTTTTGTCATATATAGGGCACTATATATATAAAGTAGTTTATATATCAGAGAAATATATTTTTGAGATACTTCCCTGCTTAGATATATATTGTCACCGCTGAGTGATTACCACTTCTGTCATGACTCACAGTTATTGATGCATTTTGAGCTTCTCTTTGATGGACTGACAATTGAGGTGTCAAGGGAGTTCCTCAAATGGGTCTGATAACCAGACAGCTTGACAGCATCTCGCTTTTATTTATCTTCGGTGTCTTGGAACTGGTCTTCTATTTTTTTGTTTCTTCTTAAAGGTTAAACCGCGCCGTAGAGGGCTACCTACGTACTCCTGGGTTGAGGGAGATCAGGTTATGAGTAGTTCTGGTTGTTTAATTGAAGAGGTTTGCAAAGAGTTTATCTGGGGTTTGAATTTAGTTCAATGAGCTTTGGAATTTGATGCTGGGATTTGCAAGTTTTTTGGATTTTCTCTTGGTTTGACCACACCATAGATGGTTGCCTACGTACTCCTGGGTTGAGGGAGATCAGGTCATTCATAGTTTATGCTTCTCTAGTGAAAAGCCGAACTTGATTCGATTTATAGGACCCAGATGCAGGTTTGCATGTGCTTCAGACATAGTACTTTTTCACGGTGTCTGAATTGATGAGTTGGGGAAATTCGTTCCCGTCCATTTCTTGTACCCTGATGGCTCCCCCTATCAGCACTTCCTTGACAATGAAAGGGCATTCCCAGGTTGGGGTAATTTTTCCTTTGGCTTCATCCTGATTGGCCAGGATTTTCTTTAGCACCAAATCATTTTCTTTGAATTGTCATATTCGAACTTTCTTGTTGTAGGACCTGGCGATCCTTTGCTGGTATAACCTTCCGTGGAAAATGGTTGTGGTCCTCTTTTTGTCTATCAGGGACAGTTGATGATATCGATCTTGCAACCATTGATCTTCATCCATCTGAGCATCTATTAACACTTGTAAAGACTTCATCTCTACTTCTATGGGGAGGACTGCTTCCATGCCATAGACCAGTGAATAGGGGGTAGCCCAGTAGAGGTGCGCATTGACGTCCTGTAGGCTAACAGGGTGAGAGGTAGTAGGTCAGGCCAGTCTTTGTGATTGGCAGACATTTTTTGCATGATCTTCTTGATGTTTTTGTTGGCCGCTTCGACAGCACTATTCATCTTGGGCCGTTAGATGACAGAGTTGAGATGCTTGATGTGGAACTTGCCGCACAGTTTTACCATCATTTGATTGTTCAGGTTTTTGGTGTTGTCTGATACGTTCACCTCCGGTTGTCCATATCGACAGACGACATTATTTCTGATGAAGCTGATGATGACCTCTTTTGTGACTTTAGGAAAAGAGGTTGCTTCAACCCATTTGGTGAAGTAGTCGATCATGGTGAAGATGAACCGATGACCGTTGCTGGCTTTGGGTTCGACTGGACCTATCATGTCCATTCCTCACATAAAAAAAGGCCATGGTGCACTCATGTTGTGCAGCTCACTTGGAGGAGCGTGGATGGCATTTCCATGTATTTGGTTTGAGCGAGATCCAGTAATGTCCTATTCTGATTATCTTCTTGGCAAGTAGATGGCCCCTCATGTGTGGACCACAGACTCCGCCATGGATTTCATTCATGAGTCTTTGGGCTTGCTCATTGTCAAGGCATCTTAACAGGCCTATTCCAGTATCCCTTTTATAAAGTGCATCTCCGCTCAGATAGAACTTCATGGCCATTCTGAGAATCCATTTATGCTCTGATTGGCTTGCACCAGCGAGTATAGATCCATCACAGAGATATTCCTTGATGTCTTGAAACCAAGGTTGCTTGATAGGAGGTATTTCGTCTGATACTTCTCCAATGTAATTCTCGTATGTTGGGGCTTTTTTATTTATGAACTGGATGTTGGGAAACCCGTTCCTGTTGGATATGCGGATTAATGAAGCCAACGTTGCCAGTGCATCGGCAAAGTCATTTCGACCCCGAGGAATGTGGACGAAGGTTATTGCTTCAAACTCTTGGGATATTTTGAGGACCTGTCGATGATATGGCAGCAGATGCAGTTCTTTTATGAGATACTTGCCGGTGGTTTGTCTAATGACCAACTCAGAATCTCCTAAGACCAATAAGTGTTTGATACCCATGGATTGGGCTAGTTTCAACCCCAGTATACAGCCTTCGTACTCGGCCGTGTTGTTGGTGTTGCCAAATTAAAGTTTGGTAGCCATAGGATATTGATCACCTGTACCAGAGATAAGGACTTCCCCATCTCCGGAACCTTCCATGTTTACTGCTCCGTCAAAATACATTTTCCATGGTTGGACTATATTCTCTGACCGGAGTTGTTGAATTGTCATAATTCCATCATCTGGGAAATATGTCTCTAGGGGCTCGAACCCTCCTGAAGGTGCTTCTGCTAATTGATCTGCAATACCTTGGCCTTTGATATACTTCTGAGTCACGTAGGCAATGTCAAACTGCTGTAGAATCTACTGCCATTTAGATAGCCGATAATTTAACATTGGTTTGTTGAAGACGTATTTGAGTGGATCCATGCGGGATATGAGATACGTCGTATGCCCATACAAGTAGTGTTGCAACCTCATGGCAGCCCATACTAATGCATAGCATGTCTTCTCGATTCGGGTATACTTCTATTCCCCAATGCTGAATCTTTTGCTGATGTAGGAGATAGCTCTTTCTTTGCTACTATCATCCTTTTGTCCTAGCATACAGCCCATGGCATTGGCATTGACGAACATGTACATGAATAAGGGGACTCCATCCCTTGGAGGTACCAAAATAGGTGCTTCGACAAGCTGCTTTTTGATGGCAAGGAAGGCTTGTTGATAATCCTCATTCCATTTGATGGAGGAATTCTTCCTTAACAGCTTGAAGATGGGCTCATAGGTTGCTGTGAGCTGGGAAATGAATTGACTTATGAAGTTGATCCTTCATAGGAATCCTCGTATCTCATTCTCTGTACGAGGCACATGCATTTTAGAAATGGCTTTGATCTTGGAAGGGTCTAACTCAATGCCCTGATTGCTCACCAGGAATACTAGCAGTTTGTATGCCTTGACGCCAAAAACACATTTGGCGGGATTTAGCTTGAGGTTGTACTTGTGCAACCTATTGAACAGCTTCCTGAGATGGTCTATGTGATCATCTTCCCTCCGGGACTTGATGATGATGTCGTTAACATAGACTTTTATTTCTTTGTGCATCATATAATGAAAGAGGGCCATCATGGCTCGCTGATATGTTGCTCCGGCATTGATGAGGCCGAAGGATAGTCATCGGTAGCAAAAAGTTCCCCAAGGAGTGATAAAAGTTATTTTCTCTCGGTCTTCTTCAGCAACCATGATTTGATGGTAACCAGCAAAGTAGTCTATGAAGGAATACATGCCGTATTACGCAGTATTGTAAATCAGGATGTGGATAAAAGGTACCGAGAAATTGTCCTTGAGGCAGGCTTTGTTTAGATCCTGGTAATCTACGTATACTCGTACCTTCCCTCCGGGTTTAGGTACGGGGACTATGTTTGATAGCCATTCGGGATATGTTGATACCATGATGATCCTAGCTTTGAATTGCTTAATGATTTCTTCTTTGACTTTGAGACTCCACTCAGGTTTTAATCGTCTGAGCTTTTGTTTGACTGGTTTGAACCCTTCTTTGATGGGCATTCGATGGATGACAATGTCTGTGGATAGACCGATCATGTCTTTATGCGACCATGCAAATACATCCTGGTACTGTGTCAGGAGCGCGATCAGGTCGGCTTTTTGATCCGATGTGAGGTCTAAACCTATTTGGATTTCTTTGATGGTTTTGGAGGTTCCTATGTTAATGGTGGAGGTTTGGTCAAGGTTTGGTTTGGGTTTGTGTTCGACCCATTCCTTGATCTCCTCTGGCACCTCAGAGTCATCTTCCTCCTCTTGATCAAGATCCGTCAAGTCGAAGCTCAATCTTGCATCATGGTTAGAGTTATGTTGACAGGTTGGCATCTCATTAGCAAAGACACACATATCCAATGCTTGGGTCCTGAAAACAAAAGTGCTTTCATTAATATATACAACTACTTAAATACACATAGCATTTGTAAAGCATGACAAAAGTGACTGTTCCAGCTGTGCAATCAAAAGTAAGCAGTAAATGAAAGCATGATTAACGACAGATTGACTGTCTGCCCCTTTACCCTTTTTGACTGAGGCAAGGGACACTGCTCCAATTATCCAGGGTTAGATCCTAATGGATAGGGAAGATGATGGAAGTGTGCTTGTCTGTCTCGTATTGAATGACAACTGAGACATCCCTTAAGATATGGCCGAGGCTTTTCTGGGGATTGTTCCTCTGTTTGCTGCTAGGAAAGTGAGCACGATTTTCGTCGTCACTATCTGGGAGTTCATCATTCATCCCTTTGTAGTTGATAATGACTTTTATGTTAGCGAATGGGTCTCGTTCTCCGTACAGGATCTTTTCTTTTCCCTTTTCTCTATCTGCCTCAGGCTTGAGGGCTTTCCTTTCATGGACAGGTATGATTGAAGGAAATAGCATGGCTGATGCCCCCGTAGGGATCTTCCTCTTAGGTTTCATCCATCCGGCATATATGAGGTTTGGGAGCAGAAGTGTGGAGGCTTGAGCCTTGGGATGTTTGTGCGGATTTCGGTGGTTTGACCCGGATGAAAATCCCAATCCTGTTCTTCCCATCTGACTTGGGATTTGGATTGACATCTTAATGCCCTGCTTGTTTTTTCCTAACCTTTCTCCAGGCTGGAAACCTGCAGCTACCATTTTTTGGCCCACTGTTATTACTTCAGTGGAAATTTTAGGCTTCAAGGCTGGTGCCCCAATCGGTAGATATTGAATATCGCTCACCTCGAGAACTTAAAAACTTGCAGGCTCAACCTCGGCGTACAGGCTAGTCACTGGCATGTGTTGGGTTTGTACGAAATCGTGACGCAATCAAATTGCAAAAATTAGCGGAAGCATGGTATATCAGAGTTTAAAAAATTTCTACAAAACCATTACCCGGATCATCCTTTATGCAAATTATTAATTTAAAACGATAAATAAGAAGTTATGGAATCATACCCTTGTAGAACGAAGCTTCCACAGGTACTAGTTCAACTCCTTGTTCTTCGTGATCTCCTTGAATTTCCGGGTTAGATTCCTTTCTTTGATCAACGTTAGCCACCCAAGTGTTTGGCCTCTAGAGGTGATCCACCAAGGAAGATAAATTATCAAGAAGGAGGGTGTTTGGCTTAGTGTTCTATCCTCTATAGAAAAGGAGTACTCTCTAACAATTAGAATTGCATCATCTAATATCAATTATAAGACTTCTCTTATATAGACATTGGTCAACCCTTCTAATCCTATTAGACATGGGATTTCTTTTATTTAATTAAACTCCTTTAATTAATTAAGGCTTCCCACCACATGGGAATAATTAATTAAATTTATTTAATTAATTTGTCTCCTAATCTTATTAGGAATAAATGAGAGTATTAAATATTAAATTAATTACTAAACTCCTTTAGAAATTAAAATAATAATAATTGTAATAATATTAATAAGACTCCTCTTATTAATTTATATTTAATATTTTCAAAATATTAAATAATAAACATTAAGCTATTTAATTTATTCTATCACCATAGATTAAATTAATTATACTTAATGCATTATTACGATTATGCCATTACCTTCTTAAATAATTATTCTTCCTTTTATGGTGTGACCCTTTAGGTTCTCCATATTAAACCGGTTGTGAATAAATCAATTAAAACAATTTTAATCATATTTAAATAAATAAATTAAACTAATAATCTATTTAAATAAATAATATTTATTCTACAATAGGGATAAGCCTCCCTAGCGATCAACGACTTTCCAGATAATATAGATTTCAACATTAATCATAAACGAACCTGTGAGTTAATAGTTACCATACAATTCAATCCTTCCACCATACAATGTCCCAATTAAATATAAAACATGGATTTACTGTCAAGTCTTATTTTATTTAATTATATGTATTTCGATTAGAAAATGTACAACTCCAAATAATGCAAATTAAAAACTCCTTTCTAATTTCATTTCACCTTGGCCAAGGATTCCTGGGTTGTCATTTAACGAATCACATAGGACATATCTCCTCTTTTACTAGAGGTGGTAGATTCTTTATTGATCATTCATTATCTCCATATGTAACTCATTATACCCAAGCATACCCTATATATGCCTTAAAAGGTCTTAAGAAATAAGTCAAAGTATAATTTGTTACATACAAGATACTATGATGATCTCAAGTCCAAGGATCACTTGTACTACTATCACATTAGGAATTCCTATTGACATGCGAGTAAAACTCCATTAGGTATTCCATAGCGAATCACGTTCAGTGAACTTATTCTCCAATAAGCACCTACATACTTGCTTTAGTGTCTCCACACAAATGATCATGAGATCAATCATCCTCATCCAATGAGCAAGCAACATATGCACCAATCTATCCGGATTTACTAATCCCCTTTTTAGTAATCCCACGATTGAGAACTATTTAAGTTTTAAAACTTTCTAAGAATTTAGATCTCATTAGCATGATCATCATCATGATTCTAAAAGCATTGCTTAAAACTATGGGTTATTTACATATTATAAAAACAGCAACATGTAGATAATTAAATGCCTTTAATAAATGAATATTTTATTAATAAATAAATAAGATTGTTTACAAAGTACGTGCTTTATCATCATACATGATTGGCTTGTATGCACACTACTATCAATCTCCCACTTGCACTAAAGCCAATCGTTATGGTATCTCATACCCATCTTCTCTAAGTGACGATCAAACTGCTGTTGTGTTAAAGCTTTAGTAAATGGATCTGCAATGTTGTCTTGAGAGTCTACACTCTCCTCTTTCAATGATTTTTTTTAATCAAAGTGCCGCAACACATGTTTAGATTCAAGATGAGACTTAGGAACTATTCCTAGTTCTGTAATGAACTTTTCATCCGAAACATCAACTTGCAGCTTCACTTACAGTTATATACTTTGTCTTTGTCACTAACCCAGCAACTTTTGCTGTTTGAAACCTTTCCAATTTACTGCACCACCTTTTAAGGTAACGACTTACCATAAAGTGGATTTTGCTGTCGTCTTGGTCAGTCTGAAAACTTGAGTCTGTTTAGTCTTCTAGTTTAATTCAGACCCATCATGTGTCATGATGACATCCTTAGTGTCAGTTAAGTACTTTGAGATGTTTATCACTGTCTCACAGAGATCTTCTCCAGAATATGACTGATCAACATCAAGTCTTGTATATTTCATTGCATACATAATAGTTACTTATGCGATCTCTCTTTTACTGAGGACAATTTTAGAGAGATACACTCCATGGCTCATCATCATGAGGCACCTTTTGGAGTTGCCATGCTAAACGCCTTTAGCATCTAATGAATATACGTTTCCATGGGTTAAGCCGAACATCCTTTTAAATCTATTAATACAGATTTATATCCCCAATGTGGGATGTTCTACCCAAATCATTCATGGAGGAATGTTTAGACAACTTTATTTTGATCGATTTTAGCATAGAAATTTCATTCCCTATCAGTAATATATCATCAACATATAATACATGGAATGAAACAGCGCTCCCACTAACCTTCTTGTACACACATGGTTCATCGTCATTTTTGATAAAATCAAACTCTTTGATTGTCTCATCAAAACGAATGTTCCATCTACGAGAAGCTTGCTTCAATCCATAAATGGATCGTTGCAGCTTACAGACTTGATTTATTCCAACCTTTGAAACAAATCCCTCTGGCTGTGTCATATACACATCCTCCTCAAGTTTCCCATTGAGGAAGGCCGTTTTCACGTCCATCTGCCAGATCTCATAGTCGTTATAAGCTGCAATCGCAAGCAAAATCCGAATGGACTTGAGCATAGCTACTGGTGAAAAGGTTTCATCATAATCAACTCCTTGTCTTTGTTTGAAACCTTTTGCAACCAGTCGGGCCTTATAGGTCTCTACCTTGCCGTCCGCTCCAGTCTTTCTTTTAAAGACCCATTTACACCCAATAGGCTTAATGCCTTCAGGTGGTGAAACCAAAGTCCATACTTTGTTTTCATACATGGAGTCCATTTCAGATTTTATGGCTTCAAGCCATTTCCCTGAGTCTTTATTACTCATAGCCTGTTCGTAATTCAATGGATCATCATCATTCATGATGTGTACCTCATCGTCATCCTCTATAACGAATCCATACCTCTCAGGTATCTTCGGTACTCTTCCAGATTTACTAACAGGGTGTAGTATAGTAGGTTCTTCTACTTGGTCAGGTACCTGACTTTGATCCGTGATAATTTGTGGTTCTTGAACTTCTTCAAGATATATCTTACTCTCACTGACCCCTTCATGGATAAACTCCTTTTCCAAGAAGGCAGCATGTTTCGCAATAAACACCTTTTGATCAGTTGGATGATAGAAATAATACCCTAAAGTTTCTTTAGGGTATCCCACAAATCTACACTTATCGGATTTAGTCTGTAGCTTATCATTTTCAAACTTTTTGACATAAGCTGGGCAACCCCAAGTCTTAATATGCTTAAGATTTGGTTTCCTCCCCTTCCACATCTCATATGGAGTCTTTGGGACGGATTTGGTAGGTACCTTGTTAAGTAGGTATGCAGCCGTTTCTAGGGCTCCCCAGAAAGAAATTGGAAGGTCGATAAAACTCATCATGGATCGAACCATGTCCAACAGTGTTCGATTTCTCCTTTCAGATACTCCATTTAACTGTGGTGTACCTGGAGGAGTCCATTGTGAGATTATACCATTTTCTTTGAGACAATAGAGAAACTCACCGCTTAAGTATTCTCCACCTCGATCTGATCGAAGTATCTTTATACTCTTGCCCGTTTGTTTCTCTACTTCACTTCTGAACTCTTTGAACTTTTCAAATGATTCTGACTTGTATTTCATTAAATACACATATCCAAATCTTGAGTGATCATCAGTGAAAGTAATAAAATAAGAATACCCACCCCGTGCACTTGTTGTCATAGGTCCACAAACGTCTGTGTGAATCAATGCCAACAACTCTGTAACTCTTTCTCCTTTTCCACTAAAAGGAGATTTAGTCATTTTACCCATGAAATAAGATTCACAAGTTGGATATGATTCATAATCAGATAACTCAAGGAGCCCATCTTTATGCAACTTGGATAATCTTGTTTCATTGATATGACCGAGTCTACAGTGCCACATGTAAGTATAATTAATATCATCTCTTTTCCTTTTCTTAGTTTGTTCAATTTGAAAAATATTTTCTTGTAAGTCAAGTGTATAAAGTCCATTTCGCAAATTTCCAATACCATATAAAACATCGTCTTTATAAATAGAACAACTATTGTTCTTTATAACAACGTTAAATCCTTCCATATCCAATACAGAAATTGAAATAATATTTTTAATAATATTCGGAACATAATAACAATTATTAAGATAAATGAACTTGCCCGAAGGCATTGCTAAATAATAAGTTCCTACAGCTAATGCAGCAACCTTTGCTCCATTCCCCACTCGTAGGATCACCTCATCATTGTTCAGCTTTCTACTTCTGACCAGTCCCTTCACATTATTACATATGTGAGAACCACATCCGGTATCCAATACCCAAGTAGAATTTTAACTTTCTGAAAAATTAATTTCAATCATGAACAAACCTTGATTGGAAGTCGAAGCTTCTCCAAGCTTCTTCTTTGCCAGAAACTTCTTGCAGTTCCTCTTCCAATGACCCGGCTCGTTGCAATGGAAGCACATTCCTTTGCTAGCTGGATCAGATTTCTTTTGTTCCTTTATGTTCACTTTGCCCTTGGTCATCCGAGATCGGAAGAGCTCCTTAGATATCTCATATCTAGCAGTCCTACTTTGTTCACCATACAACTCCTTGAGGTGAATGAACATAGTAGGAGCATCCATGTTTTCGTGCTGACGCTGAAGCTCGTTATTCATGGATGCGAGCATGATGCATTGAGCCACAGATGCATCATCTTGCCACTTTACAATGGTGGCAATCTCTTCCTCAGAGGCTGTTTCTGGAACAGTTCCAGGGACAGGTGAGTTTAGGACATAAGAAATCTTTTCAGCAGTGAGAACTATTCTCAGATTTCTTAGCCAGTCCGTATAATTCGGCCCGGTAAACTTATTAGCATCAAGTATGCTTCGCAGTGAAATTAGTGATTTTGATATTTTTAAAATTCTGTATGTGAAAAACAACATTTTAGCAAACATTCATTTTATAAATTTTGCATACCAAAATAAATTTAGGTCTTTATTTTAAATTGGTATCTCCCACTATTTTTATCAAACTATATTACCCTCACTTATATAGTTCGGCAACATCTAATTAAAGATTTGCTAGTGAGAATAAGGATCCCATTTCAAATATATATAACCTTGTGGATAGCACAACAAGCGATATACAAATAAATAGGTAGACAACTCTTGTCAATTACAACACTATATAACTCCTTTTATTTTGCCTCTTAAATCATAATGGTCAAGTGTGTGCACATCCGAACTAAAATGATTTAAGTTAAGTCCAGCCTAGCACTTCCATAAATTCAAAAAAGAAAAATGTTCGTCCTTGTGGATAGCACAACAAGACTAGATCGTTCAATTTTCTTGATAAGCATCAAATGTGATTAATTAACATCTTAAATACGCAATACTCGCCTTGTGGATAGCACAACAAGCTCATATTAAATATTTAATACTCTATTAATTTATCATGCTAGAAGGCGACGTTCGATATTCCAAATATCATTTGAACGCTTCGAACTTAATATTATTTATTTGAGGGGTTTGTTATTATTTGTCTCATCTTGTTTAGCGCGCATGCACATATATATATAAAATACGGGTCATTTTATTAAACATGCGAAACATGTTTGCATAAAATATAATATATATATATTATATTTAGCATGCAATATAGAATATTATATTATACCCGGATTGATTATGGACTTTTATTCTAGTTTGGTTCACTAGAGCCACCAAGTGAACCAAAAGGTCAAACCTAGGAGTGCAAGAATTTAAATTTAAATATAACTATTACATTTAAACCCGGGCTCCATACAAACGGGTCTTGACGCGCTCCTTGCTCATTGGTCTCCAATTTCTTCAAGATAATTCTAACTATTCTTATTACATTAAACTATTTAATTTAAATAGAAACCTTGATCAACAGTCAAGGGGAAGTACATAGGAGGGAGATAGAATTTTACATCAAGAAAAAAAATTTAGAGAAGACGAGGTACGCAGACCCCATTTAATAAAACCCATTCATTCAAGCATTCAACTAAAATAAAATCCAATCACATTGGTCAAATAGTCCATAATCAATCCCCATTTATATTCATACATATCACCATATATATCAATAAATAAATATTCATCTCATGAATTAAAACATTCCATATATATATGAGTATCATTTAATGGGCAATTTTAAATTGCATGAAATCCAATTTCAAGATTAAAATAAACTCTTTATTTTAATTATAAAATTATTTAGAATATAATATATAAATATATCATATTTATTTTTTAAAAAGAAGTCACCTTCTTTTATTAAAAGAGTCCTGCAGGTTTATTAAAAAAGTCCTTTCCTAATGGGTCACCTTCTTTTTGGAGTAAGAAAGAGACAACACCTTTTCTTTGCAGAATTCAAGATTAGCACCAAAAAAAAAAAATTGTGATTCGTCCCAAAAAAAGTCTTTTTTTTTCCTTAAAAAATATAATTTTATACAATAAAATTATGCCCAATAAATTATTTTAAATACATACCCATATGTATATGAAATCAAAAATAAATTAATAATTGCATAAAGATTTGGCTTTGATACCACTGTTGGGTTTGTACGAAATCGTGACGCAATCAAATTGCAAAAATTAGCGGAAGCATGGTATATCAGAGTTTAAAAAATTTCTACAAAACCATTACCCGGATCATCCTTTATGCAAATTATTAATTTAAAACGATAAATAAGAAGTTATGGAATCATACCATTGTAGAACGAAGCTTCCACAGGTACTAGTTCAACTCCTTGTTCTTCGTGATCTCCTTGAATTTCCGGGTTAGATTCCTTTCTTTGATCAACGTTAGCCACCCAAGTGTTTGGCCTCTAGAGGTGATCCACCAAGGAAGATAAATTATCAAGAAGGAGGGTGTTTGGCTTAGTGTTCTATCCTCTATAGAAAAGGAGTACTCTCTAACAATTAGAATTGCATCATCTAATATCTATTATAAGACTTCTCTTATATAGACATTGGTCAACCCTTCTAATCCTATTAGACATGGGATTTCTTTTAATTAATTAAACTCCTTTAATTAATTAAGGCTTCCCACCACATGGGAATAATTAATTAAATTTATTTAATTAATTTGTCTCCTAATCTTATTAGGAATAAATGAGAGTACTAAATATTAAATTAATTACTAAACTCCTTTAGAAATTAAAATAATAATAATTGTAATAATATTAATAAGACTCCTCTTATTAATTTATATTTAATATTTTCAAAATATTAAATAATAAACATTAAGCTATTTAATTTATTCTATCACCATAGATTAAATTAATTATACTTAATGCATTATTACGATTATGCCATTACCTTCTTAAATAATTATTCTTCCTTTTATGGTGTGACCCTTTAGGTTCTCCATATTAAACCGGTTGTGAATAAATCAATTAAAACAATTTTAATCTTGTTTAAATAAATAAATTAAACTAATAATCTATTTAAATAAATAATATTTATTCTACAATAGGGATAAGCCTCCCTAGCGATCAACGACTTTCCAGATAATATAGATTTCAACATTAATCATAAACGAACCTGTGAGTTAATAGTTACCATACAATTCAATCCTTCCACCATACAATGTCCCAATTAAATATAAAACATGGATTTACTGTCAAGTCTTATTTTATTTAATTATATGTATTTCGATTAGAAAATATACAACTCCAAATAATGCAAATTAAAAACTCCTTTCTAATTTCATTTCACCTTGGCCAAGGATTCCTGGGTTGTCATTTAACGAATCACATAGGACATATATCCTCTTTACTAGAGGTGGTAGATTCTTTATTGATCAATCATTATCTCCATATGTAACTCATTATACCCAAGCATACCCTATATATGCCTTAAAAGGTCTTAAGAAATAAGTCAAAGTATAATTTGTTACATACAAGATACTATGATGATCTCAAGTCCAAGGATCACTTGTACTACTATCATATTAGGAATTCCTATTGACATGCGAGTAAAACTCCATTAGGTATTCCATAGCGAATCACGTTCAGTGAACTTATTCTCCAATAAGCACCTACATACTTGCTTTAGTGTCTCCACACAAATGATCATGAGATCAATCATCCTCATCCAATGAGCAAGCAACATATGCACCAATCTATCCGGATTTACTAATCCCCTTTTTAGTAATCCCACGATTGAGAACTATTTAAGTTTTAAAACTTTCTAAGAATTTAGATCTCATTAGCATGATCATCATCATGATTCTAAAAGCATTGCTTAAAACTATGGGTTATTTACATATTATAAAAACAGCAACATGTAGATAATTAAATGCCTTTAATAAATGAATATTTTATTAATAAATAAATAAGATTGTTTACAAAGTACGTGCTTTATCATCATACATGATTGGCTTGTATGCACACTACTATCAGCATGTCCCTATGTATGTGGGTAGGCTATTCCGGTTCAGCATTCACTGTAATGAGGCTGTCGTTGATAATGTACTTGAGTTGCTGATGGAAGGTGGATGGAAAAGCCCTGGCTATATGGATCCATGGTCAGCCTAACAACAAGTTGTATCCAGTGGCTATGTTGAGCACCTAGAAAGATACGTAGAAGGTGTGTGGACCAATTTCTAGAGGAAGCTCGATTTCTCCCAGAGCCTGGCAACGAGATCCATCAAAAGCCCGAATAACCATGTGATTGGCTTTGATCCGGTTTGGATTGATCTTCATCCTTTCCAACATGTCGTATGGACAAATGTTGAGGGAAGATCCTTCATCAATAAGCACTCCTCTGATCACGTATTCGGAGGACATAATGGCTGCAGGGACTTGTGGTGTCTCTTTCCCTCAGCGGGATATCATCGTCTGTGAAGGAAATCACATTGTTGTTTAAAATGTGTTCTATCACGTGACGGAATTTCTCTGTGTCTATCGGGTGTGGCAGATGGGCTTCTTCTAGTACCTTCACTAGGATGTTTTGGTGATCCTCTGATGATAGGACCAAGTCCAGGATGGATATTTCCTTGGGTGCGTCTTTCAAGCTTTACAGTATCTTGATTTCATTGTGTCCCATCTTTTTGAGGAACTCTTTTATCTTTTCTTCAGCCACCCTTTCTTTTGCTTTGGTAACTGGTTTAATCACCCACTGAGGCAGGTACAATGGATTATCCTTTGACAGGATGGAAATGTTTTTTGAAGTAGAGCTTCCAATGTCCTCGTAGTTCCATGGGACCTTCTTCAGACTGGTAATCGGATACTGAGGCCTAAAGGGCAAAATTAGAGGCTGAGGTGCCGCCACCTTCACAGTATTTTGTTTGTCATGGACCCCTTTACCTGTCAGTACTAGGGGTGTGATGATTGCTTCTTTATCGCAAGATATGACAGCCACTGTGTCCTGATACCATGCATCGGGGATCCAGAGGCTATCTTTATCTGTCATGTCGAGGATTTGATCTCCTCTGATTAGGTTGCCTTTCTCAATCAGGTCTTAAATTAGGTTACGAATTGCCTAACATTCTTCTGTATCATGGCCGGGAGAGTTGGAATGGTACTGACATATTTGGTCAGGTTTGAATTTTTGGATTGAGGGTTCAGCGGAGGTAGTAAGTTTTCAACTATTCCATCGTTGATCATCATTTGCAGGATTTCTTCCATTGACTAGTTCAGATTGGTGAAATTCCTTTGAAATAGGAACTTCCTACCTGCTTGGACACTTGCTTCTTCGATCCCCATGTCAGTCCAGGGTGTAAGCTCACAAGTCCGGCTATGATCTTGATTGGGATTGACTTCCGCTGGAGGAGAGTGATTGTCAATAGATTGAAGGATTTGCTTCAACATCTTTCTGTTGAGTTGATGTTGGTAGACGACCAGTTCAGCCAACTGCTCGATTTATTCCTTGATAGAATTTATTTCTTGCTCTATCAGGAATTATTTTTCAAAAGCTTCCCAACTCATTGGGCTGATGTTGTTAGATCGAGTTGATTCTTCAACATAGCGGAGGTATTTGGATCCTTCTCCACTTGAAGTGTTGATCATGTTGACATGTGGTTGATCGGGCTTTGTGACCACAATTTCTCCATTATCAATCAAATCTTGGATTTTGTGCTTGAGGGACCAAAAATCTTGGGTGTCATGGCCCGGTGATCCGGAATGATAAGAACACTTCTTGCTAGGGTCGAAGTTCCTTGAATTAGTGTTAGTTGGCGGAAGGAGTTGGCCAATCTTCTTCTGAGCTGTCAGAAGTTTGAAGACGTTTTCGAGTGAATCCCTTAGTGGGGTGAAAGTTCTTCTGCGTCTGACCTCCATGTTTTTCTGGAATGAAGGATTTGAAGGCTGTGTTGCAGCTTGGAAAGGAGTGTAGTTCCTCCTTTGAATGGGTGTATTGTTTGAATTACCACTTGAATTTTGACCTTGTAACACTAAGGAAACTTCTTCATCTTTCTTTTTGTGGACCCTCCGGGGATTACTCCCATAATTTTTGGATTGGATATGCTCAGCAACAGCATCGAGTGCCGTTAGGTCTTTTATTTTCCCGGACTTGAGTCCCATTTCGGCCATTTCGTCGTGTTTGATCATTTCAGAGAAAGGTTTTCCTATGCCTGCTAGGACCCTTTCATAATAAGGAGCTTCTTGAATATCGATGAATGTCATGACTATTTCAGATTCAGTCATGGCTGGGGTGACTTGTGTTGCGACCCATCTCCATCGCTGGGCATATTCTCTGAATGATTTAGTGTTATTCTTCTTGATTTTGGTAATTTGATACCAATCTGGAGCTAGTTGAGATTGGAAACTATATTGGCTGAGGAAGGCATGGGCCAACTCTTCCCAACTGTGGATTTTGGAGTTGTCCAGACTGGCATACCAGGCTCTAGCTTCTCTAGTTAAACTTTTCTGAAATAGCTGCATTCGAAGTTTCTCGTCCTCAGCCTAGGATCCGAGTTCTCTAATAAAGACTTTCAGGTGTGTATAAGGATCCCCTAATCAATCATATTTTTTAAAATCAGGGACTTGAAATTTTTCAGGATACCGAGCCCCGGGAAATATGCATAGATCTGAGTAGTTGACACTGCCAAATGCCCTAGTTCCTTTGATGGACAGGAGGGTTTCTTCCATTTTTTGCATTTTCTTGAGAATATCACCAGCTTCTTGTTGTTTACTTACGATGGTGATTTCTGGATTTTTGTTGATTGTATCTTGGCTCTGGGGTCCAGGGATCTGAGTTTCGACATTTTCTGTATCTTGACCGCCAGCACCACTACCGGATGCTCCTGGTTCTGGATGAGTTTGAGATTGTTTCTCTTTGAAGGCCTTGCTTTGCTCTCCAAGGAAATTGGCTAGCTCGGCTATCTGATTTTTCAATCCTTCGAATTCTTCCCTAGACACAGGGGTGGATTCTGGTGGAGCACTTGAAGCCATGTCCGTAGAAGGACTGAGTGCTTTTCTGGCCTTTGATCTGGTGATAGGACCAGTTTTTCCCTACCTACACCAAAACGTATGCGTGTCAGTTTCCCGTGGTAGGTAATGACTGGATGCATTTATGATATATGTTTTTTAAGTTTATCCTACAAAATTGAGGTTAGTTGTTTCGATGGCAGGATGACAGGAAAGTAAATCTTTCATTATTGTCATTTACATTGCGCTCCTCAGTAATTAGAGACATGACATGGAAATTGAAAGAGGAAGGCATGAAGAAGCATCCCATCGGATTCGGTTGATCAGAAGCTGACCTATCCTAGGTTACTCTCGCGACTTTTGTTTCGGCATGAAGGTTCCCAGATAATCGTAATCTACTAGAAGGGAAGTTAATCCGATCATTCAACTGGAGCGAATCTGGGTGGTGCATTTTCAGGAGGCAGCCCCAGAAACTTAGTCATCCCCAGAGTCCTTACTTATCACCGACCGGGTTAGCCTTTTGGTGGAGGGACTCACAGCATACATTCATATACATCAGCCTTACCGCTTATGAATGCAATGACAGTTCTTGCGAAGCACTAATATTGGTGCGAAGCACTAAAGCATTCATTCTCATTCATTCAATATAAAGGCATAGCATTCATACATTCAATGAAAGACGCAGCATTCACTTATCCATTGACTGTGGAGACGCAGGATTTCATGCATTCAATAATTTTGAAAGGGAAATGTTTGAAAAGATTGAAAGCTGCCTAAGCCCTCTACTGTCCCCAGTAGAGTCGCCACCTGTCGACGTTGGAAAATTTAAGAAATACCGTTGGTCGGTTTATAACCCGGTTTTCCTCAAATCGATCTTCCTAAGTTATCTCTACCCTTATTCTCTTTATTGAAAAAAAGGGTTTGAAGGGTTTTTTAGGAAAGAGGCCAACATGTATATATGTCGACGATTTGATTTAAATAGAGTTGCCAGTTGGTAGTTTTGAAAATGGTTGTACTAACTCAACCAAATTTGATTTGAAAATAGGTCCAATTGCTGGACATTGTCGAAACTTGATCTTTGAAATCGAAGTTTTGAGTTCGGGGAATTGGTTAAGTGTGGGAAAGGTGTTAGGCACCCCACGACTCCTGTGTAAACACGGTACGGCAATCTTTTTAATATTTCCCTTAAAACTGAAATGCATAAGTGAATGTTGTTTGAAAATTGTGCCTTTTGATTGATTGAAAGCTTTGACAGGCTTCGTTGAGCCTATATACGAAGGGTTTGATTTGATTTAAAAATCAATCTTTAATTTGATTTGCAAAAAGCATCATTTAATTTGATTTGCAAAAGCTTTTGAATTGAATTGACTATGATATTTTGAAAAATGGTTTTATCAAACCCTTACGCTGACATAGGAATTGAAGCATATTGCCACTCTCAATTTTATCTTTATAGCTATAAGGCTGCATGCAAATGGTGATTTGTCGGGCTGCGAAGCATCCTCGACCATAGAAATATACAATGTCAGTCTCCTCATGGGTATGAAAACCATCGGAGGGACGCTGACACGACAATCCATATTTTCACTATGTTGAGACCTTGAATCTGGATAACCGTTTTAAGGTCTGTGCATATACATTATAAAAAAAAACTGGTAGGGTACATCTGTAAACTGGAGTTTGTCCATCGTGGGAATCAGATTCTGATCAGTTTGATCATTAATCTCACGATTCCTAGGCTCACATATGAGTAGCCAAGACCTGCACAGTTCAAATTTGTATAGAAATAGATATATATACATCCTCACGTCGCAATGGAACCAAAGATTCATCAGTAAATCCTGGCAACGCGTGACCAAAGCGTCTCGTTCCCACTAGATAGGGATCTAAGGGACACGAGGTTGCTTTTGAAGCTGAAACTATAAAAATAACTAGATTTAAATAAATCTCAGCCATTATAGCTTCCAGGTTTTGTCGGGACTTGTTTGAATCGTTGAAGGCTAGAAGTGGCGAGATTTTGATAAATCTAGTTCGCCCTCATATATGTCAGTGCAAATTCATATACAAATGAATGTTAAACGTAGAAGTTGAATAAGTTGAATAAAGCAATATATATAATTATATATCTATAAAAGCTGTAAAAGGGCGATGGGTTTTCACAAGCAAGCCCGGACTGAAATTGAAATATATCTATAGATATATATATTGACAAAAACGTAGGCAACAAAGACTGGAAAGATGACCAGTGATGGTGAAGGCTGCTTATATATGCATAAATATATATAAAAGCAGTAAAAAGGCGACAGAATGATCCAGGCTGAACTAAAATGTAAATTGCAGAAAAGTAGTCAACCAGTGATTGGGGAGAGCACCCAGTATGACGAAGTGCGCAAAAATAGTAAAAAGGGCGATGGATTTTCATGCCTGTGCCCGATCTGAATTGAAATATATATATATATATATATAGACAGAAATGTAGTCAACCAATACTGATACGAAAACCAGTTATGGTGAAAATCGCTTAGATATGCGTAAATATATATAAAAGCAATAAACTACCTCGGATTTGAAATTCTGGCTTGACAGAATTGAAATGTTAGCACATAAACAGTTAAATATATACAGGAAAAGGCCAAACTGGGACTGGGAAGACAACCCAGTCCGGCGAAGTTGCCAAAACTGTGTGTGCTAGTGCATTGAAGCTACTGGAGCTGACGGATCATCAATCCGAATTGTAGAAATATTGAAAACATAGTTTATGTACAAAAATATATCAATTTTAGACGAAAACAGCCACGGAACTAAGTTTCGGGCATATTTAGAATATAAAACTTTATGTGCTTGTGCAAAATAGTGCAAAGTAGTAGTATTGACTTGCTGATCGTAAAAACACTTATAATGGGCTGCACTATGGGCTTTTTGCCGAATCGTAGGCCTTAAACATCCAAATCTACTGGTGGTTTTCTGATATGTGGTAGTATATGGGTATATCTCTGTGTTGGAGTGAAAATATTTGGCTTTGGAAGAGGTGTAAAAGTCAAAAAATCAGTCAGGCAGGGTTTCGTTGCGCTTCTTGCTTATGAAAGTGAGAGGGTTCTGCCCCTCTATTTATAGAGGGGGGAGCCGCACCTCTACATGTGGCTACCGCAGGTATAGGTACGGCCACTCGAGGTGGGTCCTGCGTGCCCAGCTTGGTCATCTCGAAGTACGTGCACTTCGAGCAATGCGATGTCCGGTTAGAAACTTTCTGACTTTTGATCGGAGCGTCCGTTTGAGGCGTGCGATACCTTTCTGAAAAGCTCTCGCCGAGAGTGTTGCAATGACATGGGAAAAAACATTTTTCGGGTCTAGGAAGATGGGTTCATAACCAAGTCTTCAATTCCCCGCAGTTTGTCCGTTAAACTGTCTTGCGTTGTTGTCACTCGGGATCGTTGTTAGGGTTCATTCTGACTTTGGAGGCATCGATTTGGCTTGAGTTTGACCAAGTTAGTTGAAAGTTGGTAAAATAACTGTTGTACCCCTCCCGGGGCTGCCTGTAGTGTTGGCATGGTCGCTGGTTGACTTCCGGGAGCTGATTCCAAGACTTGGATCCTAGTCTAGTGTTTTGACCTCAGGGTTGTCTCTAAGGCTGATGTGGTCATTCAAGGTTTTTCTATGGAGTTGTTGCGATGCTTCAAGTTGATGTCTGAAGTTGGCCTGACGTCCCGGGTTGAGACCGGGGATAACCTACAGTTCTCGGGTTGAGATCGGGGTTGATTGATACCTCCCGGGTTGCTGCCGAGGCTGATTGGTGTATCACGGGTTGAGACCGGGGTTGAACTTGATGGTCCGATTGACTGTCGGAGCTTGATTGATGGTCCGATTGACTGTCGGAGCTTGATTGATGGTTTGATTGACTGTCGGAACTTGATTGATGGTCCGAGTGACTGTCGGAGCTTGATTACCGATATTGGGAATCGGATTTGACTGAAGCACCGATATTGTGGATCGTATTTGGGTTGATTGGCAATTTTTCCCTTCTACTGGATGAGTATCGAGGGAAGGAAAATCTCGAGTGTCTACATAGTGAACACCAAATCCCATAGAAATTGAAGTATCCGGATTTGGGGGTGTCACAGGTTGGTATCAGAGCTGTAGGTTATGAACCTTAGGTGGGGGAAAACCTTAGGATAGTAGCCATTGAGAACATAGTAATGATAACTCTTATCGAGTTCTAAGAAAGATAATAAATTAACTTATGTGCTCTGTGCTTATACTTATATAGTTGCGAGAGTATCGATTAGCATCACTTAATAACTAAGACTTAAAATTTGATTTGTCAGGATGTCGAATGTTGGAGGATCCAGTCAGCCTAGGGATGTTGTACCCCGAGATGCTATTGAGGAGGAGCCCTGAGACATTCATATACAGTCTAGGAGCAGTTAGTTCGACGAGAGCCATCTCCTTTGATCACAGTTATTGGTCGGAAGCATGAGCCATTGTTTGAATCAGAGGAGGACTGTGAGGAGATTGAGATTCAGGCTGTAGCAGCCGAGGAGGAGGATGAAGACCCTGAAGAGTTTCCACCGAGCTCTATCAGTGCTAAGATGTATGATGAATTATATGACCGTAACATAAAGTTACGGGATACTATTCAGGAGCATGAGCCAATTTTTGGTTATGAGAATTAATGTTTCGGATAAGTTAAATTTATAATTTAGTACAGTCGTAGTCTGTAGTGGTATATATATAGTATCTGGGCTAAACGATTCCGTCAGAAAGCGGTGGTTAATACGAACTAGCTATCGATCTAACTCCCTATGAAAGACTGTGTAGACAAGATGGGAAACTAGTTTGTTGGTTGTTTGTGGGAAGCCACTCAGTATACTATATTGAATACTGTTAGAGACTCAAAGTGTGCTCAATATAATCAAATTGAAGAACGACATTAAAGAAGAATCAGCAAAGCGTGCCACAGCAGAGGAGATAGACTATAAATTTTAGAATGCGATTGATAAGGCTCAGGATCGGGTTATGAGCTATCCAGTTCAATTCAAGGGTCTACCTTGGTATACACTAGATCGCAGGACGATGTTTCGCATTATGTAGGAAGAACGCAATAAAGCTGTTCGACGCCTTAGGCAGTGATAGGAATGGTTTGATTATGTGCAAACCTATCTGGTAGTTAATAATGTAAATTCCGATGTGTTTATAAACAAATAATATTTTGATAATTTAAATCTTGTAGATTATTTATCTCGGGATAGTTGATGTAAATAGTAGTGATGCTATCGTATTATGTTAAAACTTTTGATTAAATAAAATATCAGAGTCTATTTGAGATGTTATGTGATTAAGTGATTATGTTTAAATGTTTAAGCTAAGCCTTAGATATTTAAAGAATTGAATAAAGATCTAATAAACGTATATCTTAATAGAAATATGCCGCCGAGAGGACTCCCTAACTGTCGACCAGCCCAAGAAGGATCAACGAGTAACGCAAACCCCGTTCAGTAGTTGGTGAACTTGTTGACAGGAGCAATGAAGCTGCAAGCTCCATCGATTACGTCATTTAAAGACTTCTAGGCGGTGAGACCGCCAGAATTTAAGGGAACCATGAACCCAATTGAGGCGTAGACTTGGGTTATGGAAATGGAAAAGGTTTTTGACGTCGTTAGAGTGAGTGAAGATCAGAAGATGACTTACGCAACGTTTATGTTAAAGTCAAAAGCCAGCTATTGGTGGCAGGCAAACAACGTACGGGGAGGACAAGGTGTGATAACTTGGGAAAGGTTTAAAGAAATGTTTTTCAAGATATACTTTTCGATGAGCTCACAAAACCAGATGGAGGTACAGTTTCTGAAGCTAATGCAAGGTGACATGTTTGTGCCAGACTATGCCACGAGATTTAATGAGTTGGCTAGGTTCGTCGCATACCAAGTGCATACTGATGAGAGGAAGGCTAGGAGATTCGAACAGGGACTAAAGCCCTGGTTGTATAGCAAGGTGTCGATGTTTCAGTTGAACACATTTGCGAAAGTATTGGAAAAGGCTATCATCACTGAAGGAGGGAGTGATGCTATGACCAAGTACAGTCAAGAGCTGAAGAAGAAGAAAAGTGAAGATGAGGGGTGTGATACAATTGTGGTCAGGAAGGACACATAGCACCGAATTGTCCTAACCTTAAGAAGGGCGCCTGTTTCACGTGTGGGTCGAAGGACCACTTGGCTAGGAACTGTCCTAAGAAGGCATCAGGAGGGGCATGGTCAGGTGGAAATAGAGGAGGCAGTGGTGGAAATGCTCTAACTATCATGGGACCAACCGTATTAATCGACCAACTGCCAGAACATTGAACATGACCATATAGGATGCTGTACAGTCTAGCAATGTGGTGTCAGGTATCATTTCAATCAATAAAGTTAATGCTTATGTACTATTTAATTCGGGTGCTACTTGTTCATTTATATCCGATGACTTTGCTAAGAACTTATAATTGCCTAAGGATGAGTTATAATACCCTATGAACATAGAAATTGCGAATAAAGAAGTGATTCCTGCTAAGTACGTACAAAAGAACTGTAGGGTGGATATTAAAAGTAATGTGATGAATGTAGATCTTATTCCGATTAGACTTGGGGAATTCGACGTCATTTTGGGAATGGATTGGTTATTCAATTATGGGGCTGTAATTGATTGTCAGACGTATTTCTTGACGACCTGCCAGAACTTTCACTGTGATGCCCCCAAATCCAGGTACTTGAAACCCGTACTTGGTGCTACACGATACCATTTATACGAAACCATTCATACGAACTGCTTAACATATTATAAAACTTACAAATTATATCAAAGTTGATTAATCCCTAGATACGGGCCTTTAAGTACCTTATTACATGATATATATTATTTTATAATAATACAAAGTTCTAAATATTACAACCAACACCTTAAAACTATTCCTTCAGCTTCCCCTTTCTTTTGTCCTTGTCAGAACCCTCTGGTCGTTCACACTTAGCTGAAAACATTTAATTTAAAGCAAGAATGAGCATTTAATTGCTTAGCAAGTAATATCAGATAATAAACATCAGCTGAAAGAAGTAAATGCTTTCTTTGAAGTATACTTCTACAATGAATCAATAGTTGTGAAGCCATTTGAAACAATTCATAACAACATATCAAATCGTTTAAAATTTTGAAATGACGTAGTGACTATAAATGCTGAGCGATCAATAGACCTTGAACCATTGTTTTCAAGTTTTGAAAAGGTTTATACAGAAATTCATCTGCAAACCATCATGACTTACGGACACGTTGGGTGATCAGCCCGTATGCCCTGTATTGATCAACACTATATGCTGGAACAACATATCTGCCTTTGGCGCAAATTTTTTTTCCAATTCCGGGATGTTCATACTCAGTCTGGAGTTCGAACCAAAGCAATTTAGTTGGACAACTCTATCCTAACCAATAATATTCAACGATATATTTTAAACAATGTCTGGCCGAGTTAAATAACTTAGACAACTTTTAAACCATGTATTTATACCAATATTAAATGGTAGGCATCAATACTTGTATTATCAAAGAATTTTGAGTTCAAGGATACTTGTTTAGATACAATCATTCATACAAGTGAGGACACTTGCACAACCAAACTTAGCTTATAAATAACAGAATAATTTTTATTATATATGAATCATATGAAGACAGTAACAAGATACTGGTAAACAATAAACGAATCAATAATAAATAAGTTAGAGATACTTGCTTACACAAAGAACCATTGCATAAAGTAAATGTAAAGGTTGGAATACTTGCACCATAAAGAGTAAGGTTTAGATACTTGCCTTGTTCGCTGCTTACTGCTACGCAATATAGTTTTATCTTTAACACAAAGACCTATCATTAATAAGATTATTCTTGAAATTAGTATATCACATTATACTTCATAATACTACTACTTTATAAGTAAATTATCTAGCATGTAATCACATAATAAAACATTAAATAACACCTTAACACTTACTCGTTCATTTACAAGTTTCTTATTATGACTTGGTAACTATTTACGATTTCAGAAGACTGCATACATCATTTCAGCAAGATGAAACCAAACTGTCTTCCTTTTCTAAAAATTTTAGTTTTCCATTTCAGTATCCTGAAATATTTATTTCAGTAAGCTGAAACCAAACTGTCTTCCTTTTCTAAAAAATTTAGTTTTCCATTTCAGTATCCTGAAATGTTCATTTCAGTAAGCTGAAATACCCTATTCACGAAAATACCAAATCAACTTATTATTTTTCAATCCTTTGGCCACACATATATACATATAATCCATACAAAAAAAATAATTTTTTTGAAAATTTTCAACTCCTTTAAGTATTTTTCAAAAATCCATTTCTAATTAATTCCTTAAGAAAATAGCTACCTCACGCTTAACTCGATAAATTCCCAACTCTTGGCGGGATCTTACATATGTTAACGTGGACATCCAGTTTAAATTTCGTGACTATCGGAGTTATAGAACTCCGGTTTTGGCGATTTTCGTCGAAAAAATACAAATATTAAAATGGTCATATCTTGCTCAATTTAAGTCAGGATGAGCTCATTTTTGGACACAAACTACTTTATAACATATATTTTAATGTCCCAAAAGAATAGAATTTATTTCAAAAATTAATTGGCCGAAACAGCCCTAGGAAATTCAGGATAGCCTACTTTTTGTCATTTTTTAGATTTGGCATCCTTGACTAAAATCAATCCACACAAAAATCTATAATACCTTTTTAAGTGATTCCACTTGGAGATGTTCAAATACTCATAGATCTAACTCTAGGACTTGACCACACTCAAAAGTTCAAAATATAATAGAAGATATAGTCTTTTGAAGTTCATGTTGCGTTTTCTCAAAATCTGATTTTTAACCTTTTGTGATTTCTAAGAAAACTTTCATGTTCTAACATATTAACCAACATAACTCATTATAAAACATTATAACACAAACTAATACCAAATATATTCATGGATCTATCCTGATCCATGATCTATTTCACAAAAAAATTATCAATCACAAAATTAAACACAATCAAAGCTAAGAAAAATTAGGTTTTCTACATTTGGAACCACTTAGTTTCCATTTCTTAGTTTAGATCCAATTTTTGATCTACAAAAGAGTTAGATCTAAACATGAAACACTTATAAACATATGGATCTAAGGTTTTAAATCTTGAGATTATAACTTTACAAAAATCAAAACTCAAATCAAATCAAAAAAAGAAATTAGACTACTTAAGTAGGAATTTTTTTTATAGCTTAGCTTGTTCCTTCACTCTCCTTCTTCCTAATACTTGATTGGGAAACTATGAAAACTCTAAGACTCTCCTTCTATCCTCTCCTCTCTTGATCGAATTCTAGGATCTCTCTTTCTTTCTTGTTTGCTTGGTTTGCTAAGTTAAGAAAGGAGTTAGTTGAAAGAGAAAATAAAGAGACGGAAGATATATTATGTATATCCATATAATTACAACACTCTGCACCTCCTCTCTCTTCAATCATTATTAGATTACTTGCACACTTGGTTTAACTTGTAAGAATAAGCATAAGTGTTGGTTGAATTAGAGGATGACACATATTAAGAGTTGCTCACCTACTAAAGTAAGAAATCATTGCATACATCACCCCTTTCTTCCCTTCTCTCCAAAATTTCGGCCATTAAGGCCTTTTGGGCTCAATTTTGTTTTCTTTTTAATGCCCACTTAGCATACTTAATGTAACATATGTCCTCTTTCCCATTGGGCTAAGTTTGGACTACTCTTTTAATGTTTTCAGCAAGCAAATTTTAATTCTTTAGGCTTGTAAATCAACATAGTTTATACTTTTTAATTTTTATCTTATCCTAATCATTTAGTAAGGGTTTCCTTATACACATTTGTAAGTTAATTTCTTACTCATATATTTTTAATTTCATAACCCAATTAGACTTGCTTTACTTAGGTTTTAAAAATAATTAGTTGAGATGTATAAAATAGATCTCTTAGGTTATTTAATTACCATACCTAATATATGTATTAGGTTGCATAACTTTATATACAACATAAATGTATACACATTATATAAGGTATATTTATTTAATCAATTACATAACCCACATAAGTCATCACACATTCCAATAGTTTATTAACTTAATAGATATAATTGACTTAATAAGTTATGACCACTCACATATTTACTATTTATAATTCATATCAATTATTAATCACTTAAAATTAATTAAATAATGTACATACATATCATCTTAAATACAATAACAAATGTATTAATATTCAAATCCCTATTTGAAATTCAAATTAGGGTTTTGAACAACTATTCATCTTGGCTTCCTTTCTTAGTCAACTTATAATCATTAAATTGACTAACTTGCTTAATCCATATCGCATATGTTCAAAATATTACTGATAAAAATAATGATAATAGTTAATAAAATAATAATATATATATAAAAAAATTCATTCGTAAAATTATAGTCATATAAAATTCTCGGTCCTTACATTCGCCAGACAGAGAGGTTGAGTTTGTGATCGATTTGGTGCCATGAACGGCTCCAATATCAAAGGCACCGTACCGGATGGCTCCAGTACAGATGAAAGAATTGATGGTACAACTGCAAGAGCTACTATACAAGAAGTATATACAACCGAGCATATCGCCGTGGGGAGCGTCGGTGTTATTTGTGAAGAAGAAGGACGGGACGATGCGGCCATGCATCGATTATAGAGAGTTAAAAAAGGTCACCATTAAGAATAGATATCCATTACCGAGGATCGATGACCAGTTTAATCAATTGAAGGGAGCGAGATACTTTTAAAAGATAGACTTGAGGAGTGGTTATCATCAGCTGAAGGTGAGGCCAAAGGATGTTCCAAAGACAGCGTTTCGGACTCGATACGGTCACTATGAATTTTTGGTGATGTCATTCCATCTAACGAATGCTCCTGCAGCATTTATAGCTCTAATGACAGTCTGGGAGAAGTTAGTTCGACGAGAGCCATCTCTTTTGCTCACAGTTGTTGGTCGGGAGCATGAGCCGATGTTTGAATCAGAGGAGGACTCTGAGGAGATTGAGATTCAGGCTGAAGCAGCCGAGGAGGAGGATGAAGACCCTGAAGAGTTCCCACCTAAATCTATCAGTGCTAAGATGTATGATGAACTATATGACCATAACATAGAGTTATGGGATACTATTTAGGAGCATGAGCCAATTTTTGGTCATGAGAATTAATGTTTCAGATAAGTTAAGTTTATAATTTAGTACAGTCGTAGTCTTTTGTGGTATATATATAGTATCTGGGCTAAACGATTCTGTCAGAGAGTTGCGGTTAATACGAACTAGCAACCGATCTAACTCTCTGTGAAAGACAGTATAGACGAGACGGGAATGCTTGAGTGAATGCGTGAGAGAATGCTATTTGAAAATTAGGCCTATTAATTTGATTGATTTGAAAGTAGTGCTTTGCTTTGCTGAACCTATATACGAAGGGTTTGATTTGATTTAAAAATCAGTCTTTGATTTGATTTGCAAAAGCATTTAATTTGATTTACAAAAGCTTTTCTTTTGATTGAATTAAAAATGATGTTTTGAAAGCTGGTTTATCAAACCCTTACGCTAACATAGGAATTGAAGCCTGCTGATACTTCCAAATTTATCTTTATAGCCTTAAGGCTGCATGTGAATGGTGATTTATCGTGTTGCAAAGCATCCTCGACCACAGAAAATACACAAGTGTCAGTTTCCTCATGGGCATGAAAACCATCTGAGGGACTCTGACACGGCAATCCATATTTTCACTAGGTTGAGACCTTAAATCCGGATAACTGTTTTAAGGTCTTTTGTATGTACGTTTCTATAAAAAATTTGGTAGGGAATATTCATAAATCAGAATTTGTCCATCGTGGGAATCAGATTTTGATCAGTTTGATCATGAATCTCATAATTCCTAGGCTCACATATGAGTAGCCAAAACTTGCACAGTTTAAATTTGCACAAAAATAGATAAATATCCCAATATTTCTAGAATCGAGGATTCATTCATTAAATCCCGGTCTGCACGGCCGAAGCATCTCGTTCCCACTAAATAGTGATCTAAGGGACGCGAGGTTGCTTTTGAAGCTGAAACTAGAAAGAAAGCTAGATTTAATGAAATCTCAGCCATTCTAGTTTTTCGGTTCAGTCCGAAGGTTTTGAACTGTTTGAAAACTAGAATTGGTGAGATTTAAATAAATCTAGTCCGATTGTAGATATGTCAGTGCCAATTCATATAAAATGAATATTTAAGGCAGCAGTTGAATAAAAAGTGAGTAAAGCAATATATATATATATAAATATATATATATATACAGTTGTATATAAAAGCTTTAAATGGCAATGAGTTTTCACGCCGGTGCCCGAACTGGAAGTGAAATATATATATATATTGACAGAAACGTAGTCAACCAAGACTGAGAAGAGAACCCAGTGGTGGTGAAGGCTGCTTATATATGCATAAATATATATAAAAGCAGTAAAAATGCCACAGAATGATCTAGACCAAACTAAAATGTAAATATACAAAAAAGTAGTCAACTAGGGACTGGAAAGATAACCCATTAATGGTGAAGTGTGCAAAAATAGTATAAAGGCCACGAAATAGTCCAGGCCAGACTGGAATGTAAATTGTAGAAAAGTAGTCAACTAGTGACTGGGGAGATCACGCAATATGGCAAAGAGTGCAAAAATAGTATAAAGGGCAATGGGTTTTCACGCCGGTGCCTGGACTTGAATTGAAATATATATATATATATATATATATATATATATTGACAGAAATATAGTCAACCAAGACTGGGAAGAGAACCCAGTGATGGTGAAAATCGCTTATATATGCGTAAATATATATAAAAGCGAATTTGACATCCGGGCTTGACAGAATTGAAATGTTAGTATATATATATATATATATATATATACAGTTAACTATATACAAAAAAGGGTCAAACCCAGACTAGGAAGATCTCCCAATCCGACGAAGTCGCCAAAACGAAGAGTTCAGTGCATTGAAGCTGCTGGAGCTGACGGATCGTCAATCCAAGTTGTAGAAATGCCAGAAAATCAGTTTATGTACAAAAATATACAAAATTTTGACGAAAATGGCCATGAGACTAAGTTCCGGGCATTTTTTGATAAAGAAACTTAACGTACAAGTGTATAAAAGTACGAAGAAGTAATATTCACTTTCTGATCGTGAAAATACTTACAATGGGCTGCTACGGGGGCTTTTTGTCAAATCATAGGCTCTATACGTCCAAATATATCGGTTATTTTTTGATATGTGGTAGTATGTGGGTATATCTATGTGTTAGAGTGAAAATATTTAGGTTTGGAAGAGGTGTAAAAGTCAGAAAATCAAACTAGCAGAGCTTCGCGGTGTTTTAGAATTCTTAGAAATGAAGGGGGGCACGTTTATTTATAGGCCAGGGAGCCTGTACTCTACCAGCTACTACCACAGGTAGAGGTGTGGCTCCACTGGTGGGGCCCGCTGTGCCTGGTTTGGTTGTCTCGAAGTACGTGCACTCCCAATAACGCGCAGTCGAAGTCGAAACTTTCTAACTTTTGATCGGAGAGTTCGTTTGAGACGTGCGATACCTTTTCAGAAATCCCTCGCAATGACATAGGATAAAACATTTTTCGGGTCCAAGAAGACAGGTTCAAAACCAGTTCTTTAATTCCCCGTAGTTTGTCCGTTAAGCTGTCTTGCGCTGTTTGCACTCAGGATCGTCGTTATGGTTCGTTCTGACTTTGTTGGCATCAATCCAGTTTGAGTTTGACTGAATCGGCTGAGAGTTGATAAAATGACTGTTTAGCCCCTCCCGGGGCTGCCTGTAGTGTCGGCACGACTTTTGGTCGACTTCTGGGACTTGTATCCAAGATTTGGATCCCAATCGAGCTTGTTCGTCCTCAGTGTTGCACCTGAAGATGACGTGGTCGTTCCAGGTTTTCTTTTGGAGGTGTTGTGATGCTTCAGGTTTGTGCTTGAGGTTGTCCTGATTTCCCGGGTTGCTGCCGGGAATGACCTGCACTTCACAGATTGCTGTCGGCGCTGATCTGTACCTCTCGAGTTGAGACCGGGGCTGAGTTGACATCCTGATATAATTGATCGGGGCTGTGGTTATCTTGATATTGGTGACTGGGTTTGAGCTGACTGCCCGATATTGAGATCGGGGTTAATCTGAAGGTCCGTTTGGAGATCGGAGTTGATTTGACGGTCCGATTAAAGATCAATGCTGGATAGACGGTCCGATTGGCAATCAGAGCTGGATAGATGGTTCAATTTATGATCGGAGCTGGATAGACGATCCAATTGATGATCGAAGCTAGATAGACGGTCCGATTGACGATCAGAGTTAGATTGACAGTCCGATTAACGATCGGAGCTAGATAAACGGTCTGATTGGAGATTGAAGCTGGATTGACAATCCGATTAATGATCAGAGTTGGATAGAGGTTTGATTGACCATCGGAGCTAGATAGACGGTCAGATTGACGATCGAAACTGAATGGAGTACTGATATTGGTGATTAGATTTGACTGGAGTACCGACACTGGTGATTGGATTTGACTAGAGTACCGACATTGGTGATTAGATTTGACTAGAGTACCGACATTGGTGATTAGATTTGACTGGAGTACCGACATTGATGATCGAACTTGACCGGAGTACCGACATTGGTGATCGAATTTGACTGGAGTACCGACATTGGTGATCGGATTTTACTAGAGTACCGACATCGGTGATCGAATTTGACTGGAGTACCAACTTTGGTGATTTGATTTAGGTTTACCGATAATGGGGATCGGATTTAGGTTTACAGATATTGGGGATCAGATTTAGGTTTATCAATATTGGGGATCAGATTTAGGTTTACCGATATTGGGGATCGGATTTAGGTTTACCGATATTGGGGATCGGATTTAGGTTTACTGATATTGGGGATCAGATTTAGGTTTACTGATATTAGGGATCGAATTTAGGTTTACCGATATTGGGGTTCGAATTTAAGTTTACCGATATTGGGGATCGGATTTAGGTTTACCGATATTGGGGATCAGATTTAGGTTTATCGATATTGGGGATCGAATTTAGGTTTATCGATATTGGGGATCAGATTTGGGTTTACCGATTTTGGGGATCGAATTTGGGTTTACCGATATTGGGGATCGAATTTAGGTTTACCGATATTGGGGATCGGATTTAGGTTTATCGATATTGGGGATCTGATTTAGGTTTACTGATATTGGGGATCAGATTTAGGTTGAAGAACCAGCATTGGTGGTAGGTTTTGAATTGGAGCACCGGCATTAGGGTCGGGTTTGGATTGAAAGCCCTGTGTCGGGACCGGGGTTGATTTTGATTGATGACTTTGCCCTCGTACCGGGTTAGTATTGGGGCAAGAAAAATTTCAAGTGTCTACAAATGCCCCTCTTTATCATGTTCATGCAATGCAATGGAATGAGCAGGATAAAGATTGCTAGACACTTGAAATGTGATCGTTGAAAGTCTTGTTGTGCTGGTTAGATACCTTTGAGGAGGTAGGGTCAGCAGGGATTGGTTCATGTCATTGATTGCTGGGGGTAACGCTATCCATGAACCCTCGAGTTTAATAAGATTGTCGTTGATTGACCTCCCCGATGGGTTATCAGAGTTAGGCTATAGAAGCCGGCTTTCATCACTTTCTGCTGGGGATGACGATATTCATGATAGCCTTCTTGACTCTGATGAGGATAATATTATGGATGCTTCCTTGGTTTGAGACTAATGCTTTATCTATCAATCGGTATTTTGCGTAGGTGCCGTTACGCATTTTGAAAGTTCGTCCATGGGGATATCTTTTAGTTATCAAGTTACCTCAACGGAAGCTTCTGACACCTACCTGGACGATATATTCACTAGTAGTTTGCCACAGGAGAATGCATCATCGACCCTGGCTAATAATCCCTTTGAGGATATGTATAACAGATTCCATCATCTGTCCTCTGTGGGGATGAATTAATATATGGCTTTCGCCCCTAGATCATCTCCCGATGTCTCATGGGGTTAATCCGACAGTTGAAGCGTCATTGGGGTTGAGTCAATGGCTGAACTGGATGTCGGTCTGTACCTGAACTTCGCTGGAATGGAACCAACGGCTGAACTTGACTTCGAACTGTACCCGAACTTCTTTGGAATGGAACCAATGGTTGAACTTGACTTCGATCTGTACCCGAACTTCGTTGGAATGGAACCAATGGCTGAACTTAGCTTCGGTCTGTACCCGAACTACGCTAGAATGGAACCAATGATTGAACTGGCTTCGGTCTGTACCCGAACTTCGCTAGAATGGAACTAACGGCTGAACTGGCTTTGGTCTGTACCTGAACTTCACTGGAATGGAACCAACAGTTGAACTGGCTTTGGTCTATACCCAAAGTTTGCTAGAATGGAACCAACGGTTGAACTTGACTTCGGTCTGTACACGAACTTCGCTGGAGTTAAACCAACGGTTGAACTTGACTTCGGTCTATACCCAAACTTCGCTAGAGACCAACGGTTGAACTGGCTTTGGTCTGTACCCAAACTTCGCTGGAATGGAGCCAACGGTTGAACTGACTTTGGTATGTACCCGAACTTTGCTGTAATGGAACAAACGATTGAACTGGCTTCGGTCTGTACCCGAACTTTGCTGGAATGGAACCAACGGCTGAACTAACTTTGGTCTGTACCCGAACTTCGCTGGAATGGAACCAACGGTTAAACTGACTTTGGTCTGTACCCGAACTTCGCTGGAATGGAACCAACGATTGAACTGGCTTCGGTCTATACCTGAACTTCACTGGAATTAAACCAACGGTTGAACTTGACTTCGATCTATACCTGAACTTTGCTGGAGTTAAACCAACGGTTGAACTGGCTTCGGTTTGTATCCAAACTTCGCTGGAATGGAACCAACGGTTGAACTGACTTCGGTCTGTACCCGAACTTCGCTGGAATGGAACCAACGATTGAACTGGCTTCGGTCTGTGCTTGAACTTTGCTGGAATGGAACCAATGGTTGAACTAGCTTCGGTCCGTACTCGAACTTTGCTGGAATGGAACCAACGGTTGAACTTACTTTGGTCTGTACCCAAACTTCGTTGGAATGGAACCAACAGTTGAACTTGGCTTCAGTCTGTACCCAAACTTTGCTGGAATGGAACTAATGGTTAAACTTGGCTTCGGTTTGTACCCGAACTTCGCTGGAATGGAACCAACGGTTAAACTTGGCTTCTGTTTGTAACCGAACTTCAAAAATGGCAAGTTTCGACAGTTTTGCGCAGTTTTTTGAGCAATTTTTTTTTGTAATTTGCATTGTTGATTCTCGAATATGACTTCGGGATGAATACCAAGTGTTTCTAGAGTGTCCCCCTTTCTGTCAGGATTACGCTACTTAAACGCAGGATTTCAGGACAAACCGCTCAATCGCGTAACGATTTTTCTTCAGATTGACTAGGTAGCACATGGAAACTCCATTTCTACTAGAATTGAACCGAGCTCGGGGGACTAGGACCCACGCTGGGGAGCCGCAGGTGGAGGTACGACAGCCGTAGGTGGGCCCGCTTCCACCTGGGCTTTAAATTGGGCTGCAGTATTTCATTTTTTCAATGTTCTATTTTGAGTTCCAAACGAATTTCGATCTTTTTTTTTCAGATCTACAGAGCTTGGACAACTGTTTTCCGATTTTGTCAGTTCCTACGAGTTCAACGCAGCACAGGTAACGCTTTACATCCTTTTTTTCGCAAGTTTTGACCGTTAAAAGCATGTAAACCACGTAGGGGGCTTTTAGACGCAATGTATGAAAAATGTATGCCTATATGACTTGCTAAATTTTTTTTAACTTCATATGTATGCATATCTTACTGTAATGCATGTTTGGATGTAAGAAAATTCAGGTTCTGAGACGGTGTTATTTTGCACTTTTTGATCAGTTTAGTAATCCTTTTTGAGGCCTAGTGAGCCTTGATTTTCAACTAAAATATCCATGGTAATTTGGCTACCACATGAGGCTGACTTTTGATTTTTTTCAAAATATGGACTGTTTCTATTTTTGGGTAGGTGTGCTACTGAATGGCCACCTAGACATGCCTATGCGCATGTGGACAGTCCATTTTACAAAGGAGACTCTGGCAAAAATTTTTCAAAATCTTAGGCATTGAAAAATATATATTTTTAACTCTAGTGGGGATTTTTGACTGACCCATGCAGTTTTTTTAGCTTCCAGGTTTTGAAAACATGCAATTTTGACTTTATTGGGTATTTTTGACCGACCCATGCAGGTCTTAGGACCTAGAGATATATGCTGGATTGATTGGAAATGATAAGCCACAGGTTTTAGGCTTACCAAACCCTTTCTGAGGTGATTTGGAGTATTGGTGTATTAGATGGATCGCAATAGACCCGGCAGTTCCAGCAGGGTGTCCTCTGGTATCAGATGGAGGAGGGCTTCTGGTGTTCCTCAGCCTCACCCAGCTTGGACACCTCGTAGATTGGTGGAGGCAGTGATTTGTCCAGCACAGGACGAGCAGCCACTTGATATTGACGATGAGGAGGCTCCTTTTGCTGCTCCTGTTCCCGCTCAGGCTCGACGTGCGGAGGTCCCTGACATTGTTGTGCAGACGCAAGGGTTGTTGGGCGACTTGAGACAACATCCATCGAGGTTTCTTCATGCCAACGAGGTGACTTGAAGTTTTTCCCTTCTTGGATTCTTTTTCTTCCTTTTTGCCATTCTTGGGGATCAGGCTTTTGAAATGGGTTGGTTTTTGATGCAGGTTACCGGCTTTACGCAGCCTCGCGAGAACTGGTTCAGTGTGAACTCCCTATATTATACTTTGCACAAGGATTAAGGGATATCATAGATGACTGGGGCTTTCAGGCCTTTTTTTCGATCCTTCCCCTCCGTTGCCCCTGGGGGTATATGAGGGCTTTATCTGAGATCTGGTTCCACCAGACTCAGTCCATTCATCTTCTAGATTACGAGGTGATTATGACTCCTATGGATTGGAGATTTATCACCGACATTGAGTTTGAGGGCGAGCCTGTGCCTGTTGTGGCTGATATTATGCCCACTGTCGTTCGGTCCCTGCTGGGAGTTCCTACGACAGCGTTTAAGGGTCGGACAGTTCGATCTGATCCCTTGAGTATAGATGCCCTAGATGGGACTTTACAAGAGTCCCCGCCTGATATTTAGAGGGCTAGAGATCGCATTCCGAGGCGATTATTTTAATCAATCACCAGGGGTTGTTTTGTGGTGGACAACTCATCTACTGTGTCCTTAGCCTTGATTAGCGCCACTCGGCATGTAGAGCACCTCAGCAACTATGATTAGGGCTCCTATACCTTTGCCTATTTTCTTAATGGCATACATATGCTTTCGGAGGGTTTGACGGAGGCTTGGTTAGGATTTTACCCATTTCTGCTGGTGAGTACATCTTTCTGTACCTTTTTAGTTTCAGCATTCATTTTTGTCAGTTTTGGTCACTGAGGACTTTTGATATTTGCATGATCAGCTTTGGGCATTTGAGAGGCTTCCTTGCCTACGGCCCGTTTTTACCTTAGGTCTGGAGACCTATCCTTGGGGACGACGATGGCATCACTCCACTTTAACGGAGGTCCCTGTTGTTGAGGGATTCACTCATGCCCGTTTGCAGTTGGAGCTTTTAATGGCGAGTTCGATCACATGGACGCCATATACATCCGAGTTTTTGGTCGTCGGATTCGAGGGAGGTATCCCTACTGGCTGGGAGTCTGAGTTGTCTACCCGCAGAGTCCCTTTGTTGACGGTGGGAGGCTGGGAGCTCTATCTTGGAGAGCGTACCATTAAAAGCATTACAGGGGAGATCTGCATTCCCATTGCCCCTCCTGCTTGGCATCATTGGCCGTTAACTGTATTAATGATAGATATCCCTATGGAGGGCGTAGATGGATTTGCCTTATTAGAGGGCTCGTACAGCCAGAAGGCATTTAGCAGTTGGTGGAGTCCTCGCACCATTGGAGCTCAGACTCGTGCTACCCAGGTCATGGAAGACATGGTGCCAGGGTCTATGATGATGATGGATTGGATAGCTTGCCTCAGGGAGCCTACTCATATAGACCAGATAGCAGATCAAACCAGGGAGTTGGAGAGAGCTCGTTTCTTTATCAGGCACCTTGGCCGAGATCCGTCAGAGGCATCTTCATTTGACTCATCCAGCTCTGGAGCAGGCCCCTCTTTAGGTCCATTTAGCAGCAGCTTTGCAGGGGCAGATCCTCCCTTATACTTCCCAGACATGCCTGATAGCAGCAATTTTATATCCATCGATAAGATAGAGCAGGTCGATCGCTTTGACATTGATGTCATCGACTTCCTTTGATTGCTGTTGTAGCTATACTTTTAGGTCAGCCACTATTTTGGCTATTCGGCGGTTGTGTCATCATTTTGATAGACCACTGTATTAGTTGGGTGGTGGTGCCCCATTTTCCTGTATATTTTCATGTTGCTTTGTATTGTCAGACAGGGATGATGTCCTGCAGTAAATAGTTTTATCGTAGATATTCCTACTATCTCTTATCTTCTACATCATATTTATACTACTGTCATCATACATGTATTATATCATGTGTATGCATTTAGACAGCTGCGACTTGATTTGACCTCTGGATGGTCTTGTGGTACGGTGCTATAGATTACGTCGTCTGCGGTCAGCCGTATTGAGCATTCACCACCGTCTGTGGTGGTAGTATCGTTGAGGTCCTGGTTTGAGAGTCTGCCCTTTTCAGCCAGGGGGACCGTGGACCATATATTGGGGCATTCGCTGGCCCTTGTGGAGTTTAGAGTTCCATACGGGTTTGTTGACGGTCTTTTACCCTTATGGATGCCTGAGAGGCAGGTGTTCCGCATCGGGCGGTGTGAGCTGTCGCCGACTCTGGAGGAGTACCAGAGATTTACTAGGTTAGCTCTAGATTTGCCATGTGCTCGTACGACTATTAGTGATATGAGGAGACCATTTACTCGGATGTACGGTCTCCGTCAGAGCGTGATCAGGGACGAGATTATATATGGGCATGTGATCTCGATTGACTTCCTGGTCGATCGATTTGACGAGCTCGACAGCTATGATAGCCATGTCAGAGATTTTATTATTTCAGCAGAGCCATGGCATCTGGCCAGAGTAGACATTCTTCTGATGTGTATTATGGTATACGTCTATATGCCGCTTCGCTTGGATTATTTGGACGTGGGATTAGTAGTTGTGGTTCGGGCCCTTAGATAGGGTAGTACCATCATCCCGATGATATTGGCTGAGACATTTAGATCCACCACACATTGTAGTACCCATCCAGAGGGATTTTTTAGGGGCAGCTCAGTCTTGATGTATATATGGTTGATGTCCCATATACGACCGATTGGATTCTTCAGGCCTCGGGGTTTTTGCTTCACTTACGAGACATCCACAGCTTACTCCTTTCATCCTGCAGAGTGCATTGATGCAGAGTCATGGTCGGCATTTATGGTGGGTATTGAGCATCCATTCGTGATCTTGCCCTACTCAGGGCTACCGTCCCCATATAGCTTCATCACCCATGCTTCTGGCCTGGATTACTTTCCCCTAGCGGGAGGGGAGTGACTACCTATCATCCTTTGGCAGTCATGTGTCAGTTTGATCAGCTGCAGAGTTTGCACCGTTTTGAGGGGTCTGCTGATCAGAGGATGTCGGCTTCTTCTATGTCATCCACTGACTTGGTTAGAGTATATGAGTGTTGGACTCATCGAGAGAGGGCTAACCACATCGCCACCTTGCAGATGATTGTGGAGGTTTTGGGCCATGTGGAGGCTGATTGGATTGCACTTACAGCTGCTTCCCCATCTTCAGAGAGAGATGCCATGTTGGCATTGCTGACTCGCTTGTCCTTGGGTCCATAGACTAGCTTTATTTTTCCTGCACAGACTAGATCAACCATTTTTGTCATGTACATGGCATTATGTATATATTAAACAGTGTTGTATATAAGAGAAATATAGTTTTTATTCACTTCCCTGATTGGATATGTATTGTCATTGCTGAGTGATTACCACTTCTTTCATGACTCGTAATTATAGATATATCTTGAGCTTCTCCTCGATAGACTGACAGTTGAGATGTCAAGGAGTATCTCAGATGGGCTTGTTGACCAGGGTAGCTTGATAGAGTTTAGGTTTTACCAGTTTTTGGTGTCTTGGGACTGGTCTTTTATTGGTTTTTTTTCTTGAAGGTCCAACCGCGCCGTAATTGGCTGCCTACGTACTCCCGGGTTGAGGGAGATCAGGCCATTCATAGTTCAGACTGTTTGGTTGGAGAGAGGTTTAAAAAGTATTTATCTTGGGTTTTTGAGTTTAGTTTGATGAGTTTTTGAGTTTTTTATTTGGTTTGACCGCACTAGAAATGGCTGCCTACGTACTCACGGGTGTAGGGAGATTAGGTCATTCGTAGTTCTGGCTTTCTAGTGAAAAACTGAACCTGATTTAATTTGTAGGACCCGGATGTGGGTATGCATATGACTCAGACGTAGTACCTTTTGATGGTGTCTAAATTGATGAGTTGGGGGAATTCGTTCCCATCCATTTCTTGTAGTCTGATAGCTCCCCCTGTCAACACCTTCTTGACAATGAAAGGGCCTTCCCAATTTTGGGCGGCGAACTTTCTTGGCTTCATCCTGATTGGCCAGGACTTTCTTTAGCACCAAGTTATTTTCTTTGAATTATCGGATTAAGATCTTTTTGTTGTAGGATCTGGCGATCCTTAGCTGATATAACTGTCCGTGGAAAATGGTTGTAGCCCTCTTTTCATCTATTAGAGATAGTTGATGATACCGGTCTTGCAACCACTGATCCTCGTCTATCTGAGCATCGATCATCACTCGTAAGGATTCCATCTCTACTTCTACTAGAAGGACTGCCTCCATGCCATAAACCAACGAATAGGGGGTAGCCCCGGTAGAGGTGCGCATTGACATCCTGTATGCTAACAGGGTGAGAGGCAGCAGGTCAGGCCATTCCTTGTGATTGGCGAACATTTTTTGCATGATGTTCTTGATGTTTTTATTGGCCTCTTCGACAGCACCGTTCATCTTGGGCCGATAGATGACGGAGTTGAGATGCTTGATGTGGAACTTGCTGCATAATTCTTTCATCATTTGATTGTTTAGGTTCTTGGCATTGTCTGATACGATCACCTCCAGTTGTCCATATCGACATACGAAATTATTTCCTGATGAAACTAATGATGACCTCTTTTGTGACTTTGGGAAAGGAGGCTACTTCAACCCATTTGGTGAAGTAATCGATCATGGTGAAGATGAATCGATGACCATTGCTGGCTTTTAGTTCCACTGGACCTATCACATCCATTCCCCACATGGAGAAAGGCCATGGTGAACTCATGTTGTGCAGCTCATTTGGAGGAGCGTGGATGGCATTTCCACGTATTTGGCATTGAAAACATCTCTTAATGTGATCGTCATAGTCAGCCTTAAGAGAGATCCAATAATGTTCAGTTTTTAATATTTTCTTGGCCAGCAGATGACCGCTCATGTGTGTACCATAGACTCCACAGTGGATTTCCTCCATAAGTCTTTGGGCTTGCTCTTTGTTGAGGCATCTTAACAGGCCTATTCCAGCATCCCTTTTGTAAAGTGCATCTCCGCTCAAATAGAACTTCATAGCCATTTTGTGAATCCGCTTTCGCTCGGATTGACTTGCCCCAGCGGGTGTGGATCCATCATGGAGATATTTCTTAATGTCTTGATACCAAGGCTGCTTGACAGGAGGTATTTCATCTGATACTTCTCCAATGTAATTCCCATATGTCAGGGCTTTTTGAATTGTGAACTTGATGTTGGGAAATCCACTTTTATCAGATATACAGATTAATGAAGCCAACGTTTCCAATGCATTAGCGAAGTCATTCCGACCCCGAGGAATATGAACGAAGGTTATGTCTTCGAATTCCCAGGATATTTTGAGGACCTGTCGATGATAGGTCAGCAAATGCATTTCTTTGGTGAGATACGCACCGGTGGTTTGTCTGATGACCAGCTCGGAATCTCCGAAGATGAGTAGGTGCTTTATAAACATGGATTGGGCTAATTTTAACCGCATTATACAGCCTTCATACTCCGTCGTGTTGTTGGGGTTGCCAAATTAAAGTTTGGTAGCCACAAGATACTGCTTTCCTGCACTAGAGCTGAGGACTGCCCCAGCTCCGGCACCTTCTATGGTTATTGCTCCGTCGAAATACATTTTCTATAGTTGGACTGTATTCTCAGACTAGAGTTGTTGAATTGTCATGATCCCATCATCTGGGAAATATGTCTCCAGGGGCTCGAACCCTCCTGAAGGTGTTTTAGCTAATTGATCTGCAATGCCTTGACCCTTGATTGACTTCTGAGTCACGTAGACAATGTCGAACTGCTGTAGGATCAACTGCCATTTGGATAATCTGCAATTTAGCATTGGTTTGTTGAATACATATTTGAGTTGATCCATACGGGATATAAGGTAAGTTGTATGCCCATGCAAATAGTGTTGCAACCTCATGGCAGCCCATACTAATGCACATCATGTCTTCTCGATCAGGGTGTATTTCTGTTCACCACTGCTAAATCTTTTGCTAATGTAGTAGATAGCACTTTCTTTACTACTATCATCTTTCTATCCTAACATGCAGCCCATTGCGTTGGTATTTACAGACAGGTACATGAACAAGGGAACTCCATCCCTTGGGGGTACCAATATCGCTGCTTCGATCAGCTGCTTCTTGATGGCAAGGAAGGCTTGTTGACAGTCATCATTCCATTTGGTGGAGGAATTCTTCCTTAATAGCTTGAAGATATGTTCACAGGTTGATGTAAGCTGTGAAATGAATTGGCTTATGAAGTTGATCCTTCCTAGGAATCCAAGTATCTCCTTCTCTTAACGAGGTACGGGCATTTCAGTAATGGCTTTGATCTTGGCAGGGTCGAGCTCGATGCCTCGATTGCTCACCAAAAATCCTAGCAGCTTGCCTACTTTGACGCCAAAAGCACATTTGGCGGGATTTAGCTTGAGGTTATACTTACGTAACATGTTGAACAGCTTCTTGAGATGGTCGATGTGATCATCCTCCCTCCGAAATTTGATGATGATGTCATCCACATAAACTTCTATCTCTTTGTGCATCATGTCATGAAAGAGGGCCATCATGGTTCACTGATACGTGGCTCCGACATTGATAAGGCCGAAGGATAGTCGTCTATAGTAGAAGGTTCCCCAGGGAGTGATGAAAGCTATTTTCTCCCGGTCTTCTTCAACAACCATGATTTGATGATAACCAGCAAAGCAATCTACGCAGGAATACACTCCATACTGTGTAGTATTGTCAATCAGGATGTGGATGAAAGGTACCGATAAATTATCCTTGAGGCAGGCTTTGTTTAAATCCCGATAATCCACGCAGACTCATACTTTTCCTCCGGGCTTAGGCACGGGAACAATATTTGACAGCCATTTTGGGTATGTTGATACCATGATGATTTTGGTTTTGAATTATTTAATGATTTCTTCTTTAACTTTCAGAATCCACTCAGGTTTCAATCGCCTGAGCTTTTGCTTGACTGGTTTGAACCCTTCTTTGATGGGCATTCGATGGATGACAATATCAGTAGACAAGCCAATCATGTCTTCATGTGACGATACAAATACATCATAGTACTGTGTTAGGATTTCGATCAAGTCAGCTTTTTGATTGGGTGTGAGGTCTGAACCTATTTAGATTTCTTTGATGTTTTTGGAGGTTCCTATGTTGATAGTGGTGGTTTGGTCTAGGTTTGGTTTGGGTTTGTCTTTGACCCATTCTTTGATCTCCTCGGGTACCTTATAGTCATCTTCCTCCTCTTGATCAAAATCCATCAAGTCAAAGTTCAGTTCTATATCAAAGTCGTAGTCATTTTGATAGGTTGGCATCTCATCAGCAGAGACAAACACATCTAACACTTGAGTCCTAAAAACAGAAAAACTTTCATCTTAGATATTTACAACTGCTTAACTATACAAAGCATTCTGCAAAGCATGACAAAGTTGCTGTTATAGTTGCGCAATCAAAAGTAAGCAACTAATGAAAGCATAATTAAAGGGCAGATTGACTCTCTCTACCCCTTTACCCTTTTCGACCGAGGCAAGGGACACTGCTCCAGTTATCCAAGGTCAGATCCTCATGAACCGGGAAGGTCAAGGATTTGTGATTATCTGTCTCATCTTGGATGATGACTAAGACATCCTTTATACTAGGGCCAGGTATCTTCTTTGAACTGCTCCCTTTTCCCTTCTTGATGCGAGGAGTTTGAACTTGATCCTCGTCGTCGCTGTCTGGGATCTCGTCATTCATATCCTCGTAGTTTATGATGACCCTCATGTTAGTGAATGGGTCTCGTCCTTAGTACATGATCTTTTCTTTTCCCTTTTCGCTGTCTACCTCAGGCTTGAGGGCTTTTCTTTTATGGACTGGTATGATTGGAGGGAATAGCATGGCTGATACTGTAGTCGAGATTTTCCTCGTAGGTTTCACACATCCGGCATTTGTGAGGTTTGGCAGTAGAATTATGGAGGCATGAGCCTTGGGATGTTTATGTGGGTTCCAACAGCCTGACCCGGATGAATTTCCCAATCCTGCTCTCCCAGTCTGACTTGGGATTTCGACTAGCATCTTGATACCTTGCTTATCTTTCCCCAACCCTTCTTTAGGTTGGAAACCTGAAGATAACATTTCTTGCCCCACTGTCATTACTTCGGTGGAGACTTTAGGCTTTAGGGCTGGTGCCCCGATAGGTAGGTAATGAGTATTGCTCACCTCTAAAGCTTGAAAACTGGCAGGTTCAATCCTCGCATCCAGGCTGATCACTGGCATATCCCCATATATGTAGGTAGGGTATTCTGGTTCGGCATTCACTGTGATGAGATTGCCATTGATAATGTACTTGAGTTGTTGATGGAAGGTGGATGGCACTGCCCCTACTATGTGGATCCAGGGTCTGCCCAGCAATAAGTTATATTCGGTGGCGATGTTGAGTACCTCGAAAGATACGTAGAAAGTGTGTGGGCCAATCTCTAGAGGAAGCTTTATTTCCCCTATAGCCTGTCGGCGAGATCCATCGAAGGCCCGGATGACCATATAACTGGTTTTGATCTAATTCGGATTGATCTTAATCCTTTCTAAAGTATCATATGGAAAAATGTTGAGGGATGATCCTCCATCGATGAGCACACCTCCGATCACATATTTAGAGGACATTACAGCTATATGCAGAGACTTGTGGTGGCCTGTTCCCTCTGCCGGGATATCATCGTCAGTGAAAGATATTATATTGTTATTGAAGATGTGTTCGATCACGTGACGGAATTTCTCGGTGTCCACTAAATGTAGCAAATGAGCTTATTCTCGTACTTTCACTAGAATGTTGCGATGATCCACTTAGGATAGGATCAAGTCAAGGATGGACATTTATTTAGGTGCATCCCCCAAGCTTTGCACTATTTTGATTTCATGGTGTCCCATTTATTTGAGGAACTCTTTGAGTTTCTCTTCAGCCACATTCTCTTTTGCTTTGATGACTGGTTTGATTATCCTTTGAGGTAGGTATAATGGATTGTCCTTCGGCACAATGGTAATGTTGTTTGAAGTGGAGCCTTTATTGTTCTTGTAGTTCCATGGGACCTTCTTCAAACTGGTGATTGGATACTGAGGTCTGAAGGGCAAGATTAGAGGCTGAGGTGCAGCCACCTTCACAGGATTTTGTATCTCTTGGACCCCTTTCCCTGTCAGTACCAAGGGTTTGAGGGTCGGTTCCCTATCGCAGGATATAACAGCCACTGTGTTCTGGTTCCATACAGTGGGGATCTAGAGAGTGTCGTTATCTGGAAGATCTAGAATTTGATTTCCCCTTATCAGGTCACCATTTTCAATCATGTCTTGAATTAGGTTACAAAGTGCCCAAAAATCCTAAGTATCATGGCCGGGAGAATTGGAGTTGTACTGATATATTTGATCAGGTTTGAATTTTCTGGCCTGAGGGTTCAACGGAGGTAACAAATCTGCAACCATTTCCTCATTGATTAACATTTGGAGGATTTCGTCCATCGACTAGTTTAGGTTGGTGAAGTTCCTTTGAAATAAGAATTTTCTACCAGTTTGGACACTTGCTTCTTCGACCCCCTTGTCAGTCTAGGGTCCATGCTCGTGAGACCGGCTATGGTTCTGCATGGGATTGATCTCCGGTGTGGGAGGACAATCAATGTCAAATCTGTTGGCCCGTTTTATCATTTTTCGAGTGATCTGATGCTGATAGACAACCAGTTCTGCCAATTATTTGATCTGCTCCTTAATAGACTTGATCTCCTGCTCTATTAGGAACTGCCTCTCTGATATTTTCCAACTGTCTGGGGTGTTTTTACTGGATGGAGTTGATTCTCCCACATAACTGAGGTATTTGGATCCTTCTTCATTTGTAATGCTGATCATGTTGACATTCTCCTTTTTATGCTGTGGCAGAGGATTGTCCTACACATGGGGTCGCTCAGGCTTTGTGACCAAAATCTCTCCGCTGTCAATCAAGTCTTGTATTTTGTGCTTGAGAGATAAACAGTCTTGGGTGTTATGGCCTGGAGATCCAGAGTGATAAGCACACTTCTTGCTTGGGTCAAAATTCTAACCAATAGTGTTGGTTGGTGGAAGGAGTTGAACAATCTTCTTATGGGCTATCAGAAGTTTGAATACGTTCTCGAGTGAATCCCCTTGAGGGGTGAAAGTTCTTCGATGCCTAACCTCCATATTTTTTTGGGGTGGAGGGTTTGAAGGCTGTGATGGATTTTGAAAAGGGGTATAGTTCCTCCTTTGAATGGGCATACTGTTTGACTCGCCCCTTGGATTGTGTCCTTGTAAGACTAAGGACACTTCTTCATCTTTCTTTTTGTGGACCCTCCGGGGATTACTCCCGTAATTTTTGAATTGGATATGCTCGGCGACAGCTACGAGGGTGGCCAGATCTTTTATCTTCCCAGATTTGAATCCCATTTCTGCCATTTCGCCATGTTTGATCATTTCAGAGAATGGTTTTCTATGCCTGCTAGGACCCTCTCATAATATGGAGCTTCTTGGATGTCGATGAAAGTCATGACTATTTCAAATTCAGTCATGGCTGGGGTGACTTGTGTTGCGACCCGTCTCCATCGCTGGGCATATTCTCTTAATAATTTAGTGTTCTTTTTCTTGATCTTAGTTATTTGATATCTGTTTGGAGCTAGCTAAGATTGAAAGCTGTATTGACTAAGAAAAGCGTGGGCCAGTTCTTCCCAGTTGTGGATTTTGGAGTTGCCCAGACAGGCATACCAGGCTTTCGCCTCTGCGGTTAAACTCTTCTAGAATAGCTGCAATCGAAGCTTCTCGTCCTCTGCATAGGATCCAAGCTCTCCAATGAATACTTTTAGGTGTGTGTAAGGATATCCCAATCCATCGTATTTCTCAAACTCGAGGGTTCTAAATATCTCATGATAGCGAGCCCTAGGAAAAATATAGAGGTCGGAGTAATTAACACTGCCAAAGGCCCCAGTCCCTTTGATATACCGGAAGGTTTCTTTCATTTGTTGTACTTTCTTCATAATGTCACCAACTTCCTGTTCTTTGACGAGGGGGTGATTTTAGGGGTTTTATTGGTCGTGTCTTGGTTTTTGTGGTCCAGGAATATGAGTTTTGGCCTTTTTAGTCTCTTGACCGCCAGCACTACCACCAGATGCTCCTGATTCTATGTGAGCTTGAGATTGTTTCCCTTTAAGGGCCTTTCTTTATTCTCATAGGAAACCGGCTAATTCGACTATCTAATTTTTCAGACCTTCGAACTCTTCCCTGGATATCGGGGTGGATTCTTGTTAAGCACTGGAAGCCATGTCCGTGGATGGACTGGGTGCTTTAGATTTAGACCTAGTAACATGACCAATTTTTACCTTCCACAAAACGTAGGTGTGTCAATTTTCTGATGTAGGTACGGACATGATGTATGATGTGTTTTTTAGATTTTGTCCTGCAAAACCGAGGTTAGTTGTTTTGATGACAGGATGACATGGTATTTTGACAGGGAAAGTAAATCTTTCATTATGATATTCACATTGTGCTCCTCGGTAATTGGAGACTTAACATGGAATTAAAAGAGGAAGGCATGAAGAAGGTTCCCTTTGGATTTGGTTAATCAGAGGCTGACCTATCCTAGGTTCGCGGCTTTGTTTTCGACATGAAGGCTCCTAGATCATTGCAATTTACTAGAGGAGAAATTAATCCGATCGTTCAACTGGAGCTAATTTGGGTGATGCATTTTCATGAGTCCCAGAGACATAGTCGTCCCAGAGACATTACTTATCACCGATAGGGTTTTCCTCCTTGTGAGAGGGACACACAATATACATGCACATACATCGTGCCTCACCATCGTGCATATAATGACATGGGTGTGAAGCACTAAATATGGGTGCAAAGCACTAAAAAGCAGAAAAGCATTCATTCACATTCATTCAATGTAAAGACGCAGCATTCATACATTCAATAAAGACGCATCATTCACTCATTCATTGGCTGTGAAGACGCAGAATTTCACGCATTCAATAGTTTTGAAAAGGAAATGTTTAAAAAGATTTGAAAGCGGCCTAAGCCCTCTACTGTCCCCAGCAGAGTCGCCACCTGTCGACGTCGGGAAAAAAATCTGTAGGTCGGGTCACAACCCAGATCTTTTAATCTCTTTTCCTAAGTTCTCTCTACCCTCACTCTTTTTATTTAGGAAAAAGGTTTTGAAGGGTTTTTAGGAAAAAGGCCAACATGTATCGGTCGACGATTTGAATGTTTTTACAGAGTCGTCAGTTAGTAGATTTGAAAATAGTTGTACCAACTCAACCGAGTTTTGTTTTAAAGAGGCCCAATTGCTAGACACTGTCGAAACTTGATCTTTGAAAATAAAGTTTGAGCTCGAGGGCTTGGTTAAGTGTGGGGAAGGTGTTAGGCACCCCACGACTTTCGTGTAAACACAGTACCGCAGCTTTTCAATATTTCCCTTTAAAATAGGAATGCGTGAGTGAATGCTGTTTGAAAATTGGGCCTATTGATTTGATTGATTTAAAAGTAGTGCTTTGCTTCGTTGAACCTATATAAGAAGGGTTTGATTTGATTTGAAAATCAGTCTTTGATTTGATTTGCAAAAGCATTTAATTTGATTTACAAAAGCTTTTCTTTTAGTTGAATTAAAAATGATGTTTTGAACGCTGGTTTATCAAACCCTTACGCTAACATAGGAAATTGAAGCCTGTTGATACTTCCAAATTTATCTTTATAGCCTTAAGGCTGCATGTGAATGGTGATTTATCGGGTTGCGAAGCATCCTCGACCACAGAAAATAGACAAGTATCGGTCTCCTCATGGGCATGAAAACCATCGGAGGGACTCTGACACGGCAATCCATATTTTCACTAGGTTGAGACCTTAAATCCGGATAACCGTTTTAAGGACTTTTGTATGTATATTTCTATAGAAAAATTGGCAGGGTACATTCGTAAATCGGAGTTTGTCCATCGCGGGAATCAGATTCTGATCAGTTTGATCATGAATCCCACAATTCCTAGGCTCACATATGAGTAGCCAAAACATGCACAGTTTAAATTTGTACAGAAATATATAAATATCCCAATATTGCCTGAACCGAGGATTCATTCAGTAAATCCCGGTCCGCACGGCCGAAGCGTCTCGTTCCCACTAGATAGCTATCTATGGGATGCGAGGTTGCTTTTGAAGCTGAAACTAGAAAGAAAGCTAGATTTAAGGAAATCTCAGCCATTCTAGTTTCCCGGTTCAGTCCGGAGGTTTTGAACCGTTTGAAACCTAAAATTGGCGAGATTTAAATAAATCTAGTCCGCCCGCAGATATGTCAGTGCCAATTCATAGAAAATGAATATTTAAGGTAACAGTTGAATAGAAAGCGAGTAAAGTAATATATATATATATATATACACACACACAGTTGTATATAAAAGCTGTAAAGGGCGATGGGTTTTCACGCCGGTGCCCGGACTGGAATTGAAATATATATATATATATTGGCAGAAACGTAGTCAACCAAGACTGGGAAGAGAACCCAGTGGTGGTGAAGGCTGCTTATATATGCATAAATATATATAAAAACGGTAAAAAAGCCATAGAATGATCAAGGCCGAAATGGAATGTAAATGTACATAAAAGTAGTCAACCAGGGACTGGAAAGATAACCCAGTAATGGTATAGTGTGCAAAAATAGTATAAAGTATAAAGGCCACGAAATAGTCTAGGCCAGACTGGAATGTAAATTGCAGAAAAGTAGTCAACCAGTGACTGGGGAGATCACCCAGTATGGCGAAGAGTGCAAAAATAGTATAAAGGGCGATGAATTTTCATGCCGGTGCCCGGACTGGAATTGAAATATATATATATATATATTTATATATATATATTGACAAAAATGTATTCAACCAAGACTGGGAAGAGAACCTAGTGATGGTGAAAATCGCTTATATATGCGTAAATATATATAAAAGCGATAAACTACCTCGAATTTGACATCCGGACTTGACAGAATTGAAATGTTAGTATATATATACTGTTAAATATATACAAAAAAAGGCCAAACCCAGATTGGGAAGATAACCCAGTCCGACGAAGTTGCAAAAATGAAGAGTTTAGTGTATTGAAGTTGCTGGAGCTATCCGAGTTGTAGAAATGCCAAAAAATCAGTTTATGTACAAAAATGAACTAAATTTTGACAAAAACGGCCACGGAAATAGGTTCCGGGCTTTTTTAGAAAAAGAAACTTAACGTGTAAATGTATAAAAGTACGAAGAAGTAATATTCACTTTCTGATCGTGAAAATATTTACAATGGGCTGCTACGCGGGCTTTTTGCCAAATCGTAGGCTATATAGGTCCAAATCTGTAAGAACCCGAATTTTCAGATATTATTAAATAAGGATTTAATAAATAAAATTCTTAAACCGTGAGATGGGTTTGAATAATAATATATATATGTGATATGAGGTATGTGGTATTATATTACATAGGATAATATGGACTATGTAAAGTGTGTTTTTGTGATTTATAAATATATTATTAATATATATTTGTTACTTATCGTAGAGACGATCCAGTTGAGATAAAGGAGGTGGATAAATTCCTATCGATATTAAATAATTTATAGAATTATTTTATAGTAAGTTGGTGACATTAAATATCCTTAATGTATAATCACCATATTCTTGAGTATGTGTATTAATAACTAGTATGTTTATAATATAGGTTATTAATAGCACTTAAGCTATCCATGAATAGGTTTGGATAGTGAAGCATGAGTTAGTTAAGGAATTAACTAATAAGAATAAATATTAGTTAATTTAAGTTGGGAGTTATATTATGGAATAATATAATGTCAGTATTGAACCTTAATTAACTATGATGATATAGTACACTATTTAATTTACTTAAGTAAATGAGTGAATTAATATGTGTGTTGAATATGTAATTATAGTTGATACTTTTTATATATATTACTTAGAGGTAATATGTGAGAAAGTCTAATGTGCGAATAACGTTAAATATATATACGTTATTAAAGGGAGATGGAAATCATTATATGATTAAATGTATATTGAAGAAATTATTTTGGGAACAATTTATAGAAAAGAAAGAGATATGATTTTTCTAATAAAGGATATTAAAATAGTTTCTAATGTTGAATTATTTTAATAAAAGAGGGAATGTTATTTTTGAATAATAATATTACCTTATATGTTTTTGTATAAGGTGTGATTGGTTAATATAGTAAATATATTAAAACGTTTTTGCTATATGTAATTAAATTGATGGAAATAATTTATTATAATAGAAAATAAACTTATTATCTATTTTCTATATATAATATATGTACATGTGTCGTACATATAGTTATTTGGTATTATATTAAAAATAATATCACGAGACAATAAGTAAATTATTTTCTAATAACGAATGTGCTTATTTGGAGAAAACATAATATTTTATGATATGGCTAAATACATAATTTTAAATGTATTTTCAAGGGAGTTTAATTAATGAAAGGAAACTAAGTTATTTTAATATATTAAATAACTTAAGTTATTATTTGATCGTGAATATTATTATTGGAATAATTAATAGAGTATATATTAAGTATTATAAGCGTAAAGGTTATACTTATTATAAGTATGAATATTTGAGGTAGTTTAGCATTTAAATGCTTAAGACACGCAAACATTATACTAAAAGAATATTTAAGTGAGATGGGAATAATAATAAGCTTGAGATTAAGCTTGTATGAATTGCCTTGTGTGGCACGGTAATAGATTCGGTAATGAATTAATTAATTCATGGATGAAAGAATTATTAATTAAACAATTAGTCTATATTAATTGTTATTATAATATTATGTTGATTTATTATTATAACTAGTGATAGTATAATAATATATAAACGAGTAGATTATTAATATGATTATAATTGCTCAATTAGTTGATATGTGCAAAGGATGTGATTATTAAGAATATAACATATTGTAGTTACACATATGTTTTATGTAGTATAGTGCAACATTAATGTGACTGTATTATATATAAACTATATAGTAAAATTGATTGCATTATGTGAATTACATAATATTATTGCTTATGTAACATGATGTGTGTGGGTAGACCTTAAGGAATACCCTATTAGCATATAGTAATTGTTAATTGATAATGATTTCTATAGGATATTATAACTGTAATAATAACCGTTATGATAATTAATAACCATTATAATAATGAGTAATACCCGATAGAATTATATCCGGTAGGATGAAATGTACATGAATTTATATATGTGCAAGTTAAAATTTACTACATGATAGTATTATTGGGACTACATTGTGACACATTAATTTATAACATAAGTTATATGAAATGGAAGGTGTACAACTTAAATGTATATGGAAGGTATATATATAAACCAAGTGTTATATATAACTCATGTTACCTAATTACTGAGTTTTATCAAGCCTTGTCCCAATATGATGGTCACTTTTCTCCCTCACGTGTTCAAGCAAAAGGCTAAGCCTACTATTGCTCTCAAACTCAGCAACTCTAGCTTCATAGCAAATCATCACAAGGGGAGTGGGCTAAATAGTGGAGTTCAACAACTAATCTAACAACTCTTTAATAACCTTCATGCAATTCTTCAATCCATGGGTTTGTTTTAGTGGGAAATTGCAATGTCTGTGTAATCCTTTTTCTATAAATATAGACTCTCCTTCTCCATTTTTCCATTGCTGAGAATTGCTTAAGTGTGAAATTGAGAGCATATATATAGAGTGAGTAATTATATACACATCAGTAGAGGAAGTGTGAATTAGCAAGCAAATTACAAAGGTATAAGGTTTCTTCTTGTTCTTCATTTTTGTTTCTGTCAAAATTTTCATTCTTAAATTCCCAATTTCTTAATTATGTGGAGTTAAATGATAATGGAGTTGGGAAATGTTTACATAGTTGTTATATAACCATGTAAGCATGTTTAAATTGTATTATGGCTGATATAGAATAGAATTCGTATGAATTTTCTGAGATGGGTTTCCAGTTCTGCCGAACAGGAAGCTATCACTGGGTTGGCCGGACACCGGCGCAGCTGCGCCGGGTTTGTACCTGGTGCCTGCGCAGCTGCGCAGGGTCCTGGCTTTTGTTTTCTGTTTTCTGCAGCAGCCTGCTACGTGATAACTTATTGATATTAATTAAGACAAGCATGAAAACTGGTATAACTCCTATAAATATGTCTCTTGATACAACATGAATGTTTATGGCCATAATAGCATATGCTTTTGATAAAAAGCTTTCTAGATTAGAAGTGAACTTAGAAATGATTAAAGTGAACTTCATCACAAATATTTCATGTGAGCATTCTAATTTTTGTAAACATGATCATATATTCTATATTGACATGAAATGTACGTTTAAAGTGTTGAATAAACTAGCATACGTGATTGCAAGATTCAAACGATTTGAAAAGAAACTTAAGCCTTTCGAAAACGAACTTAACCAAGACTTATGTCTTTTAGATTCTGACCATGTGAGAACATTTATGTGGTTTAGATATGTGTTTCGAGTGCACATGAGTTATATGTTGAGATGCCTTGCATGTACTAAGATTAGTGTACTTTTCAAAGAAAGATTTGAATGTGAAAACTAATATCATAAAGTACTAAGTGAACTTACGTTATGAACATGCAAGCATGTATATTAGGATTTCATTGTGCCTATAGACATGTTGACATAAGCATCATGTGATGAAACATGGATTTCACCTATGCACGCATATTTATAGAAAATGAATTTCTAAAGCATAAACTATGTGATTAACATATACATGTGTGATGAACGCACGAGCATGTATACTTAGTATTGTTTAGCCTCGTGGTGTGTTGATATGACTTTAGTAATGGACCATTAGTAACGTGGGCTTGATTTATTTAAAGTTTATCGGCATATGGCCTTAATTGGATTAGGATGAGCATGCTAGGTTCGAACTTGAAATTATAACCATAGAGCATGCGTACTGATTAATATCGGTAACTTGAATGATATTGATTGAACTCGGGTGGTCCAGCAGAATGAAATTTCATTCCTGGTTTGATCAGTGAGTGACGCAGCTGCGCCACTCTTAAGGCCAATACCTGCGCAGCTGCGCCATCCTGTTTTCAGGATTTGTGCAGTCTGTTTGTTCTTGATTTTGTAGTAGACTTGTATTATTACTTAAACTGCAAATCATGGTCTGACCCCTACTGGTTTATGACTATATGATAAACATAATAACCTTGCATGCCTAATTTAAAATATGACAAGGATTTTGAAAGGGTGAAACTTAGAAAAGTTTGAATGTAATGGTTTCGATAAGGTTTGAGAAACATGAAAGCAATATAGATCATGTATCTATGAGCTTTAAATACGTGTCGAACACATAGCGAGTCGAGTAAAGGTGTATGAATGTTGATATTAAAAGTATACCTATACTAGCTATTATAGGAGTATGTTAAGAAAGTGAAACAAGGTTCTAAGAACCAAGTTAGACAACAATGTAACCTTTATTATTACATTGACAATGTGTGATACATATAACTGATGAGTGTGATCTCTATGATTAATATAACTGTGTAGGATTACACAAAGTGCAGAGATTCTTAAGCAGTTAAGTCGTAGTTGTTAAACTACGAATCATGCAAGTCTTTCAGTTCCTATTTGATATATGAATTCAATAACTGTTAGTTGAATTATATTATGCTGTGATAATGTGAACTTATATATGAACTGTATATGAGATATAAATGAGATTCAAAGTTGATCTTTGATGATATACTTGTTATGTGAAAAGTAACATGCGTAGTAAATATAAACTGTTTATAAATGCATGAACTGAGTATGATGTTATATGCTATGTGATGCATGAGGACTGTTAGAATTGCTGAGCTGTCGAGCTCACTCTTGTAAATAACCACTTTTGCAGGTTAAGGATTTACGGTAAAGATTTCGTGCTTCTTGATTGATAAAGATAGATAGTATCGCATTGAAGAATATTACTTAGATTATTGTCTGGACCATGTCTAGATTCTAGATGATGTACTCGATAGTTGCTTACACTGTTTAATACTTGTTGTATTGTAAGAATGTATTAATTAATACATAGAGGATATCGAGTTGAGTTGTTAATGTTTATACGATAACTCAGATAAGAAGGAATCATATTATATAGTTGATTCAAGATTTGTAATCGGTATCAAGTTATGGAATCAATAAAAAGATTTTATTCAAGGAGGATTGAAAAAGTTTAAATTATTCCGCATTTTAGTAACATCGAATATGATGTAAAGACGAGATCTTGAATATGAATAGAATTTATATTCTAAATTGTAATAAAGCAAGATGTATTCTTTTAGTAATGAATAAAAGATATAATAGTTTGGCGTTAGTAGTATCGTGACTGCACCGAATCCGAGGTTTCGAAGGAACGTGGATTTGGGGGCGTCACAAAATCTATCTGTTATTTTCTGATATGTGGTAGTATGTGGGTATATCTACATTTTAGAGTGAAAATATTTGGGTTTGGAAGAGGTGTGAAAGTCAGAAAACCAAACTAGCAGAGCTTTGTGACATTTTGGAATTCTTGAAAATGAAGGGGGGAACGTTTATTTATAGGCCAGGGAGCCTCCACTCTACCTGATACTACTGCAGGTAGAGGTACAGCTCCCCTAGTGGGGGCCCACGGTGCCAGGTTCTTTCATCTCGAAGTACGTGCAATTCAGACAACGCACAATTGAAGTTAAAACCTTTTTAACTTTTGATCGGAGCGTCCGTTTGAGGCGTGCGATACCTTTTTGAAAAGCTCCCACCGAGAGTGTCGCAATGACATGGGATAAAATATTTTTTGGGTCCAAAAGGACGGGTTCATAACCAGGTCTTCGATTCCCCCACAGTTTATCCGTTGAGCTGTCTTGCGCTGTTTGCACTCGGGATCGTCATTATAGTTCGTTCTGACTTTGTTAGCAGCAATTCGGCTTGAGTTTGACCGAATTAGCTGAGAGTTGAAAAAATGACAGTTTTGCCCCTTCTGGGGCTGCCTGTAGTGTCGGCACGGCATTTGGTCAACTTCCGGGACTTGTTTTCAAGATTTGGATCCCAATCGAGCCTGTTTGTCCTCAGTGTTGCACCTGAAGCTGACGTGGTCATTCCAGGTTTTCTTCTAGAGGTGTTGTGATGCTTCAGGTCTGTGCTTGAGGTTGTCCTAACTTCCCGGGTTGCTGCCGGGAATGACCTGCACTTCTCGGGTTGCTGTCGGGGCTGATCTGTACCTCCCGGGTTGAGACCAGGGTTGAGTTGACATCCCGATATGATTGATCAGGGTTGTGGTTGTCCCAATATTGGTGACTGGGTTTGAGCTGATGGCCCAATATTGAGATCGGGGTTGATCTGACTGTCCGATTGGAGATCGGAGTTGATTTGATTGTCCGATTGATGATCAGAGCTGGATAGACTGTTCGATTGGCGATCGAAGCTGGGTAGACGGTTCGATTTTTGATCGGAGCTAGATTGACGGTCCGATTGATGATCAGAACTAGATAGACGGTCCGATTAATGATTGAAGTTGGATTGAAGGTCCAATTAACGATCGAAGCTAGATAGACGGTCCGATTGGAGATCAAAGCTGGATTGACGGTCCGTTTGACGATCGGAGCTGGATTGACAGTCCGATTGATGATCAAAGCTGGATAGTCGGTCTGATTGATAGTTGGAGCTGGATAGACAGTCTGATTGACGATTGGAGCTGAATGGAGTTCCGATATTGGTGATCAGATTTGACTGGAGTATCGACATTGGTGATCAGATTTAACTGGAGTACCGACATTGGTGATCGGACTTGACTGGAGTACTGATATTGGTTATCACATTTGACTGGAGTACTGACATTGGTGATCGAATTTGACTGGAGTACAGACATTGGTGATCGGATTTGGGTTTACCGATATTGGGGATCGAATTTGGGTTTATCGATATTGGGAATCGGATTTAGGTTTACCGATATTGGGGATCGGATTTAGGTTTACCAATATTGGGGATCGGATATAGGTTTACCGATATTGGGGATCGAATTTTGGTTTAACGATATTGCGGATCGATTTTGGGTTTACTGATATTAGGGATCGGATTTAGGTTTACCGATATTGGGGATCAGATTTAGGTTTACCGATATTGGGAATCAGATTTAGGTTAAAGGACCAGCATTGGTGGCAGGTTTTGAACTGGAGGACCGGCATTAGGGTCGGGTTTGGATTGAAAGCCCGTTGTCGGGACCGGGGTTAATTTTGAATGACGACTTTACCCTCCTACAGTGTTAGTATTGGGGCAAGAAAAATTTTGAGTGTCTACAATATGGATATGTGTATTTAATGAAATACAAATCTGAATCATTTGAAAAATTCAAGGAGTTCAGAAGTGAAGTAGAGAAACAAACTGGCAAAAGTATTAAGATTCTTCGATTAGATCGACATGATGAATAATTAAGCGGTGAGTTTCTCGATTGTCTTAAAGAAAATGGTATAATCTCACAATGGACTCCACGAGATACACCACAGTTAAATGGAGTATCTGAAAGGGAAAATCAAACATTGTTGGACATGGTTTGTTCCATGATGAGTTTTACCGATCTTTCAGTATCATTATGGGGTTATGCCCTAGAAGTGGCTACATATCTACTAAGTAAGGTCCCCTCAAAATTCGTCCCCAAGACTCCGTATGAGATATGGACAGGGAGGAAACCTGGTCTGAAGCATGTTAAGATTTAGGTATGTCCAGCTTATTGTTGGCTTGTTTCGGTGTTAAGAAAAACAATCACATACACGCAAGTGCACGCAATCCACAAGTAATTTATGGTAAGTAGAGTATCGATCCCACGGAGAAAAATGAGTATTTATATTCTAACATGCAATAATTTTATAATTATTTTGGTCTACTTAAACAGATGATCAAAGTGTGATTTTTCAAATGATAGTGAATATTAAATGAAAACTAACTAACAAGCAAATAATCCAGATAAGGAAGATATAGGATTCTAACTTTACTTAATGCCTCATTTAAATTGTACACCTCATGTTAAGCCCAACTAATTACTCCGGATTGCTAGTCAAGTGCACAAAAGTAAAACATGGCCATCTCTCGATGTACCATGCTCATATCACACAAAATCCACAAATGATAGAATTTATGTGAACACCCACATTACATAAACCACTATCTTTCTATGTGACTTAACAGTAATAAGAGTTTACGCACAAGCTCTCTCAAATGACTACATGTGGTAATTCGGTATATGTCTATCCAAATTATGAATCATGGAATCTAACAACACGTAGAGTCATGAACAATACTAATATGGTCGAATCTAAACTCATAATTCATTTTTAATTTCATACAAGTTATTTCGGTAGTTGGTGATCAAGCAACTAAGCAAGCAAAACAAACCATATTAGGCAATCCATACATAATCAATTAGAGCTCAACATAAAAGCATATAAATCTGAACTAAACAATAAGATCCATTAAAATCCTATAATGGAGATTAGTTCATAAATGAAGCAATAACCATTATCAAAACTTGTTCATACATTGAGAATCAAATATGGAAGTAAAGAGAAGCTAAGGAATAAGAAATGCAAATATGAAATCTCTACTTCAAATATGAACCATCAATGTAGAGCCAAATCATTCAATCAACTAATTCTAGCCCTAATCTATGCAAAATGTCAAAAACTAAGAGACATCAAGAGAGAAGCCAAAGATATAGAAGAGTAGGCTACAAACTCTCTCCTCTCCTCAAAAACCCTAAAACAGTAATAATAACATTCAGTGATAAGTTATCAACTTCCAAATACACCCTCATAAGGAAAAACATGCAATACAGGATTTAATGAAAAAGTCAACTCTGGTCAATGCTGGTTAGGCGCGGCCGCGCTCCGCCATAGTGAAACTGGGGCGCGGGTGCGCTCCCTGCTGGCCGAATCTTCCTCTGGCGCAGGCGCGCTGCATTAACACTATGCAGGGGCACGACCGCACTGCTTGGAAATCCTATAGCTATCTGCTGCTGCAAAGCTGGTGTCCTGCTGGTGCTCCGTCCTTCTTCTGCTTTAAATTCACATGCCACTTACACGCTCACTCCACCACATGCCTTATGCTCGCCTTCAAGCCGGTTCCATGCTCATTCCACCCACGATGCCATTTAGAGAGTTTCCGCTATGCAATCTATAAAATGAAGATAAAATGCATGAAAAGGAACTAAAACACGTGAGAATAAGCTATAGTTATAGTAAGTTGATAGCCAATAAGTAGGTATAAAATCAACTTATCAAATACCCCAAACTTAAACTATTGCTTTTCCTCGAGCAATTCACTCAAATGCAAACTACATGAAATGCAAACTACGCTACCATGCTAATGGATCCCAAATTTCAGTCAAGTAATGAATTCCAATAAGAGGTGCCTCAGAGAAATCAAAAGATAGTTGAACCAACTATCCAACCAAGCCAATGCCATAGAAACATACAATCTAAAAATCAAACCTATTGACAATGATGTAGTGTGTGTGTGCTAATATCCAATAAGCTTGATAAAGGTAAAAATTCCATATGCTATGCTTCTAAGAGGGAAAAATAATGCTTTAAATCAAGAAAACTGTGAACATATGAAGCATCAGCCAAGCCTATACATTAATTCAAATTAAAGGGTCAACAAAGGGTTTATTATGCTTTTATTCACTCACGAGGGCGATATTTGCGCATTCTCGTGGTTACACCCGACTGTGATGCCTAGCCCTCTTAGGCTTTTTAATGATACCCATATAGCGAGCTTTCGACCAACGACTCCCAAACCATAAGGCTTTAGGGCGCTGGGTGTAGAGACAATCACTAGGGCATACTTGCTCGAATATCAAAGGCCAAAGGACTCGACTAGCCAAGGTGTTTATTCACAGTCTATTTTTCTTTTCTTTTTCTCATTTTCTTTTATTTTTTTCTTTTTTTTATATAGCATGTATACCCAATGTTTTCTCCCAAACTTGAATTTCTGTGTCATTATGGTCATTGCTTACTATCTACAACATTTATCATGAAAAATAGAATTTCCCCTCAGAAGACAATCATACACTAATCTAAACCAACAAGAAAATATAACAATACCATGCTATCCGGTAACATCAAAGCAACAGGTAAAGATCACATCATGTAATGAAACTATAACTAGACTTAGGTTATCAACAATGCTAAATAATCTATATAATTCCAAAATCATCATCGGCCAACTAGAATTCAAACAAACTGAAACATGGAATCATGCAAACTAAACACATAAACAAAAGATAACAACTAAACATACAAAACTAAGTAAATAAATAAGAAAAGTGCAAAAAAAAAAATAAACATGCAACTACTACTATATGCAACTTAACCCAATACCCCCAAATTTAAGATAAACATTGTCGTCGATGGAAGTAAAGGGTTGGGAAACTCCCCTAGGAATCATCGTGGCCACCCGATTGTGGCTCGGGCGGTGAATCCGGAGGTGGATATGACATGGTTGAACCGAAGACAGGGAACTCAACTAGGATGCCTTGTTGAGCAAAGGCATGTTCCAGCGCACCTGACAGCCCATCTGCATATGTCTAAAAATTAAAGTGCAGAGTGTCCATCCTAGCCTGTAAATGCCTCATCTGGCGATCATGGCTAGCCGTATAAGCTGGAGGAGGACTAGTCGCCTCAGATGAATGTGGCGGTGGTGGTGGTGCTTTTTCTGTATGAGCTGGAGGAGGAGGCAAAATGAATCCACGGCCTCGAGGATGAGCCTTGCCGCCGGTCCATTCAGAGCACTTCTTGATGGTGGCATGGTTGATGTCCTTCATTGGCATTTACACCTACTCGTTTTCCCAGTCAACCCCAGCCTGCACACACAACTGAGTCACAATAGAGGCATGTGGGATCCCACCAGTGGTACCGCCTCATATATATTATAGCATGGAATGATGTATAAAGTGCCCAACGTCGATATACTTGCCAGTGATGATCCCATATAGAATCGTGGCCCTGTTTGTTGTGATGTCATGCTGGTGGCGTGAAGGCATCAAATTCGCGCATATGAAATTATTCCACGCCTTGGAATATCTATTTAGTGCTGCTCGTGGAAAGGTTGTCTTCATATTCGTGCCAGGCTTGATAGCCCATTTGGTGCCTGGCATACAGAGCTCCCTCACAACCATGTCCAAGTCGATCTCATATAGATCAGCCACTACCCAATTCACAACCTCTGTCGGAGGAGGACTCAAATAGAACACCTCGTTGATCGCCGTCGGAAGATAATTCACTTGCTTTCCCCTAACGAACGAGATTCCATTTTGAGTCTCCCTTGCATTCGCATAGAAATCCTGCACTATTGCCATAGACGTAGCCACAGGTGTTACGACAGCGCCGATCCAACATCTGTCTCTAATCATGCTTAATAGCTGTCAATCGTCCTTTATTGGCTTGAGGCCCCTTTCCAAGACGAATAATTTGGGCACTAAGACGATATAGTGCTTCTGGGCCGATAGATTAATGAACTTGGATGTGTCTAGAACATCCCTACTGCTGCCCTCACTGTAGCTCTCACCGGAAGAAGATGATGAAGTTACTGAACAAGCCCTTTTTGGTGCCATAGTATCTGCATAACACTTCAATTTAAACCCTAACTATCAAATCAAAACCCCCAAACTCTGCCTCTAAAATCCTCTCTGTAAACCCTAATTTGTATGTAATGGAAGATGGATTGACTATGTGGTGGTGGCTAGGGTTAGGTTTTAGATAGCAATTTAGGTTGAGATGGAATGGAGAGAATTTTTCTAATGTAGGGAGATAGTGGCTAGGATTAGGGCTTTGAGGGGGAACTTGAAGAGAGAGTGTATAGATGATGATGAAAGTGGGTGGGTTTGATTAGGAATATGCAAGGAATTCTGAAGTAGTGGAGGAATAGGAGTCTAAACTTTAAGTTTGTTTTTGTTCTGATAGGAGTTGTGGTCGATTGTATATGAGTTATAAGGGTTGGGTCGATTTCTGTCTATTCACAAAAAAGCTTTTTCTGGATATTGGCGCGGGCGCGCCGTAGTGAAGGCAGGGTCTGGCGCGAGCGCACCTGGCTTGAAAAGTTTTTGCATAAAAATTTTAGGGCGTGGGCGCGCTATGAGGTAGGACAGCAGGGGCGTGGGCGCGCTAGGACTGGAAAGATTCTGCATAAAATTTTATGGCGCGGACGGGCTCCGCATGGTCTGGTAAACTGAGCAGCCGTGCTGCCCTGGTTATGGCCCTGCTGGTTTTGCAGCACATTAAAACTGAGCAACCAACTATCATGCAAATCATTTCCTACAGAAAGGGGCATCTAAAGTGAGACATAATCTTATTCCACTATTTAAAATTTGACTATTGAAACTAACTCTATCTATTTTCAAAAATACAATATTTGAAAATTTTCTACACTATATCCAAAATGTTCTCAAACTCAAAATTTTCAAGAATTAAACATAGTGGGGGTGGGGAAATAGATAAGTGACAAGGATTAAACAAGAGTGAGAATAGGGTGGATGGGGTACCTCCCATCTAGCGCTTGTTTATAGTTAATTAGCTCGACTTTCTCATACATGATCATAGAACGGAAAGGGACATGGAGGCCTTTTGTCGATCAACCTCTCCTCCCCAATAATGCTTTAATGTCTGCCCATTAACCTTGAACGTCTTGTCCGAGTCTTGACCTACAATCTCAACTGCACCGTGAGGGTACACGATCTTCACCGTGAATGGCCCCGACCATCTCAATTTGAGCTTTCCCGGGAAAAGACGAAGACGTGAATTGAACAATAACACGGCTTGCCCTTGTTCAAACTTCTTCTCAATAATTTTCCATTCATGCCATTTCTTTACCTTCTCCTTGTACAGTTTAGAGTTCTCATAAGCCTGCAGTCTGAATTCATCAAGTTCATTCAATTGGAGAAGTCTTTTCTCTTCTGTGGCTTTGAGGTCAAAATTTAGCTTTTTGATTGCCCAGAAAGCCTTGTGCTCTAGCTCTGTAGGAAGATGAAAGACTTTCCCATATACCAACTGATAAGGTGACATTCCCAGCGGTATCTTGTATGCGGTTCTGTAGGCCCGTACTGCATCATCAATATTGAGTGACCAATCTTTCCTAGTGGGGTTGACAATTTTCTCCAGAATCTTCTTAACTTCAAGATTTGAGACTTCGGCTTGGCCATTAGTTTGGGGATGATAAGCCGTGGCAACACGATGATTTACCCCATACTTAGCCAACAAAGCTGAGAATTATCTGTTGCAGAAATGACTGCCTTCGTCACTAATGATTGCTCTAGGTGTCCCGAATCTAGTAAAGATGCTTTTTTATAGAAACCTCAAGACCACCTTGGCATCATTCGTTGGCAAAGCCACCACCTCAAACCACTTAAAAACATAGTCAACCGCCAAAAGGATGTACAGATTACCACACAATGAGATGAATGGCCTCACGAAGTCAATACCCCAAACATCAAAGATCTCAACCTCTAAAATCATGTTCAAGGGCATTTTATTCCTCTTAGAGATGTTTCCTACCCGCTGGCATCTATCACATTTTTGAACAAAATTGTAGGCATCCTTGAAAAGAGTCGACCAGTAGAATCCTGCTTGAAGAACCTTGGCCGCTGTCCTCTCTCCTCCATAATGTCCCCCGTACACTGATGTATGACAACCATGTAATATGCTATCTGTCTCGCTGTGAGGGATACACCGCCTAATCATTTTGTCTGCACATTGCTTGAACAGATATGGCTCGTCCCACATGTACCATTTGGCATCGTGCAAAAATTTATTCTTTTGGGGCTTTATCAACTCAGAAGGGAGGATGTTGTTAACTAAATAGTTTGCAAAGTCAGCAAACCATGGTACTTCACCTTAGACCATAAACAGCTGCTCAACCGGGAAAGGCTCATTAATCAAAACTCTATCCTTTTTGTCTTTTCCCAGATTCTCTAATCGTGATAAGTGGTCCGCCACTTGGTTCTCGGTACCCTTCCCCTCCTTGATCTCTAAGTCAAACTCCTGCAAGAGTAGAATCCATCAAATTAAATGGGGTTTGGCATCCTTTTTAGTAATCAAATAACGAATGGCAACATGATCTGTAAACACCACTACTTTCGTGCCAATCACATGTGAACGGAACTTGTCGAAGGCATACACCACTGCTAATAACTCCTTCTCAGTGGTTGTGTAATTGAGTTGTGCATCCGTCAAGGTCTTACTAGCATAATAAATGATATGAAATATATTTTCCTTGCGCCTTCCCAAAAAAACTCCCACTACAAAGTTACTAGCATCACACATCAACTCAAAGGGTAATGACCAATCTGGAGCCATGATGATAGGTGCTATCGTCAACTTCCTCTTTAAATGCTCAAAAGCTGCCAAACACTCCTTGTCGAACTTTAAAGGAACATCATTCTCCAATAGACTGCATAAAGGCTTTGTAATATTTGAGAAGTCCTTTATAAATCAATGGTAGAACCCCGCATGTCCAAGAAAACTACGGACTCCCTTTACCGAAGTCGGTGATGGTAAGCTCTCTATTGTATCTAACTTTGCCTTATCGACCTCCAACCCCTTGCCTGAAACCATGTGCTCGAGGATAATCCATTCTTGTACCATGAAATGGCACTTCTCTCAATTTAGCACCAAGTTTGTCTCACCACACCGCTTCAACACCATAACCAAGTTCTCCAAGCAGATATCAAATGAGTCCCCAAAAATTGAAAAGTCATCCATGAAGACCTCCACAATCTATTCTACCATGTCGGAGAAGATAGCCATTATACAACTCTAAAAAGTCGCCGGTGCATTACATAATCCAAAAGACATCCTTCTGAAAGCAACTGTTCTGTAGGGACAAGTGAATGTTATCTTTTCTTGGTCTTCAAGAGCAATAACTATCTGATTATATTCCGAGTATCCATCTAAGAGGCCATAATACTCATGATATGCCAACCTATCCAGCATCTAATCAATGAATGGGAGATGGAAGTGGTCTTTTCTAGTCGTCTTGTTGAGTTTTCGATAATCTATACACACTCTCCATCCAGTGACTGTCCTAGTGGGGATCAACTCGTTATTCTCATTTGCTACCATAGTAATTCCTCCTTTCTTAGGTACGCACTGCACTGGACTAACCCATGAGTTGCCTAAGATGGGGTATATAATGCCGACATCAAACCACTTCAGAATCTCTTTCTTAACCACTTCTTTCATGATGGGGTTGAGTCTTCTCTGTTGTTCAATTGTCGGCTTGCTAGCATCTTCAAGAAGAATCTTATACATGCAAAAGAAAGGGCTTATCCCCTTAATATCAGCAATGGTCCACCCAATTGCAGTTTTGAATCCCTTATCACTCTCAATAGCTTACTTTTCTGAAATAATGTTAGTGTAGAAGCAATTATAATAGGCAAAGTAGAAGAATCACCCAAAAATGCATACCTGAGGTGATTAGGGAGAGGTTTTAGATCAAGTTTTGGAGGCATTTCAAGAGACGATTTTAAATGCTTAGAAGACTCCCCTGTGTTCTAGAGGTTCAACCAGAATTTTGAACTTGTTCATCCTTGGCACTGTATCTAGAATCTGAACATTTTTAACTACCTCAATATCATCAATGCCAAAGTCCCCTATCAGTGCACTCTCTAAAGGATCACTGTTCTCCCTAAGTGTGAGCCCTTCATTCACCATCCTATCAACCACATCCATTAGAAAGCATTCCTCTTCATCGGTAGGAAATTTTATAGCCTTAAACACGTTGAAAGTGACTTCTTGATCTTGAACTCTCATAGTAAGCTCTCCTTTTTTACACATCAATATGAGTTCTTCCAGTGCCTATGAAAGGTCTCCCCAAAATGATAGGAATGTCCTTATCTTCTTCATAATCTAGAATAATAAAGTTGGCTGTAAATATGAACTTGTACACCTTCACAAGGACGTCTTCCACAATACCTGATCTATCGGCAAGCTGAAGAGAGATGTTTGTCGATTTTGGAGCCGACAAACCCAATTGTGTGTAAATTGATAGTGGCATGAGATTGATGCTAGCTCCCAAATCGTATAAACACTTGTTAAATGACAAGCCCCAAATCGAGCACGGGATAGTAAAGCTATCGGGATCCTTTAGTTTGGGAGGTAGCTTCCTTTGTAATACCGCACTACATTCTTTAGTCAAGGCCACTATCTCATAATCTTCCAATTTCTTTTTTCTAGATAGAATACCCTTAATGAATTTAGCATAGCTCGACATTTGTTCTAAAGCATCTACGAATGGTATATTAATTTGCATCTTTTTGAATAACTCAAGGAACTTGGGAAATTGCTTGTTTAACTTTTGCTTTTGGAGTCTTTGTGGATAAGGAACCGGTAGGTATACTATTGGTGGTGGAGCACATGTTTGTTCTGCTATTTCCTTTTGTTTAGCTTCAGAATCATGCTTCTCATCCTTTTCCTAAGCAAAATTAGCCTCAACATTTTCTACAGAAGGGCGCGGGCGCGCCGTCTCTCCTTCTATTTGGGGCGCGGTCGCGCCAAGCCTTGAACTTGCAGTTTGTTTTCCACTTCTCAAAGTAATGGCCTGACACTGCTCTTTTCCCTCTCTTCTTGGATTAGCTTTCATAGAGCTCCTTGTGGTCTATTAGTAAGCATGTTGGCCATTTGTCCCACTTGGTTCTCCAAGTTCTTAATAGCCATAGATTAGCTCTTTATCATCACCTCCGTGTTGGCCATATACTTCATCATCAACTCCACCATTTCTGATTTTTTTTCTAGCTGAGGAGTAGGAGCTTGTGGATGTTGATGTTGTTATTTCTGAAATCGCGAAGGGAATGAAGGTCTAGGAGCATGTTATTATTATGGATCTTGTGGTTGGTGGTGTTGTTGAGAAGTTTGGTTGTTGCTCCATGAAAAGTTGGGGTAATTTCTATTATTGGGATTGTACGTGTTCTTATATTGGTTCGGTGGCCTCTGATAGTTGCTCACAAATTACACCGATTCGGTAGTGATAGCACATTGATCCGTAGGATGGGACTCCACACAAAGCTCACATACATAGGCAACTTGTTGCACTTTCGACTTCGCCATGGAATCAATCTTCTTTGACATAGCCGCTAGTTGAACTGATAAAGCCGTGATGACATCAACTTCCAATACTCCTGCGACTTTCGGTGGACTCATTCTAGCAGAAGGCCATTGATAATCATTCGCGGCCATAGTCTCTAATAATTCATAAGCTTCTTCATAACTCTTGGTCGTAAATGCTCCTCCCGAAGCGGCATCAATGCTAGGCCGAGTTTGACTCCCCAAGCCTAAGTAAAAGGTGTTTATCTCCATCCATTGAGGGATTCCATAATGAGGGCACTTCCTTATCCTTGTACCTCTCCCAAGCTTCATATAAAGACTCCCATTGTTGTTGCTCAAATGAAGAAAGAGCACTTCGCATCTTTGCGGTCTTCGAGGGTGGAAAGAATTTTTCCAAGAATTTCTGTGCTAAGTCCTCCTAAGTAGTAATGGACCCCGATGGTAACGAGTGAAGCCAACTCCTAGCCTTGTCTCTCAATGTGAAAGGAAAGAGTTTAAGTCTCATCGCATCATCCGACACACCATTAAACTTAAAGGTGTCACATATCTCAATGAAGCTCAGCAGATGCTTATTCGGGTCATCATTAGCCATACCCCTAAACTTAACCGTGTTTTGCACCATTTGGATTGTCCACGGTTTGATTTCAAAGGAATTGGCGGCTATTGTTGGCCTTAAAATGCTTGACTGTAGCTCATTGATATGCGGCATTGCATAATCCCTTAATATTTTATGTTCTTCGGCCGCCATAACTACCGGTGCTTCAGTTTCCTCTTGTATATTAGTAGTACTTGTACTCAATCTCCAAGCTCTCCCGTTGATGTTGTCCTTTCTATGAACCAAAGCAGAATTCTAAGACCGAGTTTGCATACACTAATCAAGTGTACCTGAAACAAAAGATAAATGAAAATAGAAATGAGACAAGATGTGATTTATTTTGTTAGTTCCCAAAGGCACGTTAGTTATCTAAAGGGGGGGGGGGTTGAATAGATATTTTAAAATTTCTTTGTTTAAAATATTTTGTCAGTATTGAATACTGACAGCAGCGGAATATACGTTTTATTCTCCCTTAAGATATTGTAGTTATGGTTTGATAAGCAGTTATAACATATATAGCAGTTATAGTAGTTAATGAGAGACAATGAGACACAAAGGTTTTAAGTGGTTCAGAGCACACAAGGCTCCTACTCCACTCTTCTACTCCACGAGTAGGAAATCCACTAAGGATGTCTCTTACAACTGAATCACTTAGATTCCTTCAAGGCCAGCAGCCTTGGAACTTCTCTTAGTTCGCGTAGAAATCTTCAAGGCCAGCAGCCTTGGCACTCTTCTCTTAGTTCACTTAGAACTCTTCAAGGCCAGTAGCCTTGGTACTCTTCTCAGTTCACTTAGAACTCTTCAAGTCCTTCTAACTTGGTACACCTATTCTGGTGTATGCTACTTAGTTGTAATTAAGCATCAGTTCTGAAGAACTGAGTAGTGAAGCAAGCTTTCCTTCTTTCAGGATCATAGAGTGTCTTCATTGAGTGCTCTTGAACTTTCTGATCTATCTTTTCTTTCTTTGTATCTTGCTTACTTAGTCTGAATCCTTTTCTGATTTCCTTATAAAAGAGCCATTCAAACTATATCCGTTTGAATGCTCCCGTTGCAGCAATTAATGCTTCAGACATTTCTGTGCAGTTGATGTTGACATCCTGCTTTCCTGCTGCACTGCCGACTGGCCCACTGACACAGCAAACTACAACTTCACTTAACACATGAAAAGGTGTTTTTTGCAGGCGATTTAGTTCTTTCCTTAGCTTCTTCAATACGCTTCTTCAATTTGGACTACGGATGAATATGGAATCATTGAGACCATCAATTTGTCAATGGCTATAAGCCTTTCTTCATTTGTTTCTCTTCCTCCCTTCCTCAGAACTACGAACTTTGATGCTGACTGGAGGAACACTACGATTATGATCATTGTACCATAATTGTAATACCCGAGAATTTCCTAATATTATTAAATAAATATATTAATGGATATGAGAATTTATTTGAAATATAAATGATTTTGTGTTATGAGAATAATTAATTCAATTATATATAAAATTGAATAATTATAATAATTGAGAAATTGATGGAGTTTGCGCTAAACTCATTGATAGCCTTGTGTGGCATAGTGACGTAATATAAGAATGATTATATTAATTTAAGCGAACAATTAATCTATATTAATTGTTAATCGTAGAATATTAATTAATTGTCACCATAGAATAATTGTTATAGAATATTAATGGTGATTAATTAATAATATGTGATTATTATTATTGCAAGAAATATAACAATAATAATAAGCAATGTGTTTATATTATAATAAGATTTATATTCATTTAATGTGATATTTAATCATATAAGTGTTAATCGATTATTATGGAAATTAATAATCAGTGAGGAATGGATTAATTAATATTATTATTAATTAATCAATGAAATGAATAATTTATTTATTTGATATTATGAATAATAAAATAAATAAGTAAGTTATTAATATAATAAGATTATATTCATTGTTATGTGCAAGCATGCGAATTAAATGTGTAACATACATTAGCTAACTATGTATTATGTGAAGTGTAATATGACACTATTATATGGTAAGGCTTATTAAACTATATGAGCTACTTGATTAATAGCCTATGTGACAATATGTATGTAAGTATACATTAAAATATTGTATCATAAATATAAATAATAATTGATGAATATTTATATATATAATGGAATAATAAAATTTAATAAAGGAAATAATGTGATGTGATTATATCCGGTATTAATAAATGTACATGGATGATATGTATGTTACATTTTCATATCACATCTACTACTTTGAAATATTAAGCATGTGACTTACATTATAATGATAATTATAATCTAAATATATAGTATGAATGTATATGTAATAGCCTAAGTGTATGATATATGTATATATGGCCTTAGTGTTAATACACTTCATGTTGCAAAATGCTGGATACTTAGAAGCTTGGCCCATGCTGACAAACACAATCCTTATATACGTGAACAACTCAAGCTAGCCTACTCCCTATTTCTTCCTCAAACTCAGCATTGCATAGCTTCCTGCTATATGATAGTTCTTGCATTGACGTACATGAAGCATGCTAGCATGACTAACTTACATGTATAGATACGTAGACCTAAAATGATCATGTTCTATTACGCATATGTTCATTATTGATGAAAAGTATAGTTTTCCAAAACAAACTTAGAACTTTAATACAAGACTTTGACATGTGTGTATGATATCAATGTTCTGACTTATACGGTATCTTGACCTTGCAAGCATATTATTATGATCTAGGAAAGCATGAAAAGCATGTTAATAGATGTATACATGTTTCGTAAGGTATTATGAGCACGTGGATTGCGTTAAATGAACTTTACTAGTAAAAGTATAAGTTTTGTACCTAAATCTTGACATGTTATATCGAAGTCTAGATTCTGATCATTATGAACATGTTGGATAATGTTTTTCACCTCACTAATGTGTCATACAAACACGTGTGTACACACCATGCTAGGTGCCATAAAGACTAAATGAAGCATGATTTCAAAACCAATAGCAATGTTAGTAATATGTATGTGGTAAAGATATTCATGAACATGCCTAGAACACGTTACACGACCACCTTATGTGTGTACATGACAAGTATGATAGCTTCGTGGTTTCATGACCTTGAATGGCTTTAAGTTATTGAAAGTATTGACTTAGAATCTTTATCACATATATTTGCAATGAGGAAAGGTTGTACAAATATAAAAGTATCTTTTAATATGTTTACATGCTATGTGTTGTTGTTGGCTTGCATGACCGGACAGAAATCATAAGGCACAGCTCAGCCTTGGCTTGGACAGAGGGCTGCGCAACTGCGCTGGCCCTAGGCTTAGCCATAGCGCAGCTGCGCCGATCTGGAATCTAAATTGTTGAAATCTACTTGTTCTGGTCATGTCAGTTAGTGTAAATTGTTGTTCAAAACTGCTAGAAATGGTTTACACCCTACTGATATGTGTATATATATGATGATTAAGTAATAAGATAATGTTTCACTTATATAATGGGTCAAAGGATCATAACCACTTGAGCATGATGAGTTGCTATAGTATTAGTTATGTTATAACTATGTACTTAATTCGTGATAACTTATAATCTAATGAGTATAAGTATGACATGTGACTAAGATAGTAACATATATGTATATTGAGTAATAAGTTTGTGTAATGGATGTGTTAACTAATGAAAATCCTATACATGTAATACGTTATAAATAGGATTCCAAAGTGTTGGCTAGCTTTACGTGAGTAAACTACGCATAAGGCAAGTATCCTAAACCCTTGCATTACTTTATTCAACGGATATCGTAAGCGAGTATCTAAACCTTATCTCTTTAGATGCAAGTATTCTATCTTTGTATATTGCGAACTAGTTTTCTACTTAATCGTTGAATTGAATTAGCATACTTGAACTCTTATTTCATTAAAGCTATTATTCATGTTGAACTTAGTATTGTTCTTGAATATTGTGAAAGTGTCTATGCCATTTGATTCGACTAGACTTATATTATTGAAAAGCGACCCAAAACCAATTGATTGGTGCGGGATCTTATATTTGACTGAGAAGAACAAACTATAACTGTCGGAGAACCGACGCGCGCACTTGGGTATGATTGATTGCTATGCATAACGATGGTACTTTAGGCTGATCACCTTGTGTACCTATTTTTGTTGGATTTTCAGTTTATTACTGTTAATTCTAGTAGAAGTTCATAGTCCTTAGCGACTGCTCAGTATTCAGTTATCTTGAAATCTTGAATTGATTTATTATTGAATCACCTTGATATTATTCTGTCCTTAGCGACTGTTATTGAAAACTGTTGATATTCTTGTTATCCTTGAACTATCAAACTTTGTTATACCCTTTCGAAAATTAAGGATTATATCACTTACCCTTATTGTATATTACTTGCTGGGCAATTTGTGCTCATTCTTGCTTTCCCTAAAACATTTCAGTTAAGACAGAGTAGGGCGAACCTTCGGGCGTTGATAAGGGCAAGGGCAAGTCTACCAACTAGCTTGTCTCTTTTATGTTTTTAAATATTTTATTGTTGTATTAAGATGATGTAGTAAGACTAATTTTGATTATGTTTAAGCTTAAGTTAGGTTATGTAATAAGTCGTTAATTGATATTATTATGTAATCTATTAAGTACTGTAGGTTGCGAGAATTGGAGGAATACTTATAATAGATCATTGTAAATTATTCTAGAATAGATTTTCCGCTGTGATGTGTGTTATTTAGTTATTATTATTGTGATGTATTACCATGAACACGTGATGAACCGAATTCGAGAGACCAAGTGGCGGTCCTGGAATTTGGGGGCGTCACAGGTTGGTATCAAAGCCGTAGTTATAAACCTTAGGAACGAGTGTCCTTAGACTATAACTTAGTCGAACTTAAGTTAGGAAGGAGATAAAACTCATGTAGAGTTTTCCTTGAGAGACTTAGTCTATTATGAAATGTAACTTCATTCTATACTATGAACTTATGTTTTATTTAACATTCTAATGGAGTTGCTGTTTGTTTGCCTTGTGTTTGTGATTGTAGGATGACAGACACAGGTGTACCTAGTAGAGTGGCAGAGGAGGAGCCCAGGGATATACATGTAGTATACGAGGAACCTCTAGAGGTTGTGCCAGTGCAGGCAATTGCACCATCCGAGTTTGATGACGAGGATGAGATCGAGATTGAGATAGAGACTGATCCAGAGGAGGAGCCGATGGAGGATGAACCAGTAGAGGACTCTGATGAGGCTACTATAGAGGAGCAGATGTTAGGAGAGTACGAGGAGCGGATCCTAGAGTTAGACTGCAGGGTCCAGGAGCTGGAGGCAGAGGCCCAAGAGAGAGAGTCCGAGTTCCAAAAATTGAGGGATGAGGACCATCAGAGGAAGCTGGCTATGCAGGAGTTAGAGGTGGAGATTGCCTATCGTAAGGAGGCAGGGATCCAGATGGGGACTCTATTTCACAGGCCAGTGGCTCGGAATGTTGATCTGGCAGGAAAGCTGGAAGAAGTAGAACAGAGAAAATTGAGTGAGAAGACTGAGAAAGAGGCACTCCGTACTCAGCTAGAGTTGGAGGTGATGGATAGGTTACACTTTGAGGAGAAGTGGGAGGCGTCCATTGAGAGAGCTGACGACTTAGAGGACGAGGTCAGGTGCAACAAGAGAAAGATGAACAAGATGGGGTATGTGTTCCGTTCAGCTTTTGAGATGGTACTTGATGGTGTGTACCACTACCCGGCAGAGCAGGGACACACCTTACACACTATGAGCCGAGAGCTGGTTGCTTATATAGCACAGTTGGAGTACAAGAGCGCAGTGGAGCGCGGGATGATGAGATGAGATTCCCTTAGTCAGTCTAGTAGTAGTTTAGTAGAATTTATCTTTATGTGTTGTACATACTATGTTGTAATCCCAATCTTTTGTGTAAGATGTGGGATAATGATGTGAACCCCGTGTTAGCTTTTGTTAGAGGGGTAGTTTGGTAGTAGGTTGGTAGATTCCCCGTCTTTTGTGATATTAGGGGATATATGTGATAACATTTATAGCAGTGTGCTAGGAAATCTTGTAATGAAACGATTTGGCATATGAATATAAATGAAGTTTATTTAGAAACGTGTTATAATTTATTCTTTTAGTATTAAAAGAAATACTTAAGTAATATACTTGAATAATATTAAAATGAAAACTTGTGATGCAGATAATGCCACCCAGACGTAGATTGACTGCACCTGAGGAGTCAGTGAACAATGAGAGGGAACAAGTAGACCCGATCCAGAAACTGGTAGACTTGTTAGGAGAGGCCTTAAGGGGAAGGAACAATGAACCCATTCGCCCAAACCCTCAGACTGTGCCAGTAACAACCTTTAAAGATTTTAAGAGTGTAGGACCCCCGGAGTTCGAGGGAACTACCGACCCAATCGTCGCACAAACCTGGATCAAAGAGATCGAAAAAGATTTCACTATAGCTAGCGTAGGCGAAGATCAGAAGACGGTGTTTTCCACGTACATGATGAGGGGAGAAGCGAACTACTGGTGGGAGGCTAATCAACAAAGAGCTGGAGAAGGGATAATAGCTTGGGATAAGTTTAAGACGCTGTTCTTCGAGAATTACTTCCCGAAAAGTATGAAGAATAGGATGGAGGTGAAATTCCTAGAGTTAAAACAAGGTGAGATGACGGTGGCGCAATACGCGGCTAGGTTTAACGAACTAGCGCGATTTGCAGAGCACCAAGTTGGTGATGAAGAGAGAAAGGCTAGACGCTTCGAGCAAGGGTTGAAGCCGTGGCTGTTCAATAAGGTATCAGTTCTTCAAATTGATTCCTTTGCAACATTACTGGAAAATGCAATCATTGCTGAAGGTGGCAGTGAGGCCTTAAGCCTGTATAACAAAGAGAAGAAAGGAAAGAATGCTGGAGGAGAGAATCGTACTGGAGGAAGCAGCAGTGGAGGAAGTAATTTGGGAAAGAGAAAGAAACAACAATAATCAATCAGGCAATTTTCGTGGAGGTTTCAAGAAGAAGGATGAAGGATGCCCAAAGTGTGGGAAGAATCACTAGGGCGAGTGCTGGAAGGGACGTGGCACTTGCTACAACTGCGGACAGGAAGGGTACATCTCGCCCAACTGTCCGAAACCAAAGAAGATCCAAGGGTGTTTTGCTTGTGGCTCAACTGAGCACCGTATTAAGGATTGTCAGAAGAAGGGAAGTGGCGGAAGTGGTAGCCAAAAAGGGGGAGGAAACAAACTGATGATCGGTGGACCGGCACAATCCAACCACCCAACCGCCAGAACCTTTAACATGGCCGTCCAGGACGCCGTGGCTGCGAAGGACGTGGTGTCAGGTATAATCCCAATCAATGATATAAATGCTTATGTATTATTTGATTTGGGGGCCACCTGTTCTTTTGTATCTGAAGAATTTGCTAGAAGACTTTGTACACCCCGAAAACGATTAGAAAATCCTTTGATCATAGAAGTTGCTAATAAGGAAGTGATCCCTGTAGAATACATTTATCGAGATTGTCACGCAAACATTAGAGAACATGAACTGAGCGTAGACTTGATTCCTATTAGATTGGGAGAATTTGACGTAATACTGGGAATGGATTGGTTGTATAACCATGCTGCGATAATTGACTGTCAGAACAAATGTGTGAACCTTCAGACTCCGAGTAAGTCTAAGATAGTGTTTTATGGTAGCTCATCGCTTAAGCAATCGTGTTGCGTTACGATGATTCAGGCCAAGAAATTGTTAAGAAAAGGATGTGTAGGTTATCTAGCTTACATCGTTGATACTCGAAAAAAGGGAGTAGAAATTAAAGATATATCCGTAGTTAATGAATTTCTAGATGTGTTTTCGGATGATCTGCCTGGTCTTCCGCCAGACAGAGAAATCGAATTCATAATAGACTTAGCATCGGGAACGGCACCGATTTTGAAAGCTCCGTATCGTATGGCGCCAGTAGAAATGAAGGAATTGATGATACAATTGCAAGAGTTGTTGGATAAGGGTTACATTCGACCGAGTGTTTCTCCTTGGGGAGCACCAGTGCTATTCGTTAAGAAGAAGGACAGATCGATGAAACTCTGTATCGATTATCGAGAATTGAACAGAGTAACGATCAAGAACCGATATCCGCTACCGAGGATAGACGACTTGTTTGATCAACTGAAGGGAGCAAAGTGTTTCTCGAAGATCGACCTACGAACAGGATATCATCAACTGAAGGTACGGGATGAGGACATACCAAAGACTGCGTTTCGAACTCGTTATGGACACTACGAGTTTTTGGTAATGTCATTTGGATTGACTAATGCTCCCGCAGCATTTATGGACTTGATGAACCGAGTTTTCAAGCTATACTTGGATAAATTTGTAGTGATTTTTATCGACGACATTTTGATCTACTCGAGGACAGAGGAAGAACATGCCGAACATCTGAATATTGTTTTGGAGGCACTAAGGAAGGAAAAGATGTATGCAAAATTTTCAAAGTGCGAATTTTGGATGGAGAAGGTTCAATTCTTAGGCTATGTGGTGGATAAGAATGGAATCTCTGTAGACCCTGCGAAGGTTGAAGCAGTAAGTAATTGGGAACAACTGAGAACACCGACGGAGGTGAGAAGATTTTTAGGGTTAACTGGATACTATCGAAGATTCATCCAAGATTTTTCTAAGATAGCAACCCCGCTGACCAATTTGACTAGAAAGACGGTGGAATTTGTATGGACCGACAAATGCGAAGAAAGTTTTCAAGAACTGAAAAGGAGATTGAGCGAAGCACCTATGTTATCCTTACCAGATGATGCGGGAAATTTGTGGTGTACAGTGATGCATCGCACAAGGGACTTGGCTGTGTGCTTATGCAGTACGGCAAGGTCATTGCGTATGCATCACGACAATTGAAGGATTACGAAAAACGATACCCTACTCACGACTTAGAGTTAGCAGCAGTAGTTTTTGCGTTAAAGATATGGAGGCATTATTTGTACGGAGAAAAATGCGAGATATACACGGACCACAAGAGTCTGAAATATATCTTCACACAGAAGGAGTTGAATATACGTCAGAGGAGGTGGTTAGAATTGATCAAGGATTATGACTGCGATATTCTTTATCACCCGGGAAAGGCAAACGTGGTTGCCGACGCTCTGAGCAGAAAAGGGAGGGAAAAGTTGTTTAACTTGATGACTCAGGAAGAATTGATAAGAGAGATGGAGAAATTGGAAATAGAAGTGAAAGAACCAAAGAAGCCTGGAGAGAAGTTGTTTGTAGTGGGAGCTCATCCGACATTGTTGGATAGAGTAAAGGAAGCCCAGGAAAAGGATGAAGAGTGTGAGAAAATTTGAAAGAGGATCACGAAAAATGAGGAAGAAAAATTTCGAATGGATAAAGAAGGTATTTTGAGATTTGAAGGAATAGTGTGGGTACCAGCGGTAATCGAGTTGAGGGAAGAGATTTTGTACGAGGCACACAATACGACGTATTCCATTCATCCGGGAGGCACTAAGATGTACCGAGATTTGAAGCAACATTTTTGGTGTCCCAATTTGAAACGGGAAGTCGTAGAGTGCATCAGTAGATGTTTGACTTGCCAACGCGTTAAAGCAGAGCATCAACGGCCAAGTGGTTTACTACAACCGTTAGAAATACCAGAGTGGAAATGGGAGCATATTACGATGGACTTCGTGGTAGAACTTCCAGTTACGCAAAAAGGTTATGATGCTATTTGGGTTATCGTGGATCGACTAACCAAGATCGCACATTTTCTACCAATCAAGATCCGCTACAGTTTGAATCAGTTAGCGAGCTTATACGTAAAAGAAATTGTCTCACGACATGGAGTGCCGGTGTCAATTGTCTCTAATCGAGATCCGCGCTTCACGTCTAATTTTTGGAAGAGTTTGCAAGAAAGAATGGGAACGCAGTTGAGGTTAAGTACTGCTTACCATCCTCAGACAGACGGACAGAGTGAGCGAACAATACAAACGCTGGAGGACATGCTTAGGACTTGCGTGATGGATTTTAAGGCAAATTGGGACGACCACCTACCCTTTGTAGAATTCGCATATAATAATAGTTACCATGCAAGTATCGGCATGCCACCGTACGAAGCTCTTTACAAAAGAAAGTGCAGAACACCATTATGTTGGTTCGAAGTCGGGGAGCGACGAATACTCGGACCAGAGTTAGTACAACAAACCGCAGACGTGGTGACAGTGATAAGAGCCAGATTAGTAGCAGCTCAAGATCGCCAGAAGAAATACGCAGATTTGCATCGGCAGGACCGAGACTTCAAAGTCGGCAGTTTCATATTCTTAAAGGTATCTCCCTAGAAGGGAAAAATCCGTTTCGACAAGAAAGGAAAATTGAGTCCAAGATTCATAGGACCGTTCGAGATACTGAAGCGAGTGGGCGAAGTGGCATACAAAGTTGCGTTACCACCCGAACTGGAGCACATCCACAACGTGTTTCACATTTTTGTGTTGCGACCATACAAGGCCGACTACAAGCACATGATTTCTTACGAGCCCATTCAAGTGGAGAAGAACTTGGCATATGAAGAAATTCCTGTCCAGATATTAGATAGGAAAGAGCAAACCTTGAGAAATAAAATTATTTCATCTGTAAAAGTACTTTGGCGTAACCACGATGTCGAGAAGGCAACGTGGGAGTTAGAAGATAGGATGATGAAGGACTATCCCCATCTATTCGTGTAACCTTGTAGCAATTCCGGGACGGAATTTTTATGAGGGGGGAGGATGTAATACCCGAGAATTTCCTAATATTATTAAATAAATATATTAATGCATATGAGAATTTATTTAAAATATAAATAATTTTGTGTTATGAGAATAATTAATTCAATTATATATAAAATTGAATAATTATAATAATTGAGAAATTGATGGAGTTTGCTATAAACTCATTGATAGCCTTGTGTGGCACAGTGACGTAATATAAGAATGATTATATTAATTTAAGCGAACAATTAATCTATATTAATTGTTAATCGTAGAATATTAATTAATTGTCATCAGAGAATAATTGTTATAGAATATTAATGGTGATTAATTAATAATATGTGATTATTATTATTACAAGAAATATAATAATAATAATAAGCAATGTATTTATATTATAATAAGATTTATATTCATTTAATGTGATATTTAATCATATAAGTGTTAATCGATTATTATGGAAATTAATAATCAGTGAGGAATGGATTAATTAATATTATTATTAATTAATCAATGAAATAAATAATTTATTTATTTGATATTATGAATAATAAAATAAATAAGTAAGTTATTAATATAATAAGATTATATTCATTGTTATGTGCAAGCATGCGAATTAAATGTGTAACATACATTAGCTAACTATGTATTATGTGAAGTGTAATATGACACTATTATATGGTAAGGCTTATTAAACTATATGAGCTACTTGATTAATAGCCTATGTGACAATATGTATGTAAGTATACATTAAAATATTGTATCATAAATATAAATAATAATTGATGAATATTTATATATATAATGGAATAATAAAATTTAATAAAGGAAATAATGTGATGTGATTATATCCGGTATTAATAAATGTACATGGATGATATGTATGTTACATTGCCATATCACATCTACTACTTTGAAATATTAAGCATGTGACTTACATTATAATGATAATTATAATCTAAATATATAGTATGAATGTATATGTAATAGCCCAAGTGTATGATATATGTATATATGGCCTTAGTGTTAATACACTTCATGTTGCAAAATGCTGGATACTTAGAAGCTTGGCCCATGCTGACAAACACAATCCTTATATACGTGAACAACTCAAGCTAGCCTACTCCCTATTTCTTCCTCAAACTCAGCATTGCATAGCTCATGATTATGGAGGGAATGGGATTCATGATGAATCCAACTACCATTTACCTACTACTCTTTAACCCCCATGCAATTCATAAATCTCGTTGGTTTAATTTGTTGTACAATTACATTGTCTGGGTCTTGGCTTTGCTATTTATATGGCCCCTTCTCCTTCAATTTCATTTGCTGTGAGTTTACATAAGTGTTGAGTTGAGAGAATACATTGATAGTATAGCAGCATTGTAAGTAGTAGTATAGCAGCAAGTTCAATTCACAAACTAACAAAGGTATAATTCCTCTCCTTGTTCATCATTTTCATTTCCTGTTTCTGTTACTGCAATTGCTTAAATTCTTGATTATGCAAAATTGGATTGCAATTGGATTGTAGAGCACTTATTTAGTTGTTATGTGAACTTATATACATGTTTAAATTATAATGTAGTTGATTATAATCAAATTCGTGAAGTAATTTGGCATTTGTCCTGGAAGTTTGCCGACGAAGGCTGTTCTTGAACTGAACCGGACGCGGCGCAGCTGCGCCGGCATTACACTGTGGCGCAGCGTAGCTGCGCAGGTCCCCTGCTGCAGTTTTTAATTTTCTACTTGCTTCCTGCTATATGATAGTTCTTGCATTGATGTACATAAAGCATGCTAGCATGACTAACTTACATGTATAGATACGTAGACCTAAAATGATCATGTTCTATTACGCTTGTGTTCATGGTTGATGAAAAGTATAGTTTTCCAAAACAAACTTAGAACTTTAATACAAGACTTTGACATGTGTGTATGATATCAATGTTCTGACTTATACGGTATCTTTACCTTGCAAGCATATTATTATGATCTAGGAAAGCATGAAAAGCATGTTAATAGATGTATACATGTGTTGTAAGGTATCATGAGCACGTGGATTGCGTTAAATGAACTTTACTAGTGAAAGTATAAGTTTTGAACCTAAATCTTGACATGTTATATCGAAGTCTAGATTCTGATCATTATGAACATGTTGGATAATGTTTTTAACCTCACTAATGTGTCATACAAACACGTGTGTACACACCATGCTAGGTGCCATAAAGACTAAATGAAGCATGATTTCAAAACCAATAGCAATGCTAGTAATATGTATGTGGTAAAGATATTTATGAACATGCCTAGAACACGTTACACGACCACCTTATGTGTGTACATGACAAGTATGATATCTTCGTGGTTTCATGACCTTGAATGGCTTTAAGTTATTGAAAGTATTGACTTAGAATCTTTATCACATATATTTGCAATGAGGAAAGGTTGTACAAATATAAAAGTATCTTTTAATATGTTTACATGCTATGTGTTGTTGTTGGCTTGCATGACCGGACAGAAATCATAAGGCACAGCTCAGCCTTGGCTTGGACAGAGGGCTGCGCAGCTGCGCTGGCCCTAGGCTTAGCAATGGCGCAGCTGCGCCGATCTGGAATCTAAATTGTTGAAATCTACTTGTTCTGGTCATGTCAGTTAGTGTAAATTGTTGTTCAAAACTGCTAGAAATGGTTTACACCCTACTAATATGTGTATATATGTGATGATTAAGTAATAAGATAATGTTTCACTTATATAATGGGTCAAAGGATCATAACCACTTGAGCATGATGAGTTGCTATAGTATTAGTTATGTTATAACTATGTACTTAATTCGTGATAACTTATAATCTAATGAGTATAAGTATGACATGTGACTAAGATAGTAACAAATATGTATATTGAGTAATAAGTTTGTGTAATAGATGTGTTAACTAATGAAAATCCTATACATGTAATACATTATAAATAGGATTCCAAAGTGTTGGCTAGCTTTACGTGAGTAAACTACGCATAAGGCAAGTATCCTAAACCCTTGCATTACTTTATTCAACGGATATCGTAAGCGAGTATCTAAACCTTATCTCTTTAGATGCAAGTATTCTATCTTTGTATATTGCGAACTAGTTTTCTACTTAATCGTTGAATTGAATTAGCATACTTGAACTCTTATTTCATTAAAGCTATTATTCATGTTGAACTTAGTATTGTTCTTGAATATTGTGAAAGTGTCTATGCCATTTGATTTGGCTACACTTATATTATTGAAAAGCAACCCAAAACCAATTGATTGGTGCGGGATCTTATATTTGACTGAGAAGAACAAACTATAACTGTCGGAGAACCGACGCGCGCACTTGGGTATGATTGATTGCTATGCATAACGATGGTACTTTAGGCTGATCACCTTGTGTACCTATTTTTGTTGGATTTTCAGTTTATTACTGTTAATTCTAGTAGAAGTTCATAGTCCTTAGCGACTGCTCAGTATTCAGTTATCTTGAAATCTTGAATTGATTTATTATTGAATCACCTTGATATTATTCTGTCCTTAGCGACTGTTATTGAAAACTGTTGATATTCTTGTTATCCTTGAACTATCAAACTTTGTTATACCCTTTCGAAAATTAAGGATTATATCACTTACCCTTATTGTATATTACTTGCTGGGCAATTTGTGCTCATTCTTGCTTTCCCTAAAACATTTCAGTTAAGACAGAGTAGGGCGAACCTTCGGGCGTTGATAAGGGCAAGGGCAAGGCTACCAACTAGCTTGTCTCTTTTATGTTTTTAAATATTTTATTGTTGTATTAAGATGATGTAGTAAGAATGATTTTGATTATGTTTAAGCTTAAGTTAGGTTATGTAATAAGTCGTTAATTGATATTATTATGTAATCTATTAAGTACTGTAGGTTGCGAGACTTGGAGGAATACTTATAATAGATCATTGTAAATTATTCTAGAATAGATTTTTCGCTGTGATGTGTGTTGTTTAGTTATTATTATTGTGATGTATTACCATGAGCACGTGATGAACCGAATTCGAGAGACCAAGTGGCGGTCCTGGAATTTGGGGGCGTCACAATAATCATTGTGTGTTGGCTTGCACATGCTTGACTCAGACTTGATTGTAGAGAACATTACGATTTCTCTTAAGCTCTTTGGCATACTATGATTCCTTCTTGCATTGTCTTGCAGACTCTACGATTTTGAGAGCACACTACGTTTCTTGACTTAGCTTAGTAGGCGCTCGGATCTTTTACATGATTCTCAATGTGGCTTCTATAGGAGAATACGATTCCTCGATGCTTTCACTTAAGCTCAATGGATCTTTCCTTGGCCTCTGCAGACTACGATTATGGACATCTTCCTTTAAGCTCCACGATTCTGCCTTCGCTTCTGTATGCTATTTTTGACAGACTATGATTCTGTCAAGACTTTAACTATTACAGCTCAAATAGATCAACCTAACAATTTTGATCTTTTCTTCTATACATTTATTTACATAAATGATAAACATTAAAGCTTAGATCAACCTAATATTTTTTGATCTATTATCTAAGTCCTTGTACATATGATCATTGAAGGACTTTACACTTAAGTATTTATATTTACTTATAATATCAAATATAAATATGCAATTCCCAACAATCTCCCCCTATTTGATGTTGACATAATCAAGGAGATTTGGATCATAACATCATTTTCTAAATGCAGGGTGCTAGAAAGTAAATATGGCTTAGTGTTTCAGTGAGCAACTGAAATTTCTAGAGAATAAGCATTAATTTATTGATGTTTGAAAAGATATTACAATCTAGCAAGGAAACGTCAATATATAGTTAAGCTTAGACATATCTCTATCTTCTTTGCCTCTTATTTCTTGGAGGGTTGGCATGCTCTTCAGCTCTTCTTCTCCTTGAGGCTTCATCTCTCCATGCAATGTCCTCTAGCTCTTCTCGGGTCAGTGGTTCTGAATGATCATGTCTATTTATGAAGGCATGATCTCCAACTGGTATATTAAGACCCGTAGAGGATATGCCTTGTGAGATAGAGGTTCAGCCATGAGAGGACATTGATCAGATCGTGGAGTTTAAAAGTTAGGACTCCTGGGATTGCCACCCGACGACTGACCAATTTGAGTTTGCCTCTGCCTTCCCTGCTGAGATGGTTGAATATTTGTTTGCCTCCGCCTTCCACCTCTGCTGCTTCTGCCTCTGTTTCTATCTCCTTCCTCATTTATTCTCCCCCTTTATGTCAGCATCAAGGGTTCGAATATCTTCAGAGAGGCGTCTGACTCCTTCTACCAGCTCATGCATTTGAGAGCGGTTTTGAGAGATGTCACTACTTTGTTCAGTAACTATAGCCTCAGTGTCTCTTCTCTGTTGCTGAAGCAGCTCCATGGCATTGTTATTCTGATTGATTTGAGCTACACTTCAGGCTTGGAATTATTGTAGAGAGATACGCAGTGCTAAAATCTGTTTGTCTCATTTTGAGATTGCTGATTCTTCTGCATGATCTCTATGGCCTTCTTATGCTTCTTCGTTATAGCAAAGTGAATGGCATCCCTTTGACTTAAGCTGTCAACCATTTCCTTTATAATCTCCCTCAGCTTCTTTGATAGTTCAGTTGCCAAATTCCCTGGAAGAGGCTTGACTAATTCGATTATATGGTCGAATCTGATGTGAAGCGCCAGAGAATGTTCTTCAAGAATCTCTCCAGATTCTGCACCTATTTGGCTTAATATTTCAGTCAGCTCCTCCTTTGTTGGCATTAGAGATAATTGATCGATAATTCGTTGTGTCTCGGGAGGAGGGACCGTAGTGTGTTCATCTCTCCTTGACATATTTGCCAGAGCAAGTGTTATGTCAAAATATTCATTGTTGGAGGATGAGGGTATATCTGATTAAGTAAAAGGGACTTGTGTTTGCTGTATGGGCGTAATGTTTGGTTCAGGTGTCTGTATTTCTATTTCGTTGAGCCGTTCTGGAGACTATAATTTCCACATCAGATTGATCAGTAGGTGCGAATTGTAGTGTGTCATCCAGAGTTGGTGTCTCAATGGTTGAGCTTGCAAGCATTTCTTTGACTACTCTTGTAATATGCTCAATCATCATTGGATCATTAACAGTTGGCTCTACGAGAATAAGTTGATTGTTTGGTTCATTAGTCATAGAGTTTTGGGACTCTGTAACTAGAAATTGATTTAGTGGGTGAAGAACCACTTCCATCCCTTTAGGCAATTCGTAGAATTCATTGAAATTCAGTGATGGAGAATAGTTGACAATAAAAGAGAGGGGAGAGGAATGTACCTCATACTTAGATTCTGAAGTTGATTTATTTGAAATCAGCTTTTGAGCAAACTTCCTCTCTCTTGGGAATCTATGGACAAGCACTGAGATTGCTGGATATTCCTTGAAGGTCCAGAATATATGATCCCAGTTGCTGAAGATCAGAGCCCTATGATAAGGCATCATAGGCAAGTAGTTGAACAACTGTGTGTAGTTAGTTGCCCTTTCTGCATTCCTGCCTATGGCTAAGATCTCAATATCATCATTCAGCTCTTCATCATCATCTTCATCTTCATCAAGAATTTTCATCATATCTTCCAACACATCATCATCTTCAACATCCACCATCACAGCTTCAGCAGACACTAAGGTTTCGTCATTGACTGAAGAGACTACGTTTTCTCCTTTCGCAGGTAGCTCCCCCTCAATTTCTGCATACTCTTGCTCTTGTGCTTTTATCAGCTCCCCCTCAGCTGTAGCACTTGCTTGAACTTGATCTTCCAGAGTTTCTGTCAACACTTTATCTTGTCTCAAATCTGGTGCTTCTAGTACTTTTTCTTCAGATTGAGCCGTTTCTTCTTCAATCAGAACCTCTTCAGAGGGAACAGTCACCTCAGGTTGTAGCTCCTCAACAACAGCACTTGGTTCTGGTATTTCTTTTTCCTATACTTCAGCAGTGACTTCATTATCATAAACAAAAGTATCAGGAACTTCTTCTTGATTCATTGTTTGATCTGGTGCAGCAGTGTTGTCTGCATGACTAATTCTTCTTGAGGCTCATTGGTCTGTTCAGCCTTCTCAGCAGCCCTTCTTCTGTCATCTTCCCTTAAAACTTCTTCATTTTCAAGTATGTACTTCTTCATCAGAGTCTTCTTGCTCTTTGTTATGATCACAACCTTAGAACCTTTTTTAGCTTCAGCCCTTATAATTTGTTCAGGCTGAGAGGCTGTTGCAGCATCTTCTGCTATAAAGGTGACTAGCCTAGACTCTACAATTGGTGAAGACTCGACAATCGTAGGCAGTGTAGACTTCCTTGTTCTGTGGCTACGTTTCTTCTTTTTCTGAGGCTCAGAGCTCCCTTCAGCCTTGTCCTCACTTGTATCCCTTTTCTTCTTCTTCTCCTTCACACCTTCAGCTGGTGATTCGGTTGCCTCAAGAGTAATTTCTTTGTTAGTGATAAGGCTCCGAATCCCAGTGCCAGTGTCTAAACCCTCTTGGGGTGCATCAGTGGTTGAGCCTTGGGGTTCCTCAGCTACTTTCACACCTTCATTCTCCTTATTCTTCCCTTTGCTCTTTCTGGTTAGATCCATTGACTTTTCTTGGTTGACCTCTTCTTCTTCTTCCTTTCTGGCTTCCCTTGCAACAAATGAAGTTGCAGACATCATCTTTACATTCTCTGCAAGATTCCTTTTCCAATTCTAAAACAACTGCTGGGTCATCTTTCTATTAGGAATAATAGAAAAACCTTCTTTGTCTTCAATTTTGTGTCCCAGAGTAGCCTCTAGAATGATGCTGATAAACCTTCCATAGGGCATCTTTGCAGAGCTCTTTGTCTTCTTAGGACTTTGCATCTATTTCTCAAACCAATCCATCAGCAAAGCTCCATAGTTGAGTTGGATTGTGAAGCGGATGGCTGTCATGAGCTTTAATTACTTCTCGTTGACAGAGTCATGACCAGAGCATTTACCAACAATGTCAGCAAGGAAATCATATTCTTGGGGAAACTCTATCTTCCTGTAGCCACTCTTCCCTTCAGTTTTTGTGTAGCGCATCTTCTTCAGACCTTCTTGGAAATCAATAACCTCCATGTACAGAAGACCTTCAGGTTTGAAACCTAGGGCTAGGTTTATGATTTCAGTATTGAGTCGTGTTTGCACGCCCTTGACTTTGGTGAGGATGGAGTCTCCATCAACGACTCCATTTTGATAGAACTCTTTCACTAGCTTTGGATAGAACAGTGTGCTAGTGCTTAGAGCTTCTTCGAGTCTAGCTTTCTTCAATAATGATAGAATCTTGTGAAACTCATTTCCAGCCTTCTCGAACCCATCAAAGCATAGTTGGTAGCCAGAAATAACATTAGAAGCAGCCATTGATGTTGATTGAGTATCCTGAGACGAACAATTTGCTTAGCTTTCTGAAACTTAGGGTTTTGTTTGAGAAAAAGGGAGAGAGATAGAAAGATAAGCGTTTGGAATTCAAAAAGTAAACTGACAAATAACAGTTTAAAATTGATTTATAACTTCCCTCCATATGTTTTGCATCGTGGGACACGTGTTAAGTTCTGCAGGACTCTACAATTTTAAGTCTTGTGGAAAGTTCCATTTTGCCCTTAGCTCCGCCTGAGCTAGTGAGTTCTTGTGAGAGGACTACGATTGCCGAGAATCACTCTATGATTGTTGAGTTAGATCCTTTGCTTGCTCCTTGACCGTTGACTCTATGGTTTTCTATAAAGCATTCTAAAATGACATCCCTTCTTGGTTAAGGTTGCTCAAGAAGGGCCAACCTCTTAGTTTGATACTAAGTATCAAATTTGTCTCTGAGATACTTATCAGAAGGGCTACTTAGCTTGATAATGCTGTTATCACTGTGAGCTTTTCTGCCTTATTTTGGATCACTCCATGATCGTGGTTTCTCTTAGTCGTCGATTTTTGACTTAGCCTTTATATTTGCATGGTTAGCACTTTCTAGAGCATAAAATTTATGGTTGCAAATTTAACATACCTAATTCACTTATCAGTTTATTAAATCTGGATTCATCTAAAGGTTTTGTAAACACATCAACAAGTTGATTTTCAGTAGGGATGTATGGCAAAGATATTGTTCCATTTTGAACATGATCCCTAATAAAATGATATCTTATCTCTATATGCTTGGTCCTAGAATGCATGATAGGATTATTTGTTATTGCTATGACACTTGTGTTATCATAGTGTCTAGGTATAGATTTAAAATCAAACCCATAATCTGCTAGCTAGTTCTTCATCCATATGATTTGAGCACAGCACCAATGTATTCTGCTTCTGCTATTGAAGTTGATACTGAGTTTTGCTTCTTGCTGAACCAGGACACTAGTCTATTTCCTAGCAGTTGACAAGTGTCACTAGTACTTTTTCTATCTATTTTGTATCCTGCAAAGTCAGCATCTGAATATCCTGTCAGTTCAAATGAGGACTCCTTGTGATACTATAGACCCAAGTAGGGTGTACCTTTAAGATACCTGAAAATCCTTTTTACAGTAGTTAAGTGTGATTCCTTAGGATTAGCTTGAAATCTAGCACATATACATGTTGCAAACATTATATCTGGTCTACTGGAAGTTAAGTAGAGAAGGGAGCCTATCATACCTCTATATTGAGTAATGTCAATACTTTTACCTTTCTCATCTTTGTTGAGCTTAGTTTCTGAAGTAATTGGTGTTTTTATGGGAGAAGCTGATTCCATGCCATACTTCTTAAGTAAATCATTGATGTATTTGGCTTGGTTAATGAAGATACCTTCATCAAATTGCTTCACTTGCAGTCCAAGGAAGAAGTTCAGCTCACCCATCATGCTCATCTCAAACTTGCTCTGCGGCAAATCTCTTGCACATATTTTCATCAGTAGAACCAAAGATAATATCATCTATATATATTTATACTAGTAAACCTTTATCTTTGTGTTTCCTAAGAAATAATGTAGTGTCTACTCTACCTCTAGTTAATCATTTTTTAATAAGAAAGTTAGTTAGTGTTTCATACCATGCTCTAGGTGCTTGTTTAAGTCAATATAAGGCTTTGTCTAATTTATAGACATAGTTAGAGAGGGTTGGATTGACAAAACCTGGGGGTTGTTCCACATATACTTTTTCTTGAAGTTCACCATTTAGGAATGCACTCTTGACATCCATCTAGAATACTTTGAACTTTGTGTGGGCAGCAAATGCAAGGAATATTCTGATTGCTTCAAGTCTGGCAACTGGTGCAAAGGTTTCATCATAGTCAATGCCTTCTTCTTGAGAATAACCTTTGGCCACTAGTCTTGCTTTGTTCCTTGTGATCACCCCATCTTCATCCATCTTATTTCTGAAGACCCATTTGGTGCCTACGACAGGGTGATTCTTTGGTCTTGGAACCAATCTCCAGACTTTGCTTCTTTCGAACTGATTCAGTCCCTCTTGCATGGCTTCAATCCAGCTTGCATCTAACATTGCATCTTCAATCTTCTTCGGTTCTATTTTAGACAGAAAACTCAAATAGAAACATTCATTCTGTGTTGCAGATCTTGTTCTGATTCTGGCAGTTGGATCACCAATGATCAGGTCTTAAGTGTGATCTCTTTCCCATCTGTTCCCTGTTGGAACATCAGTTCTGGTGCCTTCTTGTCTGAACTCTTCAAGATTGACTTCTGGTTCTTGTTGGTCAGAATCATCGTCTGGTTCAGCTTTCTCTATGATTTCTTCTTCGGACACTACAATTATTTCTTCAGGAACTATGGTCGTAGTGTTGGGCTCGACCACTTCATTCGTACTATCAGTATCGTCAATCGTAGTATCTTGTGGTGCAGACTTGTCAGAATTTGTTTCATCAAAGATGATGTGCATCGAGACTTCAACACTTAGTGTCTTCTTATTAAACACTCTATAAGCTTTGCTATCTGTGGCATATCCAAGGAAGATTCCTTCATCTGACTTGGGTTGGAACTTAGTCAGATATTGCTTTCCATTGTTAAGAATGTAGCATAAACAGCCGAACACATGAAAGTAACTGACATTTAGCTTTCTTCCTTTCCACAGCTCGTAGGGAGTCTTCTTCAACATAGAGTGTACACGAGATCTATTCTGTGTGTAGCACGCAGTGTTGATGGCTTCTGCCCAGAAGTATTTAGGTAAATGAGCTGCTGATAGTATAGTTCTTCCAGCTTCTATAAGTGTTATGTTCTTCCTTTCAGCTACTCCATTTTGCTGAGGAGTTCGTGGTGATGAGAAGTTATGGCTAATGCCATTGTCTGCACAGAACTGATCCATTTCTGAGAAGTCGAACTCTCTGCCATGATCACTCCTTATAGCTTTGATAGTCTCTCCTTTTTCATTCATCACCAGCTTGAACATCTTGATCAGTTGGGAGCTTGTTTCATCTTTAGAGGTAAGAAAGAACACCCATTTGTATCTGGTGTAGTCATCCACTACGACCAGTGAGTATCTCTTTCCTCCTAGGCTCATAGTTGGAATTGGCCCAAAAAGATCCATATGTAGTAATTGTAGTTAATTGAGTTGACTGCTTTGCCTTTGAATGAGCTCCTTGTTTGCTTTCCAAGCTGGCAGACATTACATGGTCTTTCTTTGATGAAGCTGAACTTGGGTAAACCTGCTACCAGATCTTTGGAGGCCAGCTTAGACATACTCTTGAAGTTGAGATGAGATAACCTTCTATGTTAAAGCCAGCTTATTTCTTCAGATGCTTTTATAAGAAAGCATACTGTCTCATCAGAACTGAGTTGAGCAAGGTTTATAGTGTATACATTTCCTTCTCTTGTTCCTGCCAGCTTGATAGAGGATGTCTCCAGATCTCTGACTTGACACTGATTGTTGAGAAAGGTGACTTGATGGCGTTTGTCACAGAGTTAGCTGATGCTAAGAAAATTGTGCTTTAGTCCATCAACATAAGCCATTTTGCTGAAGGACACCGCACCATTCCCAGCTGATCTATAGCCTCTTGTCTTGCCAGAGCTGTTATCTCCAAAGATAACTGTTGGTCCCTCCTTCTCTGTGTAGTTCGACAGGAGAGCTTTGTTCCCGGTTATGTGCCTTGAGCAACCATTGTCCAGATACCATGTTGTCATCGTGGTGCTCTTTTTCTGCAAATAGTTTCAGCATTCATGTTGGTACCCAGACTTGCATGGGTCCTACAGCGTTAGTACCCTTGGGGACCCAAATCTGTTTGACTTTGGGCCTTCCATGCACATTGGTATGATAACATAATGCAGCTTTATGACCATTTCTACCACATGCAAAACATTTGATATAATGCATGCTAGTGTGTGTGTGTGTATGGATTCTTTCTCCATTTGGACTTGTGTGGGTACTGGTTGGTCCTCCACTTGTATTGCTTCTTCTTTTTCCATATAGCCTTGAGATTCAAGGTTTATGTTGAGTGAGTGTGACGCCCCAAAATTCGGACCGCCACTTGGTCACTAAAATTCGGTTCGTCACGTGCTCATGGTAATACAATAATAACTAAAATCAGACATTTACATCAGAAGATCTAATCTAGAATAATATAAAACGATTTATTATAATAACTAAGGTTCGCACTGCTCTTCCTTAACTGAAATGTTTTTAGGGAAAGCAAGAATGAGCAACAAGTTTGCTCAGCAAGTAATATAACAACAAGAGTGAGTAATATAGTTCTTGAATCTCAAAAGAGTATAACAGGATGTGAGTTTTAAGGATAACAAGAAATATCAACAGTTCTCAATAATAGTCGCTAAGGACAGAAAGATATCAATAAGATTCAATACTAAATCCATTCAAGGTTTCAAGATAACTGAATACTGAGCAGTCGCTAAGTACTATGAACTTCTACTAGAATTTAGCAGTAATATACTGAAAATCCAATAAACACAAGTAAAACAGGTGATCAGCCTATAATACCCTACGGTATGCATATCGTTCAATCGTACTAAATTATGCGCACTTCGGTCTCCTGACAAATATATTTTCCCTTCAAAGAAGGTTGTTCATCTCAGTCAAACACATTATCCTGCACCAATCAATTGGTTTGGGTCGCTTTTCAACAATATAAGTCTAGCCGAATCAAATGGCATAGATCACAACAATTATAAGTTCAATCTCAAGATTTAAAGTTCGAAGAATATAAATCGACTTTTATCTTATCCATGAAGTATAAGATTCATAATATCTGGATTTCAATCTCAAAAGCTTACTTGTACGACAATAATATCGCAAGCTAAATGAATGTTCAATAAAGAGTAGAGTTAGGAACTTTCTTACAACGTTCCTCGAATAACGTAAACACAAAGATAGGATACTTTCCTTATACGTAGTTTATCAATGAAAAGCAAATCAACACTTTCGAATCCCTATCGTAATATAGTTACGTATATATATGATATCCATTAGTCATATGTTATAGCTTCATATCTTATCTTGGACATACGATCAACACACAAGCTAAGTCTTGGCCTAGCTATATATATAGTATCATATTAGTATAACTTTTATCCTTAACGTTCCTCTTTTTGAGTTTAAACATATTCTTATATCATTAATATCACATAAGACCACAATCAATACTAAATATATTTTATTTTAGTAAGTTATGGCATTTCTATAAGTTAACCGTCAAAATCAGATTCAAGTGTCACCATATGATATCACATAGCTTGTATTCATATTAATAGATACTTCCATGCTAGTTCAACCTTTTCACATTCAATTTGCATGATATAGATTCTAAGTTAATACCCTTAATGATTTAAGTCCTTTCAAGGTTTTAAAGTCTCAAAGTCTAACATGCTCACCTTTTAAACACATAAGGTAATCATATAACTTGTATTAGGCATACTCATGAATATTCATATCGCATACATGCAACTATCATTGTTATTAGTTTGAAAGCATACTTCGTTTATACTAAACTTGGTTTCACGAAATGTAACATAGTAGGCAAACATGTATGATACATTAAAACATGTATGATACATTAGCGAGTCTAAAAGTACTATCAAACATGTTCATAAGTATTGAAATTCAAATCTCAATGTAACATGTCGACGTTCACGTTCAAACTTATACTTTCATTAGTAAAGTTTGCTAATAAGGCCTAACATGCTCATGCTTTATTATGAAATCTATATACATAAGTTAATATGCCCGACATGCATTTCAAAGCCATATAAACATGCTCGAAAAATCAGAATACATACATGATCTGTATAGGTCAAAGTTCACTTTTAAAAACTCACATTTCGTTAAGAATGTTCGCTAGTGAGGTTTAACATGCTTTTGTCATACTATAAACCATATATACATAAGACCACATGTCTTTTATGCATTTCTAAACCATTCTAACATGCTTGAAAAATCATAATGTCGACATGGTTCGTATAAGTCAAATTCGTTTACAAAACTTTATGTTTACTTTGGAAATTACAACCGTTTGTTAATCATACATGTAATCATAGTAGAACTTGCTCATATTTGGTCTACATATCCCTCTATACAAGTTATTCATGTTAATATGCCTTGCCTAAGTCATAACATCCAAGTACGCTTAATGTTGGTCCGATTTAGATAACACAATTAACGCGCAAGTATACGCGACCAACGAGTAATAAAGTGTAAGTACAGATATCGTCCCACAGAGAATTAATGGATTAAAGACACCAAACCACTAGCACATAATCATCTCAATCTTATTTAAACGGATGGTAAAGAGAATGAATTAAAGCTAAGTTAAACTAGGCAAACAATTAACTTAAACTAATTAATTCTAGAGTTAAAATCAGATAATGAAGACAAGAGATTCCAATTTCCCCTAATGATTCGTCTAAATCGATATACTTCCAATTTGGTCAAATTAATAGTCAAGATAGTTAGCCGAGAACACGAACGTAAGAGAAGGCCATCTTTCGATGCACCTACTCCATATCACGTGCAATCCACATATGATAGAATGAACGTGAACACCGACATTACCTAAACCCCTATATGTTTATGGTGTTTACAAATGAATAGGGCTTTAGGTCAAGTCCTCTATTGACTACGGACGGCGCTTCGATATATGTCTATCCTAATCACAAATCATACATCCAACGCCATGTAAATGCACAATCACCCGCTACTACGATTAGCTCTAAACCTATGCTTTGTCTTTCAAGTCCACATAGGTTATCACAGTAATTGGTCACGAATCAATTAAGCAATGCAAGCACGAATCGTAATAGACATTCATATAACAATCAAAGAGACAAGCATGGAAGAATATCAAAGTAAACTACTCAAAAGGTTCCACTGGAACCTTAAAATAAGCTTAAGCCATAAATAACTCAAGTATATTATCCACAAGATTCAATAACATCATCTAAATATACAATGTAATAGCAAAGAGAGATTAAGGATAGAGATTTTCAAATCTTTCTCTAAGCTTGGACCCTTGATGTCAATCCTCTTGCTTCAATCTTCAATACAAATCAAACCCTAGAATCTAACTACTTTAAACTAATCTAACACTAATCTCTAACCTAATCTACTCCTAGACAAGGAATTGAAAGAGAAGGAATAGGAAAAACTAGGGCTTAAGGCTAATACATGTATATCTCATCCTCTTTTTTGCCCAAAACGAGCCCCCTTATATCCCACTCAAAAGCCATGTCCCGTTCAATTGAAAAGTCAAGTCTGGCATAGCTGGGGACTGGCGCGGCCGCGTCCAAAAATGCACTAGAATCAGCGCGCCCGTGCCAAGGCTTTTCTGCTGCAGAGTCCTCTGGTAAAACGACCATAACTTTTGATCCGGGAGGAGTTACGAGGCCTGCCTCCTGTCAAATAGAAGCTATCGAAGAGCTCTACAACTTTCATTATTTAAGCTTTGAGAAATAATGGATGGATGAAGGCTGAAATTGAGCTCCAAGTGACAGCTATGCAATAGAAACCCAAAACCGTAGAGTTTAACGTCCGTTGGTATACGGGGCATAACTCTCGCCTCCGAACTCCGATTGGGATGATTCAAGATGTTCTGGAAAGCTTAGAAGATGCTCTACAATATGAACTAAGCTCCAATCCAAGAATATGAAATGAACATAAACCCCCCAAACGATGTCCGGATTGCATTTCCTTCCCATTTTTTGCTTCAAAGGCCATTTATGCTCCTTTTGGCCTCTAAACTCTTGGCATCACCTTCATTGCTTCCTCACCTATGCTATCTTCATGCTTTAAGCCTATTTAAGTGTTTTTCCCCATTTAAGCTCAATTTGCACCCGGAGAGTTTCTCAACCTAAAAATCACAAAACAAAGCAAAAACACATAAAATGCACAACAATACTTGAGTTTAAGCAACAAAATGAGTTGGTTACTATTCGAATAAGTGGTCATAAGAGCCACTTATCAAATACCCCCAAACTTAAACATTGCTTTCCCTCAAGCAACCAAAACAAAACTAAACAAAAGATGCAATGCAGTATCTACAATGTATGCAACCTATGCTATCATGAATGCGAATCCAAGTTCCCAGCCAGTCTTGAACTTTCAAAGAAATGCCTCAGAAAACCACGAGATAGTCGAACAGATAAGCTACCCAAAACAAGACAATAAGGCATATTCTGCAAATCCAAAACTGTCAGCACTGAAGTATTGTGCGTTGTGTGCCTAGCAACCATTAGATATGCAATCAGATATATAACTCACATACTATGCTTCTTAGGGGAAAAATAAGCTTTAACTTAAGAAAAATAGTAAATCATATAAGTTCTAACTAAGACCATGTTTTACTAGAGTTAAGAGTCAACAGGGGGTTTTCATTAAGCTTTTATTACTCACGAGGGCATATTCGCACTTTCCCGTGTACACATTCGACTGTGCAATGCCTAGTTCTCTTAGGCTTTTCATTAATATCCATGTAGCGAGCTTTCGACCAACGACTCCCAGACCAGACTGCCTTAGGGCGCTGGGTGTAGAGACACCCCTAGGGGTTACTTGCTCGAATATCAAAGGCCACAGAACTCGACGTAGCCGAAGTGTTTATTCTATTTTTTTTTCTTTTTCTTAATCTTTTCTTTTGTTTTCTTTTTCTTTTTCTGCAAGGGGGTGCGTCTTACGCTCCATCTCCGCGCATAAATCATGCATGTCCCCTGTTTCCCCCATACTTAAACTTTTAACAGTCTAGTTATTATTATATGCGAACTGAAACTCTTTTATTAAAACATAGTTTTTCCACCAGAAGACAAGTATGTAAACATTTAAACTTAGCATATCATGGTTTTTACTCTATCGTGCTTACTGGTTACACAGTATCTGACAGGTAAAGATTTACATATATGACCATGAAATCAGGCTTAAGTCTCAAATCAGTTCAACAATCAAGTGATTTCAGTTTCTTCACAGGCAACATACATAACTAACCAACTAAAAACTGTATTCATACAGTATGCTCTCACACAAAATGCAAAAACAAAAGAAAATTTTTAAAATTTTCACAAATTTTAACTATTTACAACCTACATGCACTAAATAAACAAACAAAATATGCAATATGAATGCAACTACCCAATATGCAAAATAAAGCCATTACCCCCAAAATTAAATTATTCAATGTCCTCATTGAAGGTAAAGGTAAAAAGAAACTCCCCTATTTGGCTTCTGATGCTGTATGAAATGAAGTGGCATCCTCTCAGAAGTTTCCCCGTCTCTCTCTCCTCTTAGTAAAATAAACCCCGCTCAACACTATACTCAATGAACCAACCCAACTCCATATCAATCTTGCTCTGCTAGAGATCCAACACTCAATATCTCAATTGATCAGGTTGAGAGGATGAGGTGGATGAGAATTGGTACTTTGGATTGAGGAGGTAGGAGGTTTTCAAAACTAAGGCTTGTAGTGGAGGTGATTGCATGTGATGGAAGAGAGGGGGGATTGCGTGAAGGAACTTAAGGGTTTGGGATAAGAGGCTTGTGTGCTGCTGATAATTTATATGAAGCGATGCCCCCCTAAAATCAGCAAGATTTTCCTTAAGTCAGGCCCTTTTTGTGCTAGGCACGGCCGCGCGCGGATGCATGCTTAAATGGCCTCGGCCGCGTGGCCTGCTGTTTTCTGTTTCTACAGCCTTTGCTCTGTGCACTTGATTGGACTTTGAGCTTTGCTTCTTGCAGCATGGATTGACCCTGAGAACGACTTATAACATTTATTAAGCCCTCATACATTATCAAAAGTATATTATCTATTTGCATCAAGAGAATTAACCATGGAAAGATATTTGCATTAAGTTTCCAAAAATTCTCTGAAGGTGCGTATAAGCAATGCAAGTGCATCAAAAGTATGCTATAAGCTTTATGTTCCCAAAAATTATACGCATTCATGCCTAAAACCAAAAATGTAGGCATGAGCTCCTAAATCTAGTAGCATTCAAAAATTTTAAACTAAATACTCAACTAATAAGAATTAAACAAGGGTGAGGGAAGTATGATAGAAAGTAAGAAATGGAGAATTAAACAAGGAAGGAGAAAGAGAAATGATGGGGTGCCTCCCATCGAGCGCTTGATTTATAGTCCTCTAGCTGGACTATGTCTGACCACTGCTATCCGACTCTCCGACGATATTGGAGAACCCCTCCATCCATCAGAATTGCTATATGCTTTTGGAGGCTTCCCAATAGAGGAGGACTCGGATTTAAACTACCTAGCATCGGATATATATGAGAATTCCCCGTCCTGAAGGTTGGGGAGCTAGGCAATGGTTCCGTTATGTATGTGAAATGATCGAGGCATAGAGGCATAGAACACACAACGGACTCTTCTTCTATTCTCTTTTCTTCTGACCACCATGGTGTCAAGACTGCGAAATCTCTCGTGTCATCGAGACCCATCTCTGTGATGTGGCTACCAAGGGGGAAAGGATGTGAAAACTTGACTGGATTTTCAAACTTCGGTGGAGAAGGCTCTTGGGGTATTATCACTGTTGGTTCATACTATTCCACATCCCTAATTATCTCCTCTTGTTCCATTGCCTTAGGCTCGTCCAGTTGCAATTGCACTTCGGATTCTCTATCAGTTTCTGAACCCATCTCATAGCACCAATCTTTCTGAGGGTCGTAACTCATGGCGTCATTCATTGGAGGTACAAGATCTTGCATTGTTATCTCTTGTTCATATACCTCATCCTTATTTAATGCCATGCTAATCTGCTCCACCCAAATCTAAAGATCCTCATTTGAATACTCTTGCTCAATCAAGATCTCCTCGTCCACTTCATCCTCAGAATCCATGTACTGAATCTCACTGGAGTTCTGAGGTCCTTCGCTCACGGCTTCCACTACTTGAGAGAGCTGATTCTGAAGATTCTGAGTCTGTATCCCTTGCTCAATCAACTCCTCTTTCATCAAGGCCATGTTATTCTGATTTGCCCAATTCGGGAGATTCTCGCTTGACTTCTCTTGCTCAACTGAGGTCTCCTGTGTTGATGTTATGGAGTTTCCCCACAAATTGTTCAATCCTTCCTTTTCATTTTCAGTCTCGGGATCCATGTACTGAGGCTCATTTGTTGAAGGATTGTTGATTAGGGTCATCTAATTCAAAAAGTTTTGGTCCGATTCTTCTTGGCTCCTAATCATCTCCTCTTGCTTCGCTAAGGCTCTATCCAGGATGTCCATGGTAGAAAGTTCTCCTTGTAAACATGGGGATGGATAAGTGGGTTCGAGTGTAAAAATTGGACCTGGCTCACAGTATTGGTCTTGATAGTAGTTTCTGGAAGGGACCGGGTGATACCCCCAATCTTGCTGATAATTGGTGTACGGCTCACTGTGAAAGTACTCACCCCCATACTGCTCCTGTCCATAACTAATACACTCCTGATGGCTCATATAAGCTCCAGCACCATAGTCATATGAAGTCACTGGCTCTCGACTCTGTTGGGCTGAAACAGTATCCAACTTTCTCGAGAGCTCCTCTAACTGTGCTGAGAGTGTGGAAATTGGGTCAAGTCCATTGGTGCTTGCTTCCCATGGTTGCTCTTGTCTTGTACAGTTCCATGGATAGAAATTTAAGTCCATTGTACCTGAGAAGAGAATATAGGAAGAATTAAAACAAAAATAAAAAGTTTAAATTAAGACTAATTTGATTGAAACTAATGTTGGCAAACAGTTATCCAAATAAGTCCCCGGCAACGACGCCAAAAACTTTTTGGTCTGATTTAGATGACACAATTAATGCGCAAGTATACACGACCAACGAGTAATAAAGTGTTAGTACAGATATCGTCCCACAGAGAATTAATGGATAAAAGACACCAAACCACTAGCACATAATCATCTCAGTCTTATTTAAACGGATGGTAAAGAGAATGGATTAAAACTAAGTTAAACTAGGCAAGCAATTAACTTAAAACTAATTAATTCTAGAGTTAACATTAGATAATGAAGACAATAGATTCCAATTTCCCCTAATGATTCGTCTAAATTGATATACTTCTAATTAGGTCAAATTAATAGTCAAGATAGTTAGCCGAGAATACGAATGTGAGAGAAGGCCATCTTTCGATGCACCTACTCCATATCACGTGCAATCCACAGATGATAGAACGCACGTGAACACCCACATTGTCTAAACCCCTATATGTTTATGGTGTTTACAAATAAATAGGGTTTAAGGTCAAGTCCTCTATTGATTACGGACGGCGCTTCGGTATATGTCTATCCTAAGCACAAATCATACATCCAACGCCATGTGAATGCACAATCACCCACTACTACGATTAGATCTAAACCTACGCTTTGTCTTTCAAGTCAGCATAGGTTATCACAGTAATTGGTCGTGAATCAATTAAGCAATGCATGCACGAATCATAATAGACAGTCATATAACAATTAAAGAGACAAGCATGGAAGCATATCAAAGTAAACTACTCAAAAAATTCCATTTGAACCTCAAAATAAGCTTAAGCCATAAATAACTCAAGTATATTATCCACAAGATTCAATAACATCATCTAAATATACAATGTAATAGCAAAGAGAGATTAAGGATAGAGATTTTCAAATCTTTCTCCAAGCTTGGACCCTTGATGTCAATCCTCTTGCTTCAATCTGCAATACAAATCAAACCCTAGAATCTAACTACTTTAAACTAATCTAACACTAATCTTTAACCTAATCTACTCCTAGACAAGGAATTGAAAGAAAAGGAAGAGGAAAAACTAGGGCTTAAGGCCAATACATGTATATCTCATCCTCTTTCTTGCCCAAAACGAGCCCCCTTATATCCCACTCAAAAGCCAAGTTCCGTTCAATTGAAAAGTCAAGTCTGGCACAGCTGGGTACTGGCGCGGCCGCTCCCAAAAATGAACAAGAATCCGAGCGCCCGCGCCAAGGCTTTTTTGCTGCAGAGTCCTCTGGTAAAATGGCAATAACTTTTGATCCGGGAGGAGTTACGAGGCCTGCCACCTGTCAAATCGAAGCTATCGAATAGTTCTACAACTTTTATTTTTTGAGAATTGAGAAATAATGGATGGATGAAGGCTGAAATTGAGGTCAAAGTGACAGCTATGCAATAGAAACCCAAAATTGTGGTGTTTAACGTCCGTTGGTATACGGGGCATAACTCTCGCCTCCGAACTCCGATTGGGATGATTCAAGATGTTCTGAAAAGCTTAGAAGACTCTCTACAATATGAATTAAGCTCCAATCCAAGAACATGAAATGAACATAAACCCCCCAAACGATGTCCGGATTGCATTTCGTTCCCATTTTTGCTTCAAAGGTCATTCTTGCTCCTTTTGGCCTCTAGACTCGTGGCATCACCTTCATTGCTTCCTCACCCATGCTATCTTCATGCTTTAAGCCTGTTTTAGTGCTTTGCCCCATTTAAGCATAATTTGCACCCGGAGAGTTTCTAAACCTGAAAATCACAAAACAAAGCAAAAACACATAAAACGCACAATGATACTTGAGTTTAAGCAACAGAATGAGTTGGTTACTATCCGAATAAGTGGTCATAAAATCCACTTATCACTTAACAGATTAACAGAACTCAAACAAAACTGGAACAGGCTGCCGGCGCAGATGCGCTGCGCCTGGGTATAAACCCAATTCAAGCCAGTGATCTTCCTGCTTCGGCAGGACTTAGACCAAAACTCAAAATTCCTTCACCAATTCGACTGTAATCAACCATATAAGAGTCTAAACATGTATATTAGTCCATATAACAACTAAATGACCACTTCCCAATCCAATTACAATCTAATATGGCATAACCAAGAATTTAAATATTTTTAGAAAATAAGAATCAAGAACAAGGAATGTATATTATACCTCTGTTAATGATTTGAGCTTGCTGCTATTGAATTTCTTCCAATTCTAGAATGATATTACTAAAGTGTATATGCTTTCAATTCAACATTTAAGAAACTTCTCAGCAAATGAATTATAGATGAGAAGAGCTATTATTTATAGAAGGACCAATATACAAACAATACCTTTAACTTCCAAATTAAACTAACGGAAAAGAGGATTGCATGGTGGTTGTGGGAGAGTTGGTATTTATTTGTTGAAGCTCATCATCAAAACCACTCCCTTGTTCATCATGATAGCTAATCTATGTTGCTGAGTTTAAGGAATATAGGAGAGTGGGATAGCTTGAGTATATCACATGAAGGAGAATGAGCCTCTCAACACTTACAAGTCTCAGCAACATGAAACAATAACCCAATACATACACATTTTATATATACACTTAGGCATATATGTATACTTAGGCTATAATGTAATGTCACAATGTAATTCAATGAATGGGTAACATTTCAATGTAGTAAATGTAATTTGTACATATATAATCCATGTACATTTTATCACACAGGTATAATTTTATCAGATATTACCACATTACATCATCTCCTTTATTATTACAATCAACAATTGATTACAATATATTCATGATATATTATTTTATTGTATACACACTCACATTGTCACATAGGTATTAATCATGTAGCTCACATAGTTTAATTGATCTTAATACATGGTCCCTATATATAGTATAGTCACATAAATGTTGCACCACACTATATAATATAGTTGTATTCCATATACTTTATATTATTAATTATTGCACACTTACACATAACAATTAATATAATCTTATTATATTAATAACTTACTTATTTGTTTTATTATTCATAATGTCAAATAAATAAATTATTCATCTCATTGATTAATTAACGATAATATTAATTAATCCATTCCTCATTGATTATTAATTTCCATAATAATTAACTAACATTTATATGATTAATTATCACGTTAACAAATATAAATATCAGTATATTTATAAACAAGTGGTTTATTATTATTTTATCTCTTGCAATAATAATAATCAACATATTATTAATCACCACTAATATTCCATTTCTCATAATACTAATTAAATAATAATTAATATATGATTAATTGTTCACACAGTAATTCCTTTATTAATTAATATAATCATTAATATTTTTCATCGCTGTGTCACACAAGGCATTCAACGAGCTTATCGCAAACTCCATAATTTCTCAATTATTATAAATATTCAATTTAATATAATTGAGTTAACTCATCTCATAACACAATTCATTTATATTAAGATAAATTCTTATTTCCATAAATATATTCATTTATTAATATTTGGAAATTCTCGGGTATTACATCCTCCCCCCCCCCCCCTTATAAAAATTTCAACCCGGAATTGCTACAAGGTTACACAAATAGATAGGGATAGTCCCTCATCATCCTATCTTCTAATTCCTACGTAGCCTCCTCGACATAGTGGTTATGCCAAAGTACTTTTATAGAAGATATAATTTTATTTCTCAAGGTTTGCTCTTTCCTATCTAGTATTTGGACAGGAATTTCTTCATACGCCAAGTTCTTCTCCACTTGAATGGGCTCAGAAGAAATCACGTGCTTGTAGTCGGCCTTGTATGATCGCAACACGAAAATGTGGAACACGTTGTGGATGTGCTCCAACTCGGGTGGTAATGCAACTTTGCATACCACTTCGCCCACTCGCTTCAGTATCTCGAACGGTCTTATGAATCTTGGACTCAACTTTCCTTTCTTGCCGAAACGGATCTTTCCCTTCCATGGAGATACCTTCAAGAATACGAAACTGTCGACTTTAAAGTCTAGGTCTTGCCGATGCAAATCTACGTACTTTTTCTGGCGGTTTTGAGCAGCTACTAGTATGGCACTTATCACTGTCACCACATCTACGATTTATTGTACTAACTCTGGTCCGAGTATTCGTCGCTCTCCGACTTCATCCCAATATAATGGTGTTCTGCACTTCCTCCCATAAAGAGCTTCATACAGTGGCATGTCGATACTCGCATGGCAACTGTTATTATACGCAAATTCGACTAAGGGTAGGTGGTCGTCCCAATTTCTCTTGAAGTCCATCACGTAAGTCCTAAGCATGTCCTCCATCATTTATTTCTCTCACTCTGTCCGTCTGTCTGAGGATGATAAGCGGTACTCAACCTCAACTGTGCTCCCATTCTCTCTTGCAAGCTCTTCTAAAAGTTCGACGTGACTGGAAGTCCTACCACGAAGTCCATTGTAATATGCTCCCATTTCCACTCCGGTATTTCCAATGGTTGTAGTAAACCACTCGGCTGCTGGTGCTCTGCTTTAACGCGTTGGCAAGTCAAACATCTACTAACGCACTCTGCGACTTCCCGTTTCAGATTGGGCCACCAAAAGTGTTTCCTCAAATCTCGGTACATCTTCGTGCCTCCCTGATGAACAGAATACGTCGTATTGTGTGCCTCGTGTAAAATCTCCTCTCAACTCGGTTATCGCTGGTACCAACACTCTTCCTTCGAATCTCAAAATTCCATCTTTATCCATTTGAAATCTCTCTTCTTCATTTTCTATGATCCTTTTTTTGATCTTCTGGCACTCTTCATCCTTTTCTTGTGATTCCTTTACTCTATCCAACACTGTCGGACGAGCTTCCATTACAAATAACTTTTCTTCAGACCTCTCTGATCCTTTCACTTCTATCTCTAATTTCTCCATTTCTCTTACCAATTCTTCCTGAGTCGTCAAACAAAATAGTTTCTCCCTTCCTTTTTTGCTTAGAGCGTCGGCAACCACGTTTGCCTTACCCGGGTGATAAAGAATATCGCTGTCATAATCTTTAATCAATTCTAACCACCTCCTCTGACGCATATTCAACTCCTTCTGTGTGAATATATATTTCAGACTCTTGTGGTCCGTGTATATCTCACATTTCTCTCCGTACAAATAATGCCTCCAAATCGTTAACACAAAAACTACTGCCACTAACTCTAAGTCGTGAGTAGGGTATCATTTTTCGTAATCCTACAATTGTCGTGATGCATACACAATGACTTTGTCGTGTTGCATGAGTACACAACCAAGTCCCTTGTGCGATGTGTCACTACTATGCACCACAAAATTTCCCGCATCATCTGGTAATGATAACACAGCCACTTTGCTCAATCTCTTATTCAACTCTTGAAAATTCTCTTCGCATTTATCGGTCCATACAAATTTCACTGTCTTTCTCGTCAGATTGGTCAACGGGGTTGCTATCTTAGAAAAATCCTGGATGAATCTTCGATAGTACCCAGCTAACCCTAAGAAACTTCTCACCTCCGTTGGTGTTCTCGGTTGCTCCCAATTACTCACTGCTTCGACCTTTGCACGGTCTACTGAGATTCCATTCTTATCCACCACGTGACCTAAGAATTGAACCTTCTCCATCCAAAATTCACACTTAGAAAATTTCGCATACATCTTCTCCTTTCTTAGTGCCTCTAAAATAATCATCAGATGTTCGGCGTGTTCTTCCTCTGTCTTCGAGTAGATCAAGATGTCTTCGATAAAAACTACTACGAATTTATCCAAGTATGGCTTGAAAACTCGGTTCATCAAGTCCATAAATGATACCGGAGCATTAGTCAATCCAAATGACATTACCAAAAACTCGTAATGTCCATACCGGGTTTAAAACGCAGTCTTTGGTATGTCCTCATCCCGTACCTTCAGTTGGTGATATCCTGTCCGTAGGTCGATCTTCGAGAAACACTTCGCTCTCTTCAGTTGATCAAATAAGTCGTCTATCCTCGGTAATGGATATCTGTTCTTGATCGTTACTCTATTTAATTCTCAATAATCGATAAAGAGCCTCATCGATCCGTCCTTTTTCATAACAAATAACACTGGTGCTCCCCAAGGAGACACACTTGGTCGAATGTAACCTTTATCCAATAACTCTTGCAGTTGTATCATCAATTCCTTCATTTCTACTGGCGCCATACGATATGGAGCTTTTAAAATCGGTACCGTTCTTGGTGCTAAGTCTACTACGAATTCAATTTCTCTGTCTGGCGGAAGACTAGGCAGATCATTCAGAAATACATCTCAAAATTCATTCACTACAAATGTATCCTTAATTTCTACTCCCTTTTTCTAAGTATCTACGATGTAAGCTAAATAACCCACACATCATTTCCTTAACAATTTCTTGGCCTGCATCATTGTAACGCAACACGATTGCTTAAGCAATGAGCTACCATAAAATACTACCTTAGACTTACTCGGAGTTTGAAGGTTCACACATTTTTTCTGACAGTTAATTATTGTAGCATGGTTATACAACCAATCCATTCCCAGTATTACGTCAAATTCTCCCAATCTAATAGGAATCAAGTCTATGCTCAGTTCATGTTTTCTAATGTTTGCGCGACAATTTCGATAAACATATTCTACAGGGATTACTTCCTTATTCGCAACTTCTATGTTCAAAGAATTTTCTAATCATTCTCGGGGTGTGTTAAGTTTACTAGCAAATTCTTCAGATATAAAAAAACAGGTGGCACCAGAATTAAATAATATATAAGCATTTATATCATTGATTGTGGTTATACCTGACACCACGTCCTTCGCAGCCACTGCGTCCTGGATGGTCATGTTAAAGGTTCTGGCAGTTAGATGATTGGATTGTACTAGTCCGCCGATCATCAGCTTGTTTCCCCCTTGTTGTCTCCCTCTGCTACTTCCCTTCTTTGGACAGTCCTTAATCCGGTGCTCCGTCGAGCCACGTGCAAAGCATCCTTATATCGTTTTCAGTTTCGGGCAGTTAGGCGAGATGTGCCCTTCCTGTCCACAGCTGTAGCTAGTGCCACGACCCTTCCAGCACTCACCCTGATGGTTCTTCCCACACTTCGGGCATCCTTCAGCCTTCTTATCGAAACCTCCACGAAAATTCCCTGATTGATTGTTGTTTTTGTTGTTGTTGTTGTTGTTATTCTCCCACTTTCTCTTTCCCAAGTTGCTTCCTCTAGTACTGCTTCCTCCAGCACGGTTCTCTCCTCTAAGATTCTTTCCTTTCTTCTCCTTGTTATACAGACTTAAGGCCTCACTGCCACCTTCCGCAATGATTGCCTTCTCCAGCAATGTCGCAAAGGAATTAATTTGAAGAACTGATACCTTATTGAACAGCCACGGCTTCAGCCCTTGTTCGAATTGTCTCGCCTTCCTTTCCTCATCTCCAACTTGGTGTTTTGCAAATCGCGCTAGTTCGTTAAACTTAGCTGCGTACTGCGTCACCGTCATGTCATCTTGTTTCAGTTCTAAGAACTTTACCTCCATTCTATTCTTTATGCTTTTCGATAAGTAGTTCTCGAAAAATAACGTCTTAAACTTATCCCATGTTATCGTTCCTTCTCCCGCTCTCTGCTGATTAGCCTCCCACCAATAGTCACTTCGCCTCTCATTATGTACGTAGCAAATACCATTTTTTGGTCTTCGCCCACACGAGCTATAGTGAAAGCCTTCTTGATCTCCTTGATCCATGTTTGCACAATTATCGGATCAGTAGTACCCTCGAACTCTGGGGGTCCTACACTTTCAAAGTCTTTGAAGGTTGTTACTGGCACAGCCTGAGTGTTTAGGCGAACAAGTTCATTGTTCCTCCCCCTAAGAGCTTCTCCTAACAGATCAACTAGCTTCTGAATGGGATCTACTTGTTCCCTCTCGTTGTTAACTGATTCTTCGGGTGCAGTCAATATACGTCTTGGCGCCATGATCTGCATCACAAATTTTTCATTTTATTATTGCTCAATTATTCTACTAAGTATTTCTTTTAATATTAAAAGAATAAATTTATAACACGTTTCTGAAATAAACGTCATTTATATTCATATGCCAAACCATTTTATTACATTATTTCCCTAGCATATTTCTATAAATGTTATCACATATCCCCTAATATCACAAAAGACGGGAAAATACTAACATACTACCATACTACCCCTCTAACCATTGCTTACTCGGGGTTTACATCACTATCCCATACTTTACACAAAAATTTGGGATTACAACATAATATATACATCACATAAAGTAAATACTACAACTAGACTGACTAAAGGTCTCATCCCATCATCCCACTCTCCACAGCGCTCTTATACTCGATCTGTGCTATATATGCTACAAGCTCTCGACTCATCGTATGTAGGGTCTGTCCCTGCTCCGCTGGGTAGTGGTACACACCATCAATCATCCTCTCAAACGCTAATCAGAACATACCCCATCTTTTTCATCTTTCTCTTCTTGCACCTGACCTCATCCTCTAGGTCGTCAGCTCTCTCATTGGCCGCTTCTCACTTCTCCTCGAAGTGAATCCTATCCATAACCTCCAACTCTAGCTGCTACGGAGTGCCTCCTTCTCGGTCTTCTGACTCAGCTCCCTCTGCATGACCTCTTCTAGCTTCCCTGCCAGATCTACATTTCTCACCACTGACCTGTGGAATAAGGTTCCCATCTAGATCCCTGCCTCCCTGCGGTATGCAATCTCTACTTCCAACTCTTGCATGGCCAGCTTCCTCTGATGGTCTTCGTCCCTCAGTTTTTGGAACTCCGACTCTATCTCTTGGGCTTCAGTATCCAACTCCTAGACTCTGCAGTCCAACTCTAGGATCCGTTCCTCATACTCGCCTAACATCTGCTCCTCTACAGTATCCTCATCAGAGTCCTCCACTGGCTCATCCTCCATTAGCTCGTCCTCCATCGGCTCCTCCTCTAGATCGGACTCTACCTCAATCTCATCCTCGTCGTCAGACTCGAATGGTGCAACAGCAATAGCCTGCACTGGCACAACCTCTACAAGTGCCTCATATACCACATGTATATCCCTGGGCTCCTCCTCAGCCACTCTACTAGATACTCCCATATCTGCCATCCTACAATCACAAACACAAGACAAATAAATAGCAACTCCATTAGAATGTTAAATAAAACATAAGTTCATTGTATAGAATGAAGTTACATTTCATAACACACTAAGTCTCTCTCAAGGAAAACTCTACATGAGTTTTATCTCCTTTCTAACTTCTAAGTTCTCCTAAGTTATAATCTAAGGACACTCGCTCCTAAGGTTTATAACTACAGCTTTGATACCAACCTGTGATGCCTCCAAATTCGGACTACCACTTGGTCACTCAAATTCGGTTCGTCATGTGCTCATGGTAATACAATAATAACTAAAATCACACATTCACAGCGGAAGATCAAATCTAAAATAATATACAATGATTTATTATAATTATTTTCCCAAGTTTCGCAACCTACAGTACTTAATAGATTACATAATAATATCAAATAAAAACTTATTACATAATCCTACTTAAGCTTAAACATAGTCAAATCCAGTCTTACTACATCATCTTAATACAACATTATAATATTTAAAACATAAAAAGAGACAACCTAGTCAGTAGCCTTACCCTTGCCCTTATCGACGCCCAAAGGTTTGCCCTGCTCTGCCTTAACTAAAATGTTTTTAGGGAAAGCAAGAATGAGCAACAAGTTTGCTCAGCAAGTAATATAACAACAAGGGTGAGTAATATAGTTCTCAAATCACAAAAGAGTATAACAGGATGTGATAGTTTCAAGGATAACAAGAAATATCAACAGTTCTTAATAATAGTTGCTAAGGACAGAAAGATATCAATAAGATTCAAAACTAAATCAATTCAAGGTTTCAAGATAACTGAATACTGAGCAGTCGCTAAGTACTATGAACTTCTACTAGAATTTAACAGTAATATACTGAAAATCCAATAAACACAAGTACAACAGGTGATCAGCCTATAGTACCCTACGGTATGCATATCGTTCAATCGTACTAAATTGTGCGCACTTCGGTCTCCTGATAAATATATTTTCCCTTCAAAGAAGGTTGTTCATCTCAGTCAAACACATTATCCCGCACCAATCAATTGGTTTGGGTCGCTTTTCAACAATATAAGTCTAGCCGAATCAAATGGCATAGATCACAACAATTATAAGTTCAATCTCAAGATTTAAAGTTCGAAGAATATAAATCGACTTTTATCTTATCCATGAAGTATAAGATTCATAATATCTGGATTTTAATCTCAAAAGCTTACTTGTACGATAATAATATCGCAAGCTAAATGAATGTTCAATAAAGAGTAGAGTTAGGAACTTTCTTACAACGTTCCTCGAATAACGTAAACACAAAGATAGGATACTTGCCTTATGCGTAGTTTATCAACGAAAAGCAAATCAACACTTTCGAATCCCTATCGTAATATAGTTACGTATATATATATGATATCCATTAGTCATATATTATAGCTTCATATCTTATCTTGGACATACGATCAACACACAAGCTAAGTCTTGGCCTAGATACATATATAGTATCATATTAGTATAACTTTTATCCTTAACGTTCCTCTTTTTGAGTTTAAACATATTCTTATATCATTAATATCACATAAGACCACAATCAATACTAAATATATTTTATTTTAGTAAGTTATGGCATTTCTATAAGTTAACCGTCAAAATCAGATTCAAGTGTCAACATATGATATCACATAGCTTGTATTCATATTAATGGATACTTCCATGCTAGTTCAACCTTTTCACATTCAATTTGCATGATATAGATTCTAAGTTAATACCCTTAATGACTTAAGTCCTTTCAAGGTTTTAAAGTCTCAAAGTCTAACATGCTCGCCTTTTAAACATATAAGGTAATCATATAACTTGTATTAGGCATAATCATGAATATTCATATCGCATACATGCAACTATCATTGTTATTAGTTTGAAAGCATACTTCGTTTACGCTAAACTTGGTTTCACGACATGTAACATAGTAGGCAAACATGTATGATACATTAGCGAGTCTAAAAGTACTATCAAACATGTTCATAAGTATCGAAATTCAAATCTCAATGTAACATGTCGACGTTCACGTTCAAACTTATACTTTCATTAGTAAAGTTTGCTAATAAGGCCTAACATGCTCATGCTTTATTATGAAATCTATATACATAAGTTAATATGCCCGACATGCATTTCAAAGCCATATAAACATGCCCGAAAAATCAGAATACATACATGATCTGTATATGTCAAAGTTCACTTTTAAAAACTCACATTTCGTTAAGAATGTTCGCTAGTGAGGTTTAACATGCTTTTGTCATACTATGAACCATATATACGTAAGACCACATGTCTTTTATGCATTTCTAAACCATTCTTACATGCTTGAAAAATCAGAATGTCGACATGGTTCGTATAAGTTAAATTCGTTTACAAAACTTTACGTTTACTTTGGAAATTACAACCGTTCGTTAATCATATATGTAATCATAGTAGAACATGCTCATATTTGGTCTACATATCCCTCTATACAAGTTATTCATGCTAATATGCCTTGCCTAAGTCATAACATCCAAGTCCGCTTTACAGATTAACAGAACTCAAATAAAACTGGAACCTTCGCTGCGCTTGGGTATAAACCCGGCGCAGATGCGCCGTGTGCAGTTCATGCCAGTGATCTTCCTGCTTTGGCAGGACTTTGACCAAAACTCAAAATTCCTTCACCAATTCGACTGTAATCAACCATATAAGAGTCTAAACATGTATATTAGTCCATGTAACAACAAAACGGCCACTTCCTAATCCAATTACAATCTAGTATGGCATAACCAAGAATTTGAATATTTTTAGAAAACAAGAATCAAGAACAAGGAATGTATATTATACCTCTGTTAATGATTTGAGCTTGCTGCTATTGAATTTCTCCCAATTCTAGAATGATATTACTAAAGTGTATAGGCTTTCATTTCAACACTTAAGAAATTTCTCAGCAAATGAATTACAGATGAGAAGAGCTATTATTTATAGAAAGACCAATATACAGACAATACCTTTAACTTCCAAATTAAATTAACGAAAAAGAAGATTGCATAGTGGTTATGGGAGAGTTGGTATTTAGGTGTTGAAGCTCATCGTCAAAACCACTCCCTTGTTCATCATGATGGCTAATCTATGTTGCTGAGTTTAAGGAATATAGGAGAGTAGGATAGCTTGAGTATATCATGTGAAGGAGAATGAGCCACTCAACACTTACAAGTCTCAGCAACATGAAACAATAACCCAATACATACACATTTTATATATACACTTAGGCATATATGTGTACTTAGGCTATAATGTAATGTCACAATGTAATTCAATGAATGGGTAACATTTCAATGTAGTAAATGTAATTTGTACATATATAATCCATGTACATTTTATCACACCGGTATAATTTTATCAGATATTACCATATTACATCATCTCCTTTATTATTACAATCAACAATTGATTACAATATATTCATGATATATTATTTTATTGTATACACACTCACATTGTCACATAGGTATTAATCATGTAGCTCACATAGTTTAATTGATCTTAATACATGGTCCCTATATATAGTATAATCACATAAATGTTGCACCACACTATATAATATAATTGTATTCCATATACTTTATATTATTAATTATTGCACACTTGCACATAACAATTAATATAATCTTATTATATTAATAACTTACTTATTTATTTTATTATTCATAATTTCAAATAAATAAATTATTCATCCCATTGATTAATTAACGATAATATTAATTAATCCATTCCTCATTGATTATTAATTTGCATAATAATTAACTAACATTTACATAATTAATTATCACGTTAACAAATATAAATCTCAGTATATTTTATAGACAAGTGGTTTATTATTATTTTATCGCTTGCAATAATAATAATCAACATATTATTAATCACCACAAATATTCTATTTCTCATAATAATAAGTAAATAACAATTAATATATGATTAATTGTTCACACAGTAATTCCTTTATTAATTAATGTAATCATTAATATTTCTCATCACTGTGCCACACAAGGCATTCAACGAGCTTATCGCAAACTCTATAATTTATCTATTATTATAAATATTTAATTTAATATAATTGAGTTAACTCATCTCATAACACAATTCATTTATATTTAGATAAATTCTCATTTCCATAAATATATTCATTTAATAATATTTGAAAATTCTCGGGTATTACAGTGAGCCTCAACACCACGATTCCTTCCAAGTTGATTCATGGAGTCATTTTTACTTGACTCTACGATTCTTCGAGGTTGGGCAGTGGTGACTGAGTTACTCTTCTCTTTTCTGATTCCTAGACTAGCATGAGATCCTTTGTTTCTTGGGATATGATTTGGATCAGAAGAGCAAGATTGCACTGGTTCTTCCTTTTGTGCGTATTTCACAAATACAATGCTTCTATTTGATTTAGAGGCACTGCAACTGTTTGTATCCTTAATCTTTTCCACACATGGTTCTGGGGTAGACTCCCCAAAACCTAAACCTGTTCTGTCAGAAGCACTTCTCTGACTAAAGATTAGGGAGTCAATGGATGTGGAAGACCTATTCCACATAGAGATAGTCTTTTCTAGCTCCTCAATCTTAGAGGTTAGTTTTGACTCTCTTTGTGTGCTCAGTTCATTGGTCTGTCTTAAGATTTTATTCTCAGCTTCAAACTGAGAGAGAGAGAGAGACAGAACTGTGTAGAGTTGTTTCCAGTTCTTTCTGAACTTTCTCTTTCCCTCTTTGAAGGTCAGAGTAATCTTTGGACAGAACTCTGAACCTCCTCATATATTAATATAGATTAGATGTTATGTCATAAAGAGCAGTTCTTAAGTCATCTATATCTACATCAGGAGTGTTGAAGTCACATACCTCATCTATGTTTACCTCAGGATGGTCAGTGTATTTCTTGTTATTTTCATCCTTGGCCATCAGACATAGGTTTACTTTTTGAGGCTCTTCATCATCTCCAGACTCAGCATTGGTGTCATTGTCTGAGTCACTCCACGAACTTCCAGCTACAAGACTTTTGTCTTTCTTCTGATGCTTCTTGTAGCCTCTGAACTCCTTCTTTGGATTTGTTCTTCTTTTGAGTTCTTCTTTGATGGGTTTATTGTAGTTTGCAATGAAGTGGCCAGGCTTCTTGCAGTTGTAGCATAGCTCATTGATCTGCTCCTGACTGCTGATGTTTCTGTATCTCTTAGGTCTGCCACTTCTTCCTTTGCGCATGAACCTTCTGAGCTTTCTGGCCAGCATCACAACTTCATCAGCATCATCATCATCATCTTCATCAGATGAAGATTCGTCTTCATCATAAGCTTTAGAGATCTCTTCTGTTGCTTTGAGAGCAACTCCATTGTCCTTCTTTCTTCCTTCAGATAGAGTTTCTGCTCTTTGAGTCAGCTCCAGTTCATAGGTAAGGAGGTTGCCATAGAGTTGTTGAATAGTCATTTCATGGAAGTTCTTTGACTCTCGGATTGCAGTGGTTTTGGCATCCCACTTGCTTGGCAAGGATCTCATGAACTTGATGATAAGGTCTTTGTTTGGATAGATCTTTCCATAAGCTCGGAGAGAGTTGAGCAGCAATGTGAATCTTTCATAAGTGGAAGTGACATTTTCTCCAGGAACATGAGCAAACATCTCATACTGTTGAGTCAGTAGAGATTGCTTATTTTCTCTGACTTCTTCAGTTCCTTCATGCATGATGAGAAATGCTTCCCAGACTTCTTTCGTATTTTTGCAGTTTACCACGTTTTCAAAAAGATTGTCTTCTAAGGACTGAAACAAGATGTTCTTTGCCTTCTTGTCTAGCTGGACATCTTTCTTCTCGTTGTCAGTCCATTCAGATTTAACCTTAATCACAACTCTATTTAGATCTTCTGGAGTTAGTGCAAGCGTTATTGGTATATAGGGCCCATTAAGTACAGTTTCAAATAGATCATCATTTATTGAATCCATGTAAGCCTGCATCCAAACTTTCCAGTTGGCAAATTTGTCTCTGTTGCACATTGGTGGCTTGCTTCCTCCACCTGTCTTGGTCTCGCTTATCAGTTGTGCCATTGGATCTACTCAAGCTTGTATACTTAGTTGAGAGAACCTGCTCTGATATCAATTGTTAGTTCCCAAAGGCACGTTAGTTATCTAAAAGAGGGGGTTGAATAGATATTTTAAAATTTCTTTGTTTAAAATATTTTGTCAGTATTGAAAATACTGACAGCAGTGGAATATATGTTTTGTTCCCCTTTAAGCTATTACAGCTATGGTTTGATAAGCAGTTATAACAGATATAGCAGTTATAGCAGTTAATGAGAAACAATGAGACACAAAGGTTTTAAGTGGTTCAGAGCACACAAGGTTCCTAGTCCACTCTTTTACTCCACGAGTAGGAAATCCACTAAGGATGTCTCTTACAACAAAATCATTTAAATTCCTTCAAGGCCAACAGCCTTGGAACTTCTCTTAGTTCACTTAGAACTCTTCAGTATAGTGTCTTCGTTGAGTGCTCTTGAGCTTTCTGAGCTATCTTTTCTTTCTTTGTATCTTGCTTACTTAGTCTGAATCCTTTTCTGATTTCCTTATAAAAGAGCCATTCAAACTATATCCGTTTGAATGCTCCCGTTGCAGCATTTAATACTTCAGACGTTTCTGTGCAGTTGGTGTTGACATCCTGCTTTCCTGCTGCGCTGCCGACTGGCCCACTGACACAACAGAGTGCAACTTCACCTAACACCTAAAAAGGTATTTTCTGTAGGCGATTTAGTTCTTTCCTTAGCTTCTTCAATACGCTTCTTCGATTTGAGCTAAGGATGAATATGGAATCATTGGGACCATCAATTTGCCAATGGCTATAAGCCTTTCTTCATTTATTGCTCTTCCTCCCTTCATCAGAACTATGAACTTTTATGCTGATTGGAGGAACACTATAATTATGATCATTGTACCATAATCGTTGTGTATTGGCTTGCACAGGCTTGACTCAGACTTGATCGTAGAGAACACTACGATTTCTCTTAAGCTCTTTGGCATACTATGATTCCTTCTTGCTTTGTCTTGCAGACTCCACGATTCCGAGAGCACACTGCGTTTCTTGACTTAGCTCAGCAGGCGCTCGGATCTTTTCCATGATTCTCAGTGTGGCTTCTAAGGGAGACTACAATTCCTCTATATTTTCACTTAAGCTCAACAGATCTTGCCTTGGCCTCTGCAGACTACGATTCTGGACATCTTCCTTTAAGCTCCACGATTCTGCCTTGGCTTCTGTATGCTGTTTTTGACAGACTATGATTCTGTCAAGACTTTAACTTTTACAGCTCAAATAGATCAACCTAATAGTTTTGATCTTTTCTTCTATACATTTATTTACATAAATGATAAACATTAAATCTCAGATCAACCTAACATTTTTGATCTATTATCTAAGTCGTTGTACATATGATCATTGAAGGGCTTTACACTTAAGCATTTATATTTACTTTCAATATCAAATATGAATATGCAATTCCCAACATGTTTAACTAAGACCAATTTAATTTAAACTGATGACGAAAGTAATAAAAACAATCACTAATTCCCCGGCAACGGCGCCAAAAACTTGTTGGCTTGTTTCGGTGTTATATAAAACAATCACATACACGCAAGTGCACGCGGTCCACAAGTAATATAAGGTAAGTGGAGTATCGATCCCACGGAGAAAAATGAGTATTTCTATTCTAACATGCAACAATTTTGTAATTATTTCAGTCTACTTAAACAGATGATCAAAGTGTGATTTTTCAAACAATAGTGAATATTAAATGAAAACTAGCTAACAAGCAAATAATCCAGATAAGGAAGATATGGGATTCTAACTTCACTTAATGCCTCATTCAAATTGTACACCTCATGTTAAGCCCAACTAATTACTCCGGATTGCTAGTCGAGAGTACAAAAGTAAAACATGGCCATCTCTCGATGTACCATGCTCATATCACATAAAATCCACAAATGATAGAATTTATATGAACACCCACATTACATAAACTACTATATTTCTATGTAACTTAACAGTAATAAGAGTTTACGCACAAGCTCTCTCAAATGACTACACGCGGTAATTCGGTATATGTCTATCCAAATTACGAATAATGGAATCTAACAACACGTAGAGTCATGAACACATGCTAATATGGTCGAATTTAAACTCATAATTCATTTTTTAATTTTATACAAGTTATTTCAGTAGTTGGTGATCAAGCAACTAAGCAAGCAAAACAGACCATATTAGGCAATCCATACATATTTAATTAGAGCTCAACATAGAAGCATATAAATCTGAACTAAACAATAAGATCCATTAAAATCTCATAATCGAGATTAGTTCATAAATGAAGCAATAACCATTATCAAAACTTGTTCATACATTGAGAATCAAATATGGAAGTAAAGAGAAGCTAAGGAATAAGAAATGCAAATCTGAAATCTCTACTTCAAATATGAACCATCAATGTAGAGCCAAATCATTCAATCAACCAATTCTAGCCATAATCTATGCAAAATGTCAAAAACTAAGAGAAATCAAGAGAGAAACCAAAGATATGGAAGAGTAGGCTACAAATTTTCTCTCCTCCTCAAAAGCCCTAAAAACAGTAATAATAACGTTCAGTGATAAGTTCTTAACTTCTAAATACACCCTTATAAGGAAAAACACGCAATATAGGATTTAATGAAAAAGTCAACTCTGGTCAATGCTGGTTAGGGTCGACCGCGCTCCCCCATAGTGCAACTGGGGCGTGGGCGCGCTACTTACTGGCCGAATCTTCCTTTGGTGTGGGCGCGCTGCATTAACACTATGCAGGGGCATGGCCGCGCTGCTTAGAAATCTTGCAGCTATCTGCTGTTGCAAAGCTGGTGTCCTGCTGGTGCTCCATCCTTCTTCTCCTTTCAATTCACATGCCATTTACACATTCACTCCACCACATGCCTTATGCTAGTCTTCAAGCCTGTTCCATGCTCATTCCACCCACGATGCCATCTAGAGAGTTTCTGCTATACAATCTACAAAATGAAGATAAAACGCATAAAAATGAACTAGAACATGTGAGAATAAGCTATAGTTATAGTAAGTTGATAGCCAATAAGTAGGTATAAAACCTACTTATCAATTATGTGAAAAGGTTTCAAAATGATAAGCTTGGGACAATATCTAATAAGTGCACGTTTGTGGGATATCCTAAAAAAAGTTTGGGATACTATTTCTACAATCCTACTGAGCAAAAGGTGGTTGTTGAGAAACATGTTGCCTTCTTGAAAAAGGAGTTTACCCTTGAAGGGGCTAGTGGGAGGAAAAATAGATCTTAAATAAATTCAAGAATCACAAACCACTACAGATCAATTGGATGAACCTGTCCAAGTAGAGACACCTACTGTACAACACCCTATTCGTAAATCTGGAAGAGTATCAAAGATATCTGAAAGCTATAAATTCGTCATAGAGGATGACGATGAGGTACACATCATGAATGATGATGATCCATTGAATTACGAATATGCTATGAGTAATTAAGACTTAGAAAAATGGTAGATGACCATAAAATCTAAAATGGATCTTTGGAGCAATGTACAAGACCATTTGGATTTTACTTGTAATTACAGCTTATTATTACTAGATCTGGCAAAATGGACGTGGCGATGCCCTTCCTCAAATATACATTATTAGAGGAGAATGTATGTATGATACAGCTAGATAGATTTGTTTCAATGGTTGAAGCAAATCATGTATATGAGCTACAACAATCTATTTATGGGTTGTAGCAAGCTTTTCAAAGATAGAACATTCATTTTGATGAGACAATGAAAAGAGTTTGATTTTATTAAAAACGAGAATGAACTTTGTGTGTACAAAAAGGGTTAGTGGGAGCGCTGTTTTATTCTTTGTATTATATATTGATGATATAATACTGATAGAGAATAACATTCATATGCTACAAACAATCAAAATAAAGTTGTCTAAACATTCCTCCATGAATGATTTGGATAGAACATCCTACATTGGGGATATAAATATGTATAGATAGATTTAAAAGGATGTTCGGCTTAACCCAAGGAACGTATATCCATTAGATGATAAAGGCGTTTAGCATAGCAAACTCCAAAAATGTCTCATGATGATGAGCCATAGAGTGTATCTCTCTAAAATTATTCTCAATAAAAGAGAGATTGCATGAGTTACTATCATATATGCAATGTAATATACGAGACTTGATGTTGATCAGTTATATTCTGGAGAAGATCACTGTAAAACAGTGATAAACAACTTAAAGTACTTAAGTGACACTAAGGATGTCATCATGACACATGATGGGTCTGAATTAAACTAGAGGACTAAACAAACTCAAGTTTTTAGACTGACTAAGACGACAATAAATCCACTTTAGGGTAAGCCGTTACCTTGAAAGGTGGTGCAGTGAATTGGAAAGGTTCTAAACAGCAAAATATTGTTGGTCTAGTGATAAAGACAAAGTATATAACTGTAAGTAAAGCTGCAAGTTGATGTTTCAGATGAAAAGTTCAATACAGAACTAAGAATAGTTCCTATGTCTCATCTTGAATCGAAACATGTGTTGCGACACTTTGATTAGAGAAATCATTGAAAGAGGAGACGTCACCTTAGAGCGTGTAGACTCTCAAGATAAAATTACAGATCTATTTACTAAAGCTTTAACACAACAGCAGTTTGATCGTCACTTAGAGAAGATGGGTATGAGATACCATGGCGATTGGCTTTAGAGCAAGTGGGAGATTGAAAGTAGTATGCATACAAGCCAATCATGTATAATGATAAAAGCATATACTTTGTAAATGATCTTATTTATTTATTAATAAAAGTATTCATTTATTAAAGGCATTTAATTATCTACATGATTCTGTTTTTATAATATATAAATAACCCATAATTTTAAGCAATGCTTTTAGAATCATGATGTTGATCATGCTAATGAGATCTAAATTTTTAGAAAGCTTACAACTAAAATAGTTCCCAATCGTGGGATTACTAAAAAGGGGATTAGTAAATCCAGATAGATTGGTACATACGTTGCTTGCTCATTGGATGAGGATGATTGATCTCATAATCATTTGTGTGGGGACACTAAAGCAAGTATGTAGGTGCTTATTGGAGAATAAGTTCACTAAACGTGACTCGCTATGGAATACCTAATGGAGTTTTACTTGTCTGTCAATAGGAATTCCTAATGTGATAGTAGTACAAGTGATCCTTGGACTTGAGATCATCATAGTATCTTGTATGTAATGAATTATACTTTGACTTATTCCTTAAGACCCTTAGGATATATCAAAGGGTATGCTTGGGTGTAATAAGTTACATATGGAGATATTGAATGGTCAATAAATAATCTATCACTTCTAGTAAAAGAAGAGATATGTCCTAGGTGATTCGTTAAATGACAACCCAGTAGTCCTTGGCCAAGGCAGAATGAAATTAGAAAGGAGTTCCTAATTTGCATTATTTTGGAGTTATGCATTTTCTAATCGAAATGCATATAATTAAATAAAATATGACTTGAGAGTAATTCCATGTCTTCTATTTAATTGGGACATTGTATGGTGAAAGGATTGAATTGTACGGTAACTATTTACTCACAAGTTCTTTTATGATTAATGTTAAAATCTATATTATCTAGAAAGTCGTTGATCGTCAGGGAAGCTTATCCCTATTGTAGAATAAATATTATTTATTTAAATAGATTATTAGTTTAATTTATTTATTTAAATAAGATTATAATTGTTCTAATTGATTTATTCACAACCGGTTTAATATGGAGAACCTAAAGGGTCACACCATAAAAGGAAGAATAATTTTTTAAGAAGGTAATGGCATAATCGTAATAATGCATCAAGTGTAATTAATTTAATCTATGGTTTAATCTATGGTGATAGAATAAATTAAATAGCTTAATGTTTATTATTTAATATTTTAGAAATATTAAATATAAATTAATAAGAGGAGTCTTATTAATATTATTACAATTATTATTATTTTAATTTCTAAAGGATTTTAGGAATTAATTTAATATTAGTATTCTCATTTATTCTTAATAAGATTAGGAGGTAAATTAATTAAAGGAGTTTAATTAATTAATTCCAATATGTTGGGAAGCCTAATTAATTAAAGGAGTTTAATTAATTAAATGAAGCCCTATGTCTAATAGGATTAGAAGGGTTGACCAATATCTATATAAGAGGAGTCTTATGATAGATATTAGTTGATGCAATTCCAATTATTGGAGAGTACTCCTTTTTTATAAAGGATAGAAAATTAGATTTTAGTCAACCACCCTCCTTCTTGAATAATTCTTATTCTTTGGTGGATCACCTCTAGAGGCCAAACACTTGGGTGGCTAACGTTGATCAAAGAAAGGAATCTAACCCGAAAATTCAAGAAGATCACGAAGAACAAGGAGTTGAACTCGTACCTGTGTAGGCTTTGTTCTACAAGGGTATGATTCCATAACTTCTTATTTATCGTTTTAAATTAATAATTTGCATAAAGGATGATCCGAGTAATGGTTTTGAAGAATTTTTTTAAAACTCTGATATACAATGCTTCCCCTAATTTTGCAATTTGATTGCACCCACGATTTTGTACAAACCCAACACTCCCCATAGAGACACACTCGATTGAATATAACCTTTATTTAGCAATTCTTGAAGTTGTATCATCAATTTCTTCATTACTACTGGCGCCATACAATATAGGACTTTCGAATTTTGTGGAGTCCCTGGTACTAAATCTATCATAAACTTGATCTCCTTGTTTGGCGAAAGACCGGGCATATTATCAGGAAATACATCCTGAAATTCTCTCACTACTGATATATCCTTCATTTCTACTCCCTTTTTCTGAGTATCTACAATAAAGGCTAAATAACCTACACATCCTTGACTCAATAACTTCTTAGCCTGCATCATCGTTAGTCAACACGATTGTCCAAGCAATGTACTACCATAAAAACTACATTATACCGGTTTGGAGTCTGAAGGTTCATACTTTTCTTTTGGAAATCAATTACTGTGGCATGGTTATATAAGTAATCTATTCCTAATATTACCTCAAACTCTCCCAATCTTATCGGGATCAAATCTACGCTTACTGTATATCCTTTAATCTCTACACAACAATTTTGGTATATGAGCTCTACGGGGATTACTTCTTTTTTTGCAATTTCTATGTTCAAGGGATTTCCTAGTCGTTCTTGGGGTAAATTTAGTCTTTTAGCAAATTCTTCAGACACAAAGGAACAGGTAGCACTTGAATTAAATAATATATAAGTATTCATATTATTGATTTGGATAATACATGACACCACGTCCTTTAAAGCTACTGCATCTTGGACCATCATGTTAAAGGTTCTGACAGTTGATTAACTTGGTTGAGTAGGTCCATTAATCATCAGTTTGCTGCTTCCCCCCTTATTGATGCTTCCTCCACTATTTCCTTTCTTCGGGTAGTCTTTAATATGATGCTCTCTCGATCCACAAACGAAACATCCTTGGACCTTCTTCGGGTTTGGGCAATTTGGCGCAATATGTCTCTCCTAGCTACAGTTATAGCATACGTTTCGTCCCTTCCAGCACTCCCCATGATGACTCTTCTCGCATTTCGAACGCGCCTCATTTCTTTTCTTCAATCCTTTGGTGACTTCCTGTCTGATTGTTGTTCGTGTTGTTGTTTTTGTTATCCCACTTCCTCTTTCCCAAATTACTTCCTCCACTACTATTTCCCCCACGATTGTCTACTCCACTCCACTCTTCTTATTCTTCTTCTCTTTATTGTATTGGCTTAAGGCCTCACTACCTCCCTCAGCAATGATCGCCTTTTCTAACATCGTACCAAATGAATCGATTTAAAAAATAGACACTCTGTTGAACAACCATGGCTTTAATCCTTGTTCAAAATGTCGAGCTTTTCTTTCTTCCGTGTGTGCTTGATGTGATGCGAATCGAGCGAGTTCATTAAACTTAGCTGCATACTGTGCCACTGTCATTTCTTCCTGCTTCAGTTCTAAAAATTTAACCTTCATTCGGATCCGTAGTTCCCCTAAATTCCGGAGGTCATACACTCTTAAAGTCTTTGAAATTGGTTACAGAAACTGTAATATCTAAGAATTTTGTAAATAATATTAGTAATGAAAATGAGAATGTTTAAAAATTATTAGTGTACATATATATATATATATATATATATATATATGTCATGAACCTTAGTAATTCAATTTAAATTGAATTAAGTATGTGACAATTAATAAATGTGGTGATGATGATGATGAACTTGATTAAGCTTAAGTATGGTGCCTTGTGTGGCATGATGATTTAGATGGATTGATTAATTACTTAAAGTTAAATTAATTAAGATATAATTGGATAGTGTAGAAGACTAATGGGTGCATGTAAGCCAATGTGAATAATGTGACATGTTTACAAGTGTTAGGAATTATGGCACAAGTAGTTAGGATGGCTAGAATTGAAATTGAGCCCAATGTGTAAAGAAAATTGTGCATGGTCCAAATTGAGTAAATTAGTAGCCCAATGAAGGATATTTAGGACAAGTCCAATGTGTAATGGATTGAGTGAGATGTGTATATGTATATATGTATATATATATATATGTGTGTGTGTGTGTGTGTGTGTATGTAAATAATTTAGCATGGTATAAAAAAATATAATCTATATATATAATACCCCCTTGGCCGAACACCCCCCCCCCCCCCCAAGTAGGCTAAGTGCTGAAAATCTTTCTTCGAGCCTTGCAAATTGATCCATATGAGGCTAATAATGAAGAAAAAAATGGTAAAGTGGAGGGTTGGTAATACTTTTTACCTAATCTCCTTTTATTATTGGTTAATACCTAGTTGGGTGTACAAATACAAGTATAATACAAATATTAGTAAATGTATTTGGTACATAGATTTTTGCCTATAAATAGGATCTTTTAAGTCATTTGCTAGAGTTTGCTTCATTACTTGAAATTCTAAGCAAGGGAGTTAAGAGAGTTAGAGTGAAAAGAAGAAACCTAAAGGAACTCTTGTACCTTGGTGATTCAAAAAGAGTTCAAGAAAGGGAAAATGGAGAGTTACTTGAAGTTCATAGCTAAGATAAAAACATCAATAAGAAGGTAAGATCCTAGTCTAACCCTAATCTTTCAAGTAAGTTAGTATGTTGTTGTTTATAATAGTAAATGCATGCTTGATTATGGGAGTTCTATTTGTTTTGGGATCATGGAGGATCCGAAGATATAAGGATGGTTATGGGAAGGAGAATATATGATTTATAAGCCTTGTAGATGATTTTGTCTAAATGAGCAAGAAGAATGCTTGTATGCTTAAAACTTGTAATAAACCACTTGAAACCATGAGAATGGTGTAAAATGAAATAAAATGTGTAAACTATTGATATGATCTAAAAATGTTATGGTGAAGATCTATGAAATACAAAAATAGCCCAAGTGGAATCGTCAAGATCAGAGTTAGGATGAACTCAGGATGAATCATTTAGTCAAACATGTCGAAATGGAAACCCTAGCTTGAAGAACCAACATTTTTAGCTAGATTTATCTTTTGAAAATTTATTTAAAAGGTTGAATATTGAAGATATGTTAGTTTATGAAATAATGAAATTGATTTTAACTTTTGGATATAAAATGAACAAGTTATGGAATATTGAATAATAAGGGGACAAAATCAAAAATGTTGAAAAAAATAACCAAACTTGGACACTCTGTCGTCCAGCGTCGGGGTGCTGTACCAAGGTCAAAACCCAGCACCAGGGCGCTAAGCCAGTTTTTCGTTTGACCGAATTCGAGTCAAACTAGTCGGGTCAGGTCAAGTAGGGCCAGGTCGAGTCATACTGGGTCGGACCAGATTTTTTTAATAAAAAATATAAAATAATAATTATAATTTATTAATAAATAATTAATTAAAATAATTCTTTTTTAATATAAAATAATAATTATAATTTATTAATAATTAATTAATTAAAATAATATTAAAGAATTATTTTAATTATACATTAAAGATTACTCTAACTATGATTAAATAATTAAAATAATATTAAATATTATTTTAATTATGGATTAATAAATTGTAAACAATTATAATAATAATAAAGACTATTTTAATTGTAAAGACTATTTTAAATTGAAAGATAATTGTAAGTTAACAAAGTGTAAACAATTAAAGTAATATTAGAGATTATTTTAATTGTGGAGAATAAACAATAATTTTAAGATTATTGTGATTACACAAAAAGATAATAAAGATATTTCTAATAATAGATTAAACTAAATAAAGTGATAATTGGATTATCTTATTTGTGGACTAATAAAGTGTGAATAGTAATTAAGAAAATTACTTAAAGAGTTACTAAATGTTAACAAAATAAAGTGAAAATGCTTTGTTGGTACAATGAGATTTGAATAAATAAATTAAATTGTGAATCATTAATTAAACAAGTAAAATAATAAAAGATTTTGTTACTTGTAGTAAATGGGATAAATGTGAAGAGTAATAAATGGAATAAAGAGAGTGATGAATAACTAATTAAATAAAAGTAGATTGATTTGTGAGCCTGAAGTATATGAGGTTGGTAAATTAGACCAATTAGATTTACATTTGTGGGTTAATAGAAATTAACCATTATGACAATCATAGGTTATTCAAAGGATAAGAAGTCAGTGTCGGATATAGACTACTACTCAGGAAAGTTCCCTAACTTATACAACTTTGTATATTGTGCAAGTTTACTAATATATATTAAGCAAGTACCTAAACTTGTACTCTTATTGATCGTAAGAGTAAATAATTGTTAGAATGATTCTTGTGTTATATAAATTCATGAAAATTATTATTCATACTCTGAAACTTGATTTAAACCATAATTACATTATTTGAATCATGTTGCAAACATTAAACATATAAATTGTTCCTAAACGTATAGAGAAAAGTGTCTACGCCATTTGATTCAGCTAGACTAATATCCATTTATTGAGATGCGTTCCAAACTAATTGCTTTGGTGTGGAATCTTATAATCTGCTGAGATGAACAACTCTCATAGAAGGGAAAAATATATTATGTTGGGAAACCGACACGCTTGCGAATAACATATTTAAGTGTTTTGCATAACATATGACACTTTAGGCTAATCACATATTATACTTGTTTATATTGTGGATTTTTAGTGAAATGCTATTAATTCTCGCAGACTACTCAGTATTAAATACTCATTAACTTGGAATTGTTGAAACCTTTGAATTCCTTTAATAATCCTTCGATCCATAGTGACGCATTATTTAAATTCAAAGGAAAGATTTGGAACTATTGATATTTATTTTGTTCACAACATTCTTACTTAAATTCATGAGGTATTAATTGTTGTTATAACCTTTGAGATTATGAACTTTATATATATGTTCGTTCACATTTATTGTTATATTACTTGATGAGCAAACTTGTTTCTCACTTTTGCTTCCTTTAAATATTTTGGTTAACTTCAAGAAATGATAAAGGCAAGGGCAAGGCTACTGAATAGTATTTGTAAGACCCCAACTTTTATAAATAAAAATTTAATTTCCTCTATATATTATTTTGATATAGTAAGGTGTTGATTTGATAAATGTGGTAAGTTATGGATGGAATGTGCAAATTTTACAAAGTAAGCAAGTGGTCATAATATATTCGTTGTGTCGGGGAATATTCTTTTGTCGGAGAATATTCGTACGACGGCGCAGCCATTGGTGGACCCCACAACAGAATAATTGTCGGATATAGAAAGCGACAGAAATAACATTTTCACGGCAAAACTTTTACCGTTAAACTGTTAAAATACCCGGTGATAAAAATACAGTAATACGCATTGTTGCAAAGTAGCACACGGTATTGCACAATATCTTTGATTATTGATGCTTACGTAAGAAGTCACTCAGTATTTAATAATTGTTACAGTATTTACTGTTTAATATTTTATATTATTGACTCAATAATTGCTGCATTGATATTTTATTGACTCAATAATTGCTACGTTGCTATTTTTTTATTCAATAATGGCTACAGTTGATATTTTGTAGTATTGATTCAATAATTGTCGTTGCACAGTATTTCACGTTATCAACTCAATAATTCATATTATTTGAATAATATTATTAGATAGCATTATTGACAATGTCTAAGGAAGTTCTGTCTAGGAGGGGTTATTTAATTGCGCGCCAGTAAGGAGAAGTCCTTATCGGAAGGCCCCCTCTTTCCTGGGAACGACCTGGTTGTCATTATTGTGATTCTGTAATATTAATTTATATAATAATTGATGAATGGTTGATAAAAATATTTTCATTGTGTTGGAAATATTAATGTTAGTAGAAATCGACATTTATTTCGATAATAGTTAATTTTCGGATGTTAAATTGACCTAACGGAGAATTAATCAGATAAATGAGCAATTAATGGGTGGTTAACATGTGGGACCCACTTATTGGTGGATAATAAATAGTTGGTGGGTAGTTGCAGGGGTGGAGGTGCAAGATTTATAAACTTGAGGGACTAAATTAAAAATTTAGGCAAAGATGGAGGTACTAAAGTGTAATTGTCCAACCTTTTTCTAGCCTATAAATAGCAAGCTAATTTCATTCATTTCTCACCATTCTTGAAGAACAAAGTTATTATAGTGAGAAAAATTATAGAGAGAAAAAGAAGAAGAGTATTCTGCTCCTACACTACTCCAGTATCCAATCTTCTACTAAGGTAAGGGGTATTATTTCTTTTATATTCATAAAGAATGCTATTTTCTTTCAATACTCGTAAGGGTTGTTACTCTATTCTTTATTGATCTGTGGGAGTAACCTGTCTACGCGGATTACCGCATGCATGGTGAATAACCCTTTGTATTCATTCTTTGTTGATCTGTGGGAGTAACCTGTCTACGCGGATTACCGCATGCCTGGTGAAAACCTTTTGTATTCATTCAATTCCTTAATAGTCTGTGGGAATAATCTGTTTACGCGGATTACCGCATGCGTGGTGAATCACCCTTCGTATTCATTTCTATTAAATTGTGGAAATGATCTGTCTACGCGGATTACCGCATGACGGGTGAAAATCCAATTACAGTTTCGTATATTCATTCATACTCGTATGAAATATTATTTCACTGAAATATTGGTCTGAACTTGTTATGAAATTTTTATTTTTTTTATGACAAGTTACTATTCACGGGTTACTATTCATGAGTTACTATTCACGGTAAAAAAAAAATATTTTTTTTTTTATCTTTGATTGGATCCAAGTTTGAAACTTCATTCTTGAATTTTGCTCCACAATTGATTATTACGGAGTATTCATGAACTTGGATAAATTAAATTACGAATTCCTAATTTTTGTCCTTTATCTCACTGGATTCGTTTTTATATTATTTTTCATCATCCTCAGTCTTAAATGATGATACAAATGAATATCTTTGGCCTGTAGTGCAAAGATGAATGATTATTTGATGAATATCTTTGGCCTGTAGTGCAAAGATGATTACCTGATGAATATCTTTGGCCCGTAGTGCAAAGATGGACAGGAGTTGAGATGAACATGATCACTGGTGATATAAATGAATATCTTTAGCCTGTAGTGCAAAGATGAATATTTGATTCGAGATATATATTGATTGATGTTACAGGGATAAAATATTGATGATGAACTTTAAATCATAGAAGATAGTAGACTTCATTCTCTGCTTAACTCTTCTAATGATTTGTTATTTCCGCTGCGAATATTGATCTAAAACTTGTTGTCCATAATATTTTATCTGAACTGTTGAAGACTAACGATAATTTATTTTTCATTATCTTAGTCATAATATTCTTTACTGGGCTAGTTGAGCTCACCCTTTTCTTCCATTGTTCTCTTCAGGAAATGAGAATATTGCGGGTACTAGTCGGGGAATGGAGTGATGGTCCGAGTTAGAGCAGTAGTAGTCCTCACTATTTCTGATAAATAGTGTGATCATAATTGTAATGAGGACTTAGTTTGAATCTTAATATTTTCTACATATTTGTACTGAGACTCACAGTTGTGTGGTCGTATTTTGCACGACCGTATGATATAAAGTTTGTATTTGAATTCTGTACCATGTATTTGGCGACTCAGAATGGGTTGGGTTGAATGGGCCTATTCTGGGGGCGTCACAGTTGGTATCAGAGCTTAGGGATATGATCTCTGGCGGAGATCTGGGAATAGAACTAGGAGGGGAGAGACGAGTAAATCCTTCGCTAGTGTTTGTCCTACCTAAGCTTATGTGGTATTTATTTTGTCGGTCGGAACATAGGGTTGATATGTGATATGTTAATTTATTTGATTAACCCTTGTTTTATGGCAGTATTTGAGAATGGCAGCTGAAAATCTTAACAATGGAGTGAATGAGACCGTTGAGACACCTTTAATCACCAACCAAGAGAACGTACAACAGGAAGGCAACAATTCTCCTGTAAACAACCCTACCGAAGAAATGATAAATGACGGGATGTTCAGAAGTTTTTTGCAGTTCTTGCAAAACCAGACAAGGGAGACTCGTGTTCATAATACAGGTGGAAATAATAACTCGCGGCTTGTCACTGCCAGGCAGTTTAAAGAGTTGGGACCACCAGAGTTTCAGGGAAAGCCAGATCCAATCAAGGCAGAGACGTGGGTTAAGCAGATTACCAAGATATTTGATGTCTTGGGATGCACGGAGGAACAGAAGGTTTCATTCGCCACGTTTATGTTTCGTGGAGAGGCAGATTACTGGTGGGAATCTGTGAAGCGTACCCAGCCTGCCGCACTCAAGATGTCTTGGGAGACGTTTCAGAAACTGTTCAATGACAAGTACTTTTCAGAAAGTATTCGTCACATGAAAGAGGTAGAGTTTATCAGACTAGAACAGAACAACATGACGGTGTCCCAGTACGAGGCTAAGTTCGCGGAGTTATCCCGGTTTGCACCTCATTTGGTGGAGAATGAGGAACGTATGACGCGGATGTTTCTGAGAGGTTTGAAACCCGAGATTCGTCAATACCTCATTTCTCACAAATTTTCTTTATATTCGGATGTAGTGAACAGGGCCCAGTTATTAGAACGAGATAGTGATTACGTTCAACCAAAGGACAACAACCAAGGTCGTACCGGTGGCAGCAGTCATCGAAACAATGACAACCAGCAGGGAGGAAAGCATCATGACAGAAGCGGTAACCACTCCGGTGGTAATCGTGGCCATGATAATAGAAGAAGTGAGTCGGGGGGAGATTTCAAGAAGAGAAGGTACAACAATGAGAACGTGAAGACGTCAACAGCAGCACCAACTGTTTCTAGGGGCGGAGAACGACCGCCAGTCGTATGCTATAAATGCGGGCAAGAGGGACACATCAGTCCTAACTGCACACAACAATCTAAGGTGTGTTATAACTGTGGAAAGGAAGGACATATAGCTCGAGTGTGTCCTGTGGCGAAACCAAGTCCAGCAGGGGTAGTGATCCCTAAGGCTGTTCCGGACAAGTCAAAGTCGGTAGTTCCTGGAAGAGCTTTTGTCGTGACTGCCCAGCAAGCAAGGAACCCGAAAGAGGTTATTACGGGTAAGCTAATCATAAACTCTTGCGAAGTTTACACCTTGTTAGATACCGGTGCTACCCATTCATTTATTTCACCTGCTTGTGCTCAACGTTTGAACTTGACTTCTGATAAATTAGACTTTGACTTATCTGTTGAAACTCCGTTAGGAGAAACCTTTGTTACATCTACAGTTTACAAATCTTGCTTGATTCAGATTGGTACCCTTACCTTACCTGTTGATCTTATATCTTTGAAAATACTTGCATTTGACGTGATTTTAGGAATTGACTGGTTAACCACTTACCATGCCAAAATTGATTGTTTTCGTAAGGTTGTTAGTTTTCATATTCCTAATCAACCTGTTGTACGAATCCAAACCACCAAACCACTAAAATCAGTCAATATCATTTCAAATCCCAAGGCTATTCGTTTATTGAAAAACGGATGTCAAGCTTTCTTAGCTCATGTCACTGATCTAAATCAGAATACATCAGATTTGAATGATATTTCCGTTGTTAATGAGTTTCCTGATGTATTTCCCGAAGAACTTCCCGGTCTACCCCCAGAACGTGAAGTTGAATTCTTTATTGACCTTGAGCCCGGTACAAAGCCCATTTCTAAAACCCCATATCGAATGGCTCCTATTGAACTTCAGGAATTAAAGGTCCAATTACAAGAGTTGTTAGATATCGGTTTTATTCGTCCTAGTACGTCTCCTTGGGGTGCTCCTGTTTTATTCGTAAAGAAGAAAGACGGGAGTATGCGACTTTGTATTGACTATCGGGAGTTGAACCATGTCACCATTAAGAATAGGTATCCGTTACCTCGTATTGATGACCTGTTCGACCAGTTGCAAGGAGCGCAATTTTTTTCAAAGATCGATCTTCGTTCTGGATATCATCAGTTGAAGATTAAAACTGAGGATATTCCAAAGACTGCTTTCAGAACACGGTACGGGCATTATGAGTTCTTAGTCATGTCTTTTGGATTGACTAATGCTCCTGCTGCTTTCATGGATATGATGAACCGTGTATTCAAAGAATATTTAGATCAGTTTGTGGTTGTCTTTATTGATGACATCCTCATCTATTCTAAAAGCCGTGAAGATCATAACCACCACTTGAAGATGGTACTTCAAAGGCTTCGTGATAACAAGCTTTATGCCAAATTGAAGAAATGCGAGTTCTGGCTTGAGGAAGTAGCATTCCTTGGGCACGTAGTATCAAAACATGGGGTATCTGTTGACCCGGCGAAGATTGAAGCAATACAAAGTTGGGAACAACCTAAATCGGTGACCGAAGTACGTAGCTTTCTGGGCTTAGCTGGTTATTATCGGAGATTCGTGGAAGAATTTTCTCGAATCGCTACTCCATTAACTCAGCTGACTCGGAAAGATACAAAATTCGTATGGAACGAGGAATGCGAGAAGAGCTTTCAAGAGCTCAAGAGGAGACTCATTTCGGCACCTGTTCTGACAATACCATCTGGTTCGGATGGATTTGTCATTTACAGCGATGCTTCGGGCAAAGGGTTAGGATGTGTTCTCATGCAACATGGGAAAGTCATAGCCTATGCCTCACGACAACTCAAAGAATATGAGAGGAATTATCCTACTCATGATCTAGAGTTGGCAGCAGTCGTTTTTGCGTTGAAGATATGGAGACACTACCTGTATGGGGAGAAAGTGGAGATCTATACAGATCATAAGAGCCTCAAATATTTCTTTACCCAGAAGGAACTTAACATGCGGCAACGACGTTGGCTTGAGTTGTTGAAAGATTACGACCATACCATCCAATATCATCCTGGAAAAGCAAACGTGGTAGCAGACGCGTTAAGTAGAAGATCATATGCGGGAATGAGTGCGATGCTGTCAACACAAAGGCCCATTTTGTGTGACTTACAAAGGATGGAGATAGAGTTCAAGACTCCGGGGACCCACATGATGATGTCAAGTTTACGCGTAGAACCAGCTTTAATTGATAAAGTTAAAACTGCTCAATCTACAGATCCGGAGTTGATGAAGATGAAGAAGAAGGTGCAAGAAGGTGTTATTCCAGAAGCAAGAATCGATGAAGAAGGAATACTTCGAGTCAACTCCAGACTTTGTGTTCCTAACGATTCTGACTTGAAGTATAGAATCATGATGGAGGCACACAACACACCGTTTGCGATCCATCCTGGGAGTACTAAAATGTATCGTGATCTTCGACATACATTTTGGTGGAGCAATATGAAGAGAGAGATTGCGGAGTTTATCTCGAGGTGTTTAACATGTCAACGTGTCAAGGCAGAGCATCAAGTGCCAAAAGGTCCATTGCAATCACTTGAGATTCCAAAATGGAAGTGGGAACACATTACCATGGATTTCGTTACGGGTCTTCCCAAGATTTCTCAAGGCATAGATGCAATTTGGGTTATTGTCGATAGATTAACTAAGTCTGCTCATTTCTTGCCTATACGAGAAACTTATTCACTGGAACGTCTTGCTCATATGTACATAAATGAGATTGTGAGATTGCATGGCATGCCAGTATCCATAATTTCGGATCGTGACCCAAGATTTACTTCACGATTTTGGGTCAGTTTGCAGAAAGCTATGGGCACCGATCTACGATTCAGTTCTGCATATCATCCTCAAACTGACGGGCAATCGGAAAGGACTATTCAAACTCTTGAAGATCTATTGAGACTCTGTGTTCTAGATTTCAAAGGGAGTTGGGACAAGTACTTACCATTGGTGGAATTCTCCTACAACAACAGTTATCAGGCAAGTATAGGCATGGCTCCATTCGAGGCATTGTATGGACGGAAGTGTCGTTCTCCAGTATGTTGGGACGAGGTGGGTGAAGCAACATTGTTAGGACCGGAGTTAGTACGTATGACTACGGAAAAGATTCAAATAATCCGACAACGTATACAAACGGCACAAGATCGACAAAAGAGTTATGCGGATCTTCATCGAAGAGACGTAGAATTTAATGTCGGAGATCATGTATTGTTACGTGTTGCTCCATGGAAAGGAGTTACGAGATTCGGAAAGAGAGGAAAGCTCAATCCACGATTCATTGGTCCATATGAGATCCTTGACCGAGTAGGAAAGGTGGCCTATAGACTCGCTTTACCTCCAAGCATGTCTCGTGTTCATAACGTTTTTCACATATCCATGTTACGTAAATATGTGAAAGACCTAAATCACATTATTGAGTTAGAACCAGACGAGATAGCCGAAGATTTAACGTACGAGGAGGTACCTGTCAAGATCTTGGATAAGAAGGAACATGTCCTACGCTCGAAGATTATACCTCAAGTTAAAGTTTTGTGGAGGAACCATGATATCGAGGAAATGACCTGGGAGTTAGAATCGGAAATGAAAGCGAGGTATCCTCACCTTTTCGACATACCAGGTACGTACGTCAATTTCGAGGACGAAATTTCATAAGGAGGGGAGGTTGTAAGACCCCAACTTTTATAAATAAAAATTTAATTTCCTCTATATATTATTTTGATATAGTAAGGTGTTTATTTGATAAATGTGGTAAGTTATGGATGGAATGTGCAAATTTTACAAAGTAAGCAAGTGGTCATAATATATTCGTTGTGTCGGGGAATATTCTTTTGTCGGAGAATATTCGTACGACGGCGCAGCCATTGGTGGACCCCACAACAGAATAATTGTCGGATATAGAAAGCGACAGAAATAACATTTTCACGGCAAAACTTTTACCGTTAAACTGTTAAAATACCCGGTGATAAAAATACAGTAATACGCATTGTTGCAAAGTAGCACACGGTATTGCACAATATCTTTGATTATTGATGCTTACGTAAGAAGTCACTCAGTATTTAATAATTGTTACAGTATTTACTGTTTAATATTTTATATTATTGACTCAATAATTGCTGCATTGATATTTTATTGACTCAATAATTGCTACGTTGCTATTTTTTTATTCAATAATGGCTACAGTTGATATTTTGTAGTATTGATTCAATAATTGTCGTTGCACAGTATTTCACGTTATCAACTCAATAATTCATATTATTTGAATAATATTATTAGATAGCATTATTGACAATGTCTAAGGAAGTTCTGTCTAGGAGAGGTTATTTAATTGCGCGCCAGTAAGGAGAAGTCCTTATCGGAAGGCCCCCTCTTTCCTGGGAACGACCTGGTTGTCATTATTGTGATTCTGTAATATTAATTTATATAATAATTGATGAATGGTTGATAAAAATATTTTCATTGTGTTGGAAATATTAATGTTAGTAGAAATCGACATTTATTTCGATAATAGTTAATTTTCGGATGTTAAATTGACCTAACGGAGAATTAATCAGATAAATGAGCAATTAATGGGTGGTTAACATGTGGGACCCACTTATTGGTGGATAATAAATAGTTGGTGGGTAGTTGCAGGGGTGGAGGTGCAAGATTTATAAACTTGAGGGACTAAATTAAAAATTTAGGCAAAGATGGAGGTACTAAAGTGTAATTGTCCAACCTTTTTCTAGCCTATAAATAGCAAGCTAATTTCATTCATTTCTCACCATTCTTGAAGAACAAAGTTATTATAGTGAGAAAAATTATAGAGAGAAAAAGAAGAAGAGTATTCTGCTACTACACTACTCCAGTATCCAATCTTCTACTGAGGTAAGGGGTATTATTTCTTTTATATTCATAAAGAATGCTATTTTCTTTCAATACTCGTAAGGGTTGTTACTCTATTCTTTATTGATCTGTGGGAGTAACCTGTCTACGCGGATTACCGCATGCATGGTGAATAACCCTTTGTATTCATTCTTTGTTGATCTGTGGGAGTAACCTGTCTACGCGGATTACCGCATGCCTGGTGAAAACCTTTTGTATTCATTCAATTCCTTAATAGTCTGTGGGAATAATCTGTTTACGCGGATTACCGCATGCGTGGTGAATCACCCTTCGTATTCATTTCTATTAAATTGTGGAAATGATCTGTCTACGCGGATTACCGCATGACGGGTGAAAATCCAATTACAGTTTCGTATATTCATTCATACTCGTATGAAATATTATTTCACTAAAATATTGGTCTGAACTTGTTATGAAATTTTTATTTTTTTTATGACAAGTTACTATTCACGGGTTACTATTCATGAGTTACTATTCACGGTAAAAAAAAAAATTTTTTTTTTTTATCTTTGATTGGATCCAAGTTTGAAACTTCATTCTTGAATTTTGCTCCACAATTGATTATTACGGAGTATTCATGAACTTGGATAAATTAAATTACGAATTCCTAATTTTTGTCCTTTATCTCACTGGATTCGTTTTTATATTATTTTTCATCATCCTCAGTCTTAAATGATGATACAAATGAATATCTTTGGCCTGTAGTGCAAAGATAAATGATTATTTGATGAATATCTTTGGCCTGTAGTGCAAAGATGATTACCTGATGAATATCTTTGGCCCGTAGTGCAAAGATGGACAGGAGTTGAGATGAACATGATCACTGGTGATATAAATGAATATCTTTAGCCTGTAGTGCAAAGATGAATATTTGATTCGAGATATATATTGATTGATGTTACAGGGATAAAATATTGATGATGGACTTTAAATCATAGAAGATAGTAGACTTCATTCTCTGCTTAACTCTTCTAATGATTTGTTATTTCCGCTGCGAATATTGATCTAAAACTTGTTGTCCATAATATTTTATCTGAACTGTTGAAGACTAACGATAATTTATTTTTCATTATCTTAGTCATAATATTCTTTACTGGGCTAGTTGAGCTCACCCTTTTCTTCCATTGTTCTCTTCAGGAAATGAGAATATTGCGGGTACTAGTCGGGGAATGGAGTGATGGTCCGAGTTAGAGCAGTAGTAGTCCTCACTATTTCTGATAAATAGTGTGATCATAATTGTAATGAGGACTTAGTTTGAATCTTAATATTTTCTACATATTTGTACTGAGACTCACAGTTGTGTGGTCGTATTTTGCACGACCGTATGATATAAAGTTTGTATTTGAATTCTGTACCATGTATTTGGCGACTCAGAATGGGTTGGGTTGAATGGACCTATTCTGGGGGCGTCACAGTATTGCTCTTCTATACTAGTATTATGCTTTCTATATGTATTAAGACTTTAATGTTATGTATTAAGTTATGTCATGGATTACGTTATGTAGTGTATTAGTAATGGTTACAAGACTTGTGACGAAAATATTTATGTTATATCAATGTAAATTATTCTATTTTTCCGCTATTAGTTATTATTAGTATGTTGTATGAGATAGTTTGTGAAGCACCAGATTCGAGATACATGTATTTGAATTTAGGGGAGTCACAAGTTGGTATCAAAATTATAGGTTATAAACCTTAGGAAAGAGAATCTGTAGGCTATGACCTTAGTAGAGATTTAAGGAATAGAAGGAAATAGAACTCATGTAGAGTTTGCATAGAGAGTTAGTAGCATCATGAAATATATTTTCATTCCATACAATGAATTTATATTTTATTGTGAGAAAACTAATGGAGTTTTAATGAGTGGGTAATATACCCATGAATTAGGTATTGTTAATCTTAATATATTGTTTGTTTTAAGTATTTTAGGATATTTTTATTTGTTTATTTGTTATTTTTTAGGTTAGGGAAAAATAGGGGCAAAACAGGACTTTTGACATCATTAATGGTATAGCCGTAACTCCCAGCACAACAACAGCGCCGGGGCGCTACTTCAGAGAGTAAACCCAGCGCCAGGGAGCTGGGCATCAGGAAGAGTTGGACGAGGAATTGCAAAGCTTGGAAAAAGAGGCCAATTTCTATTCTAATTTGGATTCAAAGCAAAGTTGACTTAAAAGGGGACTTGTGGCTATAAAAGGGAGGAGAATTTTGATATAGAAGGGAGATGTGATTTAATTAGTTTAGGAAAAACCCTATTTTAGATTAGATTAGAGATAAACTCTATTAGATTTAGGAATTCATTCATAAACCCTAGTTCTTAATTAGCCATTGGAGATTGAAGCAACTTGAAGAACACTGAAGATTCAAAGCGGGAGCGGAAGAGGAGTCTCAAGACTACTGACAACAGATTCTATTATCTTCCCTAATCTTATTTTTATCTTTTAATGTTTATTTAGTTGTGGATTCTTGATTTTAATTCAATGATTATGAACTAAATTCTTATTTAAGATTACAACAGGTCTTATTGCATAGCTTATTTTAGTATGCTTCTCTGTTAATTATTGTGATCTATTTTATGGATTGTCTATTATGATTGCGTTTAATTGTTTAATTGTCTAGCTAACAATTACCATGATAATTTATATAAATTAGGGAGATGAAATATAGATTCAGATTTGATCATAATAGTATGTGATTGTGTTTTCTGCATGGTGTTGGGATTCATAATTTGTGTTTAAGATAAGGATATTCCTTTATGCCGCATGTAATCTGATAAGGGAATCTGTGCTTGAAATCCCCTTTAATTGCAATTCACATAGGAATATAGTGAATTAGTTAATTAGGATGTTTGATTCAATTTTATCGACTGTGGATTTGGATTAATATGTTTGTAATGCATCGGAAGGTGGTTATAGATACTAAAGAGTTCCTGATTAACAATCCAGAATAATGAGCATAGTTAATAAGAAGTGTATTAATTTAAGTGAAGTTGTGATCTTAAATATCCATAATCTAATTTTTAACTTGTGATATCTAGTATTAGTTTAATTATATATTTTAATTCACAAACATTAAATTGGTTATGTAAATAAAATTGATTTTGTAAATGGTTAGCATTTGATAATTTTTATCAAATAATTCCTCGTAGGAACAATACTCTACTTACACTTTATTACTTGTTGACCGTGTATACTTGCACGCATATATTGATTGTGAAATCGACCAACAAGTTTGTTTTTTTTGTGTTTGTGGTTGTAGGATGCCAAAGATGGGTGAAACTAGTAGGACTATGGAGGAGGAACCACGTGACATACTTGTGGTGTATGAAACACCTCTGATAGTTGAACCCGTTTCAGAAGTAGCCCTAGCCGAAGATGAAGATGAGGATAAGGTAGAATCTAATCCAGAGGAAGAACCTATGAAGAGCGAGCCTATAGAAGACTCAAAGGGGGGTACCACATGATGGGATCACTTTTTAGGACAAGTTGTTGGGGGAGTATGTCGATTAAGTCATTGAGCTAGAGGATAGAGTTCTCGAGCTGGAGACTAAGGCCCAGGATCAGCAGTCTAGGGTGCTTTAGTTTGAGACAGAGATTTTGGCACCCCAGAAGGCGGGTACTTAGTTAAGAAACCCTTGTACATCGCTTATTAGCCAGGAATGTGGAGTTAGTGGGTAGATTAGAGAAGTCTGAGTAGAAATAGCTGAGTGAGAAGGCCGAGAAGGAGGCTTTACGAAAATAGTTAGAGATGGAGGTTATGTAACGACCCCAAAATTTATACAATACAACTCTCGACATCGGTCGTTAACAATACATCCTTATTCAGACTTTACATCATTAATCAATGATACAATCACTAAAAATACGGAATAATTAAAACTTTTATATTATTCCTTCTTTATTTCCCTGAATCTCAACCTTTATCGTTACATAACTTTGATACAACTTTATTTCATGAATCGCTTCGTCAAAGTTATTATAAACTAAAACTTACAACCACGTTCAATAACCCTTATACATCGGTAAAAATTTAAACTTTACAACTCAACATCTGTTAACCATCATACATTATCAAATACATTATCTGAAGCCTTAAATAGGGTCCAAAGTAATAACAATTCAGCCAAAGTATATAAATCTGCATGCATTACATCTGATTCATTTCTTTCAAGTAGCACATAGCGTTACCTTGAATCCTTAACCTGCAAAAGTGATTATTTGCAAGAATGAGCTCGACAGCTCAGCAAGATCTAACAGCTTTCATGCATCACATAGCACATAAATACATGCTCAACATACATCTCATAATAATTAAAGTAACATGGCATGCATGCTTTACATCACATAACAAATATAAAGATTGAGTTCCTTACTCAATCAACATTCTTTAATCAATCAATGTAGTCATAATTTGACTTTAACATTTCATGCTTACAACATATATACAACATAGCATGCTTCTTTGCAAAATAATTTAAAATAGTTCATCATCAAGTGCACGTAGAAAATAGGAACTGAAAGACTTGCCTTGATCGTTGTTTACCAATAACAGTTTAACAGCTTACAGATATCTGCACTTCACGTGCCCTACACAATTATATAATTATGCACATCAATTATCAGTCACATAACAATGCATATTAGTTATAACGTAAACTTTACTCTACATCTCATAACCCTTCCTATTATCAATACACAATGTTCAATTTGATTGTGTTAACTATCGACTTATATTTCACTATAATTCTTTTTCGTAATATTCGAAATTCATTCAAGTGTTTAAGTCCTGCTAGGACTACCTATTGATTTTATATTACCCACATTTCATATATTATAATATTCATTTCATTAGAATCGAAACACTATTTAATTGTATTACCACATTACACGGCGTTTCGACGTTTATACGTCACACGCCTAACTCGCCTCTTTTGCATGTGCTTTGCATGCTCCTATATTGGGTTACATTACTCTATAATATTTCACTGTTATAAAAACATAATATTAAACAAGGTCATACACACTCGTTACGGCGTTGAGACGCTTGCACGTCCGTACGCCAAACTTGCCTATTCGAACACCCAAACGACACGCATTTGCGCACGCTTAGCACGCCCAACCGAATTGCCTAATACTCAAGGATTAATGCTAAGTATTATTATAATACCTAATAGTCATGTTATGAAAGTTAGAACATCATTTTACATGATCGGGAGCATTACATGTGCTTACGTGCATGCCCGACGCCCTCCGATTGCCTCCAAAAACACATCAGTCCCAACAATGACCATTTTGACCCTATCTAACGACCTCAAATTGAACAACTTAAAGAACAAAAGTTGTAGGTCTACTCGTGCTCGTTCCGGATCATCTTGAATCACCTCAATCCGAGTTCGTATGAAAAGGTTATGGCTGTTTTATCACAGGAGGTCAAAACAGTCCCCGACTAACTTTCCTCCCGGCGCAGCTGGGCCCCAATCAGCCTTGGGGGCAGCGCAACTGCGCCCCTGGCAGCGTGTTACGCGACTTTTTCCTCCAGTATGTTGTTCTGGCGAATTTTCTAACCCTTTCCTCATTCCCATCTTCATAAATTGTGTTATACACATCCAATTGAGTCCGTTTTCGACTTTATGGATTCGTAATTCATAGAACTACGACATAGCAAGGATATTCATAATTTATAGAAACATTAAGAACCTAAATTTTTACTCAAAACTCATGTTCATATTAGTTTACATGTTTTAACATGTTTTAGCGAAATCATTCACCACGAATTCGATTCCTAACCAAATCAATCCGTTTAAACTTCATTGTTTTCGTCTTTCAACATACTAACAACATCTATAATCAATTTCAGATTACACAATTGATTTAACCATCAATTTAAGCTTGAAAATAGACCAAAATACATATACTAAGCCATAACCCAAATTTCTTCATCTTCTAACACATCTTTATGAATTTGATTTCTTAAAAATCACTTTTAGATTATATAAAGCATATTAAACATATCCATTAACATCTATAACCAATTCCTTAACGAATTAACTGTAGAAATCCAACTTTTCAAGGAATACTCAAGAAAATAAAACTAAGAACTCAAAGCTAGATTATTACCTTTGATTCTTGTTTAGATTATCTAGATGATTAGAGCAACTTTGGTTGAATCATCTTCCTGCTTTGATTTTACAAAACATCTTCTCAATTTTTCCTCTAGGCTCTCTCTTCTTCTCTGTTCTTCTTCTTCTTAGCCTTAGGAATATTTTTACGTGAATAAAACTGACAAAACCTTAATAATATTTTTAACGCATCAGTTAAAATACAAATAGTTGTTTAAAATACCAAAGGTCATAAGACCTTGTTTGGCTAGCATCAAATAACACCTTTCTAATTTATTATTATAAATCTTTTATTATAAGGCCCATTTGTCATACCTTTATTTTATTGTTAAACTATTTAGCCTCATTAAGTAATTATGTAATTGTAACATGTATAATTACTACACTATAAATTATGAAATTACCTTTGTAACTAAAATAAACATCTCTATTAGAATAAATATTTCCATTAAAATAGTTAATATTTATTCCCTTTATTTTACTTAACTCACATGAATTATATAATTATAATATATAATTATTTAATTCCTTTCCTCGCATAAATTGTCTTAATACAATTTATTTAATCCATACATCTAATCACTACTTAAATATTAATCAATTTATTTAATACCATCATACTTAAATAAATTATTCCATACTAATTCCCATTGAATATTTATTTTATTCATTAATCCTAACACCAATATTTATTTATAATTATATTGGTTCTTCTCATTCTCATACCCATTTACATTCACTTGGCTAAATATAATATATTAAGCCATTACATAAACGTATTACTCTTACATGTAATATATTACCTTCATATTTTATTAAAACAATTATATTTATATTAATTCACTATTTTAATTAAGTGAATTACTCTCATTATTTATGAAATTTAATTCATAATAATTATAGTGCCAACAAGGCATAATAATCAAATTATATTATTCAATAATATAAGTTCCAACTTAATTAACTTAATTCTCTTTTCAACAATTTCGTTTCCCTTCTTTAATAGTTAAAATAAATTAACTACTAAACCTCATTCCTCCAACCTATGAATATATATATATATATATATATATATATATCTTCTATATTCACACCACATCATATACTTCACCACATATAACACAAATCCAAACTCAAAATATCTCGTAATAAGAATTTTATTATTAAATTCCCATTTATAATTTCTTAAAAAATCTGGGATGTCATATCCTTCCCTCCTTATAAGGATTCCGTCCTCGGAATCAACGGAACCTTCCTTACTCAGTTTTCACAAAATCTCTTCCACGACTATCGTTGAATACTTCAACACGTTATCTTAACAACATTTATATAAACTACACATATATCTTACTAAATTCACCTCTTCAACAAGCTTTAGGTTTTATTACATAACCTTCAATTTAAACACAATCATATATTCTTTAGCTCGTTCATTTTCTTTCTAACGATCATTACTATATATTCTACTCGTAGAATTCATATACCTCGTAATTCACCATCTATAATTGTTCGGGTTATCACAGGTTATGGATAGGATCCATTTTGAGGAGTTATGGGAGGATTCTTATGATAGAGCTAATGACTTAGAAGACAAGTTAAGGTGAAGGAAGATGAGAAGATGGGCTATTCATTTCGTACAGCAATGGGTAGATGGATAGATGGAGTGTACCATTATCCAGCATAGGAAAGGCATACTCGTAATAGTATGAGTAGGGATCTGATGACTCATATGGGGCAGCTAGAGTATAAGAGCGTTGTAGAGCGCGAGATGCTTGGATGAGATTGATTGGTTAGGTATTTAGTATTCCATAGTCATATCTATATGTATTAATGTGTAAATCCAATCTTTTGAGTAAGACATGGGATAGTTTGTGTAAACCCCAACTATTGAATTTATTAGGAGAAGCCCTCCGAGGAAGGAATAATGAACAAGTGCACCCCAAGCCCCAAGCGGTTCCTGTAAACAATTTCAAAGACTTTAAGAGTGTAGGACCTCTAGAATTTAGGGCCCGAAACTACCAATCCAATTAAGGCCCAATTATGGATTAAGGAGATGGAAAAAGCTTTCACTATCGCTCGCGTGGGAGAAGATCAGAAGACTATGTACGCTACATATATGATGAAGGGCGAAGCGAACTTCTGGTGGGAGGCAAATCAACAAAGAGCTGGAGAAGGAACCATACCATGGGAAAGGTTCAAGACGCTGTTCTTTGAAAATTATTTTTCTAAGAGCATGCAAGACCGAATGGAGGTTAAGTTTATGGAACTGAAGCAGGGAGAGATGATAGTGGCGCATTATGTGACTAATTTTAATGAACTTGTGCAATTCGCATCACGTCAAGTAGACACTGAAGAACAAAAAGCTTGGTGCTTTGAACAAGGATTAAAGTCATGGTTTTTTAATAAGGTGGCTGTTTTTTAAATCGATTCGTTTGGTATGCTATTAGAAAAGGTGATCATTGTTGAGGGAGGTAGTGAGGTCTTGAGCTGATACAACAAGGAGAAGAAAAGTAAGAGGAGTGGAGGAGACAATCGTGGAGGAAGTAGTAGTGGAGAAAGTAACTTAGGACAGAGAAAATGGGATAATAATAACAACAACACCAACAACAATCAGACGAAAAGTCATTAGGGGGATTCAAGAAAAGAAATGAGGTATGTTCGAAATGCGGGAAGAGTCATCAAGGGCAGTGCTCGAAGGGACAAAGTGTCTGCTATAACTGCTGCCAAGTGGGGCATATTTCACCAATTTGTCCAAACCCAAAGAAGGTCAAGGATGTTTCTCCTGTAGATCGACAGAGCATCAGATTAAGGACTACCCGAAGAAAGAAAGTAGTGGAGGAAGCGACAATAAAGGAGGAAGTAGCAAGCCAATGATTAGTGGACCTCAGCCAAACTGATCGACTGCCAGAATATTTAACATGACGATCCAAGATGCAGTGGCTTCGAAGGACATGTTGTCAAGTATTATCCCAATCAATAATATAAATGCTTATGTATTATTTGATTCAAGTGTTACCCGTTCTTTTATGTCTTAAGAATTTTTCAAATGACTAAATTTACCCAATAACTGTAAGACCCCAACTTTTTATGAATAAAATTGAATTTCCTTTATATATTATTTTTAAATAGTAAGGGGTTGATTTAATAAATGTCGAAAGTTATGGGTAATATGCGCAAAGTTTACAAGATAAGCAAGTGGTTATAAATTATTCATTGTTCTCATGGAATATTCGTTTGGTCGTGAAACATTCTTGTTGTCGGGGAATAATCGTACGACGGCGCAGCCATTTGTTGGCCCCAAAACGAAAAACTATCCAATGAAGAAAACGACAAGAATGAGTTTTCTAAAAATAACGGCATAACGGTTACCGTTAAAACTATTGAAATACTCGGGGGTTAAAATAAAGTAATACGCGTTGTTGCACAGTAGCACACGGTATTACACAGTATTTTATATTATTGTTGTTTCAATAATTGTCACTGCACAATATTTTACATTATCAAATCAATAATTTATATTATTTTAATAATATTATTAGACAGCATTATTGGCAATGTCTAGGAAGTTCTGTCTAGGAAATGGGTTAGTTAATCTAATTGCGCGCCAGTAAGGAGAAATCCTTATCAAAAAGCCCCCTCTTTCCTAGGAACGACCTGGTTGTCATTATTGTGATTCTGTAATATTATTTGTAAATAATTAATTATTGATAAAAATGATAAGGAAATATTTATTTAATGGAAGAATTTTTAAAGAGACAATTATTGAGAGTTGATATTTTATCTTCTTAGATAAAATAATTCATTCAAATATATTATTGTAATATTACATTATAAGTGTATGATGTAATAATATAATAATATAATATTGGTGATATTTTTACAATGAATGCACGATATACGAAAAAATATGTTAAATATGTTGGTGGGGTCCGTTTTTGACTAAAGTTTGATTATAGCCTGTAAGTTCATCCGTATGTAAATTTGGGTCATTTTTCGTTCGAAATTTGAAAAAATTTTCTTCGACAAAGTTGTAGAGAATTAAATTACTTATAGAATGGACATAAGATTCGTATTTTTATGATAAAAGGGCTATTTATTATGAATTATTGAAGTTCTGGAGTATTGGGTTTGAATTATTTTTGTTACAAAAGGTGATTAAAACATATTTTGTGTGGGTGGGTCCCACTTGTGGTTGGCTAATTGCTGAAAAATTATGATGGTTGGCGTCCGTTGAAAACTAAATAAATATAATAATATTTTATTAAATTTTCTGCTTTGGCGTCCTAAGCATTTTCTTATAAATAGGGTGCTTAGTTAGAATTTAAAAATCACACCAGAATCAAAAGTTTTCTCTCTCTATAATATCAAACGTATTTTTGTGAGTATTTAGATACTTTGAGAGTTGATATGCAGTGCAAGTTTTCTTCAGTATTATATCCGATATTTCAGTCAGAAGTACTTATCTTTTGAGGTAAGGGATGTTATTTTTTCTCGTAAATAATGTTATTGCTTTCAATATCATTTTACCGAAATATTGGTATGAATTTTATTATGAAATTTTTACCTTTTCATGTCGGGTTACTATTCACGTATACGGCACTATTCACGTTTACGGCACTATTCATGAATACGATACTATTCATGAGTACTATTTATGAAGTATGATTTTTCTTGTGAAATTTTTACCTTTTCATGTCGGGTTACTATTCACGTATACAGCACTATTCATGTATACGACACTATTCACGAATACGGTACTATTCACAAAAAAAGTAAAAAAAATTTCTTTGTCCAAGTTGTCTATTATGGTTTCTTTCTTTATTTGGATCCAAGTTTTGATCTTCATTCTTGAATTTTGCTCCACAATTGATTATTATGGAGTATTCTTGAACTTGGATAAACTAAATTACGAATACCTAATCTTTGTCCATTATCTCACTGGATTTGTTCTTTAAAATATTTTTCATCATCTTCAGTCTTAAATGGTGATACAAATGAATATCTTTGGCCTGTAGTGCAAAGATGAATGGTTACTTGATGAATATCTTTGGCCTATAGTGCAAAGATGAATGATTATTTGATGAATATCTTTAGCCTGTAGTGCAAAGATGAATGATTACCTGATGAATATCTTTGGCCTGTAGTGCAAAGATGGACAGGTGTTGAGATGAATATGACCACTGATGATATAAATGAATATCTTTGACCTGTAGTGCAAAGATGAATATTTGATTTGAGATATATATTGATTGATGTTACAGGGATAAAATATTGATGATGGACTTTTAAATAATAGAAGATAGTAGACATCATTTTCTACTTAATTCTTCTGAAAAATTGTTATTTTCGCTGCAGTTGTTGATCTCAAATTTGTTATCCATAATATTTTATCTGATTTGTTGAAGACTAACAATAATTTATTTTTCATTATCGTAGTCATAATATTCTTTACTAAGCTAGTTGAGCTCACCCTTTTCATCTATTGTCTTCTTCAGGAAATGAGAATGTTACAGGGACTAGTCGGAGAACAGAGTGATGGGCAGAGTTAAAGCAGTAGTAGTCCTCACTATTTTTGTATAATAGTGTGATAATAATTTTAACTGTCGAGGACTGAAGTTGAGCATTTATATTTCGTATTATATACGTTATGTATTGAAGCTCACAACTGTTATAGTCGTATTTCAAACGACCTTTTGTTATAAAAGATTGTATTTGGAATTCTGTACCATATATTTGGCGACCCAGAATGGGTTGGGTGGATTGGACCTATTCTGGGGGCGTCATAATAACGATTAGGAAATCCTTTAAACATAGAAGTTGCAAATAAAGAAGTAATCCAAGTAGAACTCATATACCAAAATTATTGTGTAGAGATTAGGGGACATAAACTAAACGTAGATTTGATCCCGATAAGATTGGTAGAGTTTGATGTAATATTAGTGATGGATTGGTTATATAACCATGCGGTAGTAATTGATTGCCAAAAGAAAAGTGTGAACCTTCAGCCTCTAAACTGGTCTAAGGTAGAGTTTTATGGTAGCTCATCGCTTCGACAATCGTGTTGCCTTATGATGATGAAGACCAAGAAGTTATTGAGGAAAGGATGTGTAGGTTATTTAGCTTATATTGTAGATACTCGAAAAAAGGGAGTCAAAATGAAGAATATAGAAGTAGTGAGAGAATTTGAGGACGTATTTCGTGACAATTTTCCCGATCTTCAGCCAGACAGGGTGATTGAGTTTATGATAGATTTAGTACTAGGGACTGCACCAATTTTGAATGCCTCATATCGTATGACGCCAGAAGAAATGAATTGATGATACAACTTCAAGTATTGCTAGATAAGGGTTATATTTAGCCGAGTGTGTCTCCATGAGAAGCACCAGTTCTATTTGTCAAGAAGAAGGATGGATCATTGAGGCTCTGTATCGACTATCGAGAGTTGAATAGGGTAAAGATCAAGAACAAGTATCAATTGTCGAGGATCGACGATCTTTTTGATCAACTGAAGAGAGCGAAATGTTTTTCAAAGATAAATTTACGAACAGTTTATCATCAGTTGAAGGTACGGAAGGAAGACATACTGAAGACGGCGTTCTAAACTCGATATGGACAATAAGAATTCTTAGTGATGTCATTTGATTTGACTAATTCCCCAGTAGCATTTATGGATTTGATGAACCGAGTTTTCAAGCTATATATGGATAAATTCATGGTAGTTTTCATTGTCGATATTCTGATTTATTCAAAACCCTAGGAAGATCACGTTAAGCATCTGAGGGTAGTGTTGGAAGCACTGAGGAGAGAGAAATTATACGCAAAATTTTTTAAGTGTGAATTTTGGTTGGAGAAGTTATAATTTTTAAGGCACGTGATAGATAAATATGGAATTTCAATAGATCTTGCGAAGGTGGAGGCGGTGAGTAATTGGGAGCAACCGAAGACGCCAATAGAGGTGCAAAGTTTCTTAGGGTTAGCCAGGTATTATCAAAGATTTATTCTGGATTTTTCTAAGATAGTGACCTCGTTGACCAATCTAACCAGAAAGACGGTGAAGTTTGTTTGGACGAAAAAGTACAAAGAAAGTTTTAGAGAGTTGAAGAAGAGGTTGAGCGAGGCGCCTGTGTACCCATTATCAGATGGTACAGAAGGTTTTGTGGTGTATAGTTATGCGTCACATAAAGGTCTTGGCTATGTGCTACTGCAACATGACAAGGTCGTTGTGTAGATATCACGACAGTTGAAGGATTACGAGAAGCGATACCCTACCCATGACTTGGATTTAGCGATAGTAGTTTTTGCGTTAAATATTTGGAAGAATTATCTATATGGGGAGAAATGTGAGATATATATAGACCACAAGAGTATGAAATATATCTTCACACAAAAGGAGTTAACATGAAACAAATGAGGTGGTTGGAATTAATTATAGATTACGACTGTGAAATTCTTTATCACCCGAGGAAAGCAAACGTAGTAGCCGACGCGTTGAGTAGAAAAAGGAAGGAGAAGTCATTTGTGTTGACAGCCCGGAAGGAGCTAATAAGAGAAATGAAGAAATTGGAAATATTGGTGAAAGGACCTAGAGAGTCTGAAAGGAAGTTATTTGTAATAGGAGCTCGTCCGACGTTGTTGGATAAAGTAAAGGAATCACATGAGAAAGATGAATAATATGAGAGGATAAAGAAAAGGATAACATAAAATGATGAAGAAAGGTTCATGATAGATAAGGATGGTATCTTGAGATTTGAAGATCGAGTGTGGGTGCCAGCCGTAACTGAATTGAGAGAGGAGATTTTGCACGAGGCATATAATTCGGCATATTTTGTTCACCCAGGAAGCACGAAAATGTACCAAGATCTTCGACAACATTTTTGGTGGCCCAATATGAAACGAGAAGTTACAAAGCACGTCATTAGGTTTCTTACCTGTCAACGAGTAAAAGCGGAGCACCATAGGCCGCGTGGCCTACTTCAACTGTTGGAAATATAAGAGTGGAAATGAAAGCACATTACGATAGACTTCGTGGTGAAACTTTCGATCACATAGAAGGGTTACGATGACATTTGGGTTATTGTGGACCGACTGAAGAAGACGACACATTTTCTGTAATACCCGAGAATTTTCCTAATATTATTAAATAAATATATCAATGAAAATGAGAATTTATTTGAATATAAATGATTTTGTGTTATGAGAATAATTAATTCAATTAAATATTAAATTGAATAATTATAATAATTGAGAATATATGGAGTTTGCGATAAACTCGTGGAAGCCTTGTGTGGCACAGTGACGTAATATAAGAATAATTATATTAAGTTAAGCGAACCATTAATTTATATTAATTATCGTAGAATATTAATTAATGGTTATAAAATATTAATGGTGATTGATTAATAATATGTGATTATTATTATTGCAAGAAATATAATAATAGTAATGAGCAACGTGTTTATAAATTAAATAAGATTTATATTAAAGTGATAATTAATCATATACGGGTTAATTAAATTGTTATGGAGGTTAACAATTATATTGATTGATGAAGGATATGTGTATATTATTAATTAATATTTAATTTATAAGATGAGTAATTCTATGTGCAAATGTGCAATACTTGAATATATAAAGTATATGAAATATAACTATATTATAGTATAGAGAGACACTTAAGTGTGACCATGCTTGCATATATAAACTATGATATATAATGCAATGTGAATATATTACATAGAGACCATGTATTAGGATTGATTGAAATATATAAGCTATATGTTTATGCTAATGTGACAATATGTATGTAAGTATACATTAAATTAATACATCTTGAAAGTGTTGTAAACAAGGGTTGATTAATAGAATTTAATAATAAAGGAAATAATGTGATGTGATTATATCCGAGAAAATTATACCCGTAAGATAAATATGTACATGGATTATATGTGTGTGGATTATACTTACTACATTATGAGTATAACATGGTAATATTATTATTGGGATTACATTATAAATCTAATTGTAATCTAAATATATATAGTATGTATATATTTATATATGATAACTTAAGTATACTTGTATGCCTAAATATATATATATAACATGTGTATAAACTAAGTGTTGTGTACCTTAATGATGTATGAATGCTGAGATATATGGCTTGTCCATTCCTCCTTCCTCTCATTCACGTGTAAGGCCAAAGGCCTAAGCTACTCCCTCATATCAACTTCCTAGCTAGCCAATGATGCTCATGATGAAGAAGGATGTGGGTGATGGGGGTGGTTGGCAACTATTTCACCTAATGCTTGTTGCCCATCATCTCTTCTCCTTCTTCAATGGTTTGATTTCATGGACAATGGCTTGGCATGGTTATTCATTTCCCTATAAATTGAGTGCTCCCCTTCTCATTTCATTTTTGCTAGACTAATTGCTAAGTATTATAGAAAGAGTGAAGTGAGAGTAATCTAATTTTGGGAAGCAAGCTTAGATAATTCAAGGTATAATCTCTAAACCCATTTGAAATTCAATTCATAGAATTAGCATGTTTAGTTGGAATTGGTGATATTAAATGATGATTAACATGCTAGGACAGTATATAGAGGTGTTATATGTACAATGTGATAACTAGAAAGCATGTTTCATGTAGTGGATTGGGTTTGGCCTGAAGCTCTACTTTAGCAGAAGACTCTCTGCACTGGAACAGGAGCCACGCGGCCGCTCGTCTCCCTAGTACAATTTGGACGCGGCTGCGCGCCACTGCAGAAATTGTTGATGATTTCTTTTATATCTTCTGATGTATTAAACATGTTGTACTAGTAGGGTATTCTTATAACTCACATTAACATATGGAATAAGGTTACTAGGTTATAGCAATCCATACTCGTTGTTTAGTTGAATATTTCAAAGAAAACTTAAAGTTATGAAAAGGGGAACTTGGATATATAAATACCATAATAGTATTCTGACTTTTGAGACATGTTAGTAAGACTTAGAAACACATGGAATGCATGCTAACTTATGTATATGGGTTCCGTGATACATTATGAACATGTGAACCTAACTAGTGCACATTTCTAACAAAAGCGTAGAGTTTGAAAACAAACTTTGATAAATTATATCCATGTTGATATTCTGACCATACACGCATGCTGATATGGTTAAGAATGCACGAAAGGCATGTTGACTTGTTTAGATATGTTTCATAGCATGACATGAGCATGCGGACTTTGTTTGCGAACTTTACTAAGTGAAAGTATAAGTTTGAAACGTAAATATTACCATGTTATTGTAAGTTTCATATTCAAATATTTATGGACACATGTGATAGTATTCTTAGAGTCACTCACGTATCATGCATATATATATACCATGATTAGTTGCCGTGATTCAAGTTTAGCATAAACGAAGCATGTTTTCAACTAATAACTATGATAGTCACATGTATGGAATGCGAATACTCATAAGTATGCTTAATATAAATACCTTAAGTGCTTACAAGGAGAGCATGCTAGATGTTGTAACATCATGACCTTGAATGGCTTTAAATTATTGAAAGTGTTGACTTAGAATCTATTGCATGTATGTTTGGAACGAGGAAAGGTTGTATACAAACATAAAAGTATCCTTTAAACATGTATACATGCTACGTGATATTATATGATGTCACTTGAACCCGATTTTGACGGTTAACTTATGAGAATGCCATAACTTGCTAAAATGAATTATATTTAGTATTGATTGTAGTCTTATGTGATATTAATAATATGCGAATATGTTTGCTAATTGTGGTAGTCTCACATGATAGTAACGATGTATGAATATGATCAACTTGAGAAAAGAGAAAGTTAAGAATAGAAATTAGATACTAAATAATTGTGTAGCTAGGGTAAAACTTAGCTTGTGTGTTGATCGTATATTCGAAGATATAATGTGAACTTAAATTATATGACTAATAAATATCATATATTTACGTAATTGTATTACGATAGGAATCCGAAAGTGTTGGCTAGCTTTACGTGAGTAAACTACGCATAAGGCAAGTATCCTAAACCCTTGCATTGTTTTATTCAACGGATATCGTAAGCGAGTATCTAAACCTTATCTCTTTGGATACAAGTATTCTATCTTTGTATATTGCGAACTAGTTTCCTACTTAATCGTTTGAATTGAATTAGCATACTTGAACTCTTATTTCATTAAAGCTATTATTCATGTTGAACTTAGTATTGTTCTTGAATATTGTGAAAGTGTCTATGCCATTTGATTCGGCTAGACTTATATTATTGAAAAGCGACCCAAACTAATTGATTGGTGCGAGATCTTGTATTTGACTGAGAAGAACAACCTTCTTTGAAGGGAATATATAATTATCGGAGAACCGACGTGCACACTTGAGTATGATTGATTGCATAACGATGGTGCTTTAGGCTGATCACCTATTGTACCTTTTTTTGTTGGATTTTCAGTTTATTACTGTTAATTCTAGTAGAAGTTCATAGTCCTTAGCGACTGCTCAGTATTCAGTTATCTTGAAATCTTGAATTGATTTGTTATTGAATCACATTGATATTATTCTGTCCTTAGCGACTATTATTGAAAATTGTTGATATTCTTGTTATCCTTGAACTATCAAACTTTGTTATACCCTTTCAAAAATTAAGGATTATATCACTTACCCTTATTGTATATTACTTGCTGGGCAATTTGTGCTCATTCTTGCTTTCCCTAAAACATTTCAGTTAAGGCAGAGCAGGGCGAACCTTCGGGCGTTGATAAGGGCAAGGGCAAGGCTACCAACTAGCTTGTCTCTTTTATGTTTTTAAATATTTTATTGTTGTATTAAGATGATGTAGTAAGACTGGTTTTGATTATGTTTAAGCTTAAGTTAGGTTATGTAATAAGTCATTAATTGATATTATTATGTAATCTATTAAGTACTGTAGGTTGCGAGACTTGGGGGAATAATTATAATAAATCATTGTAAATTATTCTAGAATAGATTTTTCGCTGTGATGTGTGTTATTTAGTTATTATTATTGTGATGTCTTACAATGAGCACGTGATGAACCGAATTCGAGAGACCAAGTGGCGGTCCTGGAATTTGGGGGCGTCACAAGTTGGTATCAAAGCTGTAGTTATAAACCTTAGGATCGAGTGTCCTTAGACTATAACTTAGGCGAACTTGAACTTAAAAGTTAGGAAGGAGATAAAACTCATGTAGAGTTTTCCTTGAGAGGCTTAGTCTGTTATGAAATGTAACTTCATTTTATACAATGAACTTATGTTTTATTTAACATTCTAATGGAGTTGCTGTTTGTTTGCCTTGTGTTTGTGATTGTAGGATGACAGACAGAGGTGTACCTAGTAGAGTGGCAGAGTAGGAGCCCAGGGATATACATGTAGTATACGAGGCACCTCCAGAGGCTACACCAGTACAGGCTGTTGCACCGTTCGAGTCTAATCCAGAGGAGGAGCCGATGGAGGATGAGCCAGTAGAGGACTCTGATGAGGTTACTGTAGAGGAGCAGATGCTAGGAGAGTATGAGGAGCGGATCTTAGAGTTAGACTGCAGGGTTCAGGAGCTGGAGGCAAAGGCCCAAGAGAGAGAGTCCGAGTTCCAGAAATTGAGGGACGAGGACCACCAGAGGAAGCTGGCCATACAGGAGTTAGAGGTGGAGATTGCCTACCGTAGGGAGGCAGGGATCCAGATGAGGACTCTTTTTCACAGGTCAGTGGCTCGGAACGTGGATCTGGTAGGAAAGCTGGAAGAAGTAGAACAGAGGGAATTGAGTGAGAAGAAGCCCTCTGTACTCAGCTAGAGTTGGAGGTGATGGATAAGATACACTTCGAGGAAAAGTGGGAAGCGACCAATGAGAGGGCTGACGACCTAGAGGACGAGGTCAGGTGCAAGAAGAGAAAGATGAACAAGATGGCGTATGTGTTCCGTTCAGCTTTTGAGAGGATGATTGATGGTGTGTACCACTACCCGGCAGAACAGGGACAGACTCTACATACCTTGAGCCGAGAGCTGGTTGCATATATAGCACAGTTGGAGTACAAAAGCGCAGTGGAGCGCGGGATGATGGGATGAGATTCTCTTAATCAGTCTAGTAGTAGTTAGTAGCATTTATCTTTATGTGTTGTACATTCTATGTTGTAATCCCGATCTTTTGTGTAAGATGTGGGATAATGATGTGAACCCCGTGTTAGCTTTTGTTAGAGGGGTGGTATGGTAGTAGGTTGGTATATTCCCCGTCTTTGTGATATTAGGGGATATATGTGATAACATTTATAGCATTATGATAGGGAAATCATGTAATGAAACGATTTGGTATATGAATATAAATGGAGTTTATTTCTGAAATGTGTTATAAATTTATTCTTTTAGTATTAAAAGAAATACTTAAGTAATATACTTGAATAATAATAAAATGAAAAAAATTATAATGCAGATAATGCCGCCCAGACGTAGATTGACTGCACCCAAAGAATCTGTTAACAATGAGAGGGAACAAGTTGACCCGATCCAGAAACTGGTAGACTTGTTAGGAGAGGCCTTAAGAGGAAGGAACAATGAACCCGTTCGCCCAAACCCTCTGACTGTTCTAGTAACAACCTTTAAAGATTTTAAGAGTGTAGGACCCCCGGAGTTCGAGGGAACTACCGACCCAATCGTCGCACAAACCTAGATCAAAGAGATCGAAAAAGCTTTCACTATAGCTAGCGTAGGCGAAGATCAGAAGACGGTGTTTGCCACGTACATGATGAGGGGAGAAGCGAACTACTGGTGGGAGGCTAATCAACAAAGAGCTGGAGAAGGGATAATAGCTTGGGATAAGTTTAAGACGCTATTTTTTGAAAATTACTTCCCGAAAAGCATGAAGAATAGGATGGAGGTGAAATTCCTAGAGTTAAAACAAGGTGAGATGACGGTGGCGCAATACGCGGCTAGGTTTAACGAACTAGCGCGATTTACGGAGCACCAAGTTGGTGATGAAGAGAGAAAGGCTAGACGCTTCGAACAAGGGTTGAAGCCGTGCCTGTTCAATAAGGTATCAGTTCTTCAAATTGATTCCTTTGCAACATTACTGGAAAAGGCAATCATTGTGAAAGGTGGCAGTGACGCCTTAAGTCTGTATAACAAAGAGAAGAAAGGAAAGAATGCTGGAGGAGAGAACCGTACTGGAGGAAGCAGTAGCGGAGGAAGCAATTTGGGAAAGAAAAAGTGGGAGAACAACAACAACAACAACAAGAACAACAATAATCAATCAGGGAATTTTCGCGGAGGTTTCAAGAAGAGGGCTGAAGGATGCCCAAAGTGTGGGAAGAATCACCAGGGCGAGTGCTGGAAGGGACGTGGCACTTGCTATAACTGCGGACAGGAAGGGCACATCTCTCCCAACTGTCCGAAACCAAAGAAGATACAAGGATGCTTTGCGTGTGGCTCGACAGAGCACCGGATTAAGGACTGCTCAAAGAAGGGAAGTGGCGGGAGTAGCAATCAGCAAGGAGGCAACAAGCTGATGATCGGCGCACCGACACAATCCAACCGCCCAACCGCTAGAACCTTTAATATGACCGTCCAGGACGCCGTGGCTGCAAAGGACGTGGTGTCAGGTATAATCCCAATCAATGATATAAATGCTTATGTATTATTTGATTCGGGTGCCACCTGTTCTTTTATATCTGAAGAATTTGCTAGTAAACTTAGTACACCCTGAGAACGATTAGAAAATCCTTTGAACATAGAAGTTGCGAATAAGGAAATAATCCCTGTAGAATACGTTTATCGAGATTGTCGCACAAACATTAGAGAACATGAACTGAGCGTAGACTTGATTCCTATTAGATTGGGAGAATTTAACGTAATACTGGGAATGGATTGGTTGTATAACCATGCTGCAATAATTGACTGTCAGAATAAATGTGTGAACCTTCAGACTCTAAGTAAGTCTAAGGTAGTGTTTTATGGTAGCTCATCGCTTAAGCAATCGTGTTGCGTTACGATGATGCAGGCCAGGAAAATGTTAAGGAAAGGATGTGTAGGTTATTTAGCTTACATTGTTGATACTCGAAAGAAGGGAGTAGAAATTAAGGATATATCCATAGTTAATGAATTTCAAGATGTGTTTCCGGACGATCTGCCTGGTCTTCCGCCAGACAGAGAAATCGAATTCGTAATAGACTTAGCACCGGGAACGGCACCGATTTCGAAAGCTCCATATCGTATGGCGCCAGTAGAAATGAAAGAATTGATGATACAATTGCAAGAGTTATTGGATAAGGGTTACATTCGACCGAGTGTTTCTCCTTGGGGAGCACCAGTGTTATTCGTTAAGAAGAAGGATGGATCGATGAGACTCTGTATCGATTTTCGAGAATTGAACAGAGTAACGATTAAGAACCGATATCCGCTACCGAGGATAGACGACTTGTTTGATCAACTGAAGGGAGCAAAGTGTTTCTCGAAGATCAACCTAAGAACAGGATATCATCAACTGAAGGTACGGGATGAGGACATACCAAAGGCTGCGTTTCGAACCCGTTAAGGACACTACTAGTTTTTGGTAATGTCATTTGGATTGACTAATGCTCCGGTAGCATTTATGGACTTGATGAACCGAGTTTTCAAGCCATACTTGGATAAATTTGTAGTGGTTTTTATCGACGACATTTTGATCTACTCGAAGAAAGAGGAAGAACACGCCGAACAGCTGAATATTATTTTGGAGGCACTAAGGAAGGAAAAGATATATGCAAAATTTTCAAAGTGCGAATTTTGGATGGAGAAGGTTCAATTCTTAGGCCACGTGGTGGATAAGAATGGAATCTCTGTAGACCCTGCGAAGGTTAAAGCAGTAAGTAATTGGGAACAACCGAGAACACCGACGGAGGTGAGAAGCTTTTTAGGGTTAGCCGGATACTATCGAAGATTCATCCAAGATTTTTCTAAGATAGCAACCCCGCTGACCAATTTGACTAGAAAGACGGTAAAATTTGTATGGACCGACAAATGCGAGGAAAGTTTTCAAGAACTGAAATGGAGACTGAGCGAAGCACCTGTGTTATCATTACCAGATGATGCGGGAAATTTTGTGGTTTATAGTGATGCATCGTACAAGGGACTTGGTTGTGTGCTCATGCAACACGGCAAGGTCATTGCGTATGCGTCACGACAACTTAAGGATTACAAAAAACGATACCCTACTCACGACTCAGAGTTAGCGGCAGTAGTTTTTGCGTTAAATATATGCAGGCATTATTTGTACGGAGAAAAATGCGAGATATACACGGACCACAAGGGTCTGAAATATATCTTCACATAGAAGGAGTTGAATATGCGTCAGAGGAGGTGGTTAGAATTGATCAAGGATTATGACTGCAATATTCTTTATCACCCGGGAAAGGCAAACGTGGTTGCCGACGCTCTGAGCAGAAAAGGAAGGGAAAAGTTGTTTAATTTGACGACTCAGGAAGAATTGATAAGAGAGATGGAGAAATTGGAAATAAAAGTGAAAGAACCAAAGAAGCCTGGAGAGAAATTGTTTGTAGTGGGAGCTCATCCGACATTGTTGGATAGAGTAAAGGAAGCCCAGGAAAAGGATGAAGAGTGTGAGAAAATTCGAAAGAGGATCACGAAAAATGAGGAAGAAAAATTTTGAATGGATAAAGACGGTATTTTGAGATTTGAAGGAAGAGTGTGGGTACCAGCGGTAACCGAGTTGAGGGAAGAGATTTTGCACGAGGCACACAATACGATGTATTCCGTTCATCCGGGAGGCACTAAGATGTACCGAGATTTGAAGCAACATTTTTGGTGGCCCAATTTGAAACGGGAAGTCGCAGAGTGCGTCAGTAGATGTTTGACTTGCCAACGAGTTAAAGCATAGCATCAACGGCCAAGTGGTTTACTACAACCGTTAGAAATACCAGAGTGGAAATGGGAGCATATTACGATGGACTTCGTGGTAGGACTTCCAGTTACGCAGAAAGGTTATGATGCTATTTGGGTTGTCGTGGATCGACTAACCAAGACCGCACATTTTTCTACCAATCAAGATCCGCTACAGTTTGAATCAGTTAGCGAGCTTATACGTAAAAGAAATTGTCTCACGACATGGAGTGTCGGTGTCAATTGTCTCTGATCGAGATCCGCGCTTCACGTCTAATTTTTGGAAGAGTTTGCAAGAAAGAATGGGAACGCAGTTGAGGTTGAGTACTGCTTACCATCCTCAGACAGACGGACAGAGTGAGCGAACAATACAAACGCTGGAGGACATGCTTAGGACTTGCGTGATGGATTTTAAGGGAAATTGGGATGACCACCTACCCTTAGTAGAATTCACATATAATAATAGTTACCATGCAAGTATCGGCATGCCACCGTACGAAGCTCTTTATAGAAGAAAGTGCAGAACACCATTATGTTGGGATGAAGTCGGGGAGCGACGAATACTCGGACCAGAGTTAGTACAACAAACTGTTGGGTTTGTACGAAATCGTGACGCAATCAAATTGCAAATATTAGCGGAAGCATGGTATATCAGAGTTTAAAAAAATTTCTACAAAACCATTACCCGGATCATCCTTTATGCAAATTATTAATTTAAAACGATAAATAAGAAGTTATGGAATCATACCCTTGTAGAACGAAGCTTCCACAGGTACTAGTTCAACTCCTTGTTCTTCGTGATCTCCTTGAATTTTCGGGTTAGATTCCTTCCTTTGATCAACGTTAGCCACCCAAGTGTTTGGCCTCTAGAGGTGATCCACCAAGGAAGAGGAATTATCAAGAAGGAGGGTGTTTGGCTAAACCTTAATTTTCTATCTTCTATAGAAAAGGAGTACTATCCAACAATTGGAATTTCATCAATCAATATCTATTATAAGACTTCTCTTATATAGATATTGGTCAACCCTTCTAATCCTATTAGACATGGGATTTCTTTTAATTAATTAAACTCTTTTAATTAATTTAGGCTTCCCACCACATGGGAATAATTAATTAAATTCATTTAATTAATTTGTCTCCTAATCTTATTAGGAATAAATGAGAGTACTAATATTAAATTAATTACTAAACTCCTTTAGAAATTTAAATAACAATAATTGTAATAATATTAATAAGACTCATATTATTAATTTATATTTAATATTTCTAAAAAATTAAATAATAAATATTAAGCTATTTAATTTATTCCATCACTATAGATTAAATTAATTATACTTAATGCATTATTACGATTATACCATTACCTTCTTAAATAATTATTCTTCCTTTTATGGTGTGACCCTTTAGGTTCTCTATATTAAACCGATTGTGAATAAATTAATTAGAACAATTCTAATCTTATTTAAATAAATAAAATAAACTAATAATCTATTTAAATAAATAATATTTATTCTACAATAGGGATAAGCCTCCCTAGCGATCAACGACTTTCCAGATAATATAGATTTCAACATTAATCATAAAAGAACCTGTGAGTAAATAGTTACCATACAATTCAATCCTTCCACCATACAATGTCCCAATTAAATATAAGACATGAATTTACTGTCAAGTCTTATTTTATTTAATTATATGTATTTCGATTAGAAAATGCACAACTCCGATTAATGCAAATTAAAAACCTCTTTCTAATTTCATTCCACATTGGCCAAGGATTCCTGGGTTCTCATTTAACGAATCACATAGAACATATCTCCTCTTTTACTAGAGGTGGTAAATTCTTTATTGATCATTCATTATCTCCATATGTAACTCATTATACCCAAGCATACACTATATATGCCTTAAAAGGTCTTAAGGAATAAGTCAAAGTATAATTTGTTACATACAAGATACTATGATGATCTCAAGTCCAAGGATCACTTGTACTACTTTCACATTAGAAATTCCTATTGACAGACGAGTAAAACTCCATTAGGTATTCCATAGCGAGTCACGTTCAGTGAACTTATTCTCCAATAAACACCTACATACTTGCTTTAGTGTCTCCACACAAATGATTATGAGATCAATCATCCTCATCCAATGAGCAAGCAACATATGTACCAATCTATCCGGATTTACTAATCCCCTTTTTAGTAATCCCACGATTGGGAACTATTTTAGTTTTAAAGCTTTCTAAGAATTTAGATCTTATTAGCATGATCAACATCATGATTCTAAAAGCATTGCTTAAAACTATGGGTTATTTACATATTATAAAAATAGCACCATGTAGATAATTAAATGCCTTTAATACATAAATATTTTATTAATACATAAATAAGATTGTTTACAAAGTATGTGCTTTATCATCATACATAATTGGCTTGTATGCACACTACTATCAATCTCCCAGTTGCACTAAAGCCAATCGCCATGGTATCTCATACCCATCTTCTCTAAGTGACGATTAAACTGCTGTTGTGTTAAAGCTTTAGTAAATGGATCTGCAATGTTGTCTTGAGAGTCTACACGCTCCAAGGTGACGTCTCCTCTTTCAATGATCTCCCTAATCAAGTGAAATCGCCGCAACACGTGTTTAGATTTCTGATGAGACCTGGGTTCCTTAACCTGTGCAACTGCTCCTTTGTTGTCACAGTAAACGGGAACTGCTTCTCCAATGCTAGGAACCACACCAAGTTCAGTTATGAACTTCTTCATCCAAACAGCTTACTTTGCAGCTTCACTTGCAGCTATATACTCTGCCTCTGTCACTGAATCAGCAATTGTTTGCTGCTTGGAACTCTTCCAACTCACTGCGCCTCCGTTCAAGGTAAACACATACCCCGAAACAGATTTACTGTCATCTTGGTCTGTTTGAAAACTTGAGTCTGTGAATCCCTCGAGTTTTAATTCAGACCCACCGTAGACAAGAAAAATATCTTTTGTCCTTCTCAAGTACTTTAGGATATTCTTCACTGCCTTCCAGTGCTCTTCTCCAGGATTTGACTGGTATCTGCTCGTTACACTAAGTGCATGAGCAACATCCGGTCTAGTATATATCATACCGTACATGATAGATCCTATTGCAGAAGCATAAGGGATCTTACTTATACGGTCTCTCTCCTCAGGTGTCTTTGGGGCTTGTTTCTTGGAGAGATGTATTCCATGGCTTATCGGCATGAGACCTCTTTTGGAATCTTCCATGCTAAACCTCTTTAGCATCGCATCAATGTACGTTCCTTGTGATAAACCAAGCATCCTTTTAGATCTATCTCTATAGAACTTTATCCCCAAAATATAGGATACTTCTCCCAAGTCCTTTATGAAGAAGTGTTTAGATAACCAGATTTTAATTGATTGTAGCATAGGAATGTCATTCCCTATCAGTAATATATCATCAACATATAATACAAGGAATGAAACTGCGCTCCCACTAACCTTCTTGTACACACATGGTTCATCGTCGTTTTTGACAAAATCAAACTCTTTGATTGTCTCATTAAAACGAATGTTCCATCTACGAGAAGCTTGCTTCAATCCATAAATGGATCGTTGCAGCTTACAGACTTGATTTATTCCAACCTTTGAAACAAATCCCTCTGGCTGTGTCATATACACATCCTCCTCAAGTTTCCCATTGAGGAATGCCGTTTTCACGTCCATCTGCCAGATCTCATAGTCGTTATAAGCTGTAATCGCAAGCAAAATCCGAATGGACTTGAGCATAGCTACTGGTGAGAAGGTTTCATCATAGTCAACTCCTTGTCTTTGTTTGAAACCTTTTGCAATCAGTCGGGCCTTATAGGTCTCTACCTTGCCGTCCGCTCCAGTCTTTCTTTAAAAGACCCATTTACACCCAATAGGCTTAATGCCTTCAGGGGGTGAAATCAAAGTCCATACTTTGTTTTCATACATGGAGTTCATTTCGAATTTCATGGCTTCAAGCCATTTTCGTAAGTCTTTATTACTCATAGCCTATTCGTAATTCAATGGATCATCATCATTCATGATGTGTACCTCATCGTCATCCTCTATAACGAATCCATACCTCTCAGGTATCTTCGGTACTCTTCCAGATTTATGAACAGGGTGTGGTATAGTAGGTTCTTCTACTTTGTCAGGTACCTGACTTTGATCCGTGGTAATTTGTGGTTCTTGAACTTCTTCAAGATATATCTTACTCCCACTGACCCCTTCATGGATAAACTCCTTTTCCAAGAAGGCAGCATGTTTCGCAACAAACACCTTTTTGATCATTTGGATGATAGAAATAATACCCTAAAGTTTCTTCAGGGTATCCCACAAATCTACACTTATCGGATTTAGTCTGTAGCTTATCATTTTCAAACTTTTTGACATAAGCTGGACAACCCCAAGTCTTAACATGCTTAATATTTTGTTTCCTCCCCTTCCACATCTCATATGGAGTCTTTGGGGTGGATTTGGTAGGTACCTTGTTAAGTAGGTATGCAGTCGTTTCTAGGGCATATCCCCAGAAGGAAATTGGAAGGTCGGTAAAACTCATCATAGATTAAACCATGTCCAACAGTGTTCGATTTCTCCTTTCAGATACTCCATTTAACTGTGGTGTACCTGGAGGAGTCCATTGTGAGATTATACCATTTTCTTTGAGACAATTGAGAAACTCACCGCTTAAGTATTCTCTACCTCGATCTGATCGAAGTATCTTTATACTCTTGTCCGTTTGTTTCTCTACTTCACTTCTGAACTCTTTGAACTTTTCAAATGATTCTGACTTGTATTTCATTAAATACATATATCCAAATCTTGAGTGATCATCAGTGAAAGTAATAAAATAAGAATACCCACCCCGTGAACTTGTTATCATAGGTCCACAAACGTCTGTGTGAATCAATGCCAACAACTCTGTAACTCTTTCTTCTTTTCCACTAAAAGGAGATTTAGTCATTTTACCCATGAGACAAGATTCACAAGTTGGATATGATTCATAATTAGATAACTCAAAGAGCCCATCTTTATGCAACTTGGATAATCTTGTTTCATTGATATGGCCGAGTCTACAGTGCCACATTTAAGTATAATTAATATCATCTCTTTTCCTTTTCTTAGTTTGTTCAATTTGAAAAATATTTTCTTGTAAGTCAAGTGTATAAAGTCCATTTCGCAAATTTCCAACACCATATAAAACATCATTTTTATAAATAGAACAACTATTGTTCTTTATAACAACGTTAAATCCTTCCATATCCAATACAAAAATTAAAATAATATTTTTAATAATATTCGGAACATAATAACAATTATTAAGATAAATGGACTTGCCCGAATGCATTGCTAAATAATAAGTTCCTACAGCTAATGCCGCAACCTTTGCTCCATTCCCCACTCGTAGGATCACCTCATCATTGTTCAGCTTTCTACTTCTGACCAGTCCCTTCACATTATTACATATGTGAGAACCACAGCCGGTATCCAATACCCAAGTAGAATTATGACTTTCAGAAAAATTAATTTCAATCATAAACAAACCCTGATTGGAAGTCGAAGCTTCTCCAAACTTCTTGTTTGCCAGAAACTTCTTGCAGTTCCTCTTCCAATGACCCGGTCGTTGCAATGGAAGCACATTCCTTTGCTAGCTGGATCAGGTTTCTTTTGTTCCTTTATGTTCACCTTGCCCTTGGTCATCCGAGATCGGAAGATCTCCTTAGATATCTCATATCTAGCAGTCTTACTTTGTTCACCATACAACTCCTTGAGGTGAAGCAGCATAGCAGGAGCATCCATTTTTTCGTGCTGACGCTGAAGCTTGTTATTCATAGATGCGAGCATGATGCATTGAGCCACAGATGCATCATCTTGCCACTTTACAATGGTGGCAATCTCTTCTTCAGAGGCTGTTTCTGGAACAGTTCTAGGGACAGGTGAGTTTAGGACATAAGAAATCTTTCCAGCAGTGAGAACTATTCTCAGATTTCTTAGCCAGTCCGTATAATTCGGCCCGATAAGCTTATTAGCATCAAGTATGCTTCGCAGTGAAATTAGTGATTTTGACATTTTTAAAATTCTGCATGTGAAAAAACAATATTTTAGCAAACATTCATTTTATTAATTTTGCATACCAAAATAAATTTAGGTCTTTATTTTAAATTGGTATCTCCCACTATTTTTATCAAACTATATTACCCTCACTTATATAGTTCGGCAACATCTAATTAAAGATTTGCTAGTGAGAATAAGGATCCCATTTCAAATGTATATAACCTTGTGGATAGCACAACAAGCGATATACAAATAAATAGGTAGACAACTCTTGTCAATTACATCACTATATAACTCCTTTTATTTTGCCTCTTAAATCATAATGGTCAAGTGTGTGCACATCCGAACTAAAATGATTTAAGTTAAGTCCAGCCTAGCACTTCCATAAATTCAAAAAAGAAAAATATTCGTCCTTGTGAATAGCACAACAAGACTAGATCATTCAATTTTCTTGATAAGCATCAAATGTGATTAATTAACATCTTAAATACGCAATACTCACCTTGTGGATAGCACAACAAGCTCATATTAAATATTTAATACTCTATTAATTTATCATGCTAGAAGGCGACGTTCGATATTCCAAATATTATTTGAACGCTTCGGACTTAATATTATTTCTTTGAGGGGTTTGTTATTATTTTTCTCATCTTGTTTAGCGCGCATGCACATATATATATAAAATACGCGTCATTTTATTAAACATGCGAAGCATGTTTGCATAAAATATAATATATATAATATTTAGCATGCAATATAGAATATTATATTCTACCCGGATTGATTATGGACTTTTATTCTAGTTTGGTTCACTAGAGCCACTAAGTGAACCAAAAGGTCAAACCTAGGAGTGCAAGAATTTAAATTTAAATATAACTATTACATTTCAACCCGGGCTCCATACAAACGGGTCTTCACGCGCTCCTTGCTCCTTGGTCTCCAATTTCTTCAAGATAATTCTAACTATTTCTATTACATTAAACTATTTAATTTAAATAGAAACCTTGATCAGCAGTCAAGGGGAAGTACGTAGGAGGGAGATAGAATTTTACATCAAGAAAAAAAATTTAGAGAAGACGAGGTACACAGACCTCATTTAATAAAACCCATTCATTCAAGCATTCAACTAAAATAAAATCCAATCACATTGGTCAAATAGTCCATAATCAATCCCCATTTATTATCATACATATCACCATATATATCAATAAATAAATATTCATCTCATGAATTAAAACATTCCATATATATATGAGTATCATTTAATGGGAAATTTTAAATTGCATGAAATCCAATTTCAAGATTAAAATAAACTTTTATTTTAATTATAAAATTATTTAGAATATAATATATAAATATATCATATTTATTTTTTTAAAAGAAGTCACCTTCTTTTATTAAAAGAGTCTTGCAGGTTTATTAAAAGAGTCCTTTCCTGATGGGTCACCTTCTTTTTGGAGTAAGAAAGGGACAACACATTTTCTTTGCATAATTCAAGATTAGCACCCCAAAAAAAAAATTGTGATTTGTCCCAAAAAAAAAAAACGTCATTTTTTTTTTCTTAAAAAAAAATAATTTTATACAATAAAATTATGCCCAATAAATTATTTTAAATATATACCCATATGTATATGAAATCAAAAATAAATTAATAATTGCATAAAGGTTTGGCTCTGATGCCACTGTTGGGTTTGTACGAAATCGTGACGAAATCAAATTGCAAATATTAGCGGAAGCATGGTATATCAGAGTTTAAAAAAATTTCTACAAAACCATTACCCGGATCATCCTTTATGCAAATTATTAATTTAAAACGATAAATAAGAAGTTATGGAATCATACCTTTATAGAACGAAGCTTCCATAGGTACTAGTTCAACTCCTTGTTCTTCGTGATCTCCTTGAATTTTCGAGTTAGATTCCTTCCTTTGATCAACGTTAGCCACCCAACGTCAACCCTTCTAATCCTATTAGACATGGAATTTCTTTTAATTAATTAAACTCCTTTAATTAATTTAGGCTTCCCACCACATGGGAATAATTAATTAAATTTATTTAATTAATTTGTCTCCTAATCTTATTAGGAATAAATGAGAGTACTAATATTAAATTAATTACTAAACTCCTTTAGAAATTTAAATAATAATAATTGTAATAATATTAATAAGACCCCTCTTATTAATTTATATTTAATATTTCTAAAATATTAAATAATAAACATTAAGCTATTTAATTTATTCTATCACTATAGATTAAATTAATTATACTTAATGCATTATTACGATTATGCCATTACCTTCTTAAATAATTATTCTTCCTTTTATGGTGTGACCCTTTACGTTCTCTATATTAAACCGGTTGTGAATAAATCAATTAGAACAATTCTAATCTTATTTAAATAAATAAATTAAACTAATAATCTAGTTAAATAAATAATATTTATTCTACAATAGGGATAAGCCTCCCTAGCGATCAACGACTTTCCAGATAATATAGATTTCAACATTAATCATAAAAGAACATGTGAGTAAATAGTTACCATGCAATTTAATTCTTCCACCATACAATGTCCCAATTAAATATAAGACATGATTTTACTGCCAAGTCTTATTTTATTTAATTATATGTATTTCAATTACAAAATGCACAACTCCGATTAATGCAAATTAGAAACCTCTTTCTAATTTCATTCCACCTTGGCCAAGGATTCTTGGGTTGTCATTTAACGAATCACATAGAACATATCTCCTCTTTTACTAGAGGTGGAAGATTCTTTATTGATCATTCATTATCTCCATATGTAACTCATTATACCCAAGCATACACTATATATGCCTTAAAAGGTCTTAAGGAATAAGTCAAAGTATAATTTGTTACATACAAGATACTATGATGATCTCAAGTTCAAGGATTACTTGTACTACTTTCACATTAGGAATTCCTATTGACAGACGAGTAAAACTCCATTAGGTATTCCATAGCAAGTCACGTTCAGTGAACTTATTCTCCAATAAGCACCTACATACTTGATTTAGTGTCTCCACACAAATGATCATGAGATCAATCATCCTCGTCCAATGAGCAAGCAACATATGTACCAATCTATCCGGATTTACTAATCTCCTTTTTAGTAATCCCACGATTGGGAACTATTTTAGTTTTAAAGCTTTCTAAGAATTTAGATCTCATTAGCATGATCAACATCATGATTCTAAAAGCATTGCTTAAAACTATGAGTTATTTACATATTATAAAAACAGCACCATGTAGATAATTAAATGCCTTTAATAAATAAATATTTTATTAATAAATAAATAAGATTGTTTACAAAGTATGTGCTTTATCATCATACATGATTGGCTTGTATGCACACTACTATCACAAACCGCAGACGTGGTGACAGTGATAAGAGCTAGATTAGTAGCAGCTCAAGATCGCCAGAAGAAATACGCAGATTTGCATCGGCAGGACCGAGACTTCAAAGTCGGCAGTTTCGTATTCTTGAAGGTATCTCCATGGAAGGGAAAAATCCGTTTTGGCAAGAAAGGAAAATTGAGTCTAAGATTCATAGGACCGTTCGAGATACTGAAGCGAGTGGGCGAAGTGGCATACAAAGTTGCGTTACCATCCGAGTTGGAGCACATCCACAACGTGTTCCACATTTCTGTGTTGCGACCGTACAAGGCCGACTACAAGCACGTGATTTCTTACGAGCCCATTCAAGTGGAGAAGAACTTGGCATATGAAGAAATTTTTGTCCAAATATTAGATAGGAAAGAGTAAACTTTGAGAAATAAAATTATTTCTTCTATAAAAGTACTTTGGCGTAACCATGATGTCGAGGAGGCAACGTGGAAATTAGAAGATAGGATAATGAGGGATTATCCCCATTTATTTGTGTAACCTTGTAGCAATTTCGGGACGAAATTTTTATAAGGGGGGGAGGATGTAATACCCGAGAATTTTTCTAATATTATTAAATAAATATATCAATGAAAATGAGAATTTATTTGAATATAAATAATTTTGTGTTATGAGAATAATTAATTCAATTAAATATTAAATTGAATAATTATAATAATTAAGAATATGTGGAGTTTGCGATAAACTCGTGGAAGCCTTGTGTGGCACAGTGACGTAATATAAGAATAATTATATTAAGTTAAACGAACCATTAATTTATATTAATTATCATAGAATATTAAATAATGGTTATAAAATATTAATGGTGATTGATTAATAATATGTGATTATTATTATTGCAAGAAATATAATAATAGTAATGAGCAACGTGTTTATAAATATAATAAGATTTATATTAAAGTGATAATTAATCATATAAGGGTTAATTAAATTGTTATGGAGGTTAACAATTATATTGATTGATGAAGGATATGTGTATATTATTAATTAATATTTAATTTATAAGATGAGTAATTCTATGTGCAAATGTGCAATACTTGAATATATAAAGTATATGAAATACAACTATATTATAGTATAGAGAGACACTTAAGTGTGACCATGCTTGCATATATAAACTATGATATATAATGCAATGTGAATATATTACATAGAGACCATGCATTAGGATTGATTAAAATATATAAGCTACATGTTTATGCTAATGTGACAATATGTATGTAAGTATACATTAAATTAATACATCTTGAAAGTGTTGTAAACAAGGGTTGATTAATAGAATTTAATAATAAAGGAAATAATGTGATGTGATTATATCCGAGAAAATTATACCCGTAAGATAAATATGTATATGGATTATATGCGTGTGGATTATACTTACTACATTATGAGTATAACATGGTAATATTATTATTGGGATTACATTATAAATCTAATTGTAATCTAAATATATATAGTATGTATATATTTATATATGATAACTTAAGTATACTTGTATGCCTAAATATATATATAACATGTGTATAAACTAAGTGTTGTGTACCTTAATGATGTATGAATGCTGAGATATATGGCTTGTCCATTCCTCCTTCCTCTCATTCACGTGTAAGGCCAAAGGCCTAAGCTACTCCCTCATATCAACTTCCTAGCTAGCCAATGATGCTCATGATGAAGAAGGATGTGGGTGATGGGGGTGGTTGGCAACTATTTCACCTAATGCTTGTTGCCCATCATCTCTTCTCCTTCTCCAATGGTTTGATTTCATGGACAATGGCTTGGCATGGTTATTCATTTCCCTATAAATTGAGTGCTCCCCTTATCATTTCATTTTTTCTAGACTAATTGCTAAGTATTATAGAAAGAGTGAAGTGAGAGTAATCTGATTTTGGGAAGTAAGCTTAGCTAATTCAAGGTATAATCTCTAAACCCATTTGAAATTCAATTCATAGAATTAGCATGTTTAGTTGGAATTGGTGATATGAAATGATGATTAACATGCTAGGACAGTATATAGAGGTGTTATATGTACACTGTGATAACTAGCAAGCATGTTTCATGTAGTGTATTGGGTTTGGCCTGAAGCTCTACTTTAGCAGAAGACTCTCTGCACTGGAACAGGAGCCACGCGGCCGCTCGTCTCCCTAGTACAATTTGGACGCGGCCGCGCGCCACTGCAGAAATTGTTGATGATTTCTTTTATATCTTCTGATGTATTAAACATGTTGTACTAGTAGGGTATGCTTATAACTCACATTAACATATGGAATAAGGTTACTAGGTTATAGCAATCCATGCTCGTTGTTTAGTTGAATATTTCAAAGAAAACTTAAAGTTATGAAAAGGGGAACTTGGATATATAAATACCATAATAGTATTCTGACTTTTGAGACATGTTAGTATGACTTAGAAACACATGGAATGCATGCTAACTTATGTATATGGGTTCCGTGATACATTATGAACATGTGAACCTAACTAGTGCACATTTCTAACAAAAGCGTAGAGTTTGAAAATAAACTTTGATAAATTATATCCATGTTGATATTCTGACCATACACGCATGTTGATATGGTTAAGAATGCACGAAAGGCATGTTGACTTGTTTAGATATGTTTCATAGCATGACATGAGCATGCGGACTTTGTTTGCGAACTTTACTAAGTGAAAGTATAAGTTTGAAACGTAAATCTTACCATTTTATTGTAAGTTTCATATTCAAATATTTATGGACACATGTGATAGTATTCTTAGAGTCACTCACGTATCATACATATATATATACCATGATTAGTTGCCGTGATTCAAGTTTAGCATAAACGAAGCATGTTTTCAACTAATAACTATGATAGTCACATGTATGGAATGCGAATACTCATAAGTATGCTTAATATAAATACCTTAAGTGCTTACAAGGAGAGCATGCTAGATGTTGTAACATCATGACCTTGAATGGCTTTAAATTATTGAAAGTGTTGACTTAGAATCTATTGCATGTATGTTTGGAACGAGGAAAGGTTGTATACAAACATAAAAGTATCCTTTAAACATGTATACATGCTATGTGATATTATATGATGTCACTTGAACCCGATTTTGACGGTTAACTTATGAGAATGCCATAACTTGCTAAAATGAAATATATTTAGTATTGATTGTAGTCTTATGTGATATTAATAATATGCGAATATGTTTGCTAATTGTGGTAGTCTCACATGATAGTAACGATGTATGAATATGATCAACTTGAGAAAAGAGAAAGTTAAGAATAGAAATTAGATACTAAATAATTGTGTAGCTAGGGTAAAACTTAGCTTGTGTGTTGATCGTATATTCGAAGATATAATGTGAACTTAAATTATATGACTAATAAATATCATATATTTACGTAATTGTATTACGATAGGAATCCGAAAGTGTTGGCTAGCTTTACGTGAGTAAACTACGCATAAGGCAAGTATCCTAAACCCTTGCATTGTTTTATTCAACGGATATCGTAAGCGAGTATCTAAACCTTATCTCTTTGGATACAAGTATTCTATATTTGTATACAAGTATTCTATCTTTGTATATTGCGAACTAGTTTCCTGCTTAATCGTTTGAATTGTATTAGCATACTTGAACTCTTATTTCATTAAAGCTATTATTCATGTTGAACTTAGTATTGTTCTTGAATATTGTGAAAGTGTCTATGTCATTTGATTCGGCTAGACTTATATTATTGAAAAGCGACCCAAACTAATTGATTGGTGCGGGATCTTGTATTTGACTGATAAGAACAACCTTCTTCGAAGGGAATATATAATTGTCGGAGAACCGACGTGCACACTTGAGTATGATTGATTGTTATGCATAACGATGGTGCTTTAGGCTGATCACCTGTTGTACCTTTTTTTGTTGGATTTTCAGTTTATTACTGTTAATTCTAGTAGAAGTTCATAGTCCTTAGCGACTGCTCAGTATTCAGTTATCTTGAAATCTTTAATTGATTTGTTATTGAATCACATTGATATTATTCTGTCCTTAGCGACTATTATGGAAAACTGTTGATATTCTTGTTATCCTTGAACTATCAAACTTTGTTATACCCTTTCAAAAATTAAGGATTATATCACTTACCCTTATTGTATATTACTTGCTGGGCAATTTGTGCTTATTCTTGCTTTCCCTAAAACATTTCAGTTAAGGCAGAGCAGGGCGAACCTTCGGGCGTTGATAAGGGCAAGGGCAAGGCTATCAACTAGCTTGTCTCTTTTATGTTTTTAAATATTTTATTGTTGTATTAAGATGATGTAGTAAGACTGGTTTTGATTATGTTTAAGCTTAAGTTAGGTTATGTAATAAGTCGTTAATTGATATTATTATGTAATCTATTAAGTACTGTAGGTTGCCAGACTTGGGGGAATAATTATAATAAATCATTGTAAATTATTCTAGAATAGATTTTCTGCTGTGATGTGTGTTATTTAGTTATTATTATTGTGATGTATTACCATGAGCACGTGATGAACCGAATTCGAGAGACCAAGTAGCGGTCCTGGATTTTGGGGGCGTCACATTTTCTACCAATAAAGATCCGATTCAATTTAAATCAATTAGCAAAGTTGTACATAAAAGAAATTATTTCACGACATGGAGTACCGGTGTCAATTGTTTCTAATCGAGATCCGCGCTCCACGTCAAATTTTTGGAAGATCTTGTAAGAAAGAATGGGATTATAGTTGTGGTTGAGTACTGCTTATCATCCTCAAACCGATGAAAAAAGTGAACGAACAATACAAACACTAAAAGATATGCTCAAAGCTTGTGTTGTGGATTTCAACGGGAATTGGGATGATCACTTACCCTTAGTAAAATTCGCTTATAATAATAGTTATCATACAAGTATCGATATGCCACCGTACGAAGCCCTCTACGGAAGGAAGTGCAGAACACCGTTATGTTGGGATGAGGTCAGAGAACGATGACTTATGGGACCAGAATTAGTTCAGAAAATGACAGATGTTGTGAAGATAATAAGAGCCAGATTTATAGCAACTCAAGATCGGCAGAAGAAATATGCAGATTTGTACCGCCAAAGTCGAGATTTTGAAGTCTGTAGTTTTGTGTTTCTAAAGGTGTCTCCCTGGAAAGGGAATATAAGATTCGGTAAGAAAGGAAAACTAATTCTGAGGTTCATAGGGCCGTTCAAAGTATTGAAGGGAGTAGGCGAAGTGGCGTAAAAGGTAGTTTTACCTTCTGAATTGGAACATATTCACAATGTGTTTTATGTTTCCGTGTTACGACCATAAAAGCCTAACTATAAGCACGTTATATCCTATAAACCCATTCGAGTAGAAAAGAATCTGATGTATGAAGAAATTCTTGCTCAGATAATAGATAGAAAAGAACAAATATTAAGAAATAAAGTTATACCTTCTGTAAAGGTTGTTTGGCGGAACAACAATGCCGATGAGGCTACGTTGGAGTTAGAAGATAGGATGAGGATGGACTATCTCCATCTATTCATGTAACATTGTACTGATTTAGAGGACATAATCTTTATAAGGGGAAAAGATGTAATGCACGAGAATATTATAAATAATATTAGTAATGAAAATGAGAATGTTTAAAAATTGTTAGTGTGTGTGTGTGTCTATATATATATATATATATATATATATGTCATGAACCTTTTCACTTTAAATTAAATTAAGAATGTGGTAATTGATAAATGTGGTAATGATGATGATGATGAGCTTGATTAAGCTTAAATATGGTGCCTTGTGTGGCATGATGATTTAGATGGATTGATTAATTACTTAAAGTTAAATTAAATAAGAGATAATTGGATAGTGTAATAGACTAATGGGTGCATGTAAGCCCAATGTGAATAATGTGACATGTTTGCATGTGTTAGGAATTATGGCCCAAGTAGTTAGGATGACTAGAATTAAAATTGAGCCCAATGTGTAAAGAAAATTGTGCATGGTCCAAAATGAGTTAATTAATAGCCCAATGAAGGATATTTAGGACAAGTCCAATGTGTAATGGATTGAGTGGGATGTGTATATATATATATATATATGTGTGTGTGTGTGTGTATAAATAATTTAGCATCGTACAAAAAAATATAATCTATATATATAATACCCCCTTGGTTGAACCCCCCCAATAGGCTAAGTGCTGAAAATTTTGCCTTGAGCCTTGTAAATTAATCCATGTGAGGCTAATGATGAAGAAAGAAATGGTAAAGTGGAGGGTTAGTAATACTTTTTACCTAATCTCCTTTTACCGTTGGTTAATACCTAGTTGAGTATACAAATATAAGTATTATACAAGTATTAGTACATGGATTTGGTACATGGATTTTTGCCTTTAAATAGGATCTCCTAAGTCATTTGCTAGAGTTTGCTTTATTACTTTAAATTCTAAGTTAGAGAGTTAGAGAGAAAAGAAGAAACCTAAGGGAACACTTGTATCTTGGTGATTCAAGAAGAGTTCAAGAAGGAGATATTGGATAGCTACTTGAAGTTCATAGCTAAGAGAAAAAAAGCAGTAAGAAGGTAAAATCCTAGTCTACCCCTAATTTTTCAAGTAAGTTAGTATGTTATTGTTTATAATAGCAAATGCATGCTTGATTGTGAGAGTTCTATTTATTATGGGATCATGGAGGATCCGAAGATATAAGGATGGTTATGGGAAGGAGAATATATGATTTGTAAGCCTTGTAGGTGATTTTATGTCTAAATGTGCAAGAAGAATGCTTGTATGCTTAAAACTTATAATAAACCACATACAAGCATGAGAATGGTGTTAAATGAAATAAAATGTGTAAAATATTGATATGATCTAAAAATGTTATGTTGAAGATCTATAAAATACAAAAACAGCCCAAGTGGAATCGTCAGGATTAGAGTTAGGATGAACTCATGACAAATCATTTAGTAAAACATGTCGGAACGAAAACCCTAGCTTGAAGGACCAACATTTTTAGCTAGATAAATGTTTTGAAAAGTTATTTAAAAGGTTAAATATTGAAGATGTGTGAGTTTATGAAATAATAAAATTGATTTGAACTCATTTGGATGTACAGTGAATAAGTTATGGAAGATTGAATCAAAAGGGAACAAAATCAAAAATGCTGGAAAAAAAAAAACCAAACTTGGACAATCTGTCCTCCAGCGCTGGGGCGTTGGGCCAGTTTTTTGGTTGACTGGATCCGGGTCAAATCGGGTTGGGTCGGGTCAAGCATGGCCGGGTCGTACTAGATTTTTTTAATATAAAATAATAATTAGAATTTATTAATAATTAATTAATTAAAATAATATCAAAGGATTATTTTAATTATACATTAAAGATTACGCTAACTATGATTAAATAATTAAAATAATATTAAAGATTATTTTAATTGTGGTTTGTAAATTTTAAACAATTATAATAATAATAAAGATTATTTTAATTGTAAGTTAATTGTAAACCATTTTAAATTGAAAGATAATTGTAGGTTAACAAAGTGTAAACAATTAAAGTAATATTAGAGATTATTTCAATTGTGGAGAATAAACATTAAGTTTAAGGTTATTGTGACAACCCAAATTTTCAGAAATTATTAGAATTAGAATTTAATAAATAAAATTCTTATTATGAGATGTGTCAAGTTCGAGTAAATATATATGTGTTTTATATTTTGGAATATGTGATTTGATGTGAAAGAATTAAATATGTATATAAAAGATATATATATATATATATATATATATATATATATATATATAATCATATATTGGGAAAATGAGATTTAATAGTTGATTAAACTATTAAAGAAAGTGTAGAAATTAGTCATGAAAAGGAATATGGTGGCAAAGAAAATTAATTGAGTAATATTGGTTAATTTAAATTAATTTAAAAATTATATTATGAAATAATATAATTAATGTAAATGTCCTTGTTTTAATAAAATGAGAAAGTTAAGATATTATATAAATGTAATGTGATTATGTTTATGTAATGGCCTAATGTATTATGTTATGTCAAGCAGATATAAGTTGGTCTATGAGATGGGGGAAAACCAATATGTCTATAAATAAATATTGGTTTCAAGATTAATGAATTGAATTATTATTTAAGATGTGGCTAAATGTATAGATTAAATAAATTGTCTTGAGACAATTTATAGAAGGAAGGAATTAAATAATTATACATAATAATTGTATAATTTATTAAGATAATTAGTGAAATAAATATTAATTATTTTAATAGAAATGTTTATTCTAAGTAGAAGTGTTTACATTATTTATGAATATAATTTCATAATTTATAGTGTAGTAATTATACGTATTATAATTGTATAATATTTAATGAGGCTAAATGATTTAGAAATTAAATTAAGTGTGGCATTTGGTTATAATAAATATCATATAATAAGGAGCTTAAGTTAGTTTGACAAATGTGGCCTTGTGACTCTTTCTATTCACAACAGCTAAAATCTTTTTGGCGGTATAACTGATAGCTAAGTTAGAATATACGTAGTGTATAGTGTCAGTTTACTTGTAAAGCTAAAAGAAATAGAGAGGAAGAGAGAAATTGAGGGAAGAAATTCTCTATGTATTGAGAAGAGTTCTGAGATAATCAAACAAGGAAGATAATGAAGGTTTCTTATCATCTAATCAAGTTTAAGAAGAATCAAATGTATTAATCTAGTTCTATAGCTCTAATTTATAGTGCCTCAAGTTCTTCACTTAAAAAACTATTTTGGTTGGGTGATTTGAAAATTTTTTGTATATATATATATATATATATATATATATATGTATGTATGGGTGGGTATAATCTGATATATAGCCTCTGTAAATGGTTTTAGAGTAATCAAACTCATAAAAATTTGTTTAAGAAGAAGAAATTGAGTTTTGGTTGTAATATATGTATGTTTCGGTCCATTTTGGGACTAAAATTGGTTAGGAATTCATGTGATAATTTGTAAATTGATGATGGATGTTATTAGTACCCTGAAAAAAGAAAATAATGCAACTTGAATGGATCAAATTGGTTGAAAAACAAATTTGTGGTAGTTAATTTTGCTAAATATGTTAAATATGAAGAATATAGTTTGAACTTTGATTTTTGAATCCTTAGATTGGTTGTTAGAAGTGTTTGTGTTGATAGAATCACTCTATATATGTTGGGTTATAATTTTACAAAGACTATATCATCTGGGTATGATTAAATTGGAGTTTGGGTGAAGAAGTTTGGAGTTTTTGGGTTGAATCAGTGTGCTGTCACGAACTGCAGATTCTAAATCTAGGTTACTCCACCCCAACGGAGGTTCCCAGTGAAAATTGTACGCCCCAACGGATTACCCGCCGCGACAGTGTTTTCCAGTTCAAAATTGTGCCCCGACGGATATGGCCAGATTGACCCAGAAATGAGTTTTTAAGTATCTGATGCTGGGAATGTTTATATAACCTTATTAGATGATTGTAGTATAGTGTAAAACATGTAATAAACATAATATCTGATGGTAATCATATAGCCGATGAAATTAACTTAAGACGTATTATGTGGATAACATAATGAGGTATTAAACCTAAACACCTATTAAAGGACTAAGTGTGGGTTAAGAGATAGAGAATTATAGATCGTGATATAGAGTCATGGCAAGCCTAAACACTTAAATGAAGGTAAAAGGGAAGCGTGATGAGACATGAAAGGAAGATTAATGAAATCGAACAATATAAACAATGAGGAGCCTTAACAGGACTTAAACACATAAGTGAACATGGTGTATCAAATCTAAAGAAGGTGACAATAAATCGTAAAATAGAAATACTTAAGAAATTTTTAAGCGTTGTTATATGGCTAATAGTTCATGTGCATGATTATATGTTGTGTAGGATACGTGAAGTGCAGATAACTTGTAAGATGTTAATTTGTTATTGGTAATCAACGATCAAGGCAAGTCTTTCAGTTCCTATTTGTTATGTGAATTTGATAAATGATCAGTTGCAATATGTACCATTATGAAAATGTTGAAGCTCATATGATATGCATGTGAAATGAGGAAGTCAATCAATGACTATATTGATTAAGTTAAGGAACTTAATCTCCATATTTGATATGTGAGATGCATCATGTATGATTTATTAGAATGTTTATAATTATATAAACTGAGCATGATGTTATGTGCTATGTGATGCATGAAAACTATTTGATTTTCTGAGTTGTCGAGCTCAATCTTGCAAAAATAACCTTTTTGCAGGTTAAAGATATAGTGAGATGATATCTACCATCTGAATGGAAAAGAAGGAATCCAAAGTGAATAAATTTTCTTTCGCTAGAATTTGTTTGAACCATGATAAAGGTTTTGATATATGTAATTGATAGATATAATGTTTATTTAAATGTTAGAATGTAGATGAGGAATTATTCACTATGTTAAGGATATCGATTTTGAGACGTGAAATTTTATGTAATAAGTTTGGATAAGGGAGTCATAGAATAGCCATGATTCTAAGTTATGTAATCATAAAGGTTGTGATTCAGGGAAATAAAAAAAGAAGATAGAAAAGTTTTTAATTGTTCCGCATTTTATTAATTATATCATCGATAAATGATGTAAAATTATAATGTAAATGTATTGCTAACTAGCAAAGTCGGGAATGCATTTCAGTCTTTGTGATTGATAAATATTTTGTTTTAAGGTTTACAGTGTGAAGTACTGAGGTGAAGCACTATTAAACATAGTGAAGAGTTCAAGGTCTTGTGACACCTCTGCATTATTCAGAATCTTTTAAATTCATGAGTTATTCATATCGCTTCCCAATTATTAAGCAATTGTGAAAGATTCTTATTATTCTGAAGGGTGAATGTGGCAAGGAGGATATTCCTTAGGAAGAGGTAATTTTTAGAATGCGACATGTGAGTAAATTAATCAAACCATAATAATTCTAAGAAAGGAATGAAATTCCGAAAGGAAAAGGGAGGTTTTGGTGATTCCGAGGACGAAATCCTTATAAGGGAGGAAGGATGTGACAACCCGTATTTTTAGAAATTATTAGGATAAGAATTTAATAAATAAAATTCTTATTATGAGATGTGTTAGGTTCGAGTAAATATATGCATTATATATTTTGGAATATGTGATTTGATGTGAAGGAATTAAATGTGTATATAAAAGAGAAATATATATAATCATATACTGGGAAATTGAGATTTAATAGTTCATTAAACTATTAAAGAAAGTGAAGAAATTAGTAACGAAAAGGAATATGGTGGCAAATAAAATTAATTGAGTAATATTGGTTAATTTAAATTAAGTTGAAAATTATATTATTAAATAATATAATTAATGTAAATGTCCTTGTTTTAATAAAATGAGAAAGTTAAGATATTATATAAATGTAATATGGTTATGTTTATGTAATGACCTAATGTACTATGTTATGTCAAGCAGATATAAGTTGATATATGAGATGATGGAAAACCAATATGTCTATAAATAAATATTGGTTTCAAGATTAATAAATTGAATTAATATTTAAGATGTGGCTAAATGTATAGATTAAATAAATTATCTTGGGAAAATTTATAGAAGGAATGAATTAAATAAATATACATAATAATTGTAATGCCTAGTAAAATAAATAATAATAAAAATAATAATAAATGAGATTATATATATTTTGTAAAACACAGTGTCTGAAATTTGTCTTTTATTTGGGTCAAATTAAAAAATAATTTATATGGGCTAATAATAAGTAACAGAGAATATAAATCTAGTAAGTTTGGGGCTTAAAACTAATTAAGTCAAATGTTACAAAATCCTATTAAAATAAGGAAGGTTAATAATATATAACAATAAGTGACTAAAACCTACCTAACCTTATTTGCTCCTATATGATACGAATTGATCAATACACGAGGAAAAGTGAACTAAAATTAAAAGAAAGAAGATTTTCCCCATACTGTAATATCCTTTAGTTTGATTTAATATACATCCTTTTGTAATATATATCTTGTATGGCGACATAAATCGGGAGCACATGCAATAAGTTTAATTAAATTAATAGTTTATTATTATAAGTAATGATTAGGAGGGAATTTCATGTATATTATCTTGATTTATAAATTGTATTAACTGGGATTTACAACTTATTTGCAATAATTTTTTTTAAGGTTGTTGATTCCCCTATATTCATGTAATAAGGAATAAAATTCTATCAAAATAAAACAAATAAATAATAGATTTATGTATACGTTTTTTTTTCTAGTAAAAGGATTTTTAGAAATCTGAGTTAAAAGGCTTTAGTAACTGGTCATATATTGTATATTCATTTTGTTAGAAACAAAGCTAATATACTATGACTGGATATGTACATAGTTAAGGTTTTTGAACTTTATGTTTTGACGTCTTTAATTAGTAACTTAACTTATAAGTTATTAATTCAATTTTATTAATTTGTTTAATTAGCTCGGACAAAAGGAGTTTAGCGAACTATAATTGAGATTATAATCTGAGTATTACATTACTTAATTCAGGTACGGATTCCGTACTCCTTTAGCGATACTCTTATGAAATTTAATTAATTCATTTTCTTGCTCGTTTCGAATTTCGTTATTGTTTCACATAATCATTCCTTGTGAAATTAATATGATAGTTTCCTATTGGCGTTGGTACTAACTCGTATTTATACTCTTTGAACTAATTAACCGTGTCAATATATTTTGGAGACTTTATTTGTTTGTAACTTTGTATCATTCTTTGTATATTTCGTTCACATTCGGGAGTTATTTTGATCATTGATATCTTATGAATATTTTAGAATGTTCATATTTGATAATCCGATGTCATTTGAAAATGGTCATGTAAGCCTTGTGATTTGAACCCCTTTTGGCTTACATTTTGTAGTTTGATCCTTAGGGTATACTTAAGCTAACCACCTGTGGGAGTACCACATGCATGTCCTCTTGACACAAGGGTATGACACTATCTGTGGTGGTGTGATTAGTCCACGGCGTATCCTTTTGTATTCATTGAGAATGAGCTTTGGCCATTTGATATATTTATTTAGGATATGTATTGGTCGACCAAATATTTGATTTGATGTGATTTGTTTGGCGGATTAGTGACATATTTGTCGTGCGTACTATCCGATTTGATTTATATACATCATGATACCGATGTATTTTGTTAGCCTTTGGCTATTTGTGTTTGAGCTCAATATGAAATTATCACCTTACAACCATTTGATTCTGCCTTATTTGTTTGGGATTCTTTTGGCTATAATTATTCGTCTGACAGTGTTAGTTATTTATAAATAGCTCCACCAATTCTGATATATTCGTAATTCGTTTGTAATTCATAATATTTTTTATTCATTCGATTCTTTTAGATGCATTATATATTGTGATATATTTGTTCATCTTCATACCCGTACTGGGCATTTAGCTCAAGTTGTGTTCTTGTTCCGGCAGGTAATCAGGAATAATCAGGGTGTGTGGGATGAGAGCTACATTTGATCCAAATGAATAGATTAACTTTTGAGATTATTATTCGACTTGGTTTTCCTAATATTTTGTAGATAGATGTTTGGGCCATTTTGGCATTTATTTTTAAAATTAGAGACTATGTAAATGTGGAGTTTCTTCTATTTAAATTGGATTATGTGACAATTTGTTTTCAATTTCATTGGAGATATTTTGAGGTTTATTGGAGGTTTGTATTTATTATGTTTATGTGTGACATTCCTTTTCCTTTTCGAAAAAGGGATGTAATACCTGGTAAAATAAATAATAAAAATAATAATAAATGAGATTATATATATTTCGTAAAACACAGTGTCTGAAATTTGTCTTTTATTTGGGTCAAATTGAAAAATAATTTATATGGGCTAATAATAAGTAACAGAGAATATAAATCTAGTAAGTTTGGGGCTTAAAACTAATTAAGTCAAATGTTACAAAATCCTATTAAAATAAGGAAGGTTAATAATATATAACAATAAGTGACTAAAACCTACCTAACCTTATTTGCTCCTATATGATATGAATTGATCAATACTAGAGGAAAAGTGAACTGAAATTAAAAGAAAGAAGATTTTCCCCATACTGTAATATCCTTTAGTTTGATTTAATATACATCCTTTTGTAATATATATCCTATATGGCGACATGAATCGGGAGCACATGCAATAAGTTTAATTAAATTAATAGTTTATTATTATAAGTAATGATTAGGAGGGAATTTCATGTATATTATCTTGATTTATAAATTGTATTAACTGGGATTTACAACTTATTTGCAATAATTTTTTTTAAGGTTGTTGATTCACCTATATTCATGTAATAAGGAATAAAATCCTATCAAAATAAAATAAATAAATAATAGATTTATATATACGTGTTTTTTTCTAGTAAAAGGCTTTTTAGAAATCTAAGTTAAAAGGCTTTAGTAACTGGTCATATATTGTATATTCACTTTGTTAGAAACAAAGCTAATATACTATGACTGGATATGTACATAGTTAAGGTTTTTGAACTTTATGTTTTGACAGCTTTAATTAGCAACTTAATTTATATGTTATTAATTCAATTTTATTAATTTTTTTAATTAGCTCGGACAAAAGGAGTTTAACGAACTATAATTGAGATTATAATCTGGGTATTACATTACTTAATTCAGGTACGGATTTCGTACTCCTTTAGCGATACTCTTATGAAATTTAATTAATTCATTTTTTTCCTCGTTTCGAATTTCGTTATTGTTTCACATAATCATTCCTTGTGAAATTAATATGATAGTTTCCTATTGGCGTTGGTACTAACTCGTATTTATACTCTTTGAACTAATTAACCGTGTCAATATGTTTTGGAGACTTTATTTTTTTGTGACTTTGTATCATTCTTTGTATATTTCGTTCACATTCGGGAGTTGTTTTGATCATTGATATCTTGTGAATAATTTAGAATGTTCATATTTGATAATCCGATGTCATTTGAAAATGGTCATATAAGCCTTGTGATTTGAACCCCTGTTGGCTTATATTTTGTAGTTTGATCCTTATGGTATACTTAAGCAAACCACCTGTGGGGGTACCACATGCATGTCCTCTTGACACAAGGGCATGACACCTTCTGTGGCGGTGTGATTAGTCCACGGCGTATCCTTTTGTATGCTCTGGGTATGAGCTTTGGCCATTTGATATATTTATTTAGGATACGTATGGGTCGACCCAATATTTGATTTGATTTGATTTGTTCGGCGAATTAGTGACGTATGTGTCTTGCGTACTATCTGATTTGATTTATATACATCATGATACCGACGTAATTTGTTAGCCTTTGGCTATTTGTGTTTGAGCTCAGTATGAAATTATCACCTTACAACCAATTGATTCTGCCTTATTTGTTTGGGATTCTTTTGGCTATAATTATTCGTCTGACAATGTTTGTTATTTGTAAATAGTTCCACCAATTCTGATATATTCGTAATTTGTTTGTAATTCATAATATTTTTTATTCATTCGACTCTTTAAGATGCATTATATATTGTGATATATTTGTTCATCTTCATATCCATATTGGGCAATTGGCTCAAGTTGTGTTCTTTTTCCGGCAGGTAATCAAGAATGATCAGGATGTGTGGGATGAGAGCTACATTTGATCCAAATGAGTAGATTAACTGTTGAGATTATTATTAGAGTTGGTTTTCCTAATATTTTGTAGATAGATGTTTGGGCCATTTTGGCATTTATTTTTAAAAGTGGAGACTATGTAAATGTGGAGTTTCTTCTATTTAAATTGGATTATGTGTCAATTGGTTTTCAATTTCATTGGAGATATTTTGAGGTTTATTGGAGGTTTGTATTTATTATGTTTATGTGTGACATTCCTTTCCTTTTCGGAAAAGGGATGTAATACCTGGTAAAATAAATAATAAAAATAATAATAAATGAGATTATATATATTTTGTAAAACACAGTGTCTGAAATTTGTCTTTTTTTGGGTCAAATTGAAAAATAATTTATATGGGCTAATAATAAGTAACAGAGAATATAAATCTAGTAAGTTTGGGGCTTAAAACTAATTAAGTCAAATGTTACAAAATCCTATTAAAATAAGGAAGGTTAATAATATATAACAATAAGTGACTAAAACCTACCGAACCTTATTTGCTCCTATATGATACGAATTGATCAATACTCGAGGAAAAGTGAACTAAAATTAAAAGAAAGAAGATTTTCCCCATACTGTAATATCCTTTAGTTTGATTTAATATACGTCCTTTTGTAATATATATCTTGTATGGCGACATAAATCGGGAGCACATGCAATAAGTTTAATTAAATTAATAGTTTATTATTATAAGTAATGATTAGGAGGGAATTTCATGTATATTATCTTGATTTATAAATTGTATTAACGGGGATTTACAACTTATTTGCAATAATTTTTTTTAAGGTTGTTGATTCACGTGTATTCATGTAATAATGAATAAAATTCTATCAAAATAAAATAAATAAATAATAGATTTATATATACGTTTTTTTTCTAGTAAAAGGATTTTTAGAAATCTGAGTTAAAAGGCTTTAGTAACTGGTCATATATTGTATATTCATTTTGTTAGAAACAAAGCTAATATACTATGACTGGATATGTACATAGTTAAGGTTTTTGAACTTTATGTTTTGACATCTTTAATTAGTAACTTAACTTATAAGTTATTAATTCAATTTTATTAATTTGTTTAATTAGCTCGGACAAAAGGAGTTTAACGAACTATAATTGAGATTATAATCTGAGTATTACATTACTTAATTCAGGTACGAATTCCGTACTCCTTTAGCGATACTCTTGTGAAATTTAATTAATTCATTTTCTTGCTCGTTTCGAATTTCGTTATTGTTTCACATAATCATTCCTTGTGAAATTAATATGATAGTTTCCTATTGGCGTTGGTACTAACTCGTATTTATACTCTTTGAACTAATTAACCGTGTCAATATGTTTTGGAGACTTTATTTATTTGTAACTTTGTATCATTCTTTGTATATTTCGTTCACATTCGGGAGTTGTTTTGATCATTAATATCTTGTGAATAATTTAGAATGTTCATATTTTATAATCCGATGTTATTTGACAATGGTCATGTAAGTCTTGTGATTTGAACCCCTTTTGTCTTACATTTTGTAGTTTGATCCTTAGGGTATACTTAAGCAAACCACCTGTGGGGGTACCACATGCATGTCCTCTTAACACAAGGGCATAACACTTTCCGTGGCGGTGTGATTAGTCTACGGCGTATCCTTTTGTATGCTCTGGGTATGAGCTTTGGCCATTTGATATATTTATTTAGGATACGTATGGGTCGACCCAATATTTGATTTGATTTGATTTGTTTGGCGGATTAGTGACGTATGTGTCGTGCGTACTATCCGATTTGATTTATATACATCATGTTACCGATGTATTTTGTTAGCCTTTGGCTATTTGTGTTTGAGCTAAGTATGAAATTATCACCTTACAACCATTTGATTCTGCCTTATTTGTTTGGGATTCTTTTGGCTATAATTATTCGTCTGACAGTGTTTGCTATTTGTAAATAGTTCCACCAATTCTGATATATTCGTAATTTGTTTGTAATTCATAATATTTTTTATTCATTCGACTCTTTTAGATGCATTATATATTGTGATATATTTGTTCATCTTCATATCCGTAATGGGTAATTGGCTCAAGTTGTGTTCTTTTTCCGGCAGGTAATCAAGAATGATCAGGATGTGTGGGATGAGAGCTACATTTGATCCAAATGAGTAGATTAACTTTTGAGATTATTATTAGGCTTGGTTTTCCTAATATTTTGTAGATAGATGTTTGGGCCATTTTTGCATTTATTTTTAAAAGTGGAGACTATGTAAATGTGGAGTTTCTTCTATTTAAATTGGATTATGTGTCAATTGGTTTTCAATTTCATTGGAGATATTTTGAGGTTTATTGGAGGTTTGTATTTATTATGTTTATGTGTGACATTCCTTTTCCTTTTCGAAAAAGGGATGTAAACCTGGTAAAATAAATAATAAAAATAATAATAAATCAGATTATATATATTTTGTAAAACACAGTGTCTGAAATTTGTCTTTTATTTGGGTCAAATTGAAAAATAATTTGTATGGGCTAATAATAAGTAACAGAGAATATAAATATAGTAAGTTTGGGGCTTAAAACTAATTAAGTCAAATGTTACAAAATCCGATTAAAATAAGGAAGGTTAATAATATATAACAATAAGTGACTAAAACCAACCTAACCTTATTTGCTCCTATATGATACGAATTGATCAATACTCGAGGAAAAGTGAACTAAAATTAAAAGAAAGAAAATTTTTCCCATACTGTAATATCCTTTAGTTTGATTTAATATACATCCTTTTGTAATATATATCTTGTATGGCGACATAAATCTGGAGCACATGCAATAAGTTTAATTAAATTAATAGTTTATTATTATAAGTAATGATTAGGAGGGAATTTCATGTATATTATCTTGATTTATAAATTGTATTAACGGGAATTTACAACTTATTTGCAATAATTTTTTTTAAGGTTGTTGATTCACGTGTATTCATATAATAATGAATAAAATTCTATCAAAATAAAATAAATAAATAATAGATTTATATATACGTTTTTTTTTCTAGTAAAAGGATTTTTAGAAATCTGAGTTAAAAGGCTTTAGTAACTGGTCATATATTGTATATTCATTTTGTTAGAAACAAAGCTAATATACTATGACTGGAAATGTACATAGTTAAGGTTTTTGAACTTTATGTTTTGACCGCTTTAATTAGTAACTTAACTTATAAGTTATTAATTCAATTTTATTAATTTGTTTAATTAGCTCGGACTAAAGGAGTTTAACGAACTATAATTGAGATTATAATCTGAGTATTACATTACTTAATTCAGGTACGGATTCCGTACTCCTTTAGCGATACTCTTGTGAAATTTAATTAATTCATTTTGTTGCACGTTTCGAATTTTGTTATTGTTTCACATAATCATTCCTTGTGAAATTAATATGGTAGTTTCCTATTGGCGTTGGTACTAACTCGTATTTATACTCTTTGAACTAATTAACCGTGTCAATATGTTTTGGAGACTTTATTTGTGTGTAACTTTGTATCATTTTTTGTATATTTCGTTCACATTCAGGAGTTGTTTTGATCATTGATATGTTGTGAATATTTTAGAATGTTCATATTTGATAATCCGATGTCATTTGAAAATGGTCATGTAAGCCTTGTGATTTGAACCCCTTTTGGCTTACATTTTGTAGTTTGATCCTTAGGGTATACTTAAGCTAACCACCTGTGGGGGTACCACATGCATGTCCTCTTGACACAAGAGCATGACACCTTCCGTGGCGGTGTGATTAGTCCACGGCGTATCCTTTTGTATGCTCTGGGAATGAGCTTTGGCCATTTGATATATTTATTTAGGATACGTATGGGTCGACCCAATATTTGATTTGATTTGATTTTTTTGGCGGATTAGTGATGTATGTGTCGGGCGTACTATCCGATTTGATTTATATACATCATGATACCGATGTATTTTGTTAGCCTTTGGCTATTTGTGTTTGAGCTCTGATAAGTGGCTTTTATGACCACTTATACGGAAAGTAACCAACTCATTCTGTTGCTTAAACTCAAGTATCGTTGTGCGTTTGATGTGTTTTTGTTTTGTTTTGTGATTTTTAGGTTTAAAAATTCTCCAGGTGCAAATTGAGCCTAAAAGGCTAAAGAATGCTTAAATCGGGCAAAGCACTGAAGAGGGCTTAAAGCATGAAGATAGCATGGGTGAGGAAGCAATGAAGGTGATGCCACGCGTCTAGAGGCCAAAAGGAGCAAGAATGGCCTTTGAAGCAAAATGGGAAGGAAATGCAATTCGGACATCGTTTGTGGGGTTTATGTTCATTTCATGTTCTTCGATTGGAGCTTGGGTCATATTGTAGAGCATCTTATAAGCTTTCCAGAACATCTTGAATCATCCCAATCGGAGTTCGGAGGCGAGAGTTATGCCCCGTATACCACGAACGTTAAACTTTACGGTTTTGAGTTTTTATGCATAGCTGTAACTTGGAGCTCAATTTCAGCCTTCATCCATCCATTATTTCTCAATTCTCAAAAAATAAAAGTTGTAGAGCTCTTCGATAGCTTCGATTTGACAAGTGGCAGGCCTCGTAACTCCTCCCGGATCAAAAGTTATGGTTGTTTTACCAGAGGACTCTGCAGCAGAAAAGCCTTGGCGCCGGCGAGCGGATTCTAGTGCATTTTTGGGCACGGCCGCGCCAGTCCCCAGCTGTGCTAGACTTGACTTTTCAATTGAACGGGACTTGGCTTTTGAGTGGGATATAAGGGGGCTCGTTTATGGCAAGAAAGAGGATCAGATATACATGTATTGGCCTTAAGCCCTAGTTTCTCCTCTTCCTTCGCTTTCAATTCCTTGTCTAGGAGTAGATTAGGTTAGAGATTAGTGTTAGATTAGTTTAAAGTAGATAGATTCTAGGGTTTGATTTGTATTAAAGATTGAAGCAAGAGGATTGACAACAAGGGTCTATGCTTGGAGAAAGATTTGAAATCTCTATCTTTAATCTCTCTTTGCTATTACATTGTATATTTATATGATGTTATTGAATCTTGTGGATAATATACTTGAGTTATTTATGGCTTAAGCTTATTTTGAGTTTCCAATGGAACCTTTTGAGTAGTTTACTATGATATGCTTCCATGCTTGTCTCTTTGATTGTTATATGACTGTCTATTACGATTCGTGCTTACATTGCTTAATTGATTCGCGACCAATTACTGTGATAACCTATGTGAACTTGAAAGACAAAGCGTAGGTTTAGATCTAATCGTAGTAGCGGGTGATTGTGCATTCACATGGCGTTGGATATATGATTTGTGCTTAGGATAGACATATACTGAAGCGTCGTCCGTAGTCAATAGAGGACTTGACCTTAAACCCTATTTATTTGTAAATACCATAGACATATAGGGGTTTAGATAATGTAGGTGTTCACATGCGTTTTATCATCTGTGGATTGCACGTGATATGGAGTAGGTGCATCGAAAGATGGTCTTCTCTCACGTTTGTGTTCTCGGCTAACTATCTTGAATATTAATTTGACCTAATTGGAAGTAAGTCAATTTAAATGAATCATTAGGGGAAATTGAAATCTCTTATCTTCATTATCTGATTTTAACTCTAGAATTAATTAGTTTAAGTTTATTTTCTTGCCTAGTTAACTTAGTTTAATTCATTCTCCTTTTCGCCCGTTTAAATAAGATTGAGATGATTATGTACTAGTGGTTTGGTGTCTGTTATCTCTTTAATTCCTCATGGGAACGATATCTTTACTCACTCTTTATTACTCGTTGGCTGCGTATACTTGCGCGTTAATTGTGCCATATAAATCGGACCAAATAGTTTTTGGCACCGTTGCCGGGGAATTATTTGGATAACTGTTTGCCAACATTAGTTTTAATCAAATTAGTCTTAATTTAAACTTTTTATTTTTGTTTTAATTCTTCCTATATTCTCCTCTCAGGTACAATGGACTTAAATTTCTATCCATGGAATTGTACAAGACAAGAGCAACCAAGGGAAGCAAGCACTGATGGACTCGACCCAATTGCCACACTCTCAACACAGTTAGAGGAGCTCTCGAGAAAGTTGGATACTGTTTCAGCCCAACAGAGTCGAGAGCCAGTGAATTCATATGACTATGGTGCTGGAGCTTATATGAGCCATCAGGAGCCTATCAGTTATGGACAGGAGCAGTATGGGGGTGAGTACTTGCACAGTGAACCGTACACCAATTATCAGCAAGATTGGGGGTATCACCCGAGCCCTTCCAGAAACTACTATCAAGAACAATACTGTGAGTTGAGTCCAATTTTTACACCCGAACCCAGTTATCCATCCCCTTATTTACAAGGAGAACAGTCTACCATGGACATCCTGGATAGAGCCTTAGCGAAGCAAGAAGAGATGATTAGGAGCCAAGAAGAATCGAACCAAAGCTTTTTGAACCAGATGGCCCTAATCAACAATCCTTCTACAAATGAGCATCAGTACATGGATCCCGAGACTGAAACTGAAAAGGAAGGATTGGACAGTGTGTGGGAACATTCCATAGCATCAACACATGAGACCTTAATTGATCAATCACAGTCAATCGAGAATCTTCAGAATTGGACAAATCAGATTAACATGGCCTTGATGAAAGAGGAGTTGATTGAGCAAGGGATACAGACTCAGAATCTTTAGAATCAGCTCTCTCAAGTAGTAGAAGCCGCGAGCAAAGGACCTCAGAACTCCAGTGAGTTTCAGTACATGGATTCAGGGGATGAAGCAGAAGAGGAGATCTTGATTGAGCAAGAGTATTCAAATGAGGATCTTCAGATTTGGGTGGAGTAGATTAGCATGGCATTAAATAAGGACGAGGTATATGAACAAGTGACAGCAATGCAAGATCCTGTACCTCCAATGAATGATGCCATGAGTTACGACCCTCAGAAAGATCGGTGCTATGACTGTTGGGTTTGTACGAAATCGTGACGCAATCAAATTGCAAAAATTAGCGGAAGCATGGTATATCAGAGTTTAAAAAAATTTTTACAAAACCATTACCCGGATCATCCTTTATGCAAATTATTAATTTAAAACGATAAATAAGAAGTTATGGAATCATACCCTTGTAGAACGAAGCTTCCACAGGTACTAGTTCAACTCCTTGTTCTTCGTGATCTCCTTGAATTTTCAGGTTAGATTCCTTTCTTTAATCAACGTTAGCCACCCAAGTGTTTGGCCTCTAGAGGTGATCCACCAAGGAAGATGAATTATCAAGAAGGAGGGTGTTTGGCTTAACCTTAGTTTTCTATCCTCTATAGAAAAGGAGTACTCTCCAACAATTGGAATTACATCAATCAAATATCTATTATAAGACTTCTCTTATATAGACATTGGTCAACCCTTCTAATCCTATTAGACATGGGATTTCTTTTAATTAATTAAACTCCTTTAATTAATTTAGGCTTCCCACCACATGGGAATAATTAATTAAATTCATTTAATTAATTTGTCTCCTAATCTTATTAGGAATAAATGAGAGTACTAAATATTAAATTAATTACTAAACTCCTTTAGAAATTAAAATAATAATAATTGTAATAATATTAATAAGACTCCTCTTATTAATTTATATTTAATATTTCCAAAATATTAAATAATAAACATTAAGCTATTTAATTTATTCTATCACCGTAGATTAAATTAATTATACTTAATGCATTATTACGATTATGCCATTACCTTCTTAAATAATTATTCTTCCTTTTATGGTGTGACCCTTTAGGTTCTCCATATTAAACCGGTTGTGAATAAATCAATTAAAACAATTTTAATCTTATTTAAATAAATAAATTAAACTAATAATTTATTTAAATAAATAATATTTATTCTACAATAGGGATAAGCCTCCCTAGCGATCAACAACTTTCCAGATAATATAGATTTCAACATTAATCAAAAAGAACCTGTGAGTAAATAGTTACCGTACAATTCAATCCTTCCACCATACAATGTCCCAATTAAATATAAGACATGGATTTACTGTCAAGTCTTATTTTATTTAATTATATGTATTTCGATTAGAAAATGCACAACTCCAAATAATGCAAATTAGAAACTCCTTTCTAATTTCATTTCACCTTGGCCAAGGATTCCTGGGTTGTCATTTAACGAATCGCATAGGACATATCTCCTCTTTTACTAGAGGTGGTAGATTCTTTATTGATCATTCATTATCTCCATATGTAACTCATTATACCCAAGCATACCCTATATATGCCTTAAAAGGTCTTAAGGAATAAGTCAAAGTATAATTTGTTACATACAAGATACTATGATGATCTCAAGTCCAAGGATTACTTGTACTACTATCACATTAGGAATTTCTATTGACAGGCGAGTAAATCTCCATTAGGTATTCCATAGCGAATCACGTTCAGTGAACTTATTCTCCAATAAGCACCTACATACTTGCTTTAGTGTCTCCACACAAATGATCATGAGATCAATCATCCTCATCCAATGAGCAAGCAACATATGTACCAATCTATCCGGATTTACTAATCCCCTTTTTAGTAATCCCACGATTGGGAACTATTTTAGTTTTAAAACTTTCTAAGAATTTAGATCTCATTAGCATGATCATCATCATGATTCTAAAAGCATTGCTTAAAACTATGGGTTATTTACATATTATAAAAACAGCAACATGTAGATAATTAAATGCCTTTAATAAATGAATATTTTATTAATAAATAAATAAGATTGTTTACAAAGTACGTGCTTTATCATCATACATGATTGGCTTGTATGCACACTACTATCAATCTCCCACTTGCACTAAAGCCAATCGCCATGGTATCTCATACCCATCTTCTCTAAGTGACGATCAAACTGCTGTTGTGTTAAAGCTTTAGTAAATGGATCTGCAATGTTATCTTGAGAGTCTACACGCTCCAAGGTGACGTCTCCTCTTTCAATGATCTCCCTGATCAAGTGAAATCGCCGCAACACGTGTTTAGATTTCTGATGAGACCTGGGTTCCTTAGCCTGTGCAACTGCTCCTGTGTTGTCACAGTAAACGGGAACTGCTTCTCCAATGCTAGGAACCACACCAAGTTCAGTTATGAACTTCTTCATCCAAACAGCTTCCTTTGCAGCTTCACTTGCAGCTATATACTCTGCCTCTGTCACTGAATCAGCAACTGTTTGCTGCTTGGAACTCTTCCAACTCACTGCGCCTCCGTTCAAGGTAAAACATACCCCGAAAAAGATTTACTGTCATCTTGGTCCGTTTGAAAACTTGAGTCTGTGAAGCCCTCGAGTTTTAATTCAGACCCACCGTAGACAAGAAAAATATCTTTAGTCCTTCTCAAGTACTTTAGGATATTTTTCACTGCCTTCCAGTGCTCTTCTCCAGGATTCGACTGGTATCTGCTCGTTACACTAAGTGCATGAGCAACATCCGGTCTAGTACATATCATACCGTACATGATAGATCCTATTGCAGAAGCATAAGGGATCTTACTCATACGGTCTCTCTCCTCAGGTGTCTTTGGGGCCTGTTTCTTGGAGAGATGTATTTCATGGCTCATCGGCATGAGACCTCTTTTGGAATCTTCCATGCTAAACCTCTTTAGCATCGTATCAATGTACGTTCCTTGGGATAAACCAAGCATCCTTTTAGATCTATCTCTATAGATCTTTATCCCCAAAATATAGGATGCTTCTCCCAAGTCCTTCATGGAGAAGTGTTTAGATAACCAGATTTTAATTGATTGTAGCATAGGAATGTCATTCCCTATCAGTAATATATCATCAACATATAATACAAGGAATGAAATTACGCTCCCACTAACCTTCTTGTACACACATGGTTCATCGTCATTTTTGATAAAATCAAACTCTTTGATTGTCTCATCAAAACGAATGTTCCATCTACGAGAAGCTTGCTTCAATCCATAAATGGATCGTTGCAGCTTACAGACTTGATTTATTCCAACCTTTGAAACAAATCCCTCTGGCTGTGTCATATACACATCCTCCTCAAGTTTTCCATTGAGGAAGGCCGTTTTCACGTCCATCTGCCAGATCTCATAGTCGTTATAAGCTGCAATTGCAAGCAAAATCCGAATGGACTTGAGCATAGCTACTGGTGAAAAGGTTTCATCATAATCAACTCCTTGTCTTTGTTTGAAACCTTTTGCAACCAGTCGGGCCTTATAGGTCTCCACCTTGCCGTCCGCTCCAGTCTTTCTTTTAAAGACCCATTTACACCCAATAGGCTTAATGTCTTCAGGTGGTGAAACCAAAGTCCATACTTTGTTTTCATACATGGAGTCCATTTCGGATTTTATGGCTTCAGGCCATTTCCCTGAGTCTTTATTACTCATGGCCTGTTCGTAATTCAATGGATCATCATCATTCATGATGTGTACCTCATCGTCATCCTCTATAACGAATCCATACCTCTCAGGTATCTTCGGTACTCTCCAAGATTTACGAACAGGGTGTGGTATAGTAGGTTCTTCTACTTGGTCAGGTACCTGACTTTGATCCGTGGTAATTTGTGGTTCTTGAACTTCTTCAAGATATATCTTACTCCCACTGACCCCTTCATGGATAAACTCCTTTTCCAAGAAGGCAGCATGTTTCGCAACAAACACCTTTTGATCAGTTAGATGATAGAAATAATACCCTACAGTTTCTTTAGGGTATCCCACAAATCTACACTTTTCGGATTTAGTCTGTAGCTTATCATGTTCAAACTTTTTGACATAAGCTGGACAACCCCAAGTCTTAACATGCTTAAGATTTGGTTTCCTCCCCTTCCACATCTCATATGGAGTCTTTGGGACGGATTTGGTAGGTACCTTGTTAAGTAGGTATGCAGCCGTTTCTAGGGCATATCCCCAGAAGGAAATTGGAAGGTCGGTAAAACTCATCATGGATCGAACCATGTCTAACAGTGTTCGATTTCTCCTTTCAGATACTCCATTTAACTGTGGTGTACCTGGAGGAGTCCATTGTGAGATTATACCATTTTCTTTGAGACAATTGAGAAACTCACCGCTTAAGTATTCTCCGCCTCGATCTGATCGAAGTATCTTTATACTCTTGCCCGTTTGTTTCTCTACTTCACTTCTGAACTCTTTGAACTTTTCAAATGATTCTGACTTGTATTTCATTAAATACACATATCCAAATCTTGAGTGATCATCAGTGAAAGTAATAAAATAAGAATACCCACCCCGTGCACTTGTTGTCATAGGCCCACAAACGTCTGTGTGAATCAATGCCAACAACTCTGTAACTCTTTCTCCTCTTCCACTAAAAGGAGATTTAGTCATTTTACCCATGAGACAAGATTCACAAGTTGGATATGATTCATAATCGGATAGCTCGAGGAGCCCATCTTTATGCAACTTGGATAATCTTGTTTCATTGATATGACCGAGTCTACAGTGCCACATGTAGGTATAATTAATATCATCTCTTTTTCTTTTCTTAGTTTGTTCAATTTGAAATATATTTTCTTGTAAGTCAAGTGTATAAAGTCCATTTCGCAAATTTCTAATACCATATAAAACATCGTCTTTATAAATAGAACAACTATTGTTCTTTATAACAACGTTAAATCCTTCCATATCCAATACAGAAATTGAAATAATGTTTTTAATAATATTCAGAACATAATAACAATTATTAAGATAAATGGACTTGCCCGAAGGCATTGCTAAATAATAAGTTCCTACAGCTAATGCAGCAACCTTTGCTCCATTCCCCACTCGTAGGATCACCTCATCATTGTTCAGCTTTCTACTTCTGACCAGTCCCTGCACAGTATTACATATGTGAGAACCACAGCCGGTATCCAATACCCAAGTAGAATTATGACTTTCAGAAAAATTAATTTCAATCATAAACAAACATTGATTGGAAGTCGAAGCTTCTCCAAGCTTCTTCTCTGCTAGATACTTCTTGCAGTTCCTTTTCCAATGTCCCGGCTTGTTGCAATGAAAGCACATTCCTTTAGCTGGTTCAGGTTTCTTTTGTTCCTTTTCTTTCCCCTTTCCCTTAGCCTTCTTGGATTTCTTCTTTTCAGAAGATACCCTAGGTCTCTTCCTTTTATTGGAAGAATCCACCATCAAGATATGGTTCTTCTTGGATGGGAAGTGACCTTCTGCAGTTTTCAGCATGTTAAGCAGCTCAGGCAAGCTGACATCTAGCTTATTCATGTGAAAATTAACCACAAACTGCGAGAAGGTCTCAGGGAGTGACTGCAAGACCAAGTCTTGACTCAACTCCCCATCCATGACGAACCCAAGCTGTCCAAGGCGTTCAATCAAATTGATCACTTTCAGGACATGAGTCTCGACGGCAGTACCCTCGGTCATCCGAGATCGGAAGAGCTCCTTAGATATCTCATATCTAGCAGTCCTACTCTGTTCACCATACAACTCCTTGAGGTGAAGCAGCATAGCAGGAGCATCCATTTTTTCGTGCTGACGCTGAAGCTCGTTATTCATGGATGCGAGCATGATGCATTGAGCCACAGATGCATCATCTTGCCACTTATTGAAAGTGGCAATCTCTTCCTCAGAGGCTGTTTCTGAAACAGATTCAGGGACAGTTGAATTTAGGACATAAGAAATCTTTTCAGCAGTGAGAACAATTCTCAGATTTCTTAGCCAGTCCTCATAATTCGGCCCGGTAAGCTTGTTTGCATCAAGTATGCTTCGTAGTGAGATTAGTGACTTAGACATTTTTAAAATTCTGCATGTGAAAAATAACATTTTAGCAAACATTCATTTTATTAATTTTGCATACCAAAATAAATTTAGGTCTTTATTTTAAATTGGTATCTCCCACTATTTTCATCAAACTATATTACCCTCACTTATATAGTTCGGCAACATCTAATTAAAGATTTGCTAGTGAGAATAAGGATCCCATTTCAAATGTATATAACCTTGTGGATAGCACAACAAGCGATATACAAATAAATAGGTAGACAACTCTTGTCAATTACAACACTATATAACTCCTTTTATTTTGCCTCTTAAATCATAATGGTCAAGTGTGTGCACATCCGAACTAAAATGATTTAAGTTAAGTCCAGCCTAGCACTTCCATAAATTCAAAAAAGAAAAATGTTCGTCCTTGTGGATAGCACAACAAGACTAGATCGTTCAATTTTCTTGATAAGCATCAAATGTGATTAATTAACATCTTAAATACGCAATACTCGCCTTGTGGATAGCACAACAAGCTCATATTAAATATTTAATACTCTATTAAATATAAGACATGGATTTACTGTCAAGTCTTATTTTATTTAATTATATGTATTTCGATTAGAAAATGCACAACTCCAAATAAATGCAAATTAGAAACTCCTTTCTAATTTCATTTCACCTTGGCCAAGGATTCCTGGGTTGTCATTTAACGAATCACATAGGACATATCTCCTCTTTTACTAGAGGTGGTAGATTCTTTATTGATCATTCATTATCTCCATATGTAACTCATTATACCCAAGCATACCCTATATATGCCTTAAAAGGTCTTAAGGAATAAGTCAAAGTATAATTTGTTACATACAAGATACTATGATGATCTCAAGTCCAAGGATTACTTGTACTACTATCACATTAGGAATTCCTATTGACAGACGAGTAAATCTCCATTAGGTATTCCATAGCGAATCACGTTCAGTGAACTTATTCTCCAATAAGCACCTACATACTTGCTTTAGTGTCTCCACACAAATGATCATGAGATCAATCATCCTCATCCAATGAGCAAGCAACATATGTACCAATCTATCCGGATTTACTAATCCCCTTTTTAGTAATCCCACGATTGGGAACTATTTTAGTTTTAAAACTTTCTAAGAATTTAGATCTCATTAGCATGATCATCATCATGATTCTAAAAGCATTGCTTAAAACTATGGGTTATTTACATATTATAAAAACAGCAACATGTAGATAATTAAATGCCTTTAATAAATGAATATTTTATTAATAAATAAATAAGATTGTTTACAAAGTACGTGCTTTATCATCATACATGATTGGCTTGTATGCACACTACTATCAATGACATGGGTGTAGAAACTGATAGAGAATTCGAAGTGCAATTGAAACTGGACGAGCCAAAAGCAATGGAAATAGAGGAGCCAATTGGGGATATGGAGTATGAATGTGAACCAACAGTGAAAATCCCCCAAGAGCCTTCTCAGCCTTCGTGGAATAAGCCAGTCAAGTTTGCATACCCTTGCCTCCTTGGAAGCCACATTACAGATACGGATCTGGATGACATGAGAGAGTCTATGAGCTTCAAACCATAGTGGTCAGAAGAGAAGAGAATAGAAGAAGAGTCCGTTGTGTGGTTTATACCTCCATGCCCCGATCATATCACCTACACAACGGATCCCTTGCCTAGCTCCCCAACCTTCAGGACGGGGAATTCTTTTACTTATCCAATGCTAGGTAGTTTAAATATGCATCTGCTTCTACTGGGAAGCCGCCAAAGTCACACAGCTATTCTGATGGATGAAGGGGTTCTTCAGTATCTTCGGAGAGTTGGGTAGCAGTGGGCAGACACAGTCGAGCTAGAGGACTATAAATCAAGTGCTAGATGGGAGGTACCCCATCATTTCTCTCTCTATTTGTTTAATTATCCATTACCTACTTCCCATCATCCCTCTCTCTATCTCTTTGTTTAATTCTCCATTTACATGCTTTCTATCACATTTCCCTCCCCCTCGTTTAATTCTTATTAGTTAATATTTAGTTTAAATTTTTGCATACTGTAGGAATTAGGAGTTCATTGCCTACATTTTTGAACTTAGGCATGAATGCGTATATTTTTGGGATTACAGAGCTTATAGCATACTTTTGATGCACTTGCATTGCATATACGCCTTTAGAGAATTTTTGGGAATATAAATGCATATATCTTTCCATGGTCATTCTCTTCATGTAAATAGATTTTATATACTTTTGTTAGTCTAGGAGGGCTTAATAAGTATTGTCTGCGTATTTCAGGTCAAAGGCAGCTCGGAATGAATGAAAAGCAAAAGCTAACCTCAGTTCATGCCAAAAATCTGTAGCAACAAAATCTGATGGTCTGCGCGGCTGCGCCAAATCCAAGGCATTACCACGTGCGGCCACGCCACACATAAATTGGGCCTGTCTTGGGAAAAATCCTGTAGATTTTGGGGGGTACCACTTCATGTCAATTATTAGCAGCCCCCAAGCCTCAGTCCCTATAATCCCAAACCCTCAGTTCCTTAATGCAATCCCCCCCCACTACAAGCCTTAGTTTTGAAAACCTCATACCTCTTTAATCCAAAGTACCAATTCCCATCCACCTCATCCTCTCAACATGATCAATTAAGACATTGAGTGTGGAATCTCTAGTAGAGAAAGATTGATATGGAGCTGGGTTGGTTCGTTGAGTATAGTGTTGAGCGGAGTTTATTTTACCAAGAGCAAAGATGAGACGGGGAAACTTCTGAGAGGGCGCCACTTCATTTCATGCAGCATAAGAAGCCAAATAGGGGAGTTTCTTTCTTTTTACCTTCACCTTCAATGAGGACATTGAACAGTTTAAGTTTGGGGGTATTGGTGTTTATTTTGCATATAGGTAATTCATTTCATGTTTTGCATGTAAATAGTTCATTGCATGTAAGTTAGTTCATATAGTGCATGTAGGTTGTAAATAGTTAAAATTTGTGAAAATTTAAAAAAAATTCTTTTGTTTTTGCATTCTGTTTTGCATTATGTGTTAGAACATACTGCATGAATCTAGTTTTCAGTTGGTTAGGTATGTATGTTACCTGTGAAGAAACTGAAATCACTTGATTGTTGAACTGATTTGAGACTTAAGCTTGATTTCATGGTCATATATGTAAATCCTTACCTGTCAGATACTGTGTAACCAGTAAACACGATAGAGTAAACACCATGATATGCTAAGTTTAAATGTTTACATACTTGTCTTCTAGTGGAAAAACTATGTTTTAATAAAAGAGTTTCAGTTCGCATATAATAATAACTAGACTGTTAAAAGCTTAAGTTTGGGGGATACAGGGAATATGCATGATATATGTAGGGAGATGGAGCGTAAGACGCACTCCCTTGCAGGAAAAGAAAAAGAAAAAGAAAACAAAAGAAAATGCATTGAAAAAGAAAAAAATAGAATAAACACTTCGGCTACGTCGAGTTCTGTGGCCTTTGATATTCGAGCAAGTAAGCCCTAGGGGTGTCTCTACACCCAGCTCCGTAAGGCCGTCTGGTCTGGGAGTCGTTGGTCGAAAGCTCGCTACATGGATATCATTGAAGAGCCTAAGAGAACTAGGCATTACACGGTCGATAGTGTACAGGGAAAGTGTGAATACGCCCTCGTGAATAATAAGACCTTATTGAAAACCCCATGTTGACTCTTAACTCTAGTAATGCACGGTCTTAGTTAGAACTTATATGATTTACTATTTTTCTTAAGTTAAAGCTTATTTTTCCCCTATGAATCATAGTAGGTGAGTTATTTATTTGAATGCATATCTAATGCTTGCTAAGCACACAACGCACAATACATCAGTGCTGACAGTTTTGGATTTGCAGAATATGCCTTATGGTCTTATTTTGGGTAGCTTATCTGTTCGACTATCTCGTGGTTTTCTGAGGCATTGCTTTGAAAGTTCAATGCTGGCTGAGAACTTGGATTCGCATTCATGATAGCGTAGGTTGCATACATTGTAGATACTGCATTGTATCTTTTGTTTAGTTTTGTTTTGGTTACTTGAGGGCAAGCAACACTTAAGTTTGGATAAGTGGCTTTTATGACCACTTATTCGGATAGTAACCAACTCATTCTGTTGCTTAAACTCAAGTATCGTTGTGCGTTTGATGTGTTTTTGCTTTGTTTTGTGATTTTTAGGTTTAGAAACTCTTCAGGTGCAAATAGAGCTTAAAAGGGAAAAAGAACGCTTAAATCGGGCAAAGCACTGAAATAGGCTTAAAACATGAAGATAGCATGGGTGAGGAAGCAATGAAGGTGATACCATGGGTCTAGAGGCCAAAAGGAGCAAGAATGGCATTTGAAGCAAAAATGGGAAGGAAATGCAATCCGGACATCGTTTGGGGGGTTTATGTTCATTTCATGTTCTTGGATTGGAGCTTGGGTCATATTGTAGAGCATCTTATAAGCTTTCCAGAACATCTTGAATCATCCCAATCGGAGTTCCGAGGCGAGAGTTATGCCCCGTATACCACGAACGTTAAACTTCACGGTTTTGAGTTTTCATGCATAGCTGTCACTTGGAGCTCAATTTCAGCCTTCATCCATCCATTATTTCTCAATGTTCAAAAAATAAAAGTTGTAGAACTCTTCGATAGCTTCGATTTGACAGGTGGCAAGCCTCGTAAATCCTCCCGGATCAAAAGTTATGGCCGTTTTACTAAAGGACTCTGCAGCAAAAAAGCCTTGGCGCGGGCGCGCGGATTCTAGTGCATTTTTGGGCGCGGCCGCGCCAGTCCCCAGCTGTGCTAGACTTGACTTTTCAATTGGACGGGACTTGGCTTTTGAGTGGGATATAATGGAGCTCGTTTTGGGCAAGAAAGAGGATCAGATATACATGTATTGGCCATAAGCCCTAGTTTTTCCTCTTCCTTCTCTTTCAATTCCTTGTCTAGGAGTAGATTAGGTTAGAGATTAGTGTTAGATTAGTTTAACGTAGTTAGATTCTATGGTTTGATTTGTATTAAATATTGAAGCAAGAGGATTGACATCAAGGGTCTAAGCTTGGAGAAAGATTTGAAATCTCTATCTTTAATCTCTCTTTGCTATTACATTGTATATTTAGATGATGTTATTGAATCTTGTGGATAATATTCTTGAGTTATTTATGGCTTAAGCTTATTTTGAGGTTCCAATGGAACCTTTTGAGTAGTGTACTGTGATATGCTACCATGTTTGTCTCTTTGATTGTTATATGACTGTCTATTACGATTCGTGCTTGCATTGCTTAATTGATTCGCGACCAATTACTGTGATAACCTATGTGAACTTGAAAGAAAAAGCGTAGGTTTAGATCTAATCGTAGTAGCGGGTGATTGTGCATTCACATGGCGTTAGATGTATGATTTGTGCTTAGGATAGACATATACCGAAGCACCGTCCGTAGTCAATAGAGGACTTGACCTTAAACCCTATTTATTTGTAAACACCATAGACATATAGGAGTTTACATAATATGGCTGTTCACGTGCGTTCTATCATCTGTGGATTGCACGTGATATGGAGTAGGTGAATCGAAAGATGGTCTTCTCTCACGTTTGTGTTCTCGGCTAACTATCTTGACTATTAATTTGACCTAATTGGAAGTATGTCGATTTAAATGAATCATTAGGGGAAATTGGAATCTCTTATCTTCATTATCTGATTTTAACTCTAGAATTAATTAGTTTAAGTTTAATTTCTTGCCTAGTTAACTTAGTTTAATTCATTCTCCTTTTCGCCCGTTTAAATAAGATTGACACGATTATGTACTAGTGGTTTGGTGTCTGTTATCTCTTTAATTCCTCGTGGGAACGATATCTCTACTCACTCTTTATTACTCGTTCGCCGCGTATACTTGCGCGTTAATTATGTCATATAAATCGGACCAACAAGGACAATATGAAATTATCACCTTACAACCATTTGATTCTGCCTTATTTGTTTGGGATTCTTTTGGCTATAATTATTCGTCCGACAGTGTTAGTTATTTGTAAATAGTTCCACCAATTCTGATATTTTCGTAATTCGTTTGTAATTCATAATATTTTTTATTCATTCGACTCTTTTAGATGCATTATATATTGTGATATATTTGTTCATCTTCATATCCGTACTGGGCAATTGTCTGAAGTTGTGTTCTTTTTTCGGCAGGTAATCAGGGATGATCAGGATTTGTGGGATGAGAGCTACATTTGATCCAAATGAGTAGATTAACTTTTGAGATTATTATTAGACTTGGTTTTCCTAATATTTTGTAGATAGATGTTTAGGCCATTTTGGCATTTATTTTAAAAAGTAGAGACTATGTAAATGTGGAGTTTCTTCTATTTAAATTGGTTTTCAATTTCATTGAAGATATTTTGAGGTTTATTGGAGGTTTGTATTTATTATGTTTATGTGTGACATTCCTTTTCCTTTTCGGAAAAGGGATGCAATACCTAGTAAAATAAATAATAATAAGAATAATAATAAATGAGATTATATATATTTTTTAAAACATAGTGTCTAAAATTTGTCTTTTATTTGGGTCAAATTGAAAAATAATTTATATGGACTTAATAATAAGTAACAGAGAATATAAATCTAGTAAGTTTGGGGCTTAAAACTAATTAAGTCGAATGTTACAAAATCCTATTAAAATAAGGAAGGTTAATAATATATATCAATAAGTGACTAAAACCTACCTAACCTTATTTGCTCCTATATGATACGAATTGATCAATACTAGAGGAAAAGTGAACTAAAATTAAAAGAAAGAAGATTTTTGCCATACTGTAATATCCTTTAGTTTGATTTAATATGCATCCTTTTGTAATATATATCTTGTATGGCGACATGAATTGGGAGCACATGCAATAAGTTTAATTATATTAATAGTTTATTATTATAAGTAATGATTAGGAGGGAATTTCATGTATATTATCTTGATTTATAAATTGTATTAACTGGGATTTACAACTTATTTGCAATAAGTTTTTTTAAGGTTGTTGATTCACCTATATTCTTGTAATAAGGAATAAAATTCTATCAAAATAAAATAAATAAATAATAGATTGATATATACGTTTTTTTTTTCTAGTAAAAGGATTTTTAGAAATTTGAGTTAAAATGCTTTAGTAATTAGTCATATATTGTATATTCATTTTGTTAGAAACCAAGTTAATATACTATGATTGGATATGTACATAGTTAAGGTTTTTGAACTTTAAGTTTTGACAGTTTTAATTAGTAACTTAACTTATAAGTTATTAATGCAATTCTATTTATTTGTTTAATTAGCTCGGACAAAAGGAGTTTAATGAACTATAATTGAGATTATAATCTGGGTATTACATTACTAAATCCAGATACGGATTCCTTACTCCTTTAGCGGTACTTTTATGAAATTTAATTAATTCGTTTTGTTGCTCGTTTTGAATTTCGTTATTTTTTCACATAAGCATTCTTTTGTGAAATTAATATGATAGTTTCCTGTTGGCGTTGGTACTAACTTTTATTTGTACTCTTTGAACTAATTAATCATGTCAATATGTTTCAGAGACTTTATTCATTTGTAACTTTGCATCATTCTTTGTATATTTTCGTTTATATTCGGGAGTTGTTTTGATCATTGATATCTTGTGAATATTTTAGAATGTTCATATTTGATAATCTGATGTCATTTGAAAATGGTCATGTAAGGTTTATGATTTGAACCTCTTTTGGCTTATATTTTGTAGTTTAATCCTTAGGGTATACTTTAGCTAACCACTTGTAGGGGTACCACATGCATGTCCTCTTGACACAAGAGCATGACACCTTCCGTGGTGGTGTGATTTGTCCACGGCGTATCCTTTGTATGGTCTGGGTATAAGCTTTGGCCATTTGATATATTTGTTCAGGATACGTATGGGTCGACCCAGTATTTGATTTGATTTAATTTATTTGGCGGATTAGTGACGTATGTTTCGTGCATACTATCCGATTTGATTTGTATACATCATGATACCGATGTATTTTGTTAGCCTTTGGCTATTTGTGTTTGAGCTATGAAATTTGTCTACGTCGGGAAAAAATCATGTCGCGTTGGACCGAATCTTTCTCTCTTCCTAAGTTTTGTTGCTTGCTACCCTTATTACCTTGTCTGTTTTATGAAAGGGTGAAAGGTTTTTAAGGAAAAGTCCAACATGTATCATGTAGATGATTTGAACGATTTTACAGAGCCGCCAATTGGTAGTTTTGAAATGGTTGTACCAACTTAACCGAGTTTTATTTGCAAGTAGGCCTAATTACTGGACAATGTCGAAACTTGATATTTGAAATCGAAGTTCTAAGTTCGGGGGCTTGGTTAAGTGGGGGGAAGGTGTTAGGCACCCCTAACTCCCGTGAAAACACGATACCACATCTTTTCAATATTTCCTTTTTTATTTGCAATGTGTGTGTGAATGTTGGAAGGAATTGGACCTATGTTTGTTTGTTTTGAAAGTATGGACGTGCTTCATTGAACCTATATACGCAGGGTTTGATTTGATCTACAAAAGTCTATTTTTAGACAAGATATGGAAATGATGTTTTGAAATGTAGTTTTCAAACCCTCTCGCTCACGTAGGAATTGAACCATGATAATACCTCCATTTTTTTATCTTTTCAGCCTTTTGGCTCAATTTAAATGGTGATTATCGGGCTGCGAAGCATCCTCGACCACATAATATTTACAAGTGTCGGTCTTCTCATAGGCATAACAGCCATCGGAGTGACTCTAGCACGACAAACCATTATTTCATTATGTTTGAGACCTTAAACCCGGATAACCGCTTTAAGGTCTTTCGGATGTACATTTTTACAGAAAAACTGGCAGGGTTTATTTGTAATGTGGAGTTTGTCCATTGTGGGAATCAGATTCTGATCAGTTTGATCATGAATCCCACAATTCCGAGGCTCACAGAGAGAAGCCAAGAAAACCTACACAGTTCAGATATTTATAGAAAATGTATATTTACAGCTTTTATATGAGTATACCTACATGTTAGAGTAATAAAATATGGGTTTGGAGTACTAGAAGTTGGGCTAGGAAACGAAATGGGCGGAGTTTCAGAGCGTTTTTCTATTTATTTTTTTTTGGCAAGGGGGCACTTGTATTTAAAGACCTGATGGAAGCAAGCCTATCCGCGGCAGCCGCTGGTCTACATGCGACTCTATGTGGCAGGGCCCACATGGTGGGTCTCGTCGTCTCAAAGTTGTGCACTCCAAGCAACGTGATGTCAGATTCGAAACTTTCTAACTTAGATCGGAGTGTCCGTTTGAGGTGTGCTATACCTTTTCGAAAAGCCCTCACTGAGAGAGTCACAATGACATGGGACTAAACCTTTGCCAACTCCAAGAAGACGTGTTCATAACCGGATCTTCGTTCCTTCGCAGTTTCTCTGTTGAGCAGTAATGTGTTATTTTCACTCGGGATCACTGTTATGGTTCTTTCTGACCTTTATTGCATCAATTTGGCTTGATTTTGACCGGATTGGCTTCAAGTTGGTAAAATAACTATTTTTTTCCTCCAAGCGTTATCTTCTGTACTGGCACGGTCTTCGACTTTTTTCCTGGGGTTGTGTCCGAGGTTTTGATCTCAGCCGACTCTGTTTGTCCTAAGTTATCTCTGAGGCTGACTTGGTTTCCTAGGGTTGTCTCTGGGGATGATATTATGCTTCGGGGTTGTCTTCGAAGGTTAAATTGATCTCCCGGTGTTGTCTCTGGGGCTCCTGTACCTCCTGGGTTATCACCGGGGCTGCTTGACATCCTGGCATGGTCACCGGGGCTTCACTTGATATCCTGGTAGTGACCGGGGTTTGACTTGACATCCCGGTATAGTAACTGGAATTGAGCTTGACATCCCGGGGTTGTCGCCGGGGCTGTTTGACCTTCCATTATGGTCAACGGGGCTTCACTTGACATCCCAGTGTTGTCGGGGTTTGACTTGACATCCCGGTATAGTCACTGGGGCTTCACTTGACATCCCGGGGTTGTCACCAGGGCTGCTTGTTATCCCGGTGTGGTCACCGGGGCTTTACTTGACATTCCGGTGTTGCCGATGTTTGACTTGACATCCGGTATAATGACTGGGGTTGAGCTTGACATCCCGGGGTTGTCGTTGGGGCTACTGACATCCCAATATGGTTACCGGGGCTTCACTTGACATTCTGGTATTGCCGGGGTTTGACTTTGGTTTAAACTACTAGTGTTGTCTCCGAAAGATAAAAGATAATTTTGCCCTCCTATAGGGTTAGTAACAAGAATGCAAAATTTTGAGTGTCTACAGTTGCCCCTCTTTATCATGCTTGTGCAATGTAATGGAATGAATAGGATAAAGATTACTAGACACTGGAAATATGACATATGCAAATGTAATGCAATGCATGGCATTATAGGTTATGAATGTTAGATACCTTCGTGGTGATGGGGCTGACTGTTTACATCATTTTCTACTGGTAGGCCATCACTGGTAGGCCATTACTAGCTATACTCGTCATTTTCTGCTGGTAGGCTATCACTGGCTGTCGTCGTCATTTTCTTCTGGGGATAAAGTCTCCTATGATAGCCTTCACTGCATTTTCTTAACGCTTACTTGAACGGTAGTTGGCGAAGTCTAGGCCATCACCGAACCTTCCTCGATGCAACACTGGGTTGAAACCAATGGTTTACAATGTCCGTTGATATGTTTCTGTGGTGCTAGGCTATCGTCGTCTGTTTACACCACTTTCTGCTGGGGATAACGTTATCCATGATAGCCTTTTGGGGAACATTTTCTCTTGGCTGATATCATTGGACATCTCTAAACTTGACGTTGGGGTTGTCACCAACACCTTACGTCTCCCAATTAACTTTCTGACTTTCCTCCATTAGGGATATTCTAGTTGTGATGGGTTACTTCATTGGGGGTTCCCGATGCCTATCCTGATGATAGCTTAAACCGGTTCACATCATCGGATCTTTCCCGACGCTACGTTGGATTTGTCTCCAACGATTTGAACTACTGTTCAGTCGATGCTAATATTCCCGTGAATACTTACCCGATTGGATGTTTACACCGATCTATCGATCTGGACTTGATTCCTACTCGACTAGTAGTTTGCAGAATCGACTATCACCGAACCTTCTCGGTGTCTACTCGAACGGTAGTTTGCAACAGTCAGTTGAATCACCGGTCTTTCTCGGTGTTCCCTCTGGAGATTTAGATAACAGATTCCATCATCTGTCTTCTGTGGGGATAGACTGATACACTATTTTTGTCACTGGCTCATTCCTAATGCTTCGATGGAGTTGTTGCCAACGGTGGAACTACCATTTATTATGACCATTGCTGAAGTAGCCTTCAATGGCTTCACCACCGGATCATTCCCGATGCTTCGCTGGATTTTTTTCCACCGGCTGATAGTGTCAGACCCTCTGACCTTCACTGAAGTAGCCTTCAATGGCTGATATCACCAGATCATTCCCAATGCTTTGTTGGGGTTGTCGCCAACGGCTGATCGTGTCAGACCTTCTGACCTTTGCTAAAGTAGCCTTCAATGGCTGATATCACCGGGATGTTCCCGATGCTTCGCTGGAGTTGTCGCCAATGACTTAAATGTCAGAGCTTCGCTGAAGTAGCCTTCAATGGCTGATACCATCGGACCGTTCCTGATGAGTCACTGGAGTTGTCTCCAACGGCTAATCATGTCAGACCTTATGACCTTCGCTGAAGTAGCCTTCAACGGCTGATATGACCGGATCGTTCCCGATGCTTCGTTGGAGTTGTTGCCAACGGCTGATAGTGTACTAGTCAATCTCGACATGGGGGTATTCTTTCTGACAAATCAAACCCTCGGATGAACCTGGATGCCCTGGTACAGTCAGAACCTGCTGTTCACAATGTCGGACCTTCCCGACGCCCTGACAGAGGCAGTTTTCAGCAATTTTCAGTAGTTTTCATCATTGATCCCCGGATATCGCTTCAAGATGATAACTAATGGTTTACATGAAGATCTTCTCTTTGTCAGGAATCCACCGCTCATACCCAAGATTTCAGGCCAATCCGCTCAATCGCGTAACAGTTTTTTCTTAGATTTAACTTTACAGCTTCTGCCAACTCTGTTTCCACTCAGACTGGATCGAGTCGGAGGGGGTGGGACCCATCTTAGGGAGCCCCAGGTAGGGGTACGGCAGCCGTAGGTGGGGCTGCTCCCTCATGCGAGTTTAAGTTGAGCTCCCGTGGCTTTTTAAATTCATTTTCAGTTTTGAATCCTAAAGGAAATCCGACTTTCTTTCTCAGATCTACGGAGTTCAGGAAGCTTTTTTCAGATTCCGTCATAGCACAAACGCTCTGCACATCTCTGGTAACGTTTACATCCTTTCTTTTCCAGTTTTGACTGTTAGAATGTTGTACACCACGTAGTGCGCTTTTAAACACAATGTATCAAATATGCATGTATATATGGCTTGATAAAAATTTTCAGACTTAGTAAATATGCATATTTTATTGTGCTAAACGTTTTGATGTAAAAAAATTCAATTTTTGAGACAGTCAATTGACGCTCTTTTTGATCAGTTTACTCATCCTTTTTGAGGCCTAGTGAGCCTGGATTTTCAACTAAAAATGTCCATGGTAATTTAGCTACCATGTGGAGTTTACTTTTGATTTTTTTTCATAAATATGAACTGCTTTTGTTTTTGGGTAGGTGTGCTACTGAATGGCCACCTAGTCATGCCTGTGTGCATGCGGACAGTCCATTTTACAAAGGAGACTCTGGCAAAAAAAATTTAAAAGCCTGAGTATTTAATAAACATGCAATTTTGACTCTACTGGAGATTTTGGTTAACCCATGCATGTTTTAAGACTTACAAATGCAGGAATTACTGATTTAATTTAAAAAGCCATAGGTTTTAGGCTTACCTCACCTCTTCTGAGGTGATTTGGAGACTTTGTCCAGGTTATGGAGCTAGATAGACCCGGTAGTGCCAGCAGGGTCATTCCAGGAGTTAGACAGAGGAGAGTCTATGATGTTCCTTAGCCATGGCCGGCCCGGCCGCCTCAAAATTGGCTGAGTCAGTGATTTGTTCTATCCGGGTTGATCCGTCGGTTGATGTGGACGATGAGGATAAACCTTTTGTTGATCCTGTTTTAGGTCAGGCTCCACGTGCGGAGCTTCCAGCCATTGTGGTGCCACTTCAGGAGCTGTTGGGAGATTTGAGGCGCCATCCATCAAGATACCTTCATGCCAACGAGGTGACAGAAGTTTTTCTTCTAGATTTTCTTTCTTTCTTTTGCCATTTTCAAGGCATAGGCTTGATCCGGATTAGTCTTTTTGATGCAGGTTCCTGGCCTTACGCGACCCAGGGGGAATTGTTCAATGTGCATTCTTTGTACCATACTCTGCATCCGGAGTACAGAGCCATTGTTGACACCTGGGGGTTTCAGGCGTTCTTTTCTATCCTTCCCCGCCGTTGCCCTTGGGGTTATATGAGGGCTTTGTCTGAGCGCTGGTTCCACCAGACCCAGTCTATTCATTTGCTGGATTTTGAGGTGATGATGACTCCTATGGATTGGAGGTTCATCACCGGGATAGAATTCGCAGGTGAGCCAGTGCCGGTTGCGGCTGACATTTCACCTACTGTCGTTCGGTCCCTCTTGGGAGTTCCTGCGATGGCCATCAAGGGTCGGACGGTCCGTTCTGGTCCCTTAAGCGTAGATGCCCAAAGTGAGGCTTTGAATGAGCCTCTGCCTAATGATTAGAGCGTTAGAGATCGCATCCTATGGCGACTATTTTTAGTGATCATCAGGGGTTGTTTCCTTGCGGACAACTCCTTAACCATGTCCTTTGCCTTGGTCAGCGCTACTCGATAAGTAGAGCACCTCAGTGATTTCAATTGGGGTACCTACACCTTTGCCTATTTTATCTGAGGGATGCGCATGCGCTCGGAGGGTGTGACAGAGGCTTGGTTAGGCTTTTACCCATTCCTGCTGGTGAGTACATCTCTCTTGTACCTTTTTGATTTACTCATTTATATTTGTCAGTTTTGATCACTGAGGACTTTTGATATTTGCATGGCCAATTTTGGGCATATGAGAGACTTCCTTGCCTACGTCCTGCCACTACTTTGGGCTTAGAGACTTATCCTCGAGGACGGCGCTGGCATCACTCCACGTTTACGGAGGTCCCTGTAGCCGAGGGATTCACCCATTCCTGCCTGCAGCTAGAGCTATTGACTGCCGGGTCAATTTTGTGGGTCCTGTATACCTTAAACTTTTTGGCAGTCGGGTTTGAGGATGATTTTCCCACTGGCCAGGAGTTTGCATTATCCACTCGTCGAGTTCCATGACAGAGGGAGGCTGGGAGCTCTATTTAGGAGAGCGTGCTATTAGGAACACCACGGGAGATATCCACATTCCCTTTGTTCCTCTTGCTTGGCATCATTGGCCATTAGCTCAGCCACTCACATACATTCCTATGGTGGGAGTAGATGGCTTCACCATGTCAGAGGGTCCTTACAGCCAAGAGGCATTTCACAGCTGGTGGAGTCCTCGTACCATTGGGGCTCAGCCTTGCGCTACCCAGTTTATGGTAGACATGATGCCGAGGTCCGTGATGATGACAGACTGGATAGCTTGCCTCCGAGATCCTACTCATCTGGACCAGATTACTAGACTGACCCAGCAGTTGGAGAGAGCTTATTTGTTCATTAGGCACCTAGGCCGGGAGCCATCCGATGCAGACTCTTTTGATCTTTCCAGCTCTGGAGCGGGCCCTTCCATAGGTCCATTTTCTAGCAGCTTTGCAGGTGCTGATCCTCTCTTGTATCGATCGAACATTCCTACTGGCCGAGACTTTGTGACTTAGGAGGAGCTGGAGCAGGTTAATAGCCTAAAGACAGATATTCTTGATCTCTTAGGATAGCTTTTCTTGCTATATCTTTTGATAGGCCTCTATTTAGCTATTGGGCGACTGTGCCCCATTTCTCGCTATGTCTTTTGATAGGCCTCTGTTAGTAGTTGGGCGATTGTGCCTCATATCCCTGTACTTTTTATATTGTATTGTATGAGCATACAGAGATGATGCTTGCAGTATATAGTTTTTATAGAGATGCATGATATTTCCTATTTATTGGATCATGTTTATCATTGTCATTATACATGTATTATGTCATGGATATGCATTTAGACAGGTGAGTTTAGATTTAACCCCTGGATGGTCTTATGATACTGTAATACAGATGTCATTATCTACGGTCAGCCATATTGAGCACTCGTCACCATCCTTGGTAGCATCCTCATTGAGGTCATGGTACGATAGTCTGCCCCATACAGCCAGAGGGACAATAGAGAGGATGTTGGGGCATTCTTTGGCCATTCTAGATTTCCAGGTTCCGTATGGATTCGTGGTTGGCATTCTATCCTACTGGATACCTGAGCGACAGGTTTTTTGCTTTGGGCTCCACGAGTAGACTCCTACCTTAGAGGAGTATGAGCGTCTTACAGGCTTGGCACTGGACCTACCCTGCGCTCGCACAACTATCAGTGATATGAGGAGACCGTTTATGACTGTGTCGGGTCTGAGACGTAGAGTAGTCACCAAGGAGATCATTTCAAGACATGTGATATCCATCGACTTTCTAATCGATCGCTTCGGCCAGCTAGACAGCTACGATAGACACTCTGGGGATTTTATCATTTCGGTAGAGGAGTGGCAGTTGGCCCGGGTAGATGTCTTGTTGATGTGCGTCATGACATATGTATACATGCCACTATATTTGGACCATTTGGATATTGGCTTGATGATCATGGTTCATGCCCTCAGACAGGGTAGGTCTATTCTGCCGATGATACTGGCCGAGACCTTGAGGTCGGCTACCTTTTGCAGTACCTATCCAGAGGGGTTCTTTAGAGATAGCTCTATCCTGTTGTATGTATGGCTCATGACACATTTGTGTCTGATTGGCACCATTAGACACCATGGGTAATGCTTTACCCATGACATAACCATGTCTTATTCCTTCCAGCCAGCAGAGTGTTCGAATGCAGCGACATGGTCGGCCTTTTTGTAAGATATTGAGCATCCCGTTTTGATCCTACTATGCTCAGAGATTGTATCCCCTTACAGCTTCATCACTCATGTAGTCGGCATAGACTATTTGCCCCTAGCAGGATTGAGAGGGGTGACGACTTACCATCCGTTGGCAGTTATGGGTCAGTTCGATCAGTTCCAGAACCTTCACCAGTTTGAGGGGGCGATTGATAAGCGGATATTAGCTTCATCTTTATCGTCATCAGACGTGATCATGATTTATGAGTGTTGGAATCATAGGGAGAGGGCGAATTTCTCTACTAGATATTCGGATCGCTCTCTAGAGTATTCAGCATGGTTGGATGCCGATATAGCAGTAGATGCGATTATCCAGTTAGCTTCGATCATAGATTCAGATTAGGAAGAGCCTATGGAAGATACTGATTCTCCCACTGAGGATGAGTTGTTCACCGGCTTGACTGCACTTTGGTTAGTGACCCTCCGAGAATTCCCACCGGGACAGATCCAGTTATTGCTGATTCACTAGCTCAGATGACTTTTGAGAGAGATCAGGCTAGGGCGTTGATGTTGACAGCCATTTCTAGCAGGGATATAGCTTTCGCCGCTAAAGGCGAGGCTCGAGCTACTCGGGATGCATCATTGGTTAAGAGAGACGAGGCTCGATCTTCCTGAGATGCAGCTCTTGAGGAGAGAGATAAGGCTCGATGTGTCAGAGATGCAGCCTTTGAGGAGATTAAGAAGGCATTAGTTTTCTGGGATGCTGCTTATGCTGAGAGGGATGAGGCCATAGCTACCCGGGATGTCTATATGGCAGACAGCATAGCACTCAGATGGTACACATATAGCCTGGTTGGAGAGATGAGTGTTTTTATAGATGGCCACAGTAGCACTATGCAGATGGCTGTGGATATTCTTTCCCGTATGGAGGCTGAGGGTATTGAGCTTGCAGCTACTCCTCCATCTTCAGAGAGAGATTCCATGTTGGCACTGTTATCCCGCTTAGCCACGGGTTCATAGACTAGCTTTTTTTTCCTGTACATACTAGATCAACCATTTTTGTTATGTACAGGACACAGTGTATATATCAAACAGTATTATATATCATGGAAATATATTTTGATTCACTTTCCTGTTGGATATGTATTGTCATTGCTGAGTGACTACCACTTCTTTCATGACTTGCTGTTGTTGTTGTATCATGAGCTTTTCCTTGATGGACGGACAGTGAGATGTCAGAGAATATCTCAGATGGGCCTGTTGACCAGGGAGACTTGATAAATTTTCGATTTTATCAGGTTTCGGTGTCTTGGGACTGGTTTTTTATTTGGGTTTTTGTTCTTTCTTTGAAAGTTATACCGCACCATGAATGGTTGCTTACGTACTCCCGGGTGGAGGGAGATCAGGTCATTCGTAGTTGAAGTTATGTGTGAAAAGTTTGAGAAGTGTTTCTTTTGAGTTTGGTTTGATGGGTTTTTGAGTTTTTTGTTTGGTTTAACCGTACCAGAAATAGCTGCCTACGTACTCCTGGGCGGAGGGAGATCAGGTCATTCGTAGTTTGATCTTCTAGTAAAAACAGAAATGATTTAATTGTGTCGCAGGACCAGGATGATGGCTGGCATGTGTTTTAGATATAGTACCTTTTCACGGTGTCTGAGTTGATAAGTTGGGAAAATTTGCTCCCGTCCATCTCTTGCAATCTGATAGCTCTTCTGTCAACACTTCTTTGACAATGAAAGGACCTTCCCAATTCGGGGCGAACTTTCCTTTGGCTTCATCCTAATTGGCCAGAACTTTCTTCAATACCAAGTCATTCTCTTTGAACTTCCAATTTTAGATTTTCTTGTTGTATGATCGAGCAATCCTTTGCTAATATAACTGCCCGTGGAAAATGGTTGTAGCCCTCATTTCATCTATCAAGGACAGTTGGTGGTACCGCTCTTGCAACCACTGATCTTCTTCCATCTAAGTGTCTATTAACACCTGCAAGGACTCCATTTCCACTTCTATGGGAAGTACTGCTTCCATGCCATAGACCAATGAGTAAGGGGTAGCCCCAGTAGAGGTACGCATTGACATCCTGTATGCTAACAGAGTCAGAGGCAACAGGTCAGACCATCCTTTGTGATTGGGGGGCATTTTTTGCATGATCTTCTTGATGTTCTTATTGGCCGCTTCGACAGGACCATTCATCTTGGGCTGGTAGATGACGGAATTGAGATGCTTGATACGAAACTTGCTGATTAAATCTCTCATCATCTGATTGTTTAGGTTCTTGGCGTTGTCTGATACGATCACCTCCGGTTGTCCATATCGACAGACGACATTGTTTCTGATAAAACCAATGATTACCTCCTTGGTGACTTTGGAAAAAGAGGCATCTTCAACCTACTTGGTGAAGTAATCGATTATGGTGAAGATAAATCGATGTCTGTTGCTGGCTTTGGGTTCTATCAGCCCAATCACGTCCATTCCCCACATGGAGAAAGGCCATGGCGAACTCATATTGTGCAGCTCATTTAGAGGAGCGTGAATAGCATTTCTATGGACTTGGCATTAGTAGCATCGCCTGACGTGATCATTGCAGTCAGCTTTGAAAGAGATCAAATAATGCCCGGTTCTTAATATCTTATTGGCTAACAAATGACCACTCATGTGTGGACCGCAGACTCCACCGTGCACTTCATTCATCAATCTATGGGCTTGCTCTTTATCGAGGAATCGTAACAGGCCTATTCCAGCATCCTTTTTGTAAAGTGTGCCTCCTCTTAGATAGAACTTCATGGCCATCTTGTGAATTCACTTTCGTCTATCTTAGCTTGCCTCAGCTGGTGTAGATCCATCTCAGAGATATTCCTTGATGTCTTGATACCAAGACTGATTGATAGGAGGTATTTCATCTGATACTTCTCCAATATAATTCCCGTATATCAGGGCTTTTTGGTTTGTGAATTTGATGTCGGGAATTCCCCTTCTACCCGATACGTTGGTTAGGGAAGCCAAAGTTGCCAATACATCTGCAAAATCATTCCTTCCTCGAGGGATGTGGATGAAGGTTATCTCTTCAAAATCCATGGATATAATGATGACCTGCCTATGATAGGGTAGCAAATGCAATTCTTTGGTATGATACGCCCCAGTGGTTTGTCTAATGACCAACTCAGAATCTCCAAAGACTAATAGACGCTTGATACCCATGGACTGGGGTAATTTCATCCCAATTATAAAGCCTTCATACTCAGCCGTGTTGTTGGTGTTGACAAACTACAACTTAGTAGCCATAGGATACTGCTCTCCTGTACCAGAGATAAGAACTGCCCCAGCTCCGGCACCTTCCACCTTTATCGCTCCATCAAAATACATTCTCTAGGGTTAGACTGTATTCTCTTATCTGATTTGCTGAAATGTCATGATCCCATCATCTGGGAAATAAGTTTCCAAAGGTTCAAACCCTCCTGATGGTGCTTCGGCTAGTTGATCTGCAATGCCCTAACCTTTGATGGATTTCTGAGTCACGTAGACAATGTCGAAATGTTGGAGGATCAACTGCCATTTGGACAGTTGATAATTTAACATTGGTTTGCCAAATATGTACTTCAGTGGATCCATGTGGGATATGAGGTAGGTTGTATGCCCATGCAGCTAATGTTGTAACCTCATGGCGGCTCATGCCAATGCACATCATGTCTTCTCAATCAGGGTGTACTTCTGTTCACAGCTGCTAAATCTTTTGCTAATGTAGTAGATAGCTCTCTCCTTGCTACTATCATATTTTTGTCCCAGCATACAGCCCATTGCGTTGGCATTGACAGACAAGTACATAAACATGGGAACTTCATCCCTCGGGGGTACCAAAATAGGCACTTTGATCAGCTGCTTTTTGATGGCAAGGAAAGATTTTTGGCAATCCTCATTCCATTTCATGGAGGAATTCTTCCTTAGTAGCTTGAAAATGGGTTCACAAGTTGCTGTGAGCTAGGAAACGAATCAGCTTATAAAATTGATCCTTCCCAGAAACCCCCGTATTTCCTTCCTTGTGCGGGGCACCGGCATCTCTGTGACGGTTTTAATCTTGGCGGGATCCAGCTCAATGCCTCTATTACTCACCAACAATCCCAACAACTTGCCTGATTTGACACCAAAAGCACATTTGGCTGGATTCAGCTTGAGGTCGTACTTACGCAACCTGTTGAATAGCTTTCTGAGATGGCTGATGTGATCGTCCTCCTTTCGGGATTTGACGATGATGTCGTCCACATAAACCTTTATCTCCTTATGTATCATGTCATGAAACAGGGCCATCATGGCACGCTGATATGTGGCACTGACATTGATGAGGCCGAAAGACAATCGTCTGTAATAGAAGGTTCCCCAGGGAGTGATGAAAGATGTCTTCTCCCTGTCCTCTTCAGCAACCATGATTTGATGGTAACCAACAAAGCAATCCATAAAAGAATACATGACATACTATGCCGTATTGTCTATCAAGATGTGGATGAACGGTACCGGGAAATTATCTTTAAGGCAAGCTTTGTTCAAATCCTTGTAATCCACACATACTCGTACCTTCCCTCCGGGTTTAGGCACGAGAACTATGTTTGACAGCCACTCCGGGTAAGTTGATACCATAATAATGCCGACTTTGAATTATTTGACAACCTCTTCTTTGACTTTCAGACTCCATTCAGGTTTCAATCGCTTGAGCTTCTGCTTAACTGGCTTGAATCCATCTTTGATGGGGAGTCAATGGATGACAATGTCAGTGGACAAGCTAACCATGTCTTCATGCGACCATGCAAACACATCCTGGAACTGAGTTAGGATTTCAATTAGGTCGGTTCTTTGGTCTGGGGTGAGGTCTAGGCCTAGCTAGAATTTTTTGAGGTTTTCTGAGGTTTCGATACTGATAGCGGTGGTTTGATCAAGGTTTGGTTTGGGTTTATCTTCGACCCATTCTTTGATTTCCTTGGGCACCTCATAGTCATCTATCTCCTCTTGATCAATCTCCATCAAGTTGAGGTTCAGTTCTACATCAAAGTTGTAGTCACTGTGACAGGTTTGCAACTCATCAGCAAGGATAAACAAATCCAATTATGGAGTCCTGAAAACAAAATTCTTTCGCTTTAATATATGAGACTGTTTGAATATACAAAGCATTTAGCAAAGCATGAAAAAAGTTACGATTATAGTTGTGCAACCAAAATAAGAAGTAAATGAAACCATGTTACATGGCAGACGGACTCTCTGCCCTTTTACCCTTTTTGAATGAGTCAAGGGACGCTGCTCTAGTTGTCCAGGGTCAAATTCTCATAAATAGGGGGGACCAAGGAATTGTGCTCATCTATCTCATCTCTGACGATGACTGAGAAATCCTTTAGATCAAGGCTGGTATTCTTCTTAGAATTGTCGCCCTTCCCCTTCTTAATGGGAGGAATTTGGATCCGATCCTCTTCATCACTGTTTGGGATATCATTATTCATCCCCTCGTAGTGCATCAGAAAATACATGTTGGCAAATGGGTCTCGTCCTTCATGCATAAACTTTTCTTTTCCCTTTTTGCTCTCCCCATCAGGCTTTGGAGCTTTTCTCTCACTTATTGGTATGATTGGAGGAAACAACATAGCTGACATAACAGCAAGAATCTTCCTCATTGGCTTCACGAATCCGGCATCAGTGAGGTTTGGCAGTAGTATAGTGGAAGCATAAGCCTTAGGATGCTTGTGTTGGTTCCGGTGGTTTGACCCGAATGAATAGCCCAATCCATCTTTCCCTGATTGGGTCGAGATTTGTACCGGACTTTTAATACCTTGCAAATTCTTTCCTAACCCTTCTCCGAGGTGGAAACCCAAAGATACCATCTTCTGACCCACCGTCATTACTTCGGGGGAAACTTTTGGGTTCAAGGTTGGTACCCCAACAGGTAAGTACTGAGTATTTCTCACCTCCAAGGCTTGAAAACTAGCAGGTTCAATCCCTTTGTCCAGATAAATCACCGGCATGTCTCCCTGTATGAAGAAAGGGTATTTTGGTTCGGCATTTACCATGATTAGGTTGCCATTGATAATGTACTTGAGGTGATGATGAACGGTAGATGGAACAGCTCCCGCTATGTGAATCCACGGACTTCCCATTAATAAATTATATTCGGTGGTAATATTGAGTTCCTGGAAGGATACATAGAAAGTGTGGGGACCAATCTCCAGCAGTAGCTCAATTTCTCCCACAACTTGTTGGTGAAACCCATCGAAAGCCCAGATGACCACATAACTGGTACGGATCCAGTTTGGGTTGATCTTCATTCTTTCCAACGTATCATAGGGACAGATATTCAGAGATGATCCTCCATCTATAAGCACACCTCCGATCACATACTGATAAGTACACAATATTCATAATTTTTTTATTCCTTTACGTTTGGTTTTATTGCATGTTTCATATGTATATGAGCTTAATAAGTTGTTTATTGTTTTTAGGTGAATTAAAGCTAAAAGGATGGAAACAAGTTGATTTGGAGTTGAATTGAAGAGAAAAAGAAATCTTGGAAATCTTGGATTTTTGGAAAAGTTTCTAAATGTAGATTTTGGCATCTTTCTACATGGAATTGGATTGATATTGCTATTAGAATTAGGATTGTTTTGGACTGAGATTTTATTTCCTTATTAGATTCTATTTCTTTATGGAAACTAGTTATGATTTGTAATTCCTTTTAGAATTTGGATTTCTAGTTCTCATAGGATTTAGGACTTTGTCTAGCACTATAAATAGATGTAATAGTCATGGTATAATTCATTCTATCATCTACAATATTGAAGACATGAACTAACACTTTCAATTCAATTCTGAAGGGATGTTGAACTTTGTTCGTAATTAATGGTTTGAATAAGTTTATTTTATTTATTCCATCATATGTGAGATTTATTCTGATTATCTACATAAACTTCTTGTATGCTATTCAATTTACTAACGTGATTTTGCAGGATTAAATTAGTAAATTGATATCTTCTGTTAGATTAAGATATATATTAAGCAAATGATGTATATCAGATCATAAGTAGAAATTAATGATATTTGATTGTGGTCAAGCTTTTGAATATTATTAAAGTTTTCAGAAGACAAGTTAAATAATTCCTGATTGTGTAATTATTGCTTGGAATAATCTAATTCTCATTCTTCATGCTTCTATTGTATTAAAACTAGATTGATAGTTTTAGGTTATATGATAGTTAAGGTCTTTTGTTGGCGATCGTCGCATTAGATTTACACTTAAGGAGAATTACGGGTAATTAGCGATTACGGTTATCTAGGGTTGTTAATCTCATAGAAGGATAAATACTGTGAAACTTAATTATTCCATAATTGTGAAAAGGCGATATTAAACTGAATAAGTGAAGCTTTTTATTCATTGTTAATTCTTATTAGTTTATTCTTGTTAATTTAGTTTAATCAATTCAAAACCCCCTTCTTATTGGAAACAATTGAATAAATATAAAATAAATCACTCTCTGTGGGATCGATCCTTGCTTACTACTGTGCTAATTGTTTGAATTTGTAAAGTGAAAGTGAGGTTAATTTAGGAGTGTAAACGACAGCTCCCAAATTTTATCGCCGTTTCCGGGGATTGTTATTTATTTTTCTTTATTCTTTGTTTTCATTTATTTTTATTATTTTCTTTTTCTTTTTTTTTTATGACTCAACCCTCTCACTTTATTGACTTAAATTTTGATCAAGAGATAGAGAAAACTGCAGATACAAAAGAAGCTTTTGTTCCATTACTTGAAGAGGAAGAGATGGCGGTGCCACAACATAACAGAACTTTGAAAGAACTTGCTACTTTTGATCTGAATCAACAATCTTTTTGTATTAAGTATCCTACTTTAGATGTTGTTTTTGAACTTAACTCTGGACTAATTCGTCTTTTGCCTTCTTTTCGTGGTCTTACAGGTGAAAATCTATATAAGCATCTAAAAGAGTTTCACGCGGTGTGTTCCACGATGAAAGCACAAGGAGTGGAGGAGCACTGGTAGATAAAACTCCAGACACTGCAAAGAAATTAATTACAACCATGACAGCCAACTCACAGCAATATGGTACTAAGATGACTCATACATCACAAAGGGTAAAGGAGGTGAACACTTGTAATCTTGAGCAATAGGTTTTTGAATTAACCGCTATAGTTCGACAAATAGCTGCAAGGAATACGCAAGGTTTTCAGCAAGCTCAACCTCAGTACCACACAGAAAACCAAGAAGTACCTGTCAATTCTGGGACATCTATAGAGGATCTGTTCAAGGCATTCATGAACCAAACACAACAGTTCATGAATCAGACACAATAGTTCCAGCAGGAGACAAGAACTTCTGTTCAAGATCTGAGGGACCAAGTTGGTCAGCTTGCAACCACAGTAGGAAGTTCATTTTCTCAAACTGTTGGGAATGTAAGTGCAATAACAATGAGATGTGGTGCAGAGGATTGGCAGCAAGGAAAGTCAATGCTTTTAGAAAAAAATAAGTTAGACAATAGTGAAACAAGCAGCAGTGTTGTACTCAAGCATAAATTTCCACCTCTTTCAGCTTATGAACCGATACTACCTTTTCCCCAAGTTCTAAGAAGGAATTGGAAAGTCGGAAAAAATTCAGAGTTATATACAGAGTCGCATGAAAAATTTCTAGAAGAAATGGTGAAGTGGGAGCAAGAACTTAAAGATGATGAGGAGTTCTCTAGCGAAAACCAGTTGGAAGTACTTCAGGCTACTACTGAATTTGAAGAAGAAATCAGGTATTCAAAGTCTGAAAAGGATGAACAAGAGGAAGAGGAGAACAATTTGATAAGTTCTATAGATCTTTACAAAGAGGATATAGATGATACATCGGTGCCAACAACAAAAACACACCATGATACATACCATGGGACCTTAACTATGGAATTGGATGAGGCACATGTCCAGTTCAGCATATATAAAGTTAAAGGGTATCTTGGTAATATTAATTCTACTTTTTCTACGGATGTTGTTGACTCTATAGTGCAGGAATCTCTTGAGAAAATATACAAGGAGGATTTGAGGGCTGAAATGGAGCAAAATCAAGATCTGAAGGATGTCCCTGATGAATTGAAATCTTTACCAGTCTACCTGAAGTTCACAACTCTGATTACATAGAATGAGAAGGATGATGTCAAGCCAATGACAATAAACAAGGGCAGCTGCTTGGGAGGCAACCCAAAATCTCATATTTAATTTTTCTATCCCTTTACTTATTAGTTTTTTTTACATGTAGTTCTTTCTTCTTTGCATGATTTTCTTACATTGGGGACAATGTAAGGTTTGAGTGTGAGGGGGAAGATTTAGGTTTTTATTTTATTTAGGATTATTTATCCAATTTTGATAGGAAATTTGAAAATTTGATGCCTTTTGAAAAATTTGAGTTCCATAATTCTATTTTCCTATGTGTTCGAACTTTAAAATAAAAAATTGAAAATCAATGCTAAATTTCAAAATATGTTTGATGCTTAATTGGTTAATGATTGAGAAAAACTAAGTCATGATCCATAGTAATTGACTTGAATTGAATTTGTGTCGCATGAGTACTTGAACATGTGATATATGCTCATTTGGCTTAGTTATCTGTGGAGTTGTCTATGTGCACTAATATCATGCTTTAGAACTATTGAACTGCGTATGCTTTTGGCAGAACCATGTGGAAAAAAAATCAAAAAAGTTGAAAATCAAAGAAATTGTTGAAAAAGAGAAAAAGAAGCAAAAGAGAAACCATGTGGTAGGATGAGATGGAGCGTAAAACGCACTCTCCCATAAACACGTGCGAATAAGTGAGATGGAGCATAAAATGCACTCACTTACAAAAAAAATTGAGGAAGGTGAAACAGAGCATAAAATGCATTCACCGGAAACAAAGAGAAAAATGGAAAAGTTCTTGTAAAAATAAAGCAGGAAAAGTATGTATTGAGTTTTGAGTGGTGTGCACGATTTTTGCTCCATGGTAACTAAGTTGAGTAAGTGTGTGGATCATAGAAGAGTGCTTATGTGGATACAATTTGAATTAATAAAATTCATTGGTGAAGTGGCAAGGTTGTTATCTTGAGTTGATTAATGAATCATTAATTATGTTTTTGTGGGTATAGTGTTGATAATCATGATTTGATCTTAAAATCTTTTGACATTATGGTTGAGTAGAGTTTTTTTAGAAATCAAACTTTTGGTTTATACGAGGACGTGTAAAAGTCTAAGTGTGGGGGGATTTGATAAGTACATAATATTCATGATTTTTTTATTCCTTTACGTTTGGTTTTATTGCATGTTTCATGTGTATATGAGCTTAATAAGTTGTTTATTATTTTCAGGTGAATTAAAGCAAAAAGGATGGAAATAAGTTGATTTGGAGTTTAATTGAAGAGAAAAATAAAATTTGAAAATCTTGGATTTTTTGAAAGTTTCTAAATGCAGATTTTGGCATCTTTCTACATGAAATTGGATTAATATCGCTATTAGAATTAGGATTGCTTTGGACTGAGATTTTATTTTCTTATTAGATTCTATTTCTTTATGGAAACTAGTTATGATTTGTAATTCTGTTTAGAATTTGGATTTCTAGTTATCACAGGATTTAGGACTTTATCTAGCACTATAAATAGATGTAATAGTCAGGGTATAATTCATTCTATCATCTACAATATTGAAGACTTGGACTAACACTTTCAATTCAATTCTGAAGGGATATTGAACCTTGTTCGTAATTAATTGTTTGATTAAGTTTATTTTATTTATTCCTTCATATATGAGATTTATTCTGATTATCTACATAAACTTCTTGTATGCTATTCAATTTACTAACGTGATTCTGCAGTATTAAATTAGTAAATTGATATCATCTGCTAGATTAAGATACATATTAAGCAAATGATGTATATCAAACCATAAGTAGTAATTAATGATATTTGATTGTGGTCAGGCTTTTGAATATTATTAAAGTTTTCAGAAGACAAGTTAAATAATTTTTGATTGTGTAATTATTGCTTGGAATAATCTAATTCTCATTCTACATTCTTCTATTGTATTAAATCTAGAATGATAGTTCTAGGTTATATGATAGTTAAGATCTTTTGTTGGCGATTGTCACATTAAATTTACACTTAAAGAGAATTGCGGGTAATTAGCGATTGCGGTTATCTAGGGTTGTTAATCTCATGGAAGAATAAATACTATGAAACTTGATTATTCCATAATTGTGAAAAGGAGATATTGATCTGAAGAACTGAAGATTTTTATTCATTGTTAATTCTTATTAGTTTATTCTTATTAATTTAGTTTAATCAATTCAAAACCCCCTTCTTATTGGAAACAATTGAATAAATATAAAATAAATCACTCTTTGTAGGATCGATCCTTGCTTACTACTGTGCTAATTGTTTGAATTTGTAAAGTGAAAGTGAGGTTAATTTAGGAGTGTAAACGACAGCTCCCACATACCCTGATAATATCACTGCTATATGTTGGGACTTGCGATGACCCGTCCCCTCTGTGGGTATATCATCTTCAGTGAAAGATATCACATTATTGTTGAAGATGTGTTCTATCATATGACGAAATTTCTCAACATTCACTGTTCTTGGCAGATGGACTTCCTCTAGTACTTTCACCAGAATGTTGCGATGATCCACCGAGGATAAAATAAGATCCATGATGGACATCTGCTTAGGTGCATCCTTCAAGCTTTGCACCACCTTATTCTCATTATGCCCCATTTTGCTAAGGAATTCTTTGATTTTCTCTTCAGCCACCTTCCCTTTAGCTTTGATGACTGAATTAATCACCCATTAAGGTAGGTAAAGTAGGTTTTCCTTGTATATGCTGGCAATATTATTTGAGGTGGAACCTTCACCCTTCCCATAGTTCCATGGAACTCTTTTCAGACTGATCACTGGATACTGCGGTCTTAAAGAAAATATTAAAGGTTTGGGTGCGGCTACCTTCACAGGATTTAGTGCTTCTTGGACCCCTTTCCCTGGCAGTATTAAGGGTGTCCCAACTAGCTCCTTTTCACAGGAAATAACAACCATTGTTCCCTGATTCTATGCCATGGGAATAAAAAGGGCTTCCTCACTGGGATAGCCGTAGTCTTAATTTGCTTTTATCAACTCACCACTTTCAATCAGATTCTGAATTAGGTGATGAAGTCCCTAGCAATCCTTGGTGTCATGACCAGGTGCATTAGAATTGTATTGGCAGATTCTGTCAGGCTTGAATTTTTTGGATCGAGGGTTTATCGGGGGTAACAAATCTGCAACCATCCCTTCATTGATCAGCATTTTGAGGATTTCCTTTATTGGATGGTTCAAATTAGTGAAGTTTCTCTGAAAGGCAAACTCCCTATCTACTTGAAACTTTTCCTCCTTGGCCACCTTGTCGACCCAGGTTCATGCTCATAAAATTGGTAATGATCCCTCATGCTAATGGGACTAATTTTTGGTGTGGGAGGACTCGCTTCATGCTGGTTGGTCTGATTTATCAGCTGTCTGGTTATCTGATGTTGATGCATGACCAGATCTGCCAACTATCCAATCTGCTCCTTAATGGATTTGATTTCTTGTTCCATCAGAAACAACCTTTTTGAGAGTTCCCAACTATCTGGGCTTGATTGAGTTGACTCTCCAACATAACGAAGGTATTTGGATCCTTCTCCACTCTTCGTACTGATCATGTTGACACTCTCCTCTTTGTGCTGAAGGAGGGGATTGTCTTGCACGTGCGGTTGCTCCGGTTTGGTCACCACAATCTCTCTGTTGTCTATTAAGTCTTGAATTTTGTGCTTGAGAGACCAACAGTCCTGTGTAATATGGCCCAGGGATCCGGAATGGTATCCGCACTTCTTGCTTGGGTTGAAGTTCAGTCCACCAGTACTGGTTGGTGGAAGGAGTTGAACAATCTTCTTCTGCGCTGTCAATAGTTTCAGCACATTCTCGAGTGAATCCCCTAAAGGGGTGAACATTCTCGGACGTCTAGCCTCCATAGTTTTCTAAAATAGAGGATTAGAAGGTTGGGCTGGAGCTTGAAAAGGGGAATAGTTCCTCCTTTGAATGGGCATGCTGCTCGACTCGCTCCTCTGATTCTGTCCTTGAAGTATTTAGGACACTTCTTCTTCTTTCTTCTTTCAGCCATTTCTCTGTGCTTGATCATCTCCGAGAATGGTTTTCCTATGCTTGCTAGGACCCACTACTGCATAGAAGGCTTTATGCAACACCCCTATTTTGTTGCATAAACCCTACTTTGCCGTTGCATTAGCCTTTTTGCAACGGTCACCTAAGCGCCGCATCTACCTCCGTAACATATTCTCATATGCAACGGTTTTTTGAGCTTATGCAACGGTTGGCAAATCCATATCAATTTAGGTACTATATGCAACAGTTTTTTGGTGAAGCAAATGCCACGATTTGTTTCCACAATATGCAATGCTTTTGAAAACAAAATACCACGATTTTATCTCCAAATATGCAACGCTTTCTTAAACTAAATACCACGGGTTTTTGGCAAAATATGCAACGCTTTTATAAACTAAATACCACAATTTTTTGTCAAAATACGCAACGCTTTCGTAAACTAAATGCCACGATTATATAAGGCAAATACAACGGTCAGAATATTTAATGCCACGGCCACAATATTATATGCAACGCTTATGATAGTTCACAAGTTTTGCTAATGCCACGGTATTTGTTGTTATATACAACGCTTTGTAACAACTAATACCACGATTTTTATTTTCATATGTAACGCTTAAGTATAGAAAATGCCACGGTTTGCATATCATTATGAAACAGTTTAAAAAGATTTTGTCCCTTTAATCATTTTATGCAATGCTTTTGGAAATAAAATGCTACGCTTTTCAAAAGTACTCTATATAAATAATAAAAGTTCTTAAGGAACATAGTATATACAACGATTTCATATATAAAATAACTATTTAATAGCTAATAATACTACAAAATCCCAATATATTCATCTACATAAGCCGGACACGACCTTTTACTGCACTCCCAAATCTCCCACAATCTCATTTAACAACTGGCTTTTTTCACCATTACATTCTTCAGCTTGAATCTTTTTGATGCGAACCTGAAACATTAGAGGACTTTGACTAAAGTGATTAAAACTTCTCACAAGACAAATAAAACTTCTAAGTATTTATAAAACGCATAAAAGTTGAACCATATACAAGTTTCCCTATATCATTTAGATCATTAATAAAATTGAATTGATTGCATAACTACACAGGTTTACATAAGGAAAAAGAAATTACTAGTGGACGAACTACAAAAATGCCACATATGGCTCTGAAAAATTAACTTTGTTCTCGTGGACAATGAAAAAGTTATTATAAAACAGGTTTGACTCGTAATGAGTAAGAAGTATTAAGATTAAACGCATTATGGAATGAAATATAACAACTGTCATATCTAATATGAAGAGGTTAACGAAATAAAATAGTAAATAGGTACTAATTTATAAATATTTTGAGAGCCGGATAACTTGAATAGCATCCAACCACAAAGAACTAATTGTGCTGGGAGGATACATGATATTCAAGAACCAATAGCTTGTTACCAACAAGTTTATAAAGTATGCAACAAATATTAATTTTCTATTTTTTATGTATATAGATTTGGCTACTAAGTATAATTTCTCCACTTGAATTTATCAATGACAACGACTCTTAGGGAATTAGTTGAATGATTTCTTTAGCCTTTTATAACATGATTATAACCAATATAAAATTTTGGAGGAATTAAATTATATAGCGGATAGAAATTTTTAAAACCTGCTGAGAAAGCACTTGTTGAAATGAGAAGTCCTCATATTGCCAAATAAAAAGTACAAACATATGGTTATTAAAATGAACTTTTAAGTAAATGTATTTGAACCTCACTATAAGGAAAAAGGTTATTTCTGACGGAATTTTCCGTCAAAAATAAGTATATTCCGTCGGAATTAACTTACTTTCGACAGAAATATTAGTCGAAAATTCGGCCGAAAATATGCAAGTCGGAAATAAGTCCGTCGAGAATTCTGTGGAAAATAACTTATTTCCGATGGAATATTTCCCACGAAAATTCCGTCGAAAATAAGTTATTTCCCACGGAATAAAGTTATTTCCCACGAAAAATTCCGTCGGAAATAACCTTTTGAAAAAAATAAAAAATAATAAAAATTCTGTTTTCTATTTTTCCTAGGTTTTCAAACTAATTCATGTCCTACAATATTTATTAAAATGAACTTTTAAGTAATAATGTATTTGAACCTATTCGTCAGTAAAATTATACCGCGTATGATTTTTGTCCAACTCTTGAACACTTATAGTTTGATTTCTGAATTGATGTGCATCACCGTCTGCAAAATGGTTTTCTGAAATTGATAGGCTTCCATTACTTTCATCCTATAAGGATGGAACAAGACACTTGAGATATAACCTATATCTAGATAGAGACATACTTATAACTACAGTAATATGTAGCAACATATCTAATCTCTATAGCACATGAACATAAAACTACAGTACCTCTCTCTGTGTTGGAACAAACTTCCAAGGCATTCCATCAGCAACATCAGCATTGAACTGCACCACGATCTCCCTGTAGTTTAATAACAAGAAATCATCAAAAGAAGTTGCATAAAAAATAATAACAAGGTTTTTGTATTGATTGAAGGGAAATATATTCTCAAGATTTTGCAGGATAAACAGACTTCAATTTATAGAGTTAGAACATTTAATGATCCTCTGTTGGCTCAGGTTAGAGTTTGAATTGAGTCCAGCTATTATATCATTATACCTAGTACAAAGATAAAATGATAATGCATCATTTACAATAAACTTATTTATACTCAAGTAGTTAGTAGAACAATTAATGATCCTCTGTTGATACCATCCATTCTTGAATCGGTTTCAAATTTAGGGTTTATGTAAAAGAACACCTACAAAAGAAGTCACAAGTTTTATACGGTTGCAGATCTGTCTGTATATACTAGTAGAACAAATCGAACAATAGAGCAAAAGGTTCACTTATAGGCATGTCAATCTGCTCCCCAGGTAGAAGTCTCTGCTCCTCGAAGCAAAAGCATTGTATTTTATTGAAATAAACCGCAACCTGAAAAATGTCACCATTTTCATTTACTAGAAAGTTAAGCAAGTCATAATAAACCCATTGGGGATTTTCCACAATTCAATGAAACTTCACTTTTGCCTAAAAACTAAGGTTCATATTGACTATTGACTAATTATAGTTATCCTGCTATATAAAAGCTATGAAACTCAAGTGTACTAAACAATCGGGTAGGAAAAGATGACAAGCCTTCCGCATAATAATTAGAAAAGGAAGTTAAAAGCATCTGATGTTTTAATTGAGTCATTTGAGGCTCCACCTTTGATCATTAAAAGCCACTAATAGTACTATGTAATACTCATTTTAAGACACCAGATGGGCTATTCATATGCCCTTCAATTTTGACAGAAAATACTTAGTGAACTTCACTCTATGGTTTAGAATGTTTTAATCAAGCATATAATGTTAGTGTTTCTATGGCAATCATTATTCTTCAAAGCGGCGAAAAAATGCTATAATGGGTCCTTCCAAGCATATGGAATGTTGAAACCATGCAGTCAACGTAATAATGGTTTGAATGCTCAAATATAGGGGCATAGTTTGCCACTTAAATCACTAGAACATTAAACACATATAGTCAATTAAAATCAATGAAGAGACAAAAACATATAATAATGCTATAGCTGTTTACTCACTTTCTCTGGATCCCTCATCACCAAAAACTCCAGCACTTCTTGGAACACCTAAGGAAAGAAAAGAGCACAAATAACAACACCTCATCCTGTACACTAAACATCATACTATCAAAAAGTAAACAGAGTTGAGCAATAGAAAGAAGTAAAATTATATGCAATATATTTAGCACCAAAAACATAGACAAAAAATTCCTATTGTGTACAACACTTATAATTCAATAATTCCACCTGAAGAAAAATAACTTTTAGCTGCAAACAGATATCTCCTTTTAGCACAAAATTAAAGGCCTTGTGTTGTGCAGAATCTTACTTTATATTAGTCTACGAGGTACTCCAAAGATACTCATAAATAAGTTTGAATGCTTTTAATCTCTAGCTCTAAAAAGTTTTTCTTTCTTCTTTGTTAATGATGGGGGACAAGGGTTTTGGGACAAAGTTATATCTCACACAAATAATTCTCCATGAAAAACACAAATAATTCTTATATTTCAATGTATCAAAATAATAAAGTACATCACTATTTATAATACTCTTCAACTTTCTTAACCTAAATTGGACTCTAATAAGATAACTAAAAATTAAAGATACTAATTAAACTACAACTTCTAATTCATGAGCTTCCAAAGCCTTTTATATTGTTCTAACCAAGTCTCGCAGTGGGCTTGGCCTACATCAGTTGAATATTGATCAAACTCGAAATATAATTAGCTTCATAAGCATTTTCCTTATTAGAAATAAGTTTCACAAAAATCCTTGTACAAGCAATCAACACTAAGGTTCCATGTCGCGTAGATACGCGTCTGACAAAAAACCACTAACACACAACTAAAGATCCTATAAAATAATGGAAAACCTCATATGACTTAAAATAATTTGCAGTTCCCATAACCCAATTAACCCCCTTCCTTTAAATTTATTTGCTACTTATATACAAAACAAAATTAATTGATCCATTTTAAAACGAATAATACCACTTGATATACACCAAAAAGTCTTAACACAAATGATAAGACTTTATATGAAGCCAGATAGACCCTTCTCAGTACCAAATCAGTATTAAATACCACATTTCTAGTGGATCTATTTAATGGCATTAACTTCCCATGGAAATTTGATTAACATTACTAAAGTAATGTTTAGTAATGATACACAGTTCTCCCTTTATGAAACATAGATGTCTCCAGCGAACTACAACTTAGGAAAGTACTTGGTGAACTCAGACTGACACATGGACTTTGTGTTTGGATAACATTTTTTATTTTATAGAGCGAACTACAAGTTAGAAAAGTACTTAGTGAACTTCACTTTCAGCAATCATATTTTGATTTTTAGAAACAAAGGGCTATTCTTGGGGATGAGGCCTTAGTAGGAAAAGCAGCAGGCAAAGAAGCTAACATAAACTCACTCTCTCTCAAGAAATTTCACAAACACTTGATGTTATTGTGCTGCCTTACTATACCCATTGACAATCTATAACATTTTGAAATGAATTACATATAATATTTGAACTAATTATCAAATTAACAATACAATCATTCCAATTGCAACCTAAACTAGTTCTAAATAACATAAAATTTCTAATTAAAACCTAATTTGTAGGAAAAATTAACAATGGAGGAAATTAAAACCTTCAATTGGGAAATAATGGAGGAGAAGTTGAAGGAGAGGCCACCACTATGCCGCCGCTACCCCCACCAGTACGCCGCCACTATTGCTAGGGTTAGAGGGAGTTGAGAGGGATGAGAATGATAAGATGTGCTACAGATCTTAGTGAGAGAGTTGAGCCGCAATCTTGAGCCGTCGATCTATAAGGAGTTAGATGGAGTCACCGTCAAACGAAGTGGTTAAGAGGGAAATTTTTCTTCTGTTTATACACGGCTGGTGAAATGAGAGAGGCAGAGTTGGGCAGGGACAACATTAGGGAAAGTACTAAAAGAAAAAAGCATCAAATTATTTACTTATTAAATGTTATTTTTTGTAATAGTTATAAACCGTAGCATTTGTATATTTTATGCCATATATTTTATAGGTCGTTGCATTTAGAGTATATTTATGCCACGCTTTTTGTAAAACCGTTGCCTATTACTAGAATATGTCACGACTAATTTAAACCATAGCATTAGTGGTAGAAAAATACCACAGTTTTTCACACCGTTGCATTAGGGTCATTTTATGTCATGCTTTATAAGACCGTTGCAAAAAAAGCGTTGCAAAAAGTGACTTATACAGTAGTGACGCTTTCATAATACAGAGCTTCTTAAATGTCGATGAAGGTTATGACTATCTCAGACTCAGTCATAGGTGGGGTGACTTATGCTGCCACTCGCCTCCATCGTTGGGCATACTCTCTAAATGACTCAGCGCTTTGCTTTTTGATTTTGGTGATTTGATATTTGTTTGAAGCCATTTAGGACTGAAAACTGTATTAATGGAGGAAGGCATGTGCTAACTCTTCCCAGCTATGAATCTTTGAATTGTCCAGTCGGGCATACCAGGCTCTAGCCTCTTCGGTCGGACTCTTCTAGAATAATTAGATTCTGAGCTTTTTGTCCTCTGCATAGGATCCGAGCTCTCCAATGAATACCTTTAAATGGGTGTAGGGGTCTCCTAATCAATCGTATTTCTCAAAATCAGGGACCTAAAATTTTTCAAGGTAACGAGCCTCTGGGAATATCCATAATTCTGAGTAGTTGACATTTCCAAATGCCCTAGTCCCTTTTATGGACCGGATGGTTTCTTCCATCTGTTGTGCTTTCTTCAGAATATCACCAGCTTCCTGCTCTTTGTTAAGGTTGGTGGTTTCAGGTATTTTTTTGGTCATATTCTGGTTCTGAGGATCAAGAATCTGAGTGTCTTTCTTTTCGGTCTCTTGACTGCCACCGGGAGTAGATGGTTCTGTATGACCGGTTGTTTGCTTTCTTTGAAGACCTTTGCTTTGTTCTTTCAAGAAAATATCCAATTCTGCTATCTGGTTCTTCAATCCTTCAAACTCTTCCCTAGAGACAGGGGTGAATTCTAGCTGAGCACTTGAAGTTATGTCTGAAGATGGCCTTAATGCTTTATTAGATTTTGACCTGGTGACGGGACCAATTTTTACCTACAATAAAAGTAGGTATGTTAATTTTATGATGTAGGTATTGGTTGGATGCATGCTATGCAATGTGTTTATTTTTGAGGGTTTTTTAATCTTATCCTGTAAAACAAGGGTCAGTTGTTTTGATGACAGGATAGCATGACAGAATTTAGATGAAATGTATGTTTACATTGAATCTTGACATTTGCATTGGAAATGGGAAATTGACATTTGAATTGAAAGGTGAAGGCATAAAAAAGCTTCCATGCGAATTTGGTTAATCAGAGGCTGACCTATCTTAGGCTACTCTCTCGACTTTTGGGCATGAAGGTCCCCAGATCATCGCAATCTACTAGAGGGAAAATTAATCCGATATTTCAATTGGAGCGGATCTGAGTGGTGCCTTTCCTGAGCCTCACATAATTAGTCTTCTTTGAGTCTAGTAATCAAACACCGACAGGTTCGCCTCCTAGTGGATGAATCACACAGCATACATTCACATACATCGTGTCTCATCGTATAAAATGATGACATTTGTGCGAAGCACTAATATAAAGTAGTAAAGCATTCATTCACATCCATTCAATGTAAAATGCAGCATCTACACACGCAGATATAAAATGAAATTTTGAAAATATTTGAACGCGGCCTAAGCCCTCTACTGTCCCCAGTAGAGTCATCACCTGTTGATGTCAAGAAAAAATCTTGTCGCGTTGGACCGAATCCTTCTCTCTTCCTAAGTTTTGTTGCTTTCTACCCTTATTACATTATCTATTTTATGAAAGAGTGAAAGGTTTTTTAGGAAAAGGCCAACATGTATCATGTCGACTATTTGAACTGTTATACAGAGTCTCCAGTTGGTAGATTTGAAATGGTTGTACTAACTCAACCGAGTTTTGTTTGCAAGTAGGCCCAATTGTTGGACATTATCGAAACTTGATCTTTGAAACTGAAGTTCTAAGTTTGGGGTCTTGGTTAAGTGGGGGGAAGGTGTTAGGCACCCCCCAACTCCCGTGAAAACACGGTACCACATCTTTTCAATATTTTCCTTTTTATTTGCAATGTGTGTGTGAATGTTGGAAGGAATTGGGCCTATGTTTAATTGTTTTGAAAGTATGGACGTGCTTCGTTGAACCTATATACGAAGGGTTTGATTTGATCTGTAAAAGTCCTTTTTAGACAAGATATGAAAATGACGTTTTGAAAGGTGGTTTTCAAACCCTCACGCTCACGTAGGAATTGAAGCATGTTGATACTTCCATTTTTTTTATCTTTTCAGCCTTTTGGCTCAATTAGAATGGTGATTGTCGGGCTGCGAAGCATCCTTGACCACAAAATATTTATAAGTGTCGGTCTTTTCATGGGCATAACAGCTATTAGAGTGACTCTAGCACGACAATCTATTTTTTCATTAAGTTTGAGACCTTAAACCCGGATAACCATTTTAAGGTCTTTCGGATGTACATTTTTACAGGAAAATTGGCAAGGTACATTTGTAATACGGAGTTTGTCCATTGTGGGAATAAGATTCTGATCACGAAGCATCCTTGACCACAAAATATTTACAAGTGCCGGTCTTCTCATGGGCATGACTGTAATACCCGAGAATTTCTGAATAATATTAAATGAATATATAAATGAAAATGAATATTTATTCGAATATAAATGTTTATGTGTTGTGAGATGAGCTCATTCAAATGAATTCAAATTGAAGTTTTAATAGTTAAGAAGAATGTAGAGTCCATGATAAGCTCGTTGAATGCCTTGTGTGGCACGGGAATAGAAACGTTGATGAGTTAATTAATGAAGGAATTATTATGAGAACAATTAATCTATATTAATTGTTAATTAAATTGTTATTATGAGTAATAGAATATTAGTGGTGATTAATTAATAATAAGTTGATTATTATTATTACGAGTAATAGAATAATAATAAATAACTTGTTTATAAATATGATAAGATTTATATTTAATGTGATAATTAATCATATAAATGTTAATTCATTGTTATGGAGATTAGTAAAACATAAACGAGTATTATTAATATGATTATAATTGCTCGAGTTATTGTTATGTGCAAGTATGCGATAATTAATCATATAAAGTATAGTGGTTACAACTATAGAGTGCAATGTGACGCATCAATATGACTATATTATATATACAAACTATATACTAAGAATTATTAAGTTGTGAAAGCTACATGATTAATGCCTATGTGACAATGTGTGTGTGAGTGAACATTAAATTAGTACCCAATGATTATACAATAAAACATTAGTTGATTAAATGAATAGTTCAATATTTGATATAATTGAATAATAGAATTGGGATGATATAATTACAGTTGGTGTTAACCAAATGTACATGGAGTATATATGTGCAAATTAAATTTACTACATGGAAGTATTAGTTAATTATTGGGATTACATTGTAACTCTAATTGTAATCTAAAAATATAGTATGTGTATATATGATAGCCTATGTATATAATACGTATGTGTATAAATTAAGTGCTGGCATTAGTTTATTGGCAATATTGAGTTGTATGGGTTGTCCTATAATGAAAGACCCATTTCCTCTTCACGTGTGCACTTATTAAGCCTAAGCTTACTGCCTTTTCTCTCAAAATCAGCATTCTAGCCATCATGATCATGAGGGGAGTGGGACGAATAGTGGAGATCACCAACTAATTACCAACCCTCCCTTATCCTTTGTACAATCCTTGATACCCATTAATTTAATTTGGAGTGCAAAAGATTTGTCTGTATAATAATTCTTCTATAAATATAGTCCCTCCTCTTCACAAATCAAATGCTGAGAATTTTCCTAAGTATAGAAGTGAGAGCAAATTATATATCAGTAATAGCATTCTAAGAATTGGAGAAAGTTCAGCTTAGCAAGCTCAAATCGTATAACAGAGGTATAATTTCCTTTCCATATTCTTCATTCTTATTTTTTGTTAAATTCTAATTCTTGATTATAGTTGCAATTCATGCTAAATTGGATTAGAACACGTTTCATAGTTGCTATACAAACTTACAAGTATGTTTAAACTACAATGTGGCTGATTAGAACCGAGATGTTGAGGAATTTAGAATTTGGCCTAGCTTCTGCCGAAGCAGAGGCATTTCAGTTGGAACCAAGTATCGGTGCAGCTGCGCCCTATTTATACTGGGGTGCAGCACAGCTGCGCCATACCCTGCCTTTGAAATTACTGGCTGAGACCCAGCGCAGCTGCGCCAGTCCCTGGCTTCAGTTTTATATTTCTGTTAGTTTTTGCTTCATACTAACATATAGAGATCACTTATGCAAGCGTGGGGTCATGACTAACATGTACATATATGGGTGCCTAGATATAGCATGAACATGATTTACTATGTTTGTATGCATGACTGCCGAAGAGAACTTAGGCTCTGCCGAAGAGAACTTAGGCTCGGCCAAAGAGAACTTAGGCTCTGCCAAAGAGAACTTAAGCTCTGTCGAAGAGAACTTAGACTCTACCTCGGGGACTTGTTATAATGTTCCTTCGGGTCCTGGCCTCTTAGTTAGCAAACCAATCTCGATAAATCTCGTAAACTTTGATTAATTAGATACTGTATGTCTCTAGAAGTGACCAATTTGTGCACACGTCTAGTAGACATGTAGTACAGATAGCTATGGAGTTTGAGGAGAAGTTAGATGGGAGTCAGGACAGAGGAAGCGGTTTTAATCCCTAATGACTAAAGCTGTTTCGAAGATTCGACCTCGGACGATGTCTTCGACTTCGGAGTTGGCGTTTTTAACTTCAGATGATGTCTTCGGATTCGGAGCTAGCATCGTGACCTTGGAAAAAGCTGGATTAACGTGATAAATATTATTATTTAGTTGAGTTTCTAAGGAAAGAGTTTTATTAGCTACGTGCAAATAAATCTAATTATTGCAAGTATACGTAGGAGAGGTTATTTAACGTTGTTGTGTGGTTTAAAGAATGTTTTGGTTAAACCTTGACTCAATGAACTTTCTTAAATTGTAAAAAATGGAAATGTTATGAGTAAAACTAACAGTGGGTGAAAATAAATAAAAAGGGATAGGACCTAGTTTAATGGTTCCTTAGTATGTAGGTGTGAAACAACTTGAAACACAGTACGTGGCTTAAGTAATATTTCACATATACAAACAGGAAATGAGCATATGAGACTAAAATTTCCTAGAATGATTCTAAAGTAAGAACAATGTGGATTATACATCTATGAGTTTTAATGTGTATAGCATATATGAATAGAAATATGTGTAATAAATACCTGTTGATATATATGTGTGTGTGACTAATGAATACCTATACGTACATAAATAAGATAATATAGTTCATTGAGGTGGTTGTGCTATAAGCGGTAATCAACGCAAGAGGCAAGTTTCCTTAACTCAACTCGAGTTATTATTTTTTTTGTATGCTAGTGGATAATTATTTTTGATTAGTCCACCTTCACTGATTATTAGCAAATATTCACATTTATTGCAAGTTCCCTAACTTACACTCTTTCATTGTGCAAGTATTCTATCCTTATATTTACTTTATTCAAGGAATATTATAAGCAAGTTTTCTTACTTACTAGTTTAAATTGAGTTAGTATGCTTATTGAATAAACTCTTGTTTCATTTGAGCTATTATTTATGTTGAACTTAGTATTGTTCTTAAATATTGTGAAAATGTCTATGCCATTTGATTCGGCTAGACTGTGTGCGTATTTAGAAAACTATCCAAACCAATTGATTGGTGCAAAATCTTTGAAAACTGAGTTGAACAACCATTATGGTAAGGGGAGTGTATATATTGTTGGAAGCCCCAACACACGCGTGAAAATTTTTGTGGTTTTATGCATAATATACAATATTGTAGACTGATCATCTATCGTACTTATTTTATTGGGTTATCAGTTTAATATTGATAATTCTAGTAGATGTTCAATAGTCCTTAGTGACTGCTCAGTATAAATTATTTTATCCAATTGGATACATTAATAGCCTTGGAATTCATATATATCTGTTGGTCTATAATGAATTATCGTTTCATATTCCAAGGATTGTGATTTGAGAATTGCTGATATTCGTTATTCATGATGTTATCCTTGAAATTCTGAACTATCATCGAGATTATACCTTGATATTTCAAACTCGTGTTATAAAACTCTTCACCCTTATTGTATATTACTTGCTGGGCAATTTGTGCTCATTCTTGCTTATTTAAACTTTTCAGTTAAGGCTGAATAGGGAAGTGTCTCCGGGAAGGATAAGGGCAAGGGCAAGGCTACCGACTAGCTTGTCCCTTCTATGTTTAAAATTTCTGGTGTTGTATTAAGACTATTTCAGAACTATGTTTAAGCTTATGTTAGATTATGTAATAGATCATTATTTGATATTATTATGTAATCTATTAAGTACTTCAGGTTGAGAGACTTGGGGGAATAAATATAGTAAATCATTGTATATTATTCTAGATTAGATCTTCCGATGTGAATATATGTTTTAGATATTATTATTATTGTGAGAACGTGACGAACCGAATTCAAGAGGCCAGTGGGGGTCCAAATTTGGGGGCGTCATAGGATGGTATCAGAGCTGTAGTTATAAACCTTAGGAGCGAGTGTCCTTAGATTATAACATAGGAGAACTTTGAAGTTAGAAAGGGATAGAACTCGCATAGAGTTTTTCCCTAGAGAGAGACTTAGTGTGTTATGAAATGTAACTTCATTCTATACAATGAACTTATGTTTTATTTAACATTCTAATGGAGTTGCTGTTTGCTTGTCTTGTGTTTGTGATTGTAGGATGGCAGACACAGGAGTACCTAGTAGAGTGGCCGAGGAGGAGCCTAGAGATATACACATAGTATACGAGGCACCTTTAGAAGTTGTGCCAGTGCAGACTGTTGCACCATCCGAGTCTGACGACGAGGATGAGATCGAGGTGGAGTTGGATCCAGAGGAGGACGATCCTGTTGAGGACGAGCCTATAAAGGAGGAGCCTATAGAGGACTTTTACGAGCCTAACCTGGAGGAGCAAATGTTGGGATAGTACTAGGAGCGTATTCTAGAGTTAGACTACCGAGTTCAGGAGCTGGAGGCCGAAGCCCAGGAGAGAGTGTCTGAGTTCCAGAAATTGAGGTACAAAGATCATCAGAGGAAACTGGCCATGCAGGAGCTAGAGGTAGAGATTAAATACCGTAGGGAGGCAGGGATCCAGATGGGGACCTTATTTCACAGGTCGGTGGCAAGGAACATGGATCTGGCAGGAAAGCTGGAAAAGCTAGAACAGAGGGAACTAAGAGAGAAGACAGAGAAGGAAGCACTCCGTACTCAGCTAGAGTTGGAGGTTATGGATAGGATCCACTTCGAGGAGAAGTGGGAAGCAGCTAACGGTAGAGCAGACGACCTAGAGGATGAGGTAAAATGCAAGAAGAGGAAGATGAACAAGATGGGGTATGTGTTCTGTTCGTCTTTTGAGAAGGTGATCGATGGTGTATACCACTACCCAGCGGAGCAGGGAAAGACCCTACATACCTTGAGCCGAGAGTTGGTGGCGTATATAGCGCAGATCGAGTACAAGAGCATTGTGGAGCGTGGGATGATGGGATAAGACCTTAGCTAGACTAGTAGTGGTGTAGTAGTATTTACCTTATATGATGTATATACTATGTTGTAATCCCAACTTTTGTATAAAGTGTGGGATAATTATATAAACCCCGAGTAAGCCTTTGTAAGAGGGGTAGTATGGTAGTATGGTAGTATGTTAGTGTTCCCCGTCTTTTGTGACATTAGGGGATATGTGATAGCATTTATAGAAATATGCTAGGAATAATCATGTAATGAAACGATTTAGCATATGAATATAAATGAAGCTTATTTCAGAAACATGTTATAATCTTATTCTTTTTAGTCTTAAAAGAAATACTTAAGTAATATAACTGAGTAATAATAAGATGAAAATTTGTGATGCAGATAATGTCACCAAGACGTAGATTGACTGCACCTGAGGAGTCACTGAATAATGAGAGGGAACAAGTAGACCCGATCCAGAAGTTAGTAGAATTGTTAGGAGAGGCTCTAAGGGGAAGGAACAATGAACCCGTTCGCCCCAACCCTCAAGCTATTCCAGTGACAAACTTCAAAGATTTTAGGAGTGTAGGACCCCCAGAGTTGGAGGGTACTACCGACCTAATTATCGCACAGACCTGGATCAAGGAAATCGAGAAGGCTTTCACCATCGCTCGAGTGGGTTAAGACAAGAAGACGGTATTTGCTGATGAGAGGCGAAGCAAACTACTAGTGGGAGGCGAATCAGCAGAGAGCTGGAGAAGAAACAATAACATGGGATAGGTTTAAGACGCTATTTTTCGAGAACTACTTCCCGAAAATCATGAAGAATAGAATGGAGGTAAAGTTCTTAGAACTTAAGCAAGGTGATATGACGGTGGCGCAGTACGCAGTTAAGTTCAACGAACTAGCGCGATTTGCAGAGCACCAAGTGGGAGATGAAGAGAGGAAGGCAAGACGCTTCGAGCAAGGGCTGAAGTCGTGGCTGTATAATAAGGTATCAGTTCTTCAAATTGATTTATTTGCGACGTTGCTAGAGAAGGCAATCATTATGGAAGGTTGTAGTGAGGCCTTAAGTCTGTACCATAAGGAGAAGAAAAATAAACACTGGTAGTGAGTATCGTGGAGGAAGCAGCAGCGGATGGAGTAATCACAGAAAGAGAAAATGGGAAAACTACAACAACAATAATAACAGAAACAACAATCAAGGTGGGAGTCACCAAGGGGGCTTTAAGAAAAGGAGTGAAGCTTATAATAAGTGTGGGAGACGTCATCAGGGAGAGTGCTGGAAAGGAAAGAGCATGTGCTATAACTACGGCCAGGAAGGGCACATATCGCCGAATTGCCCAAAATCAAAAAAGATCAGGGGATGTTTTTCTTGCGGAGCAACGGAGCACCATATTAAGGATTGCCCAAAGAAAGGAAGTGGTGGGACTAGCGGAGGTCAGGGAGGAGGTAGCAAGTTAATGATTGGTGGACCCGCGCAGCCCAACCGATCGACCGCCCGAACCTTTAACATGACCGTCCAGGACGCAGTGGCTGCAAAGGACGTGGTGTTAGGTATAATCCCAATCAATGATATAAATGCTTATGTATTATTTGATTAGGGTTCCACCTATTCTTTTGTATCTGAAGAATTTGCTAGTAAACTTATACACCCCAAGAACGATTAGAAGATCCCTTGAATATAGAAGTTACGAATAACGAAGTAATTCCTATAGAATACGTATATCGAAATTGTCACGCAAACATTAGAAATCATGAACTGAGCGTAGACTTGATTCCTATTAGATTGGGAGAATTTGATGTAATATTGGGAATGGATTGGTTGTATAACCATGCTGCGATAATTGACTATCAGAACAAATGTGTGAACCTTCAGACTCCGAGTAAGTCTAAGGTAGTGTTTTATGGTAGCTCATTTCTTAAGTAATCGTGTTGCGTTACGATGATGCAGGCCAAGAAATTGTTAAGGAAAGGATGTGTAGGTTATTTAGCTTACATTGTAGATACTCGAAAAAAGGAAGTAGAAATTAAGGATATATCCGTAGTTAATGAATTTCAAGATGTATTTCGAGATGATCTGCCTGGTCTTCCGCCAAACAGAGAAATTGAATTCGTAAAAGACTTAGCACCGGGAACCACACCGATTTCAAAAGCCCTATACCGTATGGCGCCGGTAGAAATGAAGGAATTGATGATATAACTGCAAGAGTTATTAGATAAGGGTTACATTCGACCAAGTGTGTCTCCTTGGGGAGCACCAGTGTTAATCATTAAGAAAAAGGATGGATCGATAAGGCTCTATATCGATTATCAAGAATTAAACAGAGTAACGATCAAGAACAGATATCCGCTACCGAGGGTAGACTACTTATTTGATCAACTGAAAGGAGCGAAGTGTTTTTCGAAGATAGACCTACGGACAGGTTATCACCAACTGAAGGTACTGGATGAGAACATACCAAAAACTGTGTTTCGAACCCGTTATGGACATTACGAGTTTTTTGTAATGTCATTCAGATTGACTAATGCTCCGGCAACATTCATGGACTTGGTAAATCGAGTTTTCAAGCCATACTTGGATAAGTTTGTAGTAGTTTTCATCGACGACATATTGAACTACTCAAAGACTGAGGAAGAGCACGCCGAACATTTGAAGATAGTTCTGGAAGCACTAAGAAAGGAGTGGATGTATACATAATTCTCTAAGTGTGAATTTTGGATGGAAAAGGTTCAATTCTTAGGACACGTGGTGGATAAGAATGGAATCTCAGTAGACCCTACAAAGGTCGAAGCAGTGAGCAATTGGGAGCAACCGATAACACCAACGGAGGTGAGAAATTTCTTAGGGTTAGCTGGGTACTATAAAAGATTCATCCAAGATTTTTCTAAGATAGCAACCACGTTGACCAATCTGACGAGGAAGACTGTAAAATTTGTATGGACGGACAAATGGGAAGAAAGTTTTCAAGAGTTGAAGAAGAGATTTAGCGAAGCGCCTGTGTTGTCACTACCAGACAATGCGGGAAATTTTATGGTGTACAGTGACGCGTCGGACAAGGGACTTGGCTGTGTGCTTATGCAGCACGACAAGGTCATTGCGTATGCATCATGACAATTAAAGGACTACGAAAAATGATACCCTACTCACGACTTAGAGTTAGCGGCAGTAGTTTTTGCATTGAAGATTTGGAGGCATTATTTGTACGGAGAGAAATGTGAGATATACACGGACCACAAGAGTCTAAAATATATCTTCACACATAAGGAGTTAAATATGCGTCAGAGAAGGTGGTGAGAATTGATTAAAGACTATGACTGCGATATTCTTTATCACCCGGGTAAGGCAAACGTGGTTGCCGACGCTCTGAGCAGAAAAGGAGGAGATAAATTGTTTCTCTTGACAACTCAAGAGGAGTTGATAAGAGAAATGGAAAAAATAGAGATAGAGGTTGGAGAGGTCGGAGAGGTCTAAAGAAAACTTGTCTGTCATGGAAGCTTGTCCAACTTTGTTGGACAGAGTGAAGGAATCACAAGAAAAGGATGAAGAATGCGAGAAAATCAGGAAGAGGATCGTAGAAAATGAAGAAGAGAGATTCCGAATAGATAAAGACGGTATTTTAAGATTCGAAGGAAGAGTGTGGGTGCCAGCAGTAACCAAGTTAAGGGAAGAAATCTTGCACGAGGCACACAATACGACGTATTTCGTTCATCCGAGAGGCACTAAGATGTACCGAGATTTGAGGCAACACTTTTGGTGGCTCAATCTGAAACCGGAAGTCGTAAAGTGCATTAGTAGATGTTTGACTTGCCAATGCGTTAAAATAGAGCACCAGCGGTTGAGTGGTTTACTACAATCATTGGAAATATCAGAGTGGAAATGGGAGCATATTACAATGGACTTCTTGGCAGGACTTCCAGTCACACAGAAGGGATATGATGCCATTTGGGTTATCATGGATCGACTAACAAAAATCGTACATTTTCTACCGATCAAGATCCGCTATAGTTTGAATCAATTAGCGAGTCTGTACGTAAAGGAGATTGTTTCACAACATGGAGTGCCGGTGTCAATTGTCTCTGATCGAGATCCGCGCTTCACGTCAAATTTTTGGAAAAGCTTGCAATAAAGAATAGGAACGCAATTGAGGTTGAGTACCGCTTATCATCCTCAGACAGACGGACAAAGTCAGTGAACAATACAAATGCTGGAGGACATACTTAGGACTTGTGTGATGAACTTCAAGGGAAATTGGGATGACCACCTACCCTTAGTAGAATTCGCATAAAATAATAGGTACCATGCGAGTATAGGCATGCCACCGTACGAAGCTCTTTATGGGAGAAAATGTAAAATGCCGTTATATTGGGACGAAGTCAGAGAGCGACGAATACTCGGACCAGAGTTAGTACAACAAACTGCAGACGTGGTGATAATAATAAGAGCCAGATTAGTAGCAGCTCAAGACCGCCAGAAAAAGTACGCAAACTTACATCAACAAGAACGAGACTTTAAAGTCGACAGTTTCATATTCTTGAAGGTATCTCCATGGAAGGAAAAAATTCGATTCGGCAAGAAAAAGATATTGAGTCCAAGATTCATAGGACCGTTCGAGATACTGAAGCGAGTGGGTGAAGTGGCATACAAAGCTGCATTACCACCCGAGTTGGAGCACGTCCACAACGTGTTCCACATCTCTGTGTTGCGACCATACAAGGCCGACTACAAGCACGTGATTTCTTACGAGCCCATTCAAGTGGAGAAGAACTTAGTATACGAAGAAATTCATGTCCAAATATTAGATAAGAAAGAGCAAACCTTAAGAAATAAAGTTATTTCATCTATAAAGGTACTTTGGCATAACCACGATGTCGAGGAGGTTATGTGAGAATTAGAAGATAGAATGATGAGGGATTATCCCTATCTATTTGTGTAACCTTATAGCAATTCTGAGGACGGATTTTTTATAAGGGGGGAGGATGTAATACTCGAGAATTTCTGAATACTATTAAATGAATATATAAATTAAAATGAATATTTATTCGAATATAAATATTTATGTGTTGTGAAATGAGCTCATTCAAATGAATTCAAATTGAAGTTTTAATAGTTAAGAAGAATGTAGAGTCTATGATAAGCTCGTTGAATGCCTTGTGTGGTACGGAAATAGAAACGTTGATGAATTAATTAATGAAGGAATTATTATGAGAACAATTAATCTATATTAATTGTTAATTAAATTGTTATTATAAGTAATAGAATATTAGTGGTGATTAATTAATAATAAGTTGATTATTATTATTACGAGTAATAGAATAATAATAAGTAACTTGTTTATAAATATGATAAGATTTATATTTAATGTGATAATTAATCATATAAATATTAATTCATTGTTATGTGCAAGTATGCGATAATTAATCATATAAAGTATAGTGGTTACAACTATAGAGTGCAATGTGACGCATCAATATGACTATGTTATATATACAAACTATATACTAAGAATTATTAAGTTGTGAAAGTTACATGATTAATGTCTATGTGACAATGTGTGTGAGTGAACATTAAATTAGTACCCAATGATTATGCAGTAAAACAATAGTTGATTAAATAAATAGTTTAATATTTGATATAATTGAATAATATAATTGGGATGATATAATTACAGTTGGTGTTAACAAAATGTACATGGAGTATGTATGTGTAAATTAAATTTACTACATGGAAGTATTAGTTAATTTTTGGGATTACATTGTAACTCTAATTGTAATCTAAAAATATAGTATGTGTATATATGATAGCCTATGTATATAATACGTATGTGTATAAATTAAGTGCTGACATTAGTTTATTGGCAATGTTGAGTTGTATGGGTTGTCCCATAATGAAAGACCCATTTCCTCTTCACATGTGCACTCATTAAGCCTAAGCCTACTGCCTTTTCTCTCAAAATTAGCATTCTAGCCATCATGATCATGAGGGGAGTGGGCAGAATAGTGCAGATCACCAACTAATTACCAATCCTCCATTATCCTTCGTACAATCCTTGATACCCATTGGTTTAATTTGGAGTGCCAAAGCTTTGTCTGTATAATAATTCTTCTATAAATATAGTCCCTCCTCTTCACAAATCAAATGCTGAGAATTTTCCTAAGTATAGAAGTGAGAGCAAATTATATATCAGTAATAGCAGTCTAAGAATTGAAGAGAGTTCAGCTTAGCAAGCTCAAATCGTATAACAGAGGTATAATTTCCTTTCCATGTTCTTCATTCTTGTTATCTGTCAAATTCCAATTCTTGATTATGGTTGCAATTCAGGCTAAATTGGATTAAAACACGTTTTTTAGTTGCAATAAAAACTTGCAAGTATGTTTAATTTACAATGTGGCTGATTAGAACCGAGATTGGTGAGGAATTTTGAATTTGTCCTAGCTTCTGCCGAAGAAGAGGCATTTCAGTTCAGACCAGGTAACGGCGCAGCTGCGCCCTGTTTATACTGGGGTGCAACGCAGCTGCGCCATACCCTGCCTTTAAAATTGTTGGACGAGACCAAGCGCAGCTGCGCCTGTCCCTGGCTTCAGTTTTATATTTTTGTTAGTTTCTACTTCATACTAACATGTTGAGATCACATATGCAAGCATGGGGTCCTGACTAACGTGTACATATATGGGTACCTTGATATAGCATGAACATGATTTACTATGTTTGTATGCATGACTGCCGAAGAGAACTTAGGCTTTGCCGAAGTCAACTTAAGCTCTGTCGAAGAGAACTTAGACTTTGCCTCGGGGACCTGTTATAATGTTCCTTTGGGTCCTGACCTCTTAGTTAGCAAACCAATCTCGATAAATCTCGTGAACTTTGATTAATTAGATACTGTATGTCTCTAGAAGTGACCAACTTGTGCACACGTGTAGTGGACATATAGTACAGATAGCTATAGAGTTTGAGTAGAAGTTAGATGGGAGTCAGGACAGAGGAAGCGGTCTTAATCCCCAAGGACTGAAGCTATTCCGAAGAGTCGACTTCGGACGATGTCTTCGACTTCGTACGATGTCTTCGACTTCGAACGATGTCTTCGACTTCGGACGATGTCTTCAACTTCGGAGTTGGCATTTTTGACTTCAGATGATGTCTTCGAATTCGGAGATAGCATCGTGACCTTGGAAAAAGCTAGATTAACTTGATAAATATTATTATTTAGTTGAGTTTCTAAGGAAAGAGTTTTATTAGCTACGTGCAAATAAATCTAATTATTACAAGTATGCGTAGGAGAGGTTATTTAACATTGTTGTGTGGTTTAAAGAATGTTTTGGTTAAACCTTTGACTCAATGAAATTTCTTAAATTATAAAAAATGAAAAAGTTATGAGTAAAACTAACAGTGGGTGAAAGTAAATAAAAAAGGACAGGACCTAGTTTAAAGGTTCCTGAGTATGTAGGTGTGAAACAACTTGAAACACAGTACGTGGCTTAAGTAATATTTCACGTATACAAACAGGAAATGAGCATATGAGACTAAAATTTCCTAGAATGATTCTACAGTAAGAACAATGTGGATTATACATCTATGAGTTTTAATGTGTATAGCATACATGAATAGAAATATGTGTAATAAATACCTGTTGATATATATGTGTGTGTGACTAATGAATACCTAAACGTACATAAATAGGATAATATAGTTCATAAAAGTGGTTGTGCTATAAGCGGTAATCAACGCAAGAGGCAAGTTTCCTTAACTCAACTCGAGTTATTATTTTTTTGTATGCTAGTGGATAATTATTTTTGATTAGTCCACCTTCACTGATTATTAGCAAATATTCACATTTATTGCAAGTTCCCTAACTTACACTCTTTCATTGTGCAAGTATTCTATCCTTATATTTACTTTATTCAAGGAATATTGTAAGCAAGTTTTCTTACTTACTCGTTTAAATTGAGTTAGTATGTTTATTGAATAAACTCTTGTTTCATTTGAGCTATTATTCATGTTGAACTTAGTATTGTTCTTAAATATTGTGAAAGTGTCTATGCCATTTGATTCGGCTAGACTATGTGCATATTTAGAAAACTATCCAAACCAATTAATTGGTGCGGAATCGTTGAAAACTGAGTTGAACAGCCCTTATAGTAAGGGGTGTATATATTGTTGGAAGCCCCAACACACGCGTGAAAATTTTTGTGGTGTTATGAATAACATAAAGTATTGTAGGCTGATCATCTATCGTACTTATTTTTTTTGGGTTATAAGTTTAATATTGATAATTCTAGTAGATGTTCAATAGTCCTTAGTGACTGCTCAGTATAAATTATTTTATCCAATTGGATACATTGATTGCCTTGGAATTCATATATATCTGTTGGTCTATAATGAATTATCGTTTCATATTCCAAGGATTTTGATTTGAGAATTGCTGATATTCGTTATTCATGATGTTATCCTTGAAATTCTGAACTATCATCGAGATTATACCTTGATATTTCAAACTCGTGTTATAAAACTCTTCACTCTTATCGTATATTACTTGCTGGGCAATTTGTGCTCATTCTTGCTTATTTAAACTTTTCAGTTAAGGCTGAATAGGGAAGTGTCTCCGGGAAGGATAAGGGCTAGGGCAAGGCTACCGACTAGCTTGTCCCTTCTATGTTTAAAATTTCTGGTGTTGTATTAAGACTATTTCAGAACTATGTTTAAGCTTATGTTAGATTATGTAATAGGTCGTTATTTGATATTATTATGTAATCTATTAAGTACTTCAGGTTGAGAGACTTGGGGGAATAAATATAATAAATCATTGTATATTATTCTAGATTAGATCTTTCGCTGTGAATTTATGTTTTAGATATTATTATTATTGTGAGAACGTGACGAACCGAATTCGAGAGGCCAGTGGGGGTCCGAATTTGGGGGCGTCATAGGATGGTATCAGAGCTGTAGTTATAAACCTTAGGAGTGAGTGTCCTTAGATTATAACTTAGTAGAACTTAGAAGTTAGAAAGGTATAGAACTCGCATAGAGTTTTTCCCTAGAGAGAGACTTAGTGTGTTATGAAATGTAACTTCATTCTATACATTGAACTTATGTTTTATTTAACATTCTAATGGAGTTGCTGTTTGCTTATCTTGTGTTTGTGATTGTAGGATGGCAGACACAGGAGTACCTAGTAGAGTGGCCGAGGAGGAGCCTAGAGATATACACGTAGTATACGAGGCACCTTTAGAAGTTGTGCCAGTGCAGACTGTTGCACCATCCGAGTCTAACGACGAGGATGAGAATGAGGTGGAGTTGGATCCAGAGGAGGACGATCCTATTGAGGACGAGCCTATAGAGGATGAGCCTATGGAGGACTCTTACGAGCCTAACCTAGAGGAGCAAATGTTGGGAGAGTACGAGGAGCGTATTCTAGAGTTAGACTGCAGAGTTCAGGAGCTGGAGGCCGAGGCCCAAGAGAGAGTGTCTGAGTTCCAAAAATTGAGGGACGAAGATCATCAAAGAAAACTGGCCATACAGGTGCTAGAGGTAGAGATTATATACCGTAGGGAGGCAGGGATCCGGATGGGGACCTTGTTTCATAGGTCGGTGGCAAGGAACGTGGATCTGGCAGGAAAGTTGGAAGAGGTAGAACAGAGGGAACTTAGAGAGAAGACAGAGAAGGAAGCACTCCGTACTCAGCTAGATTAGATCTTTCGCTGTGAAGACAGAGAAGTGTCTCCAGGAAGGATAAGGGCAAGGGCAAGGCTACCGACTAGCTTGTCCCTTCTATGTTTAAAATTTCTGGTGTTGTATTAATACTATTTCAGAACTATGTTTAAGTTTAAGTTCGATTATGTAATAGGTCGCTATTTGATATTATTATGTAATCTATTAAGTACTGCAGGTTGAGAGACTTGGGGGAATAAATATAATAAATTATTGTATATTATTCTAGATTAGATCTTCCGCTGTGAATGTATATTTTAGATATGATTATTATTGTGAGAACGTGACGAACCGAATTCGAGAGGCCAGTGGGGGTCCGAATTTGGGGGCGTCACAATGACAGCCATTGGAGTGACTCTAGCACGACAATCCATTTTTTCATTATGTTTGAGACCTTAAACCCAGATAATCGTTTTAAGGCCTTTCGGATGTACATTTTTACAGAAAAACTGGCAGGGTACATTTGTAATGCGGAGTTTGTCCATTGTGGGAATAAGATTCTAATCAGTTTGATCATGAATTCCACGATTCTTAGGCTCACAGAGAGAAGACAAGAAAACTTGCACAGTTCATATATTTATAGAAAATATATATTTACATCTATATGTCGCAGAACCAAGGATTCATCAGTCAAATCCTGGCATACGCGTAGCCAAAGCTTCTCGTTCCCAATAGATAGTGATCTAAGGGTCGCGAGGTTGCCTTAAAATGAATAAAACTAGAAAGAAAGCTAAATTTAAATAAATCTTAGCTATTCTAGCTTCTCGATTTCGATTGGACCTATTTTGAATAGTTTGAAAGGTAGAAAGGGCTAGATTTAAAAAAAAATCTAGTTCGCCAAATAGATATTAGTGCCAATTCATATCAAATGAATATTTAAAGCAAAAATTTAATCACAATGAATAAAGAATATATATATATATATATAATTATATATATACGAAAGCTGTAAAGGGCGATGGGTTTTCACTCTCAGGCCCGTACTAGAACATAAGCCTATATATATAAAAGCTGTGAAGAGCGACGGATTTTGAATCCTATGCCCGGATAGAAATGTAAATATATATATATATATATATATATATAAAAGCAATAAAGAGCCACAAAAATGATCCAGGCTCAACCGAATGTAAATATATGTATATATATATATAACTATAAATGAGCCACTAAATGATTCAGGCTTGACTGAGTGTGTGTATATATATATATATATATATATATAAGCTATAAACAGCCACGGAATGATCCAGGCTTAACTTATTCTATATATATATATATAAACAGTAAAAGCCACGAAATATTCCAAGCTTGACAGAATGAAAATATATATATATACGTATAAAAGTGATAAAAAGGCCACGAATTTCCAATCTAGGCCAAACTGAAATATAAAAGTTAATATATACAGTTAGTATATATATATATATATATATATATATTAAAGCAATAAAGGCCAAGAATTTAGCAATCCAGGCCAAACAAAGCAGAAAAATTTATATATATAGTTATATATAAATATATATAAAAGCAGTAACTACCACAGATTTGTTATCCGGGCCTGACAGAATTGAAAAGTTAGTATATATATAGTTAAATATATACATAATAAAGCCAAAAGGCCAGGAGTCAGTGACCCAGGCCGCGAAAGTTAATACATATATATAAGCGATTAAAAGCCACGGATCGACGATCCAGGCTGTGCAAACACAAGAAAACGTAGAAATGTACTAAAATGTACTAAAAAGTAAGAAAAAATGGCCACGGAACTGAGTTCCGGGCAAACCAGGAGATGCAACTTTATGTGCACGTGTACAAATGCGTAATAAAGTAGGAAACAAGTTCTGATCGTAAAAATACTTACAATGGACTGCTACACGGGCTTTTTGCCACTTCGTAGGCTTCAAATGGGCGTTTCCACCGGTTAATTTTTGGTATGTTATAGTATATGAGTATACCTACGTGTTAGGGTAATAAAATTTGGGTTTGGAGTACTAGAAGTCGAGCTAGGAAACAAAATGGGCTTAGTTTCAAAGCATTTTTCTTTTTCTTTTTTTTTGGCAAGGGTGCACTTGTATTTAAAGACCCGATGGAAGCGAGCCTACCCGCGACAGCCACCGGTCTACCTGCGGCTCCACGTGGTAGGGCCCATATAGTGGATCCCGTCATCTCGAAGTACATGCACTCCGAGAAACGTGATGTCAGGTTCAAAATTTTTTAACTTTTGATCGGAGCGTCCATTTGAGGTGTGTTATACCTTTCCAGAAAGCCCTCGCTAAGATCGTCACAATGACATGGGAAAAAAACCTTTTCTGAGTTCAAGAAGACGAGTTTATAACCGGATCTTCGTTTCTTCGCAGTTTATCCGTTGAGCTGTATTGTGCTATTTTCACTCGGGATGACTGTTATGGTTCTTTCTGACCTTTACTCCATCAATTCAATTTTATTTTGACCAGATTGGCTTCAAGTTGGTAAAATAACCATTTTTCCCCTCCATGGGTTGTCTTCTGTACTGGCACGGTCTTTGACTATTTTCCTGTGGCTATGTCCGAGGTTTTGATCCAAGTCGACTCTGTTTGGTCTCAGGATTGTCTCCAAGGCTGACTTAGTTTCCCAGGGTTATCTCTGGGGATGATGTGATGCTTCAAGGTTGTCTTCGAAGGTTGAATTGTTCTCCTGGTGTTGTCGTCGGGGCTCCTGTACTTTTCGGGTTGTCACCAGGGCTGTTTGACATCTCGGTATGGTTATCGGGGCTTCACTTAACATCCCGGTAGTGACCGGGGTTTGGCTTGACATCCCGGTATAGTAATCGAGGTTGAGCTTGACATCTTGGGGTTGTCGGTTGGGTTGCTTGACATCCCGATATGGTCACCTGGGCTTCACTTGACATCCCGGTGTTACCGGGGTTTGACTTAACATCTCGGTATAGTCACCGGAGCTTCACTTGATATCCTGTGGTTGTCATCGGGGCTGCTGAAATCCCGGTGTGGTCACCGGGAATTTACTTGACATCCCGGTGTTGTCGGGGTTTGACTTTACATCCCGATATAGTGACCGGGGTTGAGCTTGACATCTCGGGGTTATCACCGGGGCTGCTGACATCCCGGTATGGTTACCGGGGCTTCGCTTGACATCCCGGTGTTGCCGAGGTTTGACTTTGGTTTGAACTTCCAGTGTTGTCTCCTAAAGATAAAAGACGATTTTGCTCTTCTGCAGGGTTAGTAACAGGAATGCAAAATTTTGAGTGTCTACAAAATTGTCACCTTACAACCATTTGATTTAGCCTTATTTGTTTGGGATTCTTTTAGCTATAATTATTTGTCTGAAAGTGTTACTCTTTTGTAAATAGTTCCACCAATTCTTATATATTCGTAATTCATTTGTAATTTACATTTTTTTTATTCATTCGACTCTTTTAGATGCATTATATATCGTGATATATTTGCTCATCTTCATATCCGTACTAGGAAATTGGCTCACGCTGTGTTCTTTCTCTAATAGGTAATCAGGGGTGATCAGGATGTGTAGGATGAGAGCTACCTTTTATCCAAATGAATAGATTAGCTTTTGAGATTATTATTAGACTTGGTTTTTCTAATATTTTGTAGATGGATGTTTGGGCCATTTTGGCATTTATTTTTAAAAGTAGAGACTATGTAATTGTGGAGTTTCTTCTATTTAAATTAAAGTATGTGGCAATTGGTTTTCAATTTCATTGGAGATATTTTGAGGTTTATTGGAGGTTTGTATTTATTATGTTTATGTGTGACATCCCTTTTCCTTTTCGGAAAAGGGATGTAATACCCGATAAAATAAATAATAATAATAATAAATAAATAATATTATATATTTTTTTTAAACATAGTGTTTGAAATTTGTCTTTTATTTGGGTCAAATTGAAAAATAATTTATATGGGCTAATAATAAGTAACAAATAATATAAATCTAGTAAGTTTGGGGCTTAAAACTAATTAAATCAAATGTTACAAAATCGTATTAAAATAAGGAAGGTTAATAATGTATATCAATAAGTGACTAAAACCTACCTAACCTTATTTGCTCCTATCTGATACGAATTGATCAATACAAGAGGAAAAGTGGCAGTGAGGGAACTAAAATTAAAGGAAAGAAGATTTTCCCCTAAAGGTAATGTCCTTTAGTTTGATTTAATATACATCCTTTTGTAATATATATCTTTTATGGCGACATGAATCGGGAGCACATGCAATAAGTTTAATTAAATTAATATTTTATTATTATAAGTAATAATTAAGAGGGAATTTCGTGTAAATTATCTTGATTTATAAATTGTATTAAGTGGATTTACTACTTGTTTGTAATATTTTTTTTTAAGGTTGTTGATCCACATGTATTCATGTAATAAGGAATAAAATTCTATCAAAATAAAATAAATAAATAATAGATTTATATATATGTTTTTTTCTAGTAAAAAGCTTTTTAGAAATCTGAGTTAAAATACTTTAGTAACTGGTCATATATTGTATATTCATTTTGTTAGAAATCAAGCTAATATACTATGACTGGATATATACATAGTTAAGGTTTTTGAACTTTATGTTTTGACAATTTTAATTAGTAAATTAACTTATAGGTTATTAATGTAATTTTATTACTTTATTTCATTAGCTCGGACAAAAGGAGTTTAACGAACTATACTTGAGATTATAATCTGGGTATTATATTACTTAATCCAAGTACGGATTCTGTACTCCTTCAACGATACTTTTGTGAAATTTAATTAATTCATTTTGTTGCTCGTTTCGAATTTCTTTATTGTTTCATATAATCATTCCTTGTGAAATTAATATGACAGCTTCCTATTGGCGTTGGTACTAACTCGTATTTGTACTCTTTGAACTAATTAATCATGTCAATATATTTTGGAGACTTTATTCGTTTGTAACTTTGTATCATTCTTTATATATTTTCGTTCATATTCGGGAGTTGATTTGATCATTGATATCTTGTGAATATTTTAGAATGTTCATATTTGATTATCGATGTCATTCGATAATGATCATGTAAGCCTTGTGATTTGAACCCCTTTTAGCTTATATTTTATAGTTTGATCTTTAGGGTATACTTGAGTTAACCACTTGTGGGGGTACCACAGGTATGTCCTCTTGACACAAGGGCATGACACCTTCCGTGGTGGTGCGATTAGTCCACGGTGTATCCTTTTGTATGCTATGGATATGAGCTTTGGCCATTTAATATATTTGTTCAGGATACGTACGGGTCGACCCAGTATTTGATTTAATTTGATTTATTTGGCAGATTAGTGACCTATATGTCGTGCGTACTCCGATTTGATTTGTATACATCATGATATCGATGTATTTTGTTAGCCTTTGGTTATTTGTGTTTGAGCTCAGTATGAAATTATCACCTTATAACCATTTGATTCAATCTTATTTGTTTGGGATTCTTTTGGCTATAATTATTCGTCTGACAGTGTTAGTCATTTGTAAATAGTTCCACCAATTCTTATATATTCGTAATTCGTTTGTAATTCACATTTTTTTTATTCATTCGACTCTTTTAGATACATTATATATTGAGATATATTTGTTCATCTTTATATCTGTACTGGGCAATTGGCTCATGCTGTGTTATTTTTTCGGCAGGTAATCAAGGGTGATCAGGATGTGTGGGATGAGAGGTACCTTTGATCCAAATGAGTGGATTAGCTTTTGGGATTATTATTAGACTTGGTTTTCCTAATATTTTGTAGATGGATGTTTGGGCCATTTAGACATTTATTTTTAAAAGTAGAGACTATGTAAATGTGAAGTTTCTTCTATTTAAATTGGAGTATGTGACAATTGGTTTTCAATTTCATCGGAGATATTTTGAGGTTTATTGGAGGTTTGTATTTATTATGTTTATGTGTGACATCCCTTTTCCTTTTCGGAAAGGGGATGTAATACCCGATAAAAGAAACAATAATAATAATAATAATAAATAAGATTAAATATATATTTTTAAAACATTGTGTCTGAAATTTGTCATTTATTTGGGTCAAATTGAAAAATAAGTTATATGGGATAATAATAAGTAACAGAATATAAATCTAGTAAATTTGGGCCTTAAAACTAATCAAGTCCAATGTTACAAAAACCTATTAAAATAAGGAAGGTTAATAATATATATCAAAAAGTGACTAAATCCTACCTAACCTTATTTGATCCTATGACCTATCTGATACGAATAGATCAATGCTAGAGGAAAAGTGGCGGCGAGGGAACTAAAATTAAAAGAATTAAGATTTTCCCCAGAAGGTAATATCCTTTAGTTAGATTTAATATACATCCTTTTTGTAATATATATCTTGTATGGCGACTTGAATCGGGAGTACATGCAATAAGTTTAATTAAATTAATAGTTTATCATTATAAGTAATGATAGGAAGGAATTTCATATAAATTTTCTTGATTTAGAAAATTGTATTAACTGAGATTTACAACTTGTTTGCAGAAATTTTTTTTAAGGTTGTTGATTCACATGTATTCATGTAATAAAGAATAAAATTCTATCAAAATAAAATAAATAAATAATAGATTTATATATACATTTTTTTTCTAGTAAAAGGATTTTTAGAAATCTAAGTTAAAATCTTTAGTAACTGGTCATATATTGTATAATCATTTTGTTAGAAACCAAGCTAATATACTATGACTGGATATGTACATAGTTAAGGTTTTTGAACTTTAAGCTTTGAAAGTTTTAATTAGTAACTTAACTTATAAGTTATTAATGTAATTTTATTAATTTGTTTAATTAGCTTGGACAAAAGGAGTTTAACGAACTATAATTGAGATTATAATCTTGGTATTACATTACTTAATCCAGGTACAGATTTCGTACTCCTTCAGCGATACTTTTGTGAAATTTAATTAATTCGTTTTGTTGCTCGTTTTGAATTTTGTTAGTGTTTCACATAATCATTCCTTATGAAATTAATATGATTGTTTCATGTTGGCGTTGGTACTAACTCGTATTTGTACTCTTTGAACTAATTAATCATGTCAATATGTTTTGGAGACTTTATTATTTGTAACTTTGTATCATTCCTTTGTATATTTTCGTTCACATTCAGGAGTTGTTTTTATCATTGATATCTTGTGAATATTTTAGAATGTTCATATTTGATATTCCGATGTCATTTGAAATTGGTCATGTAAGCCTTGTGATTTGAACCCCTTTTGGCTTACATTTTGTAATTTGATCCTTAGGGTATACTTGAGCTAACCACCTGTAGGGGTACCACAGGCATGTCCTCTTGACACAAGGGCATAACACCTTCCGTGGCAGTGTGATTAGTCTACGGCGTATGCTTTTGTATGCTCTGGGTATGAGCTTTGGCCATTTGATATATTTGTTCAGGATACGTATAGGTCGACCCAATATTTGATTTGATTTGATTTGTTTGGCGGATTAGTAACTTATGTGTCGTGCGTACTATCTGATTTGATTTGTATACATCATGATATCGATGTATTTTTTTAGCCTTTGGCTATTTGTGTTTGAGCTCAGTATGAAATTGTCATCTTACAACTATTTGATTCAGCCTTATTTGTTTGGGATTCTTTTGGCTATAATTATTCGTCTGACAGTGTTAGTCATTTGTAAATAGTTCCACCAATTCTGATATATTCATAATTCGTTTGTAATTCACATTTTTTTTATTCATTCGACTCTTTTAGATGCATTATATGTTGTGATATATTTGTTCATCATCATATCCGTACTGAGCAATTCGCTCACGCTGTGTTATTTTTTCGGTAGGTAATCAGGGGTGATCAGGATGTGTGGGATGAGAGCTACCTTTGATCCAAATGAGTAGATTAGCTTTTGAGATTATTATTAGACTTGGTTTTCTTAATATTTTGTAGATGGATGTATAGGCCATTTTGGCATTTATTTTTAAAAGTAGAGACTATGTAAATGTGAAGTTTCTTCTATTTAAATTGGAGAATGTGACAATTGGTTTTCAATTTCATTGGAGATATTTTGAGGTTTATTGGAGGTTTGTATTTATTATTTTTATGTGTGACATCCCTTTTCCTTTTCGGAAAGGGGTATTAAAGAGTTGGTATTAGAGCCTAGGTTATGATATTGTAAATTACCTTTTAGGCTTAGCTTGTGAGTTATGGGTAGACCACTGCGTAATTATAAGATTTTATTATATTGTTTGTGTTATGTTTGATCTCCGTTCTGTATAATTATGGCTTCGATGATTTGTTTTAATCTGTTTGTTCTTATTTGTTTGATTTTGTATCATAGATGGCTCGTAGGTCTTTGAGAATTGCTGGGAGACAGGGTAACAACGTATTGAGGGGTAAAGGGCAGCCCTGAGTTAATGCTGTTAATCAGGGTGGAAATGATGGGACTCAGAGTATTGCAACAATAACCCCGGCTATGGTAGCAACAATGGTGAATTAGGCAGTTACGTAGGCAGTGGCGCAGGCTATGCAGGGTATTCCGCAGGTACAAGGAAATAATCATGCAAATGGCATGGGGGATGATGTAGAGATACCACAACATGAGCAGAATGATCCTCCTGAGGATCAATTGGGTCAGATAGTGCAGCCGTTATATGTGTTATCGGAGAGGTTCATTAAGCAGAAGCCCAAATCTTTTTGTTTTGCTACTACTCCAATTGATGCAGAGAACTGGATCGCCCACTTAGAGAAATTTTTTGATGTGATTGGGTGTTCAAAAAATCAAAAAGTGAGATTAGCGATTTATATGCTAGAAGATGATGCTCAGCGATGGTGGAAATTGTTGAAGGCTACACAGGGAGATGGATTTATGGATGCACTCATATGGAGAATTTTTTGTGATCTTTTCTATCAGCAGTAATTCCCAAACGCTGATAGGGATGCATACATCAGGGAGTTTGTATCCATTCGGCAAAAGAAGGATGAGACTATTACTGATTTCATGACGAGGTTTACTAGATTGGCTGGTTTTGCTGGTTCAATAGCTAGGACAGCTACACAACAAGCAGAAAAATTCAAATGGGCTTTGAAATATGAGTATAGGAGATCGATCATCCACACCATATTTACAGATGTATCACAGGTGGCTAATGCAGCTAAGAGTGTGGAAATGGAGCATAAGGACTTTCGAGCTTCTAAAGTAGAAGGGAGTCGAAAGAGAGATAGAGATGATCAGCAAGGGCAAGGAATAAGGCAGTTTGGTAGGAATCAAAATAGAAGGCAGCATAATTGGAATGAGCCTCCATCGGGTCAGCGATTTAATCCTCGAAGGGATGTTACTTACGCAATGCAGTAGAGTGGTTGTGGAGGTCAGCAGCAGGGTTAGTGGCAAGCTGGAGGACAGTATCAAGATAGGGGATTTCAACATAATAGGGGTTTTTAGCATAATCAGGGTCAGCATCGCCAACAGGGTCAGATTCAGGGGCAGTATCCAAGACCAGCAGGTGGGGGAAATCCGAACATTTTTCCACTTCCACCTAGTCCATGTGCTACTTGTGGTGGGTATCATACTGGTAAGGCGTTCTATAAAGAGACAGAGGCTTGTTTCTTATGTGGCCAAATGGGACATAGAGCAAGGGACTGGACAGTTCAGCGTGGTAATGGGGGAGGAGGTAATACCGGTAACGACGGTCAGTGCAACACCGGTGGAAGAGTATTTGCAATAACAACTAATCAAGCGACTCAAGCACCAGGTACTATCTTAAGCATCCTTCTTGTAGGAAATAGTGAGGCATCATTTTTGTTTGACACTGGATCTACACATTCTATTGTTGCACTTTCATTTGTTCATCATCTTGGAGTGTCTTCTTGAAAGTAGTATGAATACAAGCCAATCCTGTATGATGATAAAGCATCTACTTTGGAGACGATCTTATTTATTTATTAATAAAAGTATTCATTTATTAAAGGCATTTAATTATCTACATGATGCTATTTTTATAATATGTAAATAACCCATATTTTTAAGCAATTCTTTTAGAATCATGATGTTGATCATGCTAATGAGATCTAAATTCTTAGAAAGCTTAAAATTATATAGTTCCCAATCGTTGGCTTACTAAAAAGGGGATTAGTAAATCCGGATAGATTGGTACATATGTTGCTTGCTCATTGGATGAGGATGATTGATCTCATGATCATTTGTGTGGAGACACTAAAGCAAGTATGTAGGTGTTACTAGAGAATAAGTTCACTGAACGTGACTCGCTATAGAACACCTAATGGAGTTTTATTTGCCTGTCAATAGAATTCCTAATGTGATAGTAGAACAAGTGATCCTTGGACTTGAGATCATCATAGTATCTTGTATGTAATGAATTATACTTTGACTTATTCCTTAAGACCCTTAGGGTATATCAAAGGGTATGCTTGGGTATAATGAGTTACATATGGAGATAATGAATGATCAATAAAAAATCTACCACTTCTAGTAAAACAAGAGATATGTCCTATGTGATTCATTAAATGACAACCCAGTAGTCCTTGGCCATGGCAGAATGAAATTAGAAAGGAGTTTCTAATTTGCATTATTTGGAGTTGTGCATTTTCTAATCGAAATACATATAATTAAATAAAATAAGACTTGAAAGTAATTTCATATCTTATATTTAATTGGAACATTGTATGGTGGAAGGTTTGAATTGTATAGTAACTATTTACTCACATGTTCTTTTATGATTAATGTTAAAATCTATATTATCTGGAAAGTCATTGATCGTTAGAGAGACTTATCCCTATTGTAGAATAAATATTATTTATTTAAATAGATTATTAGTTTAATTTATTTATTTAAATAAGATTAGAATTGTTCTAATTAATTTATTCACAGCCGGTTTAATATGGAGAACCTAAAGGGTCACACCATAAAAGAAAGAATAATTATTTAAGAAAGTAATGGCATAATCATAATAATGCATTAAGTGTAATTAATTTAATCTATGGTGATAGAATAAATTAAATAACTTAATGTTTATTATTTAATATTTTGGAAATATAAATATAAATTAATAAGAGGAGTCTTATTTATATAATTACAATTATTTTTATTTTAATTTCTAAAGGAGTTTAAAAATTAATTTAATATTAGTACTCTCATTTTTTTCATAATAAGATTAGGAGGTAAATTAATTAAATGTGTTTAATTAATTAATCCCAATATGATTGGAACGCCTATTTAATTAAAGGAGTTTAATTAATTAAATGAAACCCTATGTCTAATAGGATTAGAAGGGTTGATCAATATCTATATAAGAGGAGTCTTATTTTAGATATCCGGTGATGCAATTTTAATTGTAGGAGAGTACTCTTTTTCTATAGAGGATATAAACCTAGGGTTTAGCCAACCACCCTCCTTCATGAATAATTCATCTTCCTTGGTGGATCACCTCTAGAGGCCAAACACTTGGGTGGCTAACGTTGATTAAAGGAAGGAATCTAACCCAGAAATTCAAGGAGATCACGAAGAACAAGGAGTTGAGCTCGTACATGTGAAAGCTTCATTCTACAAGGGTATGATTCCATAACTTCTTATGTATCGTTTTTAAATTAATAATATGCATAAAGGATAATCTGAGTAATGGTTTTGTAAAAAAAATTTAAACTCTAATATACCATGCTTCCGCTTATTTTACAATTTGATTGCGTCACGATTTCGTACAAACCCAACAGTGGCATCAAAGCCAAACCTTTATGCAATTATTAATTGTTTTGATTCCATATATATGTATGGATATGTATTTAGAATAATTTATTGGACATAATTAATTATATAAAATTATTTTTTTATGAAAAAAAAGGAGCTTCCAATTCGTGAACTATATAAAAAAATCACGAATTCCTTTATTTTTTGGGACGAATCAGTCACGTTTTTTTTTTCAATCACGTTAACTGGTGAATGCATGTTTTCAAAAAGGTGAATCAGATTTCAACTTGCAGACTTGATTCATGTTAATATTATATATATATATATATATATATATATATATATATATATATATTCTAAATAATTTTATAATTAAAATAAAGAATTTATTTTAATCTTGAAATTGGATTTCATGCAATTTAAAATTACCCATTAAATGATACTCATATATATATGGAATGTTTTAATTCATGAGATGAATATTTATTTATTGATGCATATGGTGATATGTATGATATTAAATGAGATTTATTATGGGATTATTGACCAATGTGATTGAATTTTATTTTAGTTTAATGCTTGAATGAATGTGTTTTATTATATGGAGTTTGCGTACCTCGTCTACTCTGATTTTTTTTTGATACAAAATTCTATCTCCCTCTTATGTACTTTCCATTGACTGCTGATCAAGGTTTCAATTTAATTTAAATAGTTTATGTAATAGAGATAGTTAGAATTATCTTGAAGAAATTGGAGACCAAGGAGCAAGGAGCGCGTGAAGACCCGTTTGTCTGGAGCCCGAGTTTAAATATAATAGTTACGTTTAAATTTAAATTCTTGCACTCCTAGGTTTGATCGTTTGGTCCAATTGGTGGCTCTAGTTAACCAAACTAGAATAAAAGTCCATAATCAATCCGGGTAGAATATAGTATTCTATAAGTGCATGCTAAGTATTATATATATTATATTTTATGCAAACATACTTCGCATGTTTTAATAAAATGACGCGTATTATATATATATATATATATATATATATATATATATATATATATATGCAGGCATGCGCACTAAACAAGATGAGATAAATAATAACAAACCCTTCAAAAAAATCATTTTAAGTCTAAAGCGTTCAATGATATTTGGAATATCGAACGTCGTTTTCTAGCATGATAAATTAATAGAGTATTAAATATTTAATATGAGTTTGTTGTGCACACACAAGGCAAAGTATTAAGTATTTAAAATATTAATTTAATCACATTTGATGCTTATAAAGTTAATTGAACAATATTATTTTTTTGTGCACACACAAGGACAATATTTTTTTTTTTTGAATATATGGAGTGCTAGGTTGGATTTAACTTAAAACATTTTAGTTCGGTGTTGGTCGTATTCCCGATCAATATATACGTGTAACTATACACGGTCAACAAGTAATAAAGAGTAAGTAGAGTATCGTCCCACAGAGAATTAACTAATAAAATACACCAAGCACTAGCCCATAACCCTTTCAATCTTATTTAAACGAATGATTTGATATTATGAATAAAACTGTGCAATAAAACTGATATTACTATCCCTAAACTGAAACTAGATAATGAAGATATGAGACTATAATTTCACCTATTGTTTCATCTAAATCAATACCCTTCCCGTTAAGCCAAATTAATTATCACAGATTGTTAGTCAAGAATACGAAAACAAGACAAGGCCATCTCTCGATGTGCCAAGCCCATATCACGTATAATCCACAAATGATAGAATGCACGTGAACACCCAAATTACATAAATCACTATATGTCTATGTGACTTAACATTAATAAGATTTAAGCACAAGTTTTCAAATGACTACAAGCGGTGTTTCGGTATATGTCTATCCAAAATACAAATCATATATTCCAACGCCATGTAGAACATACAAGCATATGCTATTATGATCAGATCTAAACCTATATTCTATTTCTCAATTTTATATGGATTATCACGTTAATTGATGGCCAATCAAGTAAGAAAGTAAGTATTAATCATAATAGACAATCCAATAACAAGTAATAAGACTAACAAGGAAGTATATCAAAATAAACTACACAACAAGATCCATTGTAATCTCAAAATAGGGTCTAACTCATACTTGAATCAAATCCCACAATCCACAATTGATTACACATTAGAAGAATACAAATAGAAGTAAAGAGAAGTTAGGAATTAAGAAATGTAAATCCGAGTTTCTTCTATTGCTTCAAATCTGAACTTCTAAGGATCTTCAATTGCTTCGATCCCCAAATCTAATCTAGTCTAGGGTTCTAGTCTAATCTAATCTAATCTAATGAAAGAGAAGACTATCTAATGATTATATATACAAGATGATGATCCTTTAGGATGGAATGTCCCTGAATAATTAAAATAAACCCTAATATAGACCTCTAATGTCGAGTGCCTCCTTGCCCAAAAATCTGCGGATTGAGCTGTTGATGACGTACCCCACATCAATTTTCTTGCCTTTTATAATCCCATACAGTAGAACCACCCTATCTTTGGTGACCTCATTCTGATGCCGTGTTGGCATCAGATCTGCACATAGGAAGCTGTACCAAGCCTTCCCGTATTTGCTCAACGCGGCCTGTGAGAAGTGTAGCTTCTGATCTGTGCCTTGCTTCAATTTCCAAGTTATGCCTGGTTTGCACAGATAGGCATAGATGGCATCCAATTCAGTGCCCCACTCCCGAGCATAGATAGAGTCGGGGTGACCAATGCAATGTTCGGCAGACCGAATAGTTCATTGATGCGCTCCTTTGCAAAGGACACCTCACATCCCTGCACAAAATACATTAATGGACTTCATGATCTTGGCGTTGGCATAAAACTCTTGGACCACAGAGATAGGTTCCACAATCGGATCCTCACAAAATAGATTCTAGCCCCTTCCTCTGATCATTGATGCCATATCATCCTGTAACGATTGAGATTTTATATTTAATTTTAAATATTTATTGAATTAAATAAATATTTGTGTGAATTATTTATTGAGTACATAAATAGATTAAGTAAATTATGGTAATGATTTAATTGAGTGTTACATATTAAATTAATGAATGTTATTTAATTGATATGTATATATATTAATGTTATATTATAGTTCTAATTTAATTGAGATAATTGAATTAGATGAATTATGTGATGAAGTGTTACATGAATTATAATTAGCGAGTAATTATAATTATGTGACAAATTTTATGTGATTAATGGATGTTAGATTTTAATTGATTAAATTAGATGATTAATATTTAATTGATTAAAATATGACATTAAAGTATGTGTCAAAATGATTTATTAAAATAAAAGGAAAAGAATTTTTAAATGATTTTTTTACCAAACAAGGCCCTTGTATTTGTTTTAAACCTATTTCTACCAAACAGGGCCCTAACTATCAAAAAGCTATTTTTAAATAAACTGTTTACCAAACATGGCCTTAGCATTAATAATCAATTTTTGAAAATAACCTTGTTTTGCCAAACAAGGCATTGTGGTTTTTGAATTTTGTAACTTATATATTAAATATATTTATTATATATATTAAGTAATTAGCAGTTACATATATATTATTAGTATACGTATATTATATCAGTTATAATATATATATATACTACGTTAGATTAGAAGTTAATTTGTAAAGCTAAGAACAAAAAGAGAAAAGAAGATCAGAGAAGTTAGAGAAGAGAAGGAAGAAGAAACTTGTGAAGGCTAGAATTAGTCATTGTATTCTTCTCCAATCATCAAAAAGGTAATTAATATCTTATAGTTTTAAAGAATTGTGATCAGTTGTTCTTCATTGTTTTGAGTTTCTGTAAATTTAGTTTTCTGTGAATTTCATGAAATTATGTAATCATGAATTTTATATATATGTATTGTATCCATGTGTTGATTGTGGTAATTGTATGACATAAGAGGATTTTAAAAAAATTAAATTACTGTAGAAATATATTTTTAACAGAAAATTCATGTTTATATGAGTTCATGTAGAATTTCATGAGTGTGGTTAATGTTAATTGAGAAATTCATGCAATTGGTATGTGTTAATATGCTTATTAAGTAATTTCTGGATGCTATCTTCAACTTAGTATGTAATGCATGTATATAAGTTCGAATTAATGGAGAAAAATAGTTACAGTAGATTATTTTTGAGAAAATACGAGTTTTCATGAAAATGGCCAAATTGGATTTTTAAAACTTGTGATTATCATTGTTTAAATGATTTTGTGTTTGGAAGCATGTTTTATATATGTGTAATAGCGTATATATGTTTTACAGAGTCTATAGTACTGTATTTTTGGCGTTGTTGGCTTGTATGGGTTAATCGGTGAAGCAGAGTAACGTGGCTGTTTGCGTCTGGCCGAGTTGCTGCGCAGCTGCGCCGGCAGCAAGGCCAGGATCAGCGCAGCTGCGCCGCTTGTCTTTTCCAGATTCTTACCCTGCGTAGTTGCGCCGATTTCAAGGCAGCTGGCTGCGCAGCTGCGCCAGGCTCTGTTCAGAGGCAGTGAATGCTAGTCATTTGTGCAGTGTTGTTTCTAACCTAGTTTAATTATGCTATGACAGTGAGCATGTATCTAGTTGCTATAATATGTTGTTAACATAAATTTAACAAATTTATATTTAGAAAAGAAAAGAGGTTTGAAAACCTTAATGTATGATTAGAATTATTATTTAAATGTGATATATGATTTAAATAATTATAATCAAAAGTAAATGTTTATTTTAAATTATAATTTGGTTAAATTATAATGAATAAAGGTTGATTTATTAAATGTTAATTTAAATTATAATTTATGTAATTATAATTTAATAAATGCATGTTTAATTGTGGATTAAATTGATAATTACATGATTAATTATAAATTGTGTAATTATAATGCATGTTATAGTTTAATTAATTATTGATTATAATTGATAAATAAATGATTAATTATAAATTGTGTAATTATAAATGCATGAATGTGGTTTAATTGATTTTAAATTATAAATTGTTTATAATTTAAAAGGTAATGATAATTTAAGTAATTATAATTTGATTAAGTGTTTGAATTATAATTGTTTAATTATAATTGAGTTAAATACATAATTAATTTAATTATGTGAGTATATGTGTGATGTGATTAACTATGTGATAGTTAATTATTATTGTTTATTTAATTAGAATGTGAGTTTACCATGAGGGTTAACCACTTATGTGAATTAGTTACGTGTTAACTAATTTAGGTTATTGTGATTGAATATATATGTGTAGGAAGTATTAAAGTACGTGAATTGAATTAAGTAGCTTGCGCTTGAGGCAAGTCTTCTAAACCCTAAACTCGTTAATTTTACGCAAGTTTTCTAAACCCTAATCTTGTATTGATTTTATATGATCTCTTGAATTCATATATTCATTGTTGAGAATGTCCTTTCCATTTCAGTATTGGACAATTGTTTATTTAATTGAAATGGTCTTAACTTATTGTTCAAGTAAGATCCAATTATTATTTTAAATGCTTTAAGTTGATTCTAAAGCAAATGTTAATTCATAATTCTTTTATTTTGAATTATTGGAAGTCGATTCAACTAATCCTTAGTTGATGAACGTGAATTCTAAATTACCCTTGTAAGCTTATCCAAACCAAACTTTCTTTGGTGCGGACTTGAATTCAAATTACTGAGTTGAACAACCCTATTTATTAGGGGAGGTTACTACGCATAGCGTTAAGATGTTGGTGCACAATACATGGTACGAAGGGTTGATCCCCCTAAGTACGAGTTAAGGTCCATAGTCTTATTGACTGTTAAAGGTTTAAATAGAAATATTTATAACCTAGGACAAGAGTTCAAAGGTCTTATGACCCTCAGATAAATTCTATGTCCAAATTTTAATATTGATAGAGAATTATTATTCAATTCTTTATTATTGAAGCAAGCTAAGTTGTTCAGATTTTCTTAAAGATATTCTTTCATGTCTATATTATTGTTAAACTCCAGTGAGCTGTGGTTTGCTCACTCTTGCATTAAATAACAATTTCAGTTAAGGTTGATAACGCTGATGCTCCGTCTACAAGTAAGGGCAAGGGAAAACAAAGCAAGTGAAGACTTATTTTTTTTATTTAATTGAGAATGATTGTAATAATTAAATGTTATGTTTTATTTCCGCACTTTATTATATTCATATCAAGGTTATAGTAACCCTGGGATTGATTTTGAGAAGGTTGTAACCCTTGTTTTAAGGGAGATTTAGTTATTTTAATTTAAGTTGTAGTTTATTGTGCATTATTCATTGGGTAGATATATGTTATATTAGAAAGTGAACACCAAATCATGTGGAAACGAAGTACCCGGATTTGGGGGTGTCACACATCCAGTTTCCTATCTGGCAATAAGCCCTGCTCCAATACAAAAGTTCTGCCCACTAACAAATCATAAAAGTATTGTTGAGCCTCCAAACTCACAAATTTTTGATCGTCAAATGCAATGCCACCCCCTCCTTGCTCATCGCTGCCTGTCAAAGAAGATTCACCCCGCGGACGCTTAGATTCCATGGAAGCCTAGCTAGAATCATTATCCAACACAACCACTTCAATACAAGCCCTTTGCACTCTTCTTCACTCCCACACCCACTGTCTCTATCTGCTACAGATTTCAAGAGAGGGATTCTAGGGTTTGTATATGCTTTTCGTTTGGGGGGATGAGGGATGGTGAATGAGATTGAAGGGTTTGAGTTCTCGGTTGAGGGGATAAGGAATTTAATGGTGAGTGAATGGGTGGGTGAATGGTGACTGAAAATTAGGGCTAAGTGGTGGATGAGGTTGGTGCAGGAGATTGAAGGAGATGGAAGATATCAAGTGTGGGTATGTGTGATTTAGGGAGAGGATTGGAGAGATGAATAGAAGGAATTCGGTATGGCTATTGCAATTAGGAATAGATGGGTTTTGAGTTTAACTGCTAAATGAAAATCAGGGTTTGTTTTAACTTAGCCAATTTTGCTTAAGATAGCTAAAGTGGTCTGCTTGAGGCGCGGTCGCGCTCCAACATAGGCCATTTCAGGCGCGGCCGCGCTCCCCTTTGAATCCTGATTCTGTAACTTTTCATCTACAGCTGCTCATAGACTTTTGAATTTTGATTACGGACCTTGATGCCAAGTGGATTTAACCTGAGCAATGGACACAACATTTATTAAACTACTAAAACTACCAAAAAAATCTATTAATTATTTCAAGTATGAAGAATTAAACATAGAGGGGGGGGGAATGAGAAAAAGTATGTAAATGAGAATTAAACAAGGAGGGAGAGAGATTGGATGGGGTGCCTCCCATCGAGCGCTCGATTTATAGTCCGTTAGCTGGACTTTTTCTTGCCACCGCTATCTGATTCCTCTACGATAAGTGAGGAATCCTCCATCCATTAGAACCAATGTATGCTTTGAGAGGTTCCCATTGGTGATAGCTTTGAAATGTAAGTCACCTAGCTTGCTCCTTGTATATACGTTCCCCATTTTGAATGTCGGATGGCTAGGTGCTCGCTCCGTTGTGTTCATAAAATAATTAGGGCATTGAGGCGTGAAAAACACAACGGGCTCTTCTTCTATTTTCTCTTCCTTGGCCCACCATGCCTTCAAGATTGTGATGTCTCTCATATCATAGAGATCATTGTCGTCGACGTGACTACCAAGAGGACATGGATGTGCAAAACTGACTGGATTCTTGAGCTTTGGTGATGAAGGCTCTTGGGGTACTAGCAAGGTCGACTCATATTCGTTGCGCCTTAGATTCTTGATGGCCTCAAATTCCTTATCCCCATTTGTCTCTTCAGTTTTAAATTCTCGCGGCTCATCTAATTGCATATACAGCTCGGGCTTTCCATCAGTATCAGAATCCATGTCATAGCACCAATCATTTTGATGACAGTTGTTCAAGGCTTCGAACATTTGATATAACTGATTCTGAATATTTTGAATTAACATCCCTTGCTCAATCAGTTTCTCCTTAATTGACGCCTTGAACATTTGATCCATCTGATTCTGAAGATTTTGAATTGACATTGCTTGACTCATCATCATCTCCTTCATTGAATCTATGAACCACAATTCCTCCAATCTTATATTTTCTGTTTCCGCCTCAGAATTCTTGTATTGAGGATCATTGGTTAGAGCCTGATATGTGAATTCTGGTGCGTATGTTGGACCTGGATCACAGTATTGGTCTTGATAATCATAGCTCTATGAAGAATCTGGGGATACCCCAAATCTTGATGATAATTGGGATAATCATCATGGCTGAGGTAATCACCCCCATACTGTACTTGTCCAAAACTAATGTTGCACTGATGACTAAGATGGTTGTCAGCACAATTATCACAAGTATCTGTTATCTCTCAAGTACGTTAGGTTGCAACAACGTCCAACTTCCTCGAAAGTGTCTCAAGTTGTGCTGATAATGCAAAAATTATGTTAAGACCATCAATCCCTGTGTGCCTTGGTTGAGTCATCCTCGTGTATAGCCATTGATAAGTAAAGCCATCCATGGTACTTGAAAAGAGAAAAATATAAGGAAGAGAATTAAAAAATAAAATAAAATATTTAAATTAAGACTAATTTGATTGAAGCTAATGTTGGCAAAAATTATTAAACTAATTCCCCGATAACGGCGCCAAAAACTTGTTAGTTGTATTCCTGATCAATATATGCATGCAAGTATACACGGTCAACAAGCAATAAAGAGTAAGTAGAGTATTGTCCCACAGAGAATTAACTAATAAAATCCACCAAGCACTAGCCCATAACCATTTCAATCTTATTTAAACGAATCATTTAATATTATGAATAAAACAGTGCAATAAAACTGATATTTACTATCCCTAAACGAAAACTAGATAATGAAGATATGAGACTACAATTTCACCTATTGTTTCATCTATATATATATATATATATATATATATATATATATATTCTAAATAATTTTATAATTAAAATAAAGAGTTTATTTTAATCTTGAAATTGGATTTCATGCAATTTAAAATTGCCCATTAAATTATACTCATATATATATGGAATATTTTAATTCATGAGATGAATATTTATTTATTGATGCATATGGTGATATGTATTATAATAAAGGATTGATTATGGGACTATTGACCAATGTGATTGAATTTTATTTTAGTTTAATGCTTGAATGAATGTGTTTTATTATATGGGGTCTGCATACCTCGTCTTCTCTGATTTTTTCTAAATGTAAAATTCTATCTCCCTCCTATGTACTTTCCCTTGACTGCTGATCAAGGTTTCTATTTAATTTAAATAGTTTATATAATAGAGATAGTTAGAATTATCTTGAAGAAATTGGAGACCAAAGAGCAAGGAGCGCGTGAAGACCCGTTTTGTATGGAGCCCGGGTTTAAATGTAATAGGTACGTTTAAATTTAAATTCTTGCACTCCTAGGTTTGACCGTTTGGTTCATTTGGTTGCTCTAGTGAATCAAACTAGAATAAAAGTCCATAATCAATCCGAGTAGAATATAGTATTCTATAAATGCATGCTAAGTATTATATATATTATATTTTATGCAAACATGCTTCGCATGTTTTAATAAAATGACGCGTATTTTATATATATATATATATATATATATATATATATATATATGTGTGTGTGTGTGTGTGTGTGTGTGTGTGTGTGCATGCGCGCTAAAAAAGATGAGATAAATAATAACAAACCCCTCAAAGAAATCATTTTAAGTCTAAACCGTTCAATGATATTTGGAATATCGAACGTCGTCTTCTAGCATGATAAATTAATAAAGTATTAAATATTTAATATGAGTTTGTTGTGCACACACAAGGCAAAGTATTAAGTATTTAAAATATTAATTTAATCACATTTGATGCTTATAAAGTTAATTGAACAATATTGTTTTGTTGTGCACACACAAGGACAATATTTTTCTTTTTTGAATATATGGAGTGCTAGGTTGGATTTAACTTAAATCATTTTAGTTCAGTGTTGGTCGTATTCCCGATCAATATATACATGCAAGTATACACGATCAACAAGTAATAAAGAGTAAGTAGAGTATCGTCCTACAGAAAATTAACTAATAAAATCCACCAAGCACTAGCCCATAACCATTTCAATCTTATTTAAACGAATGATTTAATATTATGAATAAAACAGTGCAATAAAACTGATATTTACTATCCCTAAACGAAAACTAGATAATGAAGATATGAGACTACAATTTCACCTATTGTTTCATCTAAATCAATACACTTTCCGTTAAGCCAAGTTAATTATCACAGATTGTTAGTCAAGAACATGGAAGCAAGACAAGGCCATCTCTCGATGTACCAAGCCCATATCACGTATAATCCACAAATGATAGAATGCACGTGAACACTCAAATTACATAAATCACTATATGTCTATGTGACTTAACATTAAGAAGGATTTAAGCGCAAGTTCTCAAATGATTACAAGCGGTGCTTCGATATTTGTCTATCTGAAACACAAATCATACATTCCAACGCCATGTAGAACATACAAACACATGTTATTATGATCATATCTAAACCTATATTCCATTTCTCAATTTCATATGGATTATCACGATAATTGATGGCCAATCAAGTAAGCAAATAAGTATGAATCATAATAGACAATCCAATAACAAGTAATAAGACTAACAAGGAAGTATATCAAAATAAACTACACAACAAGATCCATTGTAATCTCAAAATAGGGTCTAACTCATACTTGAATCGAATCACACAATCCACAATTGATAACCCATTAGAAGAATACAAATAGAAGTAAAGAGAAGTTAGGAATTAAGAAATGCAAATCTGAGTTTCTTCTCTTGCTTCAAATCTGAACTTCCAAGGATCTTTAATTGCTTCAATCCCCAAATCTAATCTAGTCTAGTGTTCTAATCTAATCTAATCTAATCTAATGGAAGAGAAAAATATCTAATGATGATATATAAAATATGATGATCCCTTAGGATGGAATGTCCCTAAATAATGAAAATAAACCCTAATATAGACCTCTAATGTCAAATGCCTCCTTGCCCAAGTAAAACTCCACTTAAGTGAAAAGTCAAACTCTGGTCAAACTTGAACCGTCGCGGCCGTGCTACTTGCTGGAGAATTATGTTTCAAGTTCGGGCGCTCTGCTTTTGACCTTGATTGAGGCGCGGTCGTGCCCTACTGGAATTCTGCAGGCTGCTGCTGTTCTGGCTATCTACTACTGCTGACTTCTCATATCTTCTTCTGTTGCCACATCACTCCCATGTTTAATCCTTTTAGCATCCTCACCATCCCTTTATGCTTTACATAACACCAAGAGAGTATCCAATATAAAACCTACAAAAGTAAACCAAAAATGCAAAAAAAGCTAATATAACACATGAGTTTAAGCAACAAATAAAGTTAGATGACTATTAGATAAGTAGGTATAAAGCCACTTATCATTCGGACGTGCACACACTTGACCATTATGATCTAAGAGGCAGAATACAAGGAGTTACATGTCGATGTAATTGACAAGAGTTGTCTACCTATATATTTATATATCGTTTGTTGTGTAAACACAAGGATATATACATTTGAAATGGGATCCTTAATCTCACTAGCAAATCTTTAATTAGATTTAGCCGAACTATTAAAATGAGGGTAATATAGTTTGAAAAAAATAGTGGGAGACACCAATCTAAAATAAGACCTAATTTATTTTGGAATATAAAATTAATTAAATGAATGTTTACTAAAATATTATCTTTTCACATACAAAAATTTAAAAATATCGAAATCACTAATTTCACTGCGTAGCATACTTGATGCTAACAAACTAATCGGGCCGAATTACACGGACTGGTTAAGGAATCTGAGAATAGTTCTCAATGCTGAAAAGAATTCTTATATCCTAAATTCACCTGTCCCTGGAACTGTTCTAGAATCAACCTCTGAGGAAGAGATTGCCACCATAACAAAGTGGCAAGATGATGTATCTGTGACTCAATGCATCATTCTCGCATGCATGAATAACGAGCTTCAGCGTCAGCATGAAAAACATGGATGCTCTTACTATGTTGCTTCACCTCAAAGAGATGTATGGTGAACAAAGTAGGACTGCTAGATATGAGATATCTAAGGAGCTATTCTGATCTCGGATGACCATGGGCACAGCCGTTGAGACTCATGTCCTAAGGGTAATCAATCTGATTGAACGCCTTGGACAGCTTGGGTTCGTCATAGATGGGGAGTTGAGCCAAGACTTGGTCTTACAATCATTCCCTAAGATCTGCTCGTAGTTAGTTGTTAATTTTCACATGAATAAGTTAGATGTTAGCTTGCCTGAATTACTTAACATGTTAAAAACTGCAAAAGGTTACTTCCCATCCAAGAAGAACCATGTCTTAATGGTGGATTCCTCTAAGAAAAGGAAGAGGCCCAAGGTATCTTCTAAAAAGAAGAAATCTAAGAAGGCTAAGAGCAAGATGAACACAAAGGAATAAAAGAAACCTGATCCAGCTAGCAAAGGAATGTGCTTCCATTGCAACGAGTTGGGTCATTAGAAGAGGAACTGCAAGAAGTTTCTGGCAGAGAAGAAGCTTGGAGAAGCTTCAACTTCCAATCATGGTTTGTTCATGATTGAAATTAATTTTTTTGAAAGTCAAAATTCTACTTAGGTATTGGATATCGATTGTGGTTCTCACATATGTAATACTGTGCAAGGACTGGTCAGAAGTAGAAAGCTGAACAAGGATAAGGTTGTCCTACGAGTGAAAAATTGAGCAAAGGTTGCTGCATTAGCTGTAGGCACTTATTGTTTAGCACTGCCTACGGGCAAATCCATTTATTTAAATAACTGTTATTTTGTTCCGAATATCATTAGAAATATTATTTTAAATTCTATATTAGATATGGATATATTTGAAATTGTAATAAAGAACAACAGTTGTTCTATTTATAAAATAATATTTTATATGGTGTTGGTAATTTGCAAAATAGACTTTACATACTTGACTTGCATGAAAATATATTTCAAATAGAACAAACTAAGAAAAGAAAAAGAGATGATGTTAATTATTCCTATATGTGGCACTGTAGACTCGGCCATATCAATGAAACAAGATTATCCATGGGCTCTTAGAGCTATCCGATTTTGAATCATATTTAACGTGTGAATCTTGTCTCATGGGTAAAATGACTAAATCACCTTTTAATGGAAAAGGAGAAAGAGTTACAGAGTTGTTAGCATTGGTTCACACAGACGTTTATGGACCTATGACAACGAATGCACAGGGAGGGTATTCTTATTTTATTACTTTCACTAATGATCACTCAAGATTTGGATATGTGTATTTAATGAAATACAAATCTGAATCATTTGAAAAGTTCAAAGAGTTCAGAAGTGAAGTAGAGAAACAAATGAGCAAGAGTATTAAGATTATTCGATCAGATTGAGGTGGAGAATACTTAAGCGGTGAGTTTCTCAATTGTCTCAAAGACATTGGTATAATCTCATAATGGACTCGACCAGGTACACCACAGTTAAATGGAGTATTTAAAAGGAGAAATCAAACATTGTTGGACATGGTTCGTTCCATGATGAGTTTTATCAATCTTCCAATATCATTTTGGGGTTAGGCCCTAGAAGCGGCTGTATATCTACTAAATAAGGACCCTTCGAAATTCGTCCCCAAGACTCCATATAAGATATGGACAAGGAGGAAACCTAGTCTTAAGCATGTTAAGATTTGGGGATGCCCAGCTTATGTGAAAAAAGTTTCAAAATGATAAGCTTGGGACAAGGTCTGATAAGTGCACGTTTGTGGGCTATCCTAAAGAAAGTTTGGGATACTACTTCTACAATCCTACTGAGCAAAAGGTGTTTATTGCGAAACACGCTGCCTTCTTATAAAATAAGTTTATTTTTGAAGGGGCTAGTGGGAGGAAAATAGATCTTGAAGAAATTCAAGAACCAGAAACCACTACAGATCAAGTGGATGAACCTGTTTAAGTAGAGACACCTTCTATACAAACACCATATTCGTAAATCTGGAAGGGTACCAAAGATACCTGATAGGTATGGATTCGTCATGGATGATGACGATGAGGTACACATCATGAATGATGATGATCCATTGAATTACGAACAGGCTATGAGTAATAAAGACTTAGGGAAATGGTAGATGACCATAAAATCTAAAATGGATTTTGAAGCAATGCTCAAGTCCATTTGGATTTTACTTACGATTGTAGCTTATTATTATTAAATATGGCAAAATGGACATGGAGACGTCCTTCTTATAAGTTATTAGAGGAGAATGTATGTATGATATAGTCAGATAGATTTTTTTCAATGGTTGAAGCAAATCATATATATGAGCTACAACAATCCATTTATAGATTGAAGCAACCTTCTCGTAGATGGAACGTCTGTATTGATGAGACAATCAAAGAGTTTGATTTTATCAAAAATGAGGATGAACCATATGTGTACAAGAAGGTTAGTGGGAGCGCGGTTTCATTCCTTGTATTATATGTTGATAATATATTACTGATAGGGAATGACATTCTATGCTACAATCGATCAAAATAAAGTTGTCTAAACATTCCTCCATGAATGATTTGGGGAGAACATCTTACATTTGGGATATAAATCTGTATAGATAGATTTAAAAGGATGTTCGGCTTAACCCATGGAATATATATTCATCAGATGCTAAAGGCGTTTAGCATGGAAAACTCCAAGAGATGTCTCATGATGATGAGCCATGGAGTGTATCTCTCTAAAATTGTCCTCAATAAAAGAGAGATCGCATGAGTTACTATCATATATGCAATGATATATACGAAACTTGATGTTGATTAGTCAAATTCTGGAGAAGATCATTGTAAGACAGTGATAAACATCTTAAAGTACTAAACTGACACTAAGGATGTCATCATGTCACATGATGAGTCTAAATCAAACTAGAGGACTTTACAGACTCAAGTTTTCAGACTGACCAAGACGATAACAAATCCACTTTAGGGTAAGTCGTTACCCTGAAAGGTGGTGCAGTGAATTGGAAAGGTTCTAAACAGCAAAAGATTGTTGGTTTAGTGACAAAGACAAAGTATATAACTGTAAGTGAAGCTGCAAGTTGATGTTTAGGATGATGTTTCTGATAGTAGTGTGCATACAAGCCAATCATGTATGATGACAAAGCACATACTTTGTAAACAATCTTATTTATTTATAAATAAAATACTCATTTAAGGCATATAATTATCTACATGGTGCTGTTTTTATAATATGTAAATAACCCATAGTTTTAAGCAATGCTTTTAGAATCATGATGAGATCATGATAATGAGATCTAAATTCTTAGAAAGCTTAAAAACTAAAATAGTTCCCAATTGTGGGATTACTAAAATGGGGATTAGTAAATCCGGATAGATTGGTACATATGTTGCTTGCTCATTGGATGAGGATGACTGATCTCATGGTCATTTGTGTGGAGACACTAAAGCAAGTATGTAGGTGCTTATTGGAGAATAAGTTCACTGAACGTGACTCGCTATGGAATACCTAATGGAGTTTTACTCGCCTGTCAATAGGAATTCCTAATGTGATAGTAGTACATGTGATCCTTGGACTTGAGATCATCATAGTATCTTGTATGTAACAAATTATACTTTGACTAATTCCTTAAGGCCTTTTAAGGCATATATAGGGTATGCTTGGGTGTAATGAGTTACATATGGAGATAATGAATGATCAATAAAGAATCTACCACCTCTAGTAAAAGAGGAGATATGTCCTATGTTATTCGTTAAATGACAACCCAGGAATCCTTGGCCAAGGTAGAATGAAATTAGAAAGAGGTTTCTAATTTGTATTATTTGGAGTTGTGCATTTTCTAATCGAAATACATATGATTAAATAAATTAAGACTTGACAGTAAATCCATGTCTTATATTTAATTGGGACATTGTATGGTGGAAGGATTGAATTGTACGGTAACTATTAACTCACAGGTTCTTTTATGATTAATGTTGAAATCTATATTATCTGAAAAGTCGTTGATCGCTAGGGAGGCTTATCCCTATTGTAGAATAAATGTTATTTTTTAAAATAGATTATTAGTTTAATTTGTTTATTTAAATAATATTAGAATTGTTCTAATTGATTTATTCACAACCGGTTTAATATGGAGAACCTAAAGGGTCACACCATAAAAGGAAGAAGAATTATTTAAGAAGAAAATGGCATGATAGTAATAATGCATTAAGTATAATTAATTTAATCTATGATGATAGAATAAATTAAATAGCTTAATGTTTATTATTTAATATTTTAGAAATATTAAATATAAATTAATAAGAGGAGTCTTATTAATATTATTATTATCATTATTATTTTAATTCTAAAGGAGTTTAGGAATTAATATAATATCAGTACTCTCTCTCAATCCTAATAAAGATTAGGATATAAATTAACTAAAAGTATTTAATTAATTAATTAAATAAAACCCTATTCTAATTGGATTATGAGGGTTAACCTAATATCTATATAAGAGAGTCTTATATCAGAAATAAGGTACGTGAACTTTTCAAGAGTTGGGAGTACACATATTCTATAGAGATAGAAACAAGGGTTAAGCCAATAACTCATCTTACTGAGTTCTTCATCTTCCTTGGTGGATCACCGTTAGAGGCCAAACATTTGGGTGGCTGACATTGATCAAGGGAAGGAGCCACTACAGAGGAATCAAAGGAATCAAAGGAGTAGAACTTGTACCTGAGGAAGCTTGGATCTTCAAAGGTATAATTCTATTTTTTTCTCCTTCTTCATTCACTGATAATTGATGCATAAGAATGATCATGGTAATGGGTTTGTATAAATTTTTGAAAACCTAGTTTTTACGCTTTTGCCGTATTTATGTGATTTAATTGCATGATTGCATTACGTACAAACCCAACAGTTTCGGATGAAAAGTTCATTACAGAACTAAGAATAGTTTCTAAGTCTCATCTTGAATCCAAACATGTGTTGCGGCACTTTGATTAAAGAAATCATTGAAAGAAGAGATAGTGAACTCTCAAGATAGCATTGCAGATCCATTTACTAAAGCTTTAACACAACAACAGTTTGATCGTCACTTAGAGAAGATGGGTATGAGATACCATGGCGATTTACTTTAGTGCAAGTGGGAGATTGAAAGTAGTATGCATACAAGCCAATCATGTATTATGATAAAGCACCTACTTTAGAGATGATCTTATTTATTTATTAATAAAAATATTCATTTATTAAAGGCATTTAATTATCTACATGATATTATTTTTATAATATATAAATAACCCATAGTTTTAAGCAATTCTTTTAGAATCATGATGTTGATCATGCTAATGAGATCTAAATTCTTAAAAAGCTTAAAACTAAAATAATTCCCAATCGTTGGCTTACTAAAAAGGGGATTAGTAAATCCGAATAGATTGGTACATATATTGCTTGCTCATTGGATGAGGATGATTGATCTCATGATCATTTGTGTGGAGACACTAAAGAAAGTATATAGGTGCTTATTAGAAAATAAGTTCACTGAACATAACTCGCTATGCAATACCTAATGGAGTTTTACTTGCCTGTCAATAGGAATTCCTAATGTGATAGTAGTAAAAGTGATCCTTGGACTTGAGATCATCATAGTATCTTGTATGTAATGAATTATACTTTGACTTATTCCTTAAGACCCTTAGGGTATATCAAAGGGTATGCTTGAGTATAATGAGTTACATATGGAGATAATGAATGATCAATAAAGAATCTACCACTTCTAGTAAAAGATTAGATATGTCCTATGTGATTCGTTAAATGACAACCCAATAGTCCTTGGCCAAGGCAGAATGAAATTAGAAAGGAGTTTCTAATTTGCATTATTTGGAGTTGTGCATTTTCTAATCGAAATGCATATAATTAAATAAAATAAGACTTGACGGTAATTCAATGTCTTATATTTAATTGGGATATTGTATGGTGGAATGATTGAATTGTACGGTAACTATTTACTCACAGTTTCTTTTATGATTAATGTTGAAATCTATATTATTTGGAAAGCCGTTGATCACTAGGGAGGCTTATCCCTATTGTAGAATAAATATTATTTATTTAAATAGATTATTAGTTTAATTTATTTATTTAACTAAGATTAGAATTGTTCTAATTGATTTATTCACAACCGATTTAATATGGAGAACCTAAAGGGTCACACCATAAAAGGAAGAATAATTATTTAAGAAGGTAATGGCATAATCGTAATAATGTATTAAGTGTAATTAATTTAATTTATGATAATAGAAATAATTAAATAGCTTAATGTTTATTATTTAATATTTTAAAAATATTAAATATAAATTAATAAGAGGAGTCTTATTAATATTATTACAATTATTATTATTTTAATTTCTAAAGGAGTTTAGGAATTAATTTAATATTAGTACTCTCATTTATTCCTAATAAGATTAGGAGATAAATTAATTAAAGGAGTTTAATTAATTAATCCCAATATGATTGGGAAGCCTATTTAATTTAATGAGTTTAATTAATTAAATGAAACCCTATGTCTAATATGATTATAAGGGTTGGCCAATATCTATATAAGAAGAGTCTTATTTTAGATATCCGATGATGTAATTTCAATTGTTAGAGAGTACTACTTTTCTATAGAGGATAGAAACCTAGGGTTTATCCAACCACCCTCCTTCATGAATAATTCATCTTCCTTGGTGGATCACCTCTAGAGGCCAAACACTTGGGTGGCTAACGTTGATCAAATGAAGAAATCTAACCTGGAAATTCAAGGAGATCACGAAGAACAAGGAGTTGAACTCGTACTTGTGGAAGCTTCGTTCTACAAGGGTATGATTCCATAACTTCTTATTTATCATTTTTAAATTAATAATATGCATAAAGGATGATCCGGGTAATGGTTTTGTAGAAATTTTTTAAACTCTGATATACCATACTTTCGCTTATTTTGTAATTTGATTGTGTCACGATTTCGTACAAACCCAACACTTCTCATATATTAGATCCTCATTTATCTATTCCAACCCCGATGGGGAATTTTATGATTATTTCTGAATAATTCTACGAGTGTCCTTTGAAGTTAGGGAGAAGGGTGTATACGGCTAATTTACTTCTGATGGTGATGCATGATTTTGATATCATCTTGGGTATGGATTGGCTAAGTAAGCATCGAGCTACTATTGATCGTCAGGCGAGGAAGGTTATCTTTAGAACTTTAGAAGCTCCAGAATTTGAGTTTTTATGTTCCAAGGCAAATGGTGTTGTTAAGTCGATCTCATCTTTGAAAGCGAGCAAAATGATTGCTAAGGGATGTGATTGTTATTTAGCTTATGTGAAGGATACCTTGAGGGATGAGCTCCAAATGGAAGACTTTCTGGTTGTGCGAGAATTTCCTGAGGTATTTCTTAAAGATTTGTCAAGATTGTCACCGCCAAGGGAAATTGAGTTTACTATTGAGCTCACTCCTGGAGCGGAACCTATCTCTAAATCACCCTATAGGATGGCTCCATTAGAGTTACAGGAGTTGATGGAACAATTACAAGAGTTGTTAGATCGTGGATTCATTAGACCGAGCGTATCGCCATCGGGCGCTCCAGTCTTGTTTGTGAAAAAGAAGGATGGATATATGAGGTTGTGTATAGAATATAGGGAGCTAAATCGGATCACTATCAGGAACAGATATCCATTGCCAAGGATTGATGACCTTTTTGATCATCTCCAAGGGGCAAAGTTCTTCTCAAAGATAGATTTGAGGTCGGGGTTTAGGGTGTAAAGTCGGATTCACCTATATTCATGTAATAAGGAATAAAATTCTATCAAAATAAAATAAATAAATAATAGATTTATATATACATTTTTTTCTTAGTAAAATGATTTTTCGAAATCTGAGTTAAAATGCTTTAGTAACTTGTCATATATTGTATATTCATTTTGTTAGAAACCAAGCTAATATACTATGATTGGATATGTACATATTTAAGGTTTTTGAACTTTAAGTTTTGACAGTTTTAATTAGTAACTTAACTTATAAGTTATTACTGTAATTTTATTAATTTGTTTAATTAGCTCGGACAAAAGGAGTTTAACGAACTATAATTGAGATTATAATCTGGGTATTACATTACTTAATCAAGTACGGATTCCGTAATCTTACAGCGATACTCTTGTGAAATTTAATTAATTCGTTTTGTTGCTCGTTTCGAATTTCATTATTGTTTCACATTATCATTTCTTGTGAAATTAATATGATAGTTTTCTGTTGCCGTTGGTACTAACTCGTATTTGTACTCTTTGAACTAATTAATAATGTCAATATGTTTTGGAGACTTTATTCGTTTGTAACTTTTTATCATTCTTTGTATATTTTTGTTCACATTCAGGAGTTGTTTTGATCATTGATATCTTGTGAATATTTTAGAATGTTCATATTTGATAAATCGATGTCATTTAAAAATGGTCATGTAAGCCTTGTGATTTGAACCCCTTTTGGCTTATATTTTGTAGTTTGATCCTTAGGGTATACTTGAGCAAACCACCTGTGGGGGTACCACATGCATGTCCTCTTGACAAGAGGGCATGACTCCTTCCGTGGCGGTGTGATTAGTCCACGACGTATCCTTTAGTATACTCTGGGTATGAGCTTTGGCCATTTGATATATTTTTACAGGATACGTATGGGTCGACCTAGTATTTGATTTGATTTGATTTGTTTGGTGGATTAGTGACGTATGTGTCGTGCCTACTATCTGATTTAATTTGTATACATCATGATACCGATGTATTTTGTTAGCCTTTAGCTATTTGTGTTTGAGCTCAGTATGAAATTGTCACCTTACAATCTTTTGATTCAGCCTTATTTGTTTGGGATTCTTTTTGCTATAATTATTCGTCTGACAGTGTTAGTCATTTGTAAATAGTTCCACCAATTCTGATATATTCGTAATTCTTTTGTAATTCACATTTTTTTATTCATTCGACTCTTTTAGATGCATTATATATTGTGATATATTTGTTAATCTTCATATCCGTACTGAGCAATTGGCTCACGCTGTGTTCTTTTTCTGGCAGGTAATCAAGGGTGATCAGTATGTGTGGGATGAGAGCTGCCTTTGATCCAAATGAGTAGATTGGCTTTTATGATTATTATTAGACTTGTTTTTCCTAATATTTTGTAGATGGATGTTTGGGCCATTTTGGCATTTATTTTTAAAAGTAGAGACTATGTAAATGTGGAGTTTCTTCTATTTAAATTTGAGTATGTGACAATTGGTTTTCAATTTCATTGGAGATCATTTGAGATTTATTGGAGGTTTGTATTTATTATGTTTATGTGTTACATCCTTTTTCCTTTTCGGAAAGGGGATGTAATACCTGGCAAAATAAATAATAATAAATAAGATTATATATATATTTTTTAAAACATAGTGTCTGAAATTTGTCTTTTATTTGGGTCAAATTCAAAAATAATTTAAATGAGCTAATAATAAGTAACATAGAATATAAATCTAGTATGTTTGGGCCTTAAAACTAATTAAGTCCAATGTTAAAAAATCCTATTAAAATAAGGAAGGTTAATAATATATATCAATACGTGACTAAAACTTACCTAACCTTATTTGCTCCTATCTGATATGAATTGATCAATACCAGAGGAAAAGTGGCGGTGAAGGAACTGAAATTAAAAGAAAGAAGATTGTTCCCATAAGGTAATATCCTTTAGTTTGATTTAATATACATCCTTTTGTAATATATATCTTGTATGGCGACATGAATCGGGAGCACATGCAATAAGATTAATTAAATTAATAGTTTATTATTATAAGTAATGATTAGGAGGGAATTTCATGTAAATTATCTTGATTTATAAATTGTATTAGCTGGGATTTACAACTTGTTTGCAATATTTTTTTAAGGTTGTTGATTCACCTGTATTCATGTAATAAGGAAAAAAATTCTATCAAAATAAAATAAATAAATAATAGATTTATATATACGTTTTTTTTCTTAGCAAAATGATTTTTAGAAATCTGAGTTAAAATGCTTTAGTAACTGGTCATATATTGTATATTAATTTTGTTAGAAACTAAGCTAATATATTATGACTGGATATGTACATAGTTAAGGTTTTTGAACTTTAAGTTTTGACAGTTTTAATTAGTAACATAACTTATAAGTTATTAATGTAATTTTATTAATTTGTTTAATTAGCTCGGACAAAAGAAGTTTAACGAACAATAATTGAGATTATAATCTGGGTATTACATTACTTAATCTAGTACGGATTCCGTAATCCTTCAGCGATACTATTGTGAAATTTAATTAATTCATTTTATTGCTCGTTTCGAATTTCATTATTGTTTCACATAATCATTCCTTGTGAAATTAATATGATAGTTTTCGGTTTGCGTTGCTACTAACTCGTATTTGTACTCTTTGAACTAATTAATAATGTCAATATATTTTGGGGACTTTATTCGTTTGTAACTTTGTATCATTCTTTGTATAATTTTGTTCACATTCAGGAGTTATTTTGATCATTGATATCTTGTGAATATTTTAGAATGTTCATATTTGATAAATCGATGTCATTTAAAAATGGTCATGTAAGCCTTGTGATTTGAACCCCTGCTGGCTTACATTTTATAGTTTGATCCTTAAGGTATACTTGAGCTAACCACCTATGGGGGTACCACATGCATGTCCTCTTGACAAGAGAGCATGACACCTTCCGTGGCTGTGTGATTAGTCCACGACATATCCTTTTGTATGCTCTAGGTTTGAGCTTTGGCAAGTTGATATATTTGTTCAGGATACGTATGGGTCGTCCTAGTATTTGATTTGATTTGATTTGTTTGGCAGATTAGTGACGTATAAGTCATGCATACTATCCGATTTAATTTGTATACATCATGATACCGATGTATTTTGTTAGCCTTTAGCTATTTGTGTTTGAGCTCAGTATGAAATTGTCACCTTTCAATCATTTGATTCAGCCTTATTTGTTTGGGATTCTTTTGGCTATAATTATTCGTCTGACAGTGTTAGTCATTTGTAAATAGTTCCACCAATTCTGATATATTCGTAATTCGTTTGTAATTCACATTTTTTTATTCATTCGACTCTTTTAGATGCATTATATATTGTGATTCATTTGCTAATCTTCATATCCGTACTGGGCAATTGGCTCACGATGTGTTCTTTTTCTGGCAGGTAATCAAGGGTGATCAGTATGTGTGGGATGAGAGCTACATTTTATCCAAATGAGTAAATTAGCTTTTATGATTATTATTAGACTTGTTTTTCCTAATATTTTGTAGATGGATGTTTGGGCCATTTTAGCATTTATTTTTAAAAGTAGAGACTATGTAAATGTGGAGTTTCTTCTATTTAAATTGAAGTATGCGACAATTGATTTTCAATTTCATTGGAGATCATTTGAGATTTATTGGAGGTTTGTATTTATTATGTTTATGTGTTACACCCTTTTTCCTTTTCGGAAAGGGGATGTAATACCCGGCAAAATAAATAATAATAAATAAGATTATATATATATTTTTTAAAACATAATGTCTGAAATTTTTCTTTTATTTGGGTCAAATTGAAAAATAATTTATATGAGCTAATAATAAGTAACATAGAATATAAATCTAGTAAGTTTGGACCTTTAAACTAATTAAGTCCAATGTTAAAAAATCTTATTAAAATAAGGAAGGTTGATAATATATATCAATAAGTGACTAAAACCTACCTAACCTTATTTGCTCATATCTGATACGAATTGATCAATACCAGAGGAAAAGTGGCGGTGAGGGAACTGAAATTAAAAGAAAGAAGATTTTTCCGATAAGGTAATATCCTTTAGTTTGATTTAATATACATCCTTTTGTAATATATATCTTGTATGGCGACATGAATCGGGAGCACATGCAATAAGATTAATTAAATTAATAGTTTATTATTATAAGTAATGATTAGGAGGGAATTTCATGTAAATTATCTTGATTTATAAATTGTATTAGCTGGGATTTACAACTTGTTCGCAATATTATTTTTAAGGTTGTTGATTCACCTGTATTCATGTAATAAGGAAACAAATTCTATCAAAATAAAATAAATAAATAATAGATTTATATATACGTTTTTTTTCTTAGTAAAATGATTTTTAGAAATCTTAGTTAAAATGCTTTAGTAACTGATCATATATTGTATATTAATTTTGTTAGAAACTAAGCTAATATATTATGACCATGTACATAGTTAAGGTTTTTGAACTTTAAGTTTTGACAGTTTTAATTAGTAACTTAACTTATAAGTTATTAATGTAATTTTATTAATTTGTTTAATTAGCTCGGACAAAAGAAGTTTAACGAACTATAATTGAGATTATAATCTGGGTATTACATTACTTAATCGAGTACGGATTCCATAATCCTTCAGGGATACTATTGTGAAATTTAATTAATTCGTTTAGTTGCTCGTTTCGAATTTCATTATTGTTTCACATAATCATTCCTTGTGAAATTAATATGATAGTTTCCTGTTGGCATTGCTACTAACTCGTATTTGTACTCTTTGAACTAATTAATAATTTCAATATATTTTGGAGACTTTATTCGTTTGTAACTTTGTATCATTCTTTGTATATTTTCGTTCACATTCAAGAGTTGTTTTGATCATTGATATCTTGTGAATATTTTAGAATGTTCATATTTGATAAATCGATGTCATTTAAAAATGGTTATGTAAGCCTTGTGATTTGAACCCCTTTTGGCTTACATTTTGTTGTTTGATCCTTAGGGTATACTTGAGTTAACCACCTGTGGGGGTACCACATGCATGTCCTCTTGACAAGAGAGCATGGCACCTTCCGTGGAGGTGTGATTAGTCCACGACGTATCCTTTAGTATGCTCTGTTTGATATATTTGTTCAGGATACGTATGGGTCGACCTTGTGACGCCCCCAAATCCGTGTAACATCGATTACAGGACATGGTGCTCACGATACAACATATATCATCATCTAACTACATAAACTCCAAAAATAATAATAATAATAACTATTACATACTTATTCAAGCAAAATCCTATGTCTTTATAACCTTATATAAACGAAAACTTAAATTTAGCATTTATCGCTACATTACATCATATGCGGAAATATAAACTTATTATATAAATAACTCTCAACATTTCATCTTAGACTTTCCCTTGTCTTAGCCCGAGCCCTCAGCGTTTTCATCCTTAACTGAAAGGTTTAAGCAAGAATGAGCACAAATTGCCCAGCAAGTATATATAAAGAAGTTTGAAAACACACATCAGGAGTAAAAACATCTGTATGGCAATATCTCAACAGTTGAAAGAATTATCAAGTGTTAAACAAGAATATCAAAGATAAGAGTTTAGAATTCTCAATAGCATACTAAGGGGTGTTAATACCTTGAATGTTACTTTGTTTCATCGAAAACCATCAGACGGTTTAACAATCAAATAGATTGTAAACGGTCTTTGCAAGTACTCCAGGTGATCAGCCTATTGTACCCTACATTGTGCACAAGTATAAAGTTTAAATTGCATAAGCATAAATGGGACTATATGCCCGACATCTGTTTGCCCGTTTATTCGGGTTGTTCATCTTAATAGTCATGCGAGACCGCACCAAAATAATTTAGATTGGTAAATATTAAATAGCTTCAAAGGATTTGAATTATATCATTTTTCATCAATAATAACTAGCCGAAACAAAAAGGCTAGAAAGCATACTTAGAAACAGTTCTTCAAATAAATAGAACTTTAAAGCATAGTAGTTGTAACGACCCCAAAATTCATACAATAATATTCTCCTTCTCGATCGTTAATAATACAACTTTAAGCGTTCTTGACGGAAATTGCTACTACGAACTCGTTTTTCAATCAATTCAAGTGATTCCAACTATAATCACTTCTATTCTTAACATACTAACATAATACTTAATCAATTTTAACAATAACTCATAATCAACATCAATTATGATAGTTTCAAAAGTTATTTTTCAGAAATTACTTCACCGAGAATCACTATGAACACACTTCTTATTGTTTATCAAAAATTCATGGATTGAATTGCTAGAACAACCATATAACTCATATATAATCATGTTATATCACATATTACACATAATTCATGCTCACATCAAGGATTTAAAGAATTTTCAACATAATTCCATAATCTAACACTATGAACATGAATTTCATGGTGTTCATCACATACTTGTGAATTGAAATTCTTAAAAAACTATGAAACTCTCATGTAAATATAAATATATATATATATATATATATATATATATATATACGTACATATCCCATTCTCATAACAAAATTATGAAGTTTCACAAAGAGACTTCCACATAGAATTCCAAAACCATGAAAACATAGAAGAATATGCTTTGAAAACATGTTTTTACAACAATTGATTTTGAAAACCCTTTCATGGCATACAATTACATATGAAAACATATGAACACCATATATACATATAATTTTATGATTGTAAAAACCTAATTTGATAAAGAAGAAAACAAAACACATATGAATTAATTCTAGGGTTAAAATTATAACCTTACTAGTTTTGACTTAAGAGAGAGATGATGAAGATGATGATCCTCTCTTGCCTTCTCAAGCTTTTCTTCCTCTTCTCTCTTCTTCTTCTCTGACAATTCTCTCTAACCATCTTCTTCTTCTTTCTTTGTTTTGTTTAGACTTAGGCTTTTAGAAAACTAACGTATCTTTTAACTTAGCATATATTATACAATATACAATATACATATACAATATATGTAACTTATATTATTAATATAGCTAATAAATAATATACTAATTGCTATACTAACTACCACTTATTATATAGGTTACAAAATTTGAAAAGCCCAAGGCCATGTTTGGCAAAATCACATTATTTTTAAAAACTAACTTCTTGAGTTTAAGGCATTGTTTGGAAGAAATAAGATTAAACAAGTACAAAGGTCTTGTTCGGTAAAACTCATCATTTTAAAAATAGGTTTTAATAGTTAAGGCCCCGTTTGGCAAAACGAATTTAAAAACGGAGCTAGGGCCTTGTTTGGGAAAATAGTTTTGAAAACTCTTTTAATAAATCATTTTAACACATACTTTTTAATGTTATCCTTTAACTAATTAAAACTCAACATTAATTTAATTAATTAAAAGTTTAACATCAATTAATCACATAATTATAATTACTCACTAATTATTACTCTCACCACATAACTCATCTAATTTAATTATCCCAATTAAATTAGAACTATAACATAAAATTATTATGTCAATTAAATTAAATACCAAATATTCATTTAATTAACATATAACACTTAATTAAATTACTCCATAATAATCACATAATTATTTATTTAACTCAATAAATAATTCAATTAATATATTTATTTAATTCAATAAATATATAAATTCTCTTCACACCAAATCACATATTTTACAATATATAACACGTACACACATACTCGTACTTAAACATCTTAAAATAAGAATTTTATTTATTAAATTCTCATTTATTAATTCTTAAAAATCCGGGATGTCACATCCTTCCCTCCTTATAAGGATTCCATCCTCGGAATCAACGAAACCTCACTTACTCAGTTTTCGCAAAATCTCTTCATAATTATCGTTGAATAACTTCAACACGTTAACTTAGCAAAAAGTTTTACATATATATATACTTCATTCATTTCTTCAACAACTATTAGGTTTTATTACACAATCTTCAATCAAACATAAACTGTAACGACCCCAAAATTCATACAATAATATTCTCCTTCTCGATCGTTAATAATACAACTTTAAGCGTTCTTGACGAAAATTGCTACTACGAACTCGTTTTTCAATCAATTCAAGTGATTCCAACTGTAATCACTTCTATTCTTAACATACTAACATAATACTTAATCAATTTTAACAATAACTCATAATCAACATCAATTTTGATAGTTTCAAAAGTTATTTTTCAGAAATTACTTCACCGAGAATCACTATGAACACACTTCTTATTGTTTATCAAAAATTCATGGATTGAATTGCTAGAACAACCATATAACTCATATATAATCATGTTATATAACATATTACACATAATTCATGCTCACATCAAGGATTTAAAAAATTTTCAACATAATTCCATAATCTAACACTATGAACATGAATTTCATGGTTTTCATCATATACTTGTGAATTGAAATTCTTAAACAACTATGAAACTCTCATGTAAATTGTAAGAACCCAGATTTTTGAGTATTATTAAAATAAGAATTAAATAAATAAAATTCTTATTAAATGATATGTTGAGTGATATTATTGCATATGTGAGTAAGTACTATGCAATATGTGATGTTTATGTTAATAAATATATTAGAAGTATATATTTATTACTTGTAAATAAATTGTAGGAGCAATTTATTAAAGGTAATGAGATGGCTAAAAATTAAAATAATTTATTTTAATGTGGTAATTGGTGGCATTAGATATACTTAATGTATAACCATAATTTTATTAAAGAAATCATATATTAGATTATTGAGTGTAATGTATGCATGTTTTAATGTAGTGGATATATTATAATATTTACTGCAGTTAAATTGTTGAAAACAATTTATAGAAAGGAAAAGGAAATAATTAGTTTAAGTATACAAATATTATGGTATACTTTAATTAAAAGATATTAAAATAAATTCTATCATTGAATTATTTTAATAAAGAGAGAATATTATTTTAATGATATATGTAAATAAATTGATATAAACAATTTATAATGTGAAAGAATAGATTTATTATTTATTTTCCTTATGTGATGTGAGTGCATTACATGGACTATTTGCAAGGTGATAAATATATATAGTTATTTTGTATATATTTATTATGTGAAGAAATAAAATCATGATGAACAATTTGACAAAGAATTACAGGATGTGGTTTAAGTGTATAATATTATATATACTTTATCCAATAATATTAGAATAAATTCTTATGTGAAATTATTTTAATAATGGATGGATATTATATTTATTATAATATCTTAAGAAAATAAATAAATTCTTAAATGAATTTATGTTAATGAGGATAGGCAAATAATAGTATTTGCATGGAAAATTATGTGATGCATATTTATTTTGCATTTATAAAATAAATATGTAATTAAAGCATATTAGGTTATGTGTTTATTTTGGGAATATATAATTTATATACTACAAATGGGTAATATTTTATATATGTTCCAAGAGTTGAAACATTTAATTATTGGGTGAGTTAGTAACTTAATATTTAAAAATCTAGTTACTAGCTATGAGGTAGTTTAAATTATTCAATACAAGCATTATTTGGTTTAGTGGGTAATTAAATAATTGAGCTAAAAGGATAATTCCTATTTTACCCATCTACTATTCAAAGCTTTGTGCCCAAGCCTTGCAAATTTTTTTGTCAAACCGTGTAAGAGAAGGAGGAAGAGAAGTGTGGAGATTACACCATTTTTCTTGGTGACCAAGTAGCTAAATTTCTCCCTTATGATTCCTTCCTTTAGCCGTGAGTTAGGGAAAGGAAAAAGAGAAATAGCAAGCTTCATGTATTATGCTAGGAATCCTTCATAAATTGGCTAAGAAAATTTGGAAATTACTTCCCTTAATTCCTGCATGTAGCCGAATTTCTCTTTCTATATTGCTTAGAATGTGAAAAATTTCTAAGTATGAAGAAAAGCTAGAACCATGGGTTTTTAAAGCTTTAGAAAAAAAATTGGAATCAAGTGTTAGCTAAATTGGAGGTAGCAAAGCTTGGAAAAAGAGAAGATAAATTGCATGAGGTATAAATCCTTACTCAATTTTGAATTTAATTGAAGTGTAGAATATGTGATTTTTATTTATTAAACTTGAGGTTTTGGAAGTTAGTAGGTTGTGAGGTAATTTTTAATTAAATTCCTTCATATCGATTCAAGTTCTAATCTATGTATATATTATATGTTAGTAGAATTGGTTTTGAGTCAAAGAAATAAAAGTTGAACTTGGTTAGTAAGCATAAGTTTACTAAAAAAATCATTTTAGTTGCTTTTATGCTTGAATTATTAATGGAATGATGAGTTTTAGAGACTTGGTGGCTAGGTATGGGTTGTGGGATGTATAAGGATGGATTTGTGGCAAAAATCGCTAACAAATCGATAAGAAATCGAGTCGAACGAATAACGCACGTTATATGTTCGATAAATGGCCTTAAAGAACCAACACGGATAAAAAGTTGGAATTTAACGAAGACGACACTTGGAACAAGTCTTATTATGTTAATAGAGATTTATTTGTAAAGGAAGTCAGGTTAGAACGGAGCGAGGCGAGTTTTGAACGTTAATCGCAAAGTTGAAAAACTAGTGCAAACAGCCTTTTTGGACGCATTATTTGAACAGCTTAAAATACCCAAATATCAGTGGTGATATTTTTTAAAAATACTTTGATATGCCAAGTATAACATATCCAAAAATCAGATTAATCCGATAAACGAGCAGCGCGTACGAAAATCGCGAAGTGGCTGCGTTGATAAGAAGTCGAGCAGATTTCAGCACGCCGCCGTGCGCGGCAGCGCCCGCGCGCGCCCGTCAGCGGCAGCGCGGCGTTGGGCTGAAAATGTGTTCTGACATCATTTTTAAGCGCGTTTTTGATGAGTTCTCATGATCCGCTTTCAAAGTTTGGAATTTTTCTAAAATACTATGACATGAGGTCTATAACATGCCTGAAAAATTTCTATTATACGAATTATGATTTGAAAATTAAAAATGAGCGAACATGCATGTCAGAACTTAAAATTTGGGCGACGCCGAGCGTCGACGCGCCGAGCGATTTTGACGTTCGACGTTTCGAATCGCGTTCCGGCAAAATAATAAGTCATAATAAATCTAATAAAGTCCTACGGGACAAGATTTGACTATAAATGATATTTTGTGCCGAAAAACATTCTTTCGGGCATAAATAATGCAATAAAAATATGTAATAAATATAAAGTTACATATTTAAGCGAAATAAAAACCAAGGTTGCCTATAAAATTATTTTGTGGTGCAACGAAGAGCGAGAGACCTGTACAAATTTGTATTAATCATAAAAATATTATTTTGAGATTTTCGGAGTTTAAAATGAGATTTTTGAGCTAAAATTTATATAGCGGTATATATATGTATATTTAATATATATATACATATCTAGTGAAAATGTGAAACAAAAAGCGTGGAACCGTTAAAAGTAATATAATGGTCCTAAGAGTAATGAAACGAATGTTTTCGAAATTCGAAACGAAGATTTTGAATAAAGAATTTCCTAGCGAATATATATTTAATATAAATATATATAGTGAAAATACGAATATTCGTAAAACGAGAAATGAAGCAAATGTGCGGACATGATAAAATGTTTTTAAATGAGTTAATGATCTGAGTTAACTCATGAGTGGACAAAAAGTTATAAAAATTATTTAAATCAAGAAATAATATAGTAAATTGAATTTTTACTATAAAAGATATATAATATCTGTTTAAAACCTGAATTCACAAATAAAGGTAAAAGATATTCCTAACGTGGAATATAAATGATTTAAGTTTTGATATGTAAAATATTTACATGTTAAAATGTGAGGGGCCTTTATTTGACTTAAAAAGATTAAAACGAATTAAGTTAATATTCGTTTTGAATAAGAATGATTAATGGTAGTTTGTATAAAACTAATAATTATTATTGATGAATATACATGCATATTTAGCGACATATTTAGTTATCTAATATGTGTGTGCATGTAATAATAATTCTGTAGGAATTGTGGAGAAACTCTAAGTTAACTTTTAGCGGTAATCTCCAATCAAGCCAAGTTTTTCAGTTCTGTTATGTTTGTGGATTGTATGTGATTATATGGTGGGTTGTATACCATGTTTATTAAATTGTTAAAGTCAAAATATGACTAAGTCAATTGGGTTTTGGAACTCAATTGCTATATGTGATCTGTGATAGCATGTTTTGTGAGAGAATGTAATACGTAAAAAAAGGCATGTATAAATGTATTGCATGAAATTATAGAACTGTGATATGTCTAGTAGAAGATTTATTGATACATGTAGAATATGCATAGTAAAGAAAGTATGTTGCATATAGAGTTGTGTGTTATGTGAAACATGATAGACTGTTAAATTTGCTGGGCCGTCGAGCTCAATCTTGCAAACATAAATATTTTGCAGGTTAATGATGTTATGCAATATTACTTGCTATTCGGATGAAGAAGATTGATGGATATGCGAAATAGATACATTTCCTTACCTTAGAAATGGTAGAAACCTATGTTTGATAGTTTTGATATATGTAATCAACAACTATGTATAGTTTAAAATATTCAATAAAGAATATTCGTGTTAGATGTATTGCAATGAATATTTTATTTAAATAAAGGAATATAGTGACATTACTATATAAGAAAGAATTAATATTGAGTTATATATATTAATATAACTTTGATAAGAGAAATCATTAAATAAATATGATTTCATTATAAAAGAGAATTGTAAAGGTTGAGATTCAGGGAACGAATGAATGGAATAAAAGAAAAAAAAATTATTCTGCATTTTTAGCTATTTTAACATTAAATAATGTTTTAAAAGCTAGAACAAGATAATATTAACGCACAAGATCGGGAAGAGAAATAGACCCGATTTTGGGGTCGTTACATAAATATATATATATATATATATATATACATACATATCCCATTCTCATAACAAAATTATAAAGTTTCACAAAGAGACTTCCACATAGAATTCTAAAACCATGAAAACATAGAAGAATATGCTTTGAAAACATGTTTTTACAACAATTAATTTTGAAAACCCTTTCATGGCATACAATTACATATGAAAACATATGAACACCATATATACATATAATTTTATGATTGTAAAAACCTAATTTGATAAAGAAGAAAACACAACACATATGAATTAATTCTAGGGTTAAAATTATAACCTTACTAGTTTTGACTTAAGAGAGAGATGATGAAGATGATGATCCTCTCTTGCCTTCTCAAGCTTTTCTTCCTCTTCTCTCTTCTTCTTCTCTGACAATTCTCTCTAACCCTCTTCTTCTTCTTTCTTTGTTTTGTTTAGACTTAGGCTTTTAGAAAACTAACGTATCTTTTAACTTAGCATATATTATACAATATACAATATACATATACAATATATGTAACTTATATTATTAATATAGCTAATAAATAATATACTAATTGCTATACTAACTACCACTTATTACATAGGTTACAAAATTTGAAAAGCCCAAGGCCATGTTTGGCAAAACCACATTATTTTTAAAAACTAACTTCTTGAGTTTAAGGCATTGTTTGGAAGAAATAAGATTAAACAAGTACAAAGGCCTTGTTTGGTAAAACTCATCATTTTAAAAACAGGTTTTAATAGTTAAGGCCCCGTTTGGCAAAACGAATTTAAAAATGGTGCTAGGGCCTTGTTTGGGAAAATAGTTTTGAAAACTCTTTTAATAAATCATTTTAACACATACGTTTTAATGTTATCCTTTAACTAATTAAAACTCAACATTAATTTAATTAATTAAAAGTTTAACATCAATTAATCACATAAAATTATCACATAATTATAATTACTCACTAATTATAATTTCATGTTACTCTCACCACATAACTCATCTAATTTAATTATCCCAATTAAATTAGAACTATAACATAAAATCATTATGTCAATTAAATTAAATACCAAATATTCATTTAATTAACATATAACACTTAATTAAATTACTCCATAATAATCACATAATTATTTATTTAACTCAATAAATAATTCAATTAATATATTTATTTAATTCAATAAATATATAAATTCTCTTCACACCAAATCACATATTTTACAATATATAACACATACACACATACTCGTACTTAAACATCTTAAAATAAGAATTTTATTTATTAAATTCTCATTTATTAATTCTTAAAAATCCGGGATGTCACATCCTTCCCTCCTTATAAGGATTCCGTCCTCGGAATCAACGAAACCTCACTTACTCAGTTTTCGCAAAATCTCTTCATAATTATCGTTGAATAACTTCAACACGTTAACTTAGCAAAAAGTTTTACATATATATATACTTCATTCATTTCTTCAACAACTATTAGGTTTTATTACACAATCTTCAATCAAACATAATCACATATCAAATATTATATATCTTTAACTCGTTCATTCCTTTCTAAGGATCATTACCGTATACTCTACTCGTCAAATTAATATACTACGTAATTCACCATCTATAATTATTCGGGTTATCACATTCACCCCTTCTTCTAAGAATTTCGTCCTCAAAATTTTTATTAATCTTCATATATCATTCTATCAAAATAGATTTTACGTTAATCTCCATTCACTAGATTAATGCGTTCTACAACTAACTCTTTTTAAGGAATATCCTTCTCGCTACATTCATCTCCAGAATAATAAGAATCTTCCACAATTGCTCAATAATTGGGAAGCGATATAAACAACTCAGGAATTTAAAAGATTCCAATTCATGCTGAGGGGTCATAAGACCTTGAACTCTTCTCCAGGTTTAATAGTGCATCACCACTGTAAACCATCTTTAACAGAATGTTTAGCAATCACAAAGACTGAAAACACTCTCTGCAAGTACTCTAGGTGATCAGCCTATCGTACCCCTACGTCGTGCACAACGTATTACATCTTAACATCGTAACGACTATATACGTTACATTCGGAACTTATAGTCTCCGATAACATAGTACATCGTAACGACTATATGCGTTACATTCGGAATTATAGTCTCCGATAACATGTCCCCCTTTTATAGGGTTGTTCACCTCAGCTTCTTAACATCTGAATCCGCACCAAAACAATTTGGTTTGGCATAGTTTAACCAAAAACGCTCGAATTTCATAAACATCTTTCAACATTTGTCTAGCTGAATCAAGTAGCATAGACTTCTAGTAAAAATTCGGACATCAAACGAAATATATATATATATATATATATATACATATATTTGTAACCAACTCAATAAAATTCTATATATATATATATATATATATTTTTAAGAAACTAAAAATAATAAATAAATCTTTTCACAATATCCTGATACCGTATCATAGTACTGATACGTTGAGGACTTCGTCATTACATGACGTCGTTATACTACATCATACCATAGTGGGCTGACGATCATACGATCACATCCAACACTAGGTTTAACTGCATTGATAACTTCCTCGATTATTGTTTGTACATCATATTAAATGATGCATAGAACACATAAAATACATTTTAAAATTTTGAAATTATTTTTGTCTAGCTGAAGCAATTAGCATAGACATGTGAATAATAACACGTATTTTAAAAACTCATTGGTTCCATCGTTCGATCCAATGTTTTTCAAGAAAACAGAAGTGCAACATCAGCACGAAGTCAATAAATTTCAAAAACTAGCAAAGCTAGGAGATTTAGAATATAAAACTTTCTCCATCAATTACATCATTACTCCATCATTACTTCATCATTCTATCTATCTTAACAATATCAATGCTTTCTATACCATAACCTTTCTATACCCAGTATAGTTCATCAAACTTACCACACTTTGGAAGTTCAGGAACTTGCCACAATAATATGAGTTTAAGAACTTGTCCTAGCAATACGTAGTCAAAGAACTGATTAGAGACTGTCCACATGCTTAGGGGTTCAAAAACATACATACGACTATGAGTCACGAACTTACCATAAGTATGAGTTTTAAGAACTCGCATAACCTTAAGATCATCTAATGTAATCTTAATATCATCTAATCTATCCTCTATTAACTCTAACTATCAAATATAATATGAGAAAAGAATCACCTTCTCGTCATATATATATCGATAGCGCGACACCAACCTTCCAACGATTATCAATATGATAAGCCAAGTGTAAGCACAAAACCCTGCCCATACAAGATTTGTACAACTTAGCCACCACATGAGTCCTCAGTTGAAAACCCACTTAACTCTATCTTACTTATAACTTCTTTCTCTATACTCGATACAGACTTATGTATCTCATCATTTATAACTCCTCGTGAGTTAATCTTGTACTATCTCATAGTACATTCTCGTTATAGTCTCAAACTATAACCATTCAATCATTACAGACCATCTGTCTTTTACAACTCTAAAAGATATCACGTCGTGATCTTATTCTATAATCATCTCCCTTATGATTCTTCCTTATCTCATTATCGTTTTGTTTTAAAACTTCTTATCTCTACCTTACATCATATTATATCATGAATTCATTATGCTTTTAATCTCATAGACTTCGTCTAATCATCGTTATTCGTCATCTAGATCATTAGAGTTAGGCAACTCCTGGTTTTTATCTCCACATCTCTTCAAGATTCTTCTTTGAATCTTCTTGTTTATTAATCAATTCTCGTTCTTTAAGAATTTCTAATTCCATTCCAGTTGCTCAATATTTTACTCGAGTTTTATTCCTCGCCATTCTAATCTTCTTCTTACAACATTCTTAGGACTAAACTCATCCTATACTTCTACGTATGATTCTCATTCTCTAAAGTCATAGCCTAAGGTACTCTTACCTAAGGTGTATAACCTGCAGCTTTGATACCAACTGTAACGACCCCAAAATTCATACAATAATATTCTCCTTCTCGATCGTTAATAATACAACTTTAAGCGTTCTTGACGGAAATTGCTACTACGAACTCGTTTTTCAATCAATTCAAGTGATTCCAACTGTAATCACTTCTATTCTTAACATACTAACATAATACTTAATCAATTTTAACAATAACTCATAATCAACATCAATTTTGATAGTTTCAAAAGTTATTTTTCAGAAATTACTTCACCGAGAATCACTATGAACACACTTCTTATTGTTTATCAAAAATTCATGGATTGAATTGCTAGAACAACCATATAACTCATATATAATCATGTTATATCACATATTACACATAATTCTTGCTCACATCAAGGATTTAAAGAATTTTCAACATAATTCCATAATCTAACACTATGAACATGAATTTCATGGTGTTCATCATATACTTGTGAATTGAAATTCTTAAACAACTATGAAACTCTCATGTAAATATATATATATATATATATATATATACACACACATACATATCCCATTCTCATAACAAAATTATGAAGTTTCACAAAGAGACTTCCACATAGAATTCTAAAACCATGAAAACATAGAAGAATATGCTTTGAAAACATGTTTTTACAACAATTGATTTTGAAAACCCTTTCATGGCATACAATTACATATGAAAACATATGAACACCATATATACATATAATTTTATGATTGTAAAAATATAATTTGATAAAGAAGAAAACACAACACATATGAATTAATTCTAGGGTTAAAATTATAACCTTACTAGTTTTGACTTAAGAGAGAGATGATGAAGATGATGATCCTCTCTTGCCTTCTCAAGCTTTTCTTCCTCTTCTCTCTTCTTCTTCTCTGACAATTCTCTCTAACCCTCTTCTTCTTCTGTCTTTGTTTTGTTTAGACTTAGGCTTTTAGAAAACTAACGTATCTTTTAACTTAGCATATATTATACAATATACAATATACATATACAATATATGTAACTTATATTATTAATATAGCTAATAAATAATATACTAATTGCTATACTAACTACCACTTATTACATAGGTTACAAAATTTGAAAAGCCCAAGGCTATGTTTGGCAAAATCACATTATTTTTAAAAACTAACTTCTTGAGTTTAAGGCATTATTTGGAAGAAATAAGATTAAACAAATACAAAGGCCTTGTTTGGTAAAACTCATCATTTTAAAAACAGGTTTTAATAGTTAAGGCCCCGTTTGGCAAAACGAATTTAAAAACGGTGCTAGGGCCTTGTTTGGAAAAATAGTTTTGAAAACTCTTTTAATAAATCATTTTAACACATACTTTTTAATGTTATCCTTTAACTAATTAAAACTCAACATTAATTTAATTAATTAAAAGTTTAACATCAATTAATCACATAAAATTATCACATAATTATAATTACTCACTAATTATAATTTCATGTTACTCTCACCACATAACTCATCTAATTTAATTATCCCAATTAAAGTAGAACTATAACATAAAATCATTATGTCAATTAAATTAAATACCAAATATTCATTTAATTAACATATAACACTTAATTAAATTACTCCATAATAATCACATAATTATTTATTTAACTCAATAAATAATTCAATTAATATATTTATTTAATTCAATAAATATATAAATTCTCTTCACACTAAATCACATATTTTACAATATATAACACATACACACATACTCGTACTTAAACATCTTAAAATAAGAATTTTATTTATTAAATTCTCATTTATTAATTCTTAAAAATCCGGGATGTCACAGTAGTTAAAGTAATAACTGAGCAGTCAACAATAAAACTTGTAAAGATAATTGAAGTTATAGAACTTTATGATAAAGGAACTTGTGCGAATAGGTAAACAATCACAAGTCTGAAGCTTACCCTCGCTGCAATCAAATGATTAAGGGTTGAATAATTTCTCAACGAAAATAAGGTTAAGAAACTTGCACAATCAAATCTGAGTAAGGAAACTTGCCTGATAAGCCTGCTACAATTAACGCTATCTACTAGCTCTTCACGTCACCTATTCATGTGTGTCACGTTAAGAAATTAGGTTCTCGAACTCTAATTTGAAAGTAAAGAATTTCCTTTTAATTTAAACCGATTATTAGCTAACCACGTATGCTATCCACAAGCTAATCCACTCATATAACATGTATGTCACGTTAAACCACCAATCATACACAAACTAGTTTGAAGTATAATGGTTTCCTATTATTTAATAAGATTTATTAAGCTAACTCGTATCCAAAAACCATTCCATTATATATCCTGTTGCATCACATAGGTCAAGGGGTTCAATATTAAAATCTGGAAAAAATAAAGTTTCTGAAATTTTTCCCTGCCCGAACCGTCCCGACCCGGATCAGATCCGGCCCAACCCGACCCGACCCAGCCCGGCGCAGCTGCACAGGCTTAGGCCTTATGAGCTGCGCAGCTCTTCATGCCCAGAAAATTTTCGACAGTTCGAGCAGCTTACTTTGAAATTTCATTATGAACAATCCATACATGATATGACTCTGAGCATTTGACACAATACACTCCATATAGCATAGTATTTTACAAAAATATCACATTCCAGAAAATTACAAGTTAAGACCACGAACCGACTACCTTGAAAAGCGTTCCAGAACAGGTTCTAACAGTTAAATTTTTTTTGGAATTTCCAGATTTTCTGCAGACTTTATTATGAACATGCATGCTTACGAATTTCATATCTCACTCAATATAACTATGATTACTATGAAATTTGGTGGTACATGATACTACATACTATTTTATAAAATTATTAGATGCAACAAACGGATTACTGAAGATATGATTTCAATCGACCGAAAAACCCGAAAAGTCATGCAACACTAGTTAGAACCAACTTTGAGAAAATCATGATTTTGATTCTAGCATGCATGGGATTGCTTCCTACTGTCCAGACCACCTCTACTAGCATATATACACATTTTGCAACAATCAAACACACTAACTTTACATGATTTAAACAAATTAGCATCGTAGTGGCATTTTAACGAACATATAGCATGCATGCATGAAATCTTTGATTCTCTAAGCAATTGAAGCATGTTAAAACCAGAATTTTCATTCCTCAACAGCCACATAACAGAATCACACCAAAGTCCGGCATTACAAAGTCAAAATAAAACATCTACCATGCTCATTCATGCATTTTTCACTATTTTCCTTCAAGACATAAAAGTAGGTTTCATGGATTACCTTGAATGCGAATTCCTCCTTGTTTAATCCGATAGCCTTGCTTGTTAGACTCTCCCAAAACTCCAGAAATCGTCCCTAACTCTCCACTCTCATTCACTCAAATTCTTTAGCTCTCTTAGTGAAATTTTGTCAAAGTGAAGAATAGAGAGGTGGAGAGTATATATATATATATATATATATATATATATATATATATATATATTCTTAGCATGGATTTTTCTTGTAACTTGCATTCTCAAATCATCAATTGAGAGACCCTTGATATATCCCATGATCACTTGCTAATTAAATCAAAGAAAATGGGAGTTAAAGAAAATGAAAAGGTGTTTGGTTTTAGGAATAAAACGAACTCCCTCCTCCTCCTATATTATCATATATATATAATCACTCCTCTCTTGTCCCAATTAGATGGTCACGTGGACCTCCCTCCAGCTGCTGATTGTGTAAAAAAATATTATAATAATCCATTAAATCAATTAACTAATCCATTTGACCATTTTGCCTTCCGTAGACAAACGTGTTCAATACTTATATCGACTCCTACTAAAGTCGACGTCCCGGACGTCATGGAACTATCCGTTTCATCAAAACACCTCTGAAATTCGTGGTTGACTTTTTACCCGAAAAAAATCAACCGGTTAACTTTGACCAAAAAGTTAATCGTGACACATTTTCGTGGTTACAGTATATCTTGACTAATTTCGACGTTCTGGACTCAAATATGCAGACCGCGTCTCTAAATTCCACTCTGAACTTCAACTCGTGATTTAAAGCCATCTCACAAAACTAATAGGATTAATTCCATACTTAACTAATTTAAATAGTTAAATTAATCCAACCCAACTATTTAAATCCCTCACATCACATAACTTAAAATACACATACATGTATAACACATATACATCTAATAAAAGAAATCACACAAGAGTTTCATATAAATTTATTTATTGATAATTATTAAATTACATACAAAATCTCGGATATTACACACCTAGTATTTAATTTGATTTAATTTGTTTGGCGGATTAGTAACGTATGTGTCGTGCGTACTATCCGATTTAATTTGTATACATCATGATACCGATGTATTTTGTTAGCCTTTAGCTATTTGTGTTTGAGGTCAGTATGAAATTGCCACCTTACAATCATTTGATTCAGCCTTATTTGTTTGGGATTCTTTTGGCTATAATTATTCGTCTAACAGTGTTAGTCATTTGTAAATAGTTCCACCAATTTTGATATATTCGTAATTCGTTTGTAATTCACATTTTTTTATTCATTCGACTCTTTTAGATGTATTATATATTGTGTTATATTTGATAATCTTGATATCCGTACTGGACAATTGGCTCAAGCTGTGTTCTTTTTTTGGCATGTAATCAAGGGTGATCAGTATGTGTGGGATGAGAGCTACATTTGATCCAAATGAGTAGATTAGCTTTTATGATTATTATTAGACTTGTTTTTCCTAATATTTTGTAGATGGATGTTTGGGCCATTTTGGCATTTATTTTTAAAAGTAGAGACTATGTAAATGTGGAGTTTCTTCTATTTAAATTGGATTATGCGACAATTGGTTTTCAATTTCATTGGAGATCATTTGAGATTTATTGGAGGTTTGTATTTATTATATTTATGTGTTACATCCTTTTTCCTTTTCGAAAATCGGATGTAATACCCGGCAAAATAAATAATAATAAATAAGATTATATATCTATATATATATATATATATATATATATTTTAAAACATAGTGTCTGAAATTTGTCTTTTATTTGGGTCAAATTGAAAAATTATTTATATGAGCTAATAATAAGTAACATAGAATATAAATCTGGTAAGTTTGGGCCTTAAAACTAATTAAGTTCAATGTTAAAAAATCATATTAAAATAAGGAAGGTTAATTTTATATATCAATAAGTGACTAAAACCTACCTAACCTTATTTGCTCCTATCTGATACGAATTGATCAATACTAGAGGAAAAGTGGCGGTGAGGGAACTGAAATTAAAAGAAAGAAGATTTTTCCCATAAGGTAATATCCTTTAGTTTGATTTAATATACATCCTTTTGTAATATATATCTTGTATGGCGATATGAAGCTGAAGCACATGCAATAAGATTAATTAAATTAATAGTTTATTATTATAAGTAATGATTATGAGGGAATTTCATGTAAATTATCTTAATTTATAAATTGTATTAGCTGGGATTTACAACTTTCTTGCAATATTTTTTTAAGGTTGTTGATTCACCTGTATTCATGTAATAAGGAAAAAAAAATCTATCATAATAAAATAAATAAATAATAGATTTATATATACGTTTTTTTTCTTAGTAAAATGATTTTTAGAAATCTGAGTTAAAATGCTTTAGTAACTGGTCATATATTGTATATTAATTTTGTTAGAAACTAAGCTAATATATTATGACTGGATATGTACATAGTTAAGGTTTTTCAACTTTAAGTTTTGACAGTTTTAATTAGTAACATAACTTATAAGTTATTAATGTAATTTTATTAATTTGTTTAATTAGCTCGGACAAAAGGAGTTTAACGAACTATAATTGAGATTATAATCTGGGTATTACATTACTTAATCTAGGTACGGATTCCGTACTCCTTCAGCGATACTCTTGTAAAATTTAATTAATTCATTTTATTGCTCGTTTCGAATTTCGTTATTGTTTCACATAATCATTCCTTGTGAAATTAATATGATTGTTTCATGTTGGCGTCGGTACTAACTCGTATTTGTACTCTTTGAACTAATTAATCATGTCAATATATTTTGGAGACTTTATTGTTTGTAACTTTGTATCATTTTTTGTATATTTTCGTTCACTTTCGGGAGTTATTTTGATCATTGATATCTTGTGAATATTTTAGAATGTTCATATTTGATAATCCGATGTCATTTGAAAATGGTCATGTAAGCCTTGTGATTTGAACCCCTTTTGGCTTATATTTTGTAGTTTTATCCTTAGGGTATAATTGAGCTAACCACCTGTAGGGGTACCTCAGACATGTCCTCTTGACACAAGGGCATAACACCTTCCGTGGCAGTGTGATTAGTCCACGACGTATCCTTTTGTATGCTCTAAGTATGAGCTTTGGCCATTTGATATATTTGTTCAGGATACGTATGGGTCGACCCAGTATCTGATTTTATTTGATTTGTTTGGCGGATTAGTGACTTATGTGTCGTGCGTACTATCTGATTTAATTTGTATGCATCATGATACCGATGTATTTGTTTAGCCTTTGGCTATTTGTGTTTGAGCTCAGTATGAAATTGTCACCTTACAACCATTTGATTCAGCCTTATTTGTTTGGAATTCTTTTGGCTATAATTATTTGTCTGACAGTGTTAGTCATTTGTAAATAGTTCCACCAATTCTGATATATTCGTAATTCGTTTGAAATTCACATTTTTTTATTCATTCGACTCTTTTAGATGCATTATATATTGTCATATATTTGTTCATCTTCATATTCATACTGAGCAATTGGCTCACACTGTGTTATTTTTCTGGCAGATAATCAGGGGTGATCAGGATGTGTGGGATGAGAGCTACCTTTGATCTAAATGAGTAGATTAGCTTTTGAGATTACTACTAGACTTGATTTTCCTAATATTTTATAGATGGATGTTTGGGCCATTTTGACATTTATTTTTAATATTAGAGACTATGTAAATGTGGAGTTTCTTTTTATTAAAATTGGACTATGTGACAATTGGTTTTCAATTTCATTGGAGATATTTTGAGGTTTATGGAATGTTTGTATTTATTATGTTTATGTGTGACATCCCTTTTTATTTTTGGAAAGGGGATGTAATACCCGGCAAAATAAATAATAATAAATAAGATTATATATATATATATATGTATTTTAAAATATAGTGTCTGAAATTTATCTTTTATTTGGGTCAAATTGAAAAATAATTTATATGGGCTAATAATAAGTAACAAATAGTATAAATCTAGTAAGTTTGGGCCTTAAAACTAATTAAGTCCAATGTTACATAATCCTATTAAAATAAGGAAGGTTAATAATATATATTAATAAGTGACTAAAACCTACCTAACCTTATTTGCTCCTATCTGATACGAATTGATAAATACCAGAGGAAAAGTGGCGGTGAGGGAATTGAAATTAAAAGAAAGAAGCTTTTCCCCATAAGGTAATATCCTTTAGTTTGATTTAATATACATCCTTTTGTAATATATATATCTTGTATGGCGACATGAATCGGGAGCACATGCAATAAGTTTAATTAAATTAAGAGTTTATAATTACAAGTAATGATTAGGAGAGAATTTCATGTAAATTATCTTGATTTATAAATTGTATTAACTGGGATTTACAACTTGTTTGCAATATTTTTTTAAGGTTGTTGATTCACTTGTATTCATGTAATAAGGAATAAAATTCTATCAAAATAAAATAAATAAATAATAGATTTATATATACATTTTTTTCTAGTAAAAGGATTTTTTGAAATCTAAGTTAAAATGCTTTAGTAACTGGTCATACATTGTATTTTCATTTTGTTAGAAACCAAGCTAATACACTATGACTGGATATGTACATAGTTAAGGTTTTTGAACTTTATGTTTTGACAGTTTTAATTAGCAAATTAACTTATAGATTATTAATGTAATTTTATTAATTTGTTTAATTAGCTCGGATAAAAGGAGTTTAACGATCTATACTTGAGATAATAATCTGGGTATTACATTACTTAATTCAAGTACGGATTCCGTACTCCTTCAGCGATACTTTTGTGAAATTTAATTAATTCAATTTGTTACTCATTTCGAATTTCTTTATTGTTTCATATAATCATTCCTTGTGAAATTAATATGATAGTTTCCTATTGGCGTTGGTACTAACTCGTATTTGTACTCTTTGAACTAATTAATCATGTCAATATATTTTGGAGACTTTATTGTTTGTAACTTTGTATCATTTTTTGTATATTTTCGTTCACTTTCGGGAGTTATTTTGATCATTGATATCTTGTGAATATTTTAGAATGTTCATATTTGATAATCCGATGTCATTTGAAAATGGTCATGTAAGCCTTGTGATTTGAACCCCTTTTGGCTTATATTTTGTAGTTTTATCCTTAGGGTATAATTGAGCTAACCACCTGTAGGGGTACCTCAGACATGTCCTCTTGACACAAGGGCATAACACCTTCCGTGGCAGTGTGATTAGTCCACGACGTATCCTTTTGTATGCTCTAAGTATGAGCTTTGGCCATTTGATATATTTGTTCAAGATACGTATGGGTCGACCCAGTATCTGATTTTATTTGATTTGTTTGGCGGATTAGTGACTTATGTGTCGTGCGTACTATCTGATTTAATTTGTATGCATCATGATACCGATGTATTTGTTTAGCCTTTGGCTATTTGTGTTTGAGCTCAGTATGAAATTGTCACCTTACAACCATTTGATTCAGCCTTATTTGTTTGGAATTCTTTTGGCTATAATTATTTGTCTGACAGTGTTAGTCATTTGTAAATAGTTCCACCAATTCTGATATATTCGTAATTCGTTTGAAATTCACATTTTTTTATTCATTCGACTCTTTTAGATGCATTATATATTGTCATATATTTGTTCATCTTCATATTCATACTGAGCAATTGGCTCACACTGTGTTATTTTTCTAGCAGATAATCAGGGGTGATCAGGATGTGTGGGATGAGAGCTACCTTTGATCTAAATGAGTAGATTAGCTTTTGAGATTACTACTAGACTTGGTTTTCCTAATATTTTGTAGATGGATGTTTGGGCCATTTTGACATTTATTTTTAATATTAGAGACTATGTAAATGTGGAGTTTCTTTTTATTAAAATTGGACTATGTGACAATTGGTTTTCAATTTCATTGGAGATATTTTGAGGTTTATGGAATGTTTGTATTTATTATGTTTATGTGTGACATCCCTTTTTATTTTTGGAAAGGGGATGTAATACCCGGCAAAATAAATAATAATAAATAAGATTATATATATATATATATGTGTATTTTAAAATATAGTGTCTGAAATTTATCTTTTATTTGGGTCAAATTGAAAAATAATTTATATGGGCTAATAATAAGTAACAAATAGTATAAATCTAGTAAGTTTGGGCCTTAAAACTAATTAAGTCCAATGTTACATAATCCTATTAAAATAAGGAAGGTTAATAATATATATTAATAAGTGACTAAAACCTACCTAACCTTATTTGCTCCTATCTGATACGAATTGATAAATACCAGAGGAAAAGTGGCGGTGAGGGAATTGAAATTAAAAGAAAGAAGCTTTTCCCCATAAGGTAATATCCTTTAGTTTGATTTAATATACATCCTTTTGTAATATATATATCTTGTATGGCGACATGAATCGGGAGCACATGCAATAAGTTTAATTAAATTAAGAGTTTATAATTACAAGTAATGATTAGGAGAGAATTTCATGTAAATTATCTTGATTTATAAATTGTATTAACTGGGATTTACAACTTGTTTGCAATATTTTTTTAAGGTTGTTGATTCACTTGTATTCATGTAATAAGGAATAAAATTCTATCAAAATAAAATAAATAAATAATAGATTTATATATACATTTTTTTCTAGTAAAAGGATTTTTTGAAATCTAAGTTAAAATGCTTTAGTAACTGGTCATACATTGTATTTTCATTTTGTTAGAAACCAAGCTAATACACTATGACTGGATATGTACATAGTTAAGGTTTTTGAACTTTATGTTTTGACAGTTTTAATTAGCAAATTAACTTATAGATTATTAATGTAATTTTATTAATTTGTTTAATTAGCTCGGATAAAAGGAGTTTAACGATCTATACTTGAGATAATAATCTGGGTATTACATTACTTAATTCAAGTACGGATTCCGTACTCCTTCAGCGATACTTTTGTGAAATTTAATTAATTCAATTTGTTACTCATTTCGAATTTCTTTATTGTTTCATATAATCATTCCTTGTGAAATTAATATGATAGTTTCCTATTGGCGTTGGTACTAACTCGTATTTGTACTCTTTGAACTAATTAATCATGTCAATATATTTTGGAGACTTTATTGTTTGTAACTTTGTATCATTTTTTGTATATTTTCGTTCACTTTCGGGAGTTATTTTGATCATTGATATCTTGTGAATATTTTAGAATGTTCATATTTGATAATCCGATGTCATTTGAAAATGGTCATGTAAGCCTTGTGATTTGAACCCCTTTTGGCTTATATTTTGTAGTTTTATCCTTAGGGTATAATTGAGCTAACCACCTGTAGGGGTACCTCAGACATGTCCTCTTGACACAAGGGCATAACACCTTCTGTGGCAGTGTGATTAGTCCACGACGTATCCTTTTGTATGCTCTAAGTATGAGCTTTGGCCATTTGATATATTTGTTCAAGATACGTATGGGTCGACCCAGTATCTGATTTTATTTGATTTGTTTGGCGGATTAGTGACTTATGTGTCGTGCGTACTATCTGATTTAATTTGTATGCATCATGATACCGATGTATTTGTTTAGCCTTTGGCTATTTGTGTTTGAGCTCAGTATGAAATTGTCACCTTACAACCATTTGATTCAGCCTTATTTGTTTGGAATTCTTTTGGCTATAATTATTTGTCTGACAGTGTTAGTCATTTGTAAATAGTTCCACCAATTCTGATATATTCGTAATTCGTTTGAAATTCACATTTTTTTATTCATTCGACTCTTTTAGATGCATTATATATTGTCATATATTTGTTCATCTTCATATTCATACTGAGCAATTGGCTCACACTGTGTTATTTTTCTAGCAGATAATCAGGGGTGATCAGGATGTGTGGGATGAGAGCTACCTTTGATCTAAATGAGTAGATTAGCTTTTGAGATTACTACTAGACTTGGTTTTCCTAATATTTTGTAGATGGATGTTTGGGCCATTTTGACATTTATTTTTAATATTAGAGACTATGTAAATGTGGAGTTTCTTTTTATTAAAATTGGACTATGTGACAATTGGTTTTCAATTTCATTGGAGATATTTTGAGGTTTATGGAATGTTTGTATTTATTATGTTTATGTGTGACATCCCTTTTTATTTTTGGAAAGGGGATGTAATACCCGGCAAAATAAATAATAATAAATAAGATTATATATATATATATATATATATGTATTTTAAAATATAGTGTCTGAAATTTATCTTTTATTTGGGTCAAATTGAAAAATAATTTATATGGGCTAATAATAAGTAACAAATAGTATAAATCTAGTAAGTTTGGGCCTTAAAACTAATTAAGTCCAATGTTACATAATCCTATTAAAATAAGGAAGGTTAATAATATATATTAATAAGTGACTAAAACCTACCTAACCTTATTTGCTCCTATCTGATACGAATTGATAAATACCAGAGGAAAAGTGGCGGTGAGGGAATTGAAATTAAAAGAAAGAAGCTTTTCCCCATAAGGTAATATCCTTTAGTTTGATTTAATATACATCCTTTTGTAATATATATATCTTGTATGGCGACATGAATCGGGAGCACATGCAATAAGTTTAATTAAATTAAGAGTTTATAATTACAAGTAATGATTAGGAGAGAATTTCATGTAAATTATCTTGATTTATAAATTGTATTAACTGGGATTTACAACTTGTTTGCAATATTTTTTTAAGGTTGTTGATTCACTTGTATTCATGTAATAAGGAATAAAATTCTATCAAAATAAAATAAATAAATAATAGATTTATATATACATTTTTTTCTAGTAAAAGGATTTTTTGAAATCTAAGTTAAAATGCTTTAGTAACTGGTCATACATTGTATTTTCATTTTGTTAGAAACCAAGCTAATACACTATGACTGGATATGTACATAGTTAAGGTTTTTGAACTTTATGTTTTGACAGTTTTAATTAGCAAATTAACTTATAGATTATTAATGTAATTTTATTAATTTGTTTAATTAGCACGGATAAAAGGAGTTTAACGATCTATACTTGAGATAATAATCTGGGTATTACATTACTTAATTCAAGTACGGATTCCGTACTCCTTCAGCGATACTTTTGTGAAATTTAATTAATTCAATTTGTTACTCATTTCGAATTTCTTTATTGTTTCATATAATCATTCCTTGTGAAATTAATATGATAGTTTCCTATTGGCGTTGGTACTAACTCGTATTTGTACTCTTTGAATTAATTAATCATGTCAATAAATTTTGGAGACTTTATTCGTTTATAACTTTGTATCATTCTTTGTATATTTTCGTTCACATTCAGGAGTTGTTTTGATCATTGATATCTTGTGAATATTTTAGAATGTTTATATTGACAATCTGATGTCATTTGAAAATGGTCATGTAAGCCTTGTGATTTGAACCCCTTTTGGCTTACATTTTGTGACATCCCGAACTTTTAAGAATTTATAAATGAGAATTTAATAAATAAAATTCTTATTTTCAGATGTTCGTGTTCGAGTATGTGTATACGTGTCATATATTGTGAAATACGTGATTTAAGAGAATTGTATATATTAATATTTATGAAGTAAATAAATATTTTAATTAAATTATTTATTGAGATTATGTGATTATTATGCAGTAATGTAATTATGTGTAATATATTAATTAAATAAATATTTAATATTTAATTGACATAATGATTTTATGTTATAGTTCTAATTTAATTGGGATAATTAAATTAGATGAAGTTATGTGGTAATTGTTACACGAAATTATAGTTAGCGAGTGATTATAGTTATGTGACCATTTTATGTGATTTATTGATGTTAGATTTTAATTAATTAAATAAGAATGTTAAAGGTTTAATTATTAAAGTGTGACATTAAGGTCTGTGTTAAAATAATTTATAAAAATAAATTAAAGAGTTTTTAAATGATTTTTACTTAAACAAAGCCCTTACTTTTGTTTTAAAAGGCTTTAGCCAAACAAGGCCCTTGCACTACTTTTAAACCTATTCTAACCAAACAAGCCTTAGTACTAATTATCTGTTTTATAAAATATTTTGCCAAACTAGCCCTAGTGGCTTTTGAAATTCTATAACAGCTATATTAATAGTATTATTAATTGTAATTAGTATACGTATAATAATATATAAGTTATATATGTATACTACGTTAAGTAAAACTACGTTAGTTTAGCCTAAGTCTAGAACTAAGAACAAATAAGAAAGAAGAGTAGAGAAGGGAGAATACGGAGAAGAAGAAGAGAAGCTTGAGAAAGCAAGAGAATAACATCATCATCATCTCCATCTCTTAATCCAAACTAGTAAGGATGTGATAACCCGAATAATTATAGATGGTGAATTATATAGTATATTAATTCTACGAGTAGAATATATGGTAATGATCTTTAGTAAGGGAAGGAATGAGTTAAAGAAAATATATTATATTTGATATACGATTGTGTTTGATTGAAGGTTAAGTAATAAAACCTTAACCTTGTTGAAGATGTGAATTTAGTAGAGATATATGTGTAGTTTATATAAATGTTGTTATGATAATGAGTTAAAGTTATTCAACAATAAAATTGTGAAAGAGATTTTTGTGAAAACTTGAGTAAGGTAGGGTTTCGGTGATTCCGAGGACGGAATCCTTATAAGGAGGAAAGAATGTGACATCCTAGATTTTTAGAATTTATAAATGAGAATTTAATAAATAAAATTCTTATTATCTGATATTTTGAGTTTAAGTATATGAATACGTGTCATATATGGTGAAATATGTGAATCTATGTGAAGATAATTTAAATATTAATGTTAATATTTATTGGAGTAAATAAATATTTTAATTGAATTATTTATTGAGTTAAATAAATAATTATGTGATTATTATGGAGTAATGTAATTAAGTGTAGTATATTAATTAAATGAATATTTAGTATTTAATTTAATTGATATAATGATTTTATGTTATAGTTCTAATTTAATTGAGATAATTAAATTAGATGAGTAATGTGATGAGTGTTACATGCAATTATAATTAGCAATTAATTGTAATTATGAGACAATTTTATGTGCTTAATTGATGTTAGACTTTTAATTAATTAAATTAGAATGTTAAGATTTAATTAATTAAAGAGTAGCATTAAAGTATGTGTTAAAATAATTTATTAAAATAAAAAAAAGAGTTTTTAAATAATTTTTTTCCAAACAAGGCCCTTACTTTTGTTTTAAAACTGTTTTACCCAAACATGACCTTAACTACTAAAAATCTATTTTTAAAATAACTTGTTTTGCCAAACAAGACTTAGGGCTTTTAAAAAAAAATTCAAAGGTGTAACCTCTATTTTAATTGTAATTAGTATAGGATTTATTATATACATTAATATTGTGAGTTACATATTATGTACATATGTTGTATGTATATTTTGTATATATGCTGGTTAAAAGAACAAAACAAAGGTTAGTCTGTGGTAGAGAGAAAACACAGAGAAAGATGGAGTGAAAAGAGAAGAAGGGAAGAAGAAGAGAAAGAAAGGGGAAAGAGACCTTGAAAGAATTCTCGCTAAGCCATTATCTTCTTCTCCTAGGCATAATCAAAGGGTATAACTTCTAAATTTAGTTTTAATAATGTGTTTTATGTTGTGGAACTTCTCTTTAAAACGTTTTTCATGAAAGTTAGTAATTTTGTTGAATATATGTTGGAATTTTGTTAATATAGTGTTTATAAATTTAATTAGATGCCATAAACAATGATTTTCAGAAATCAAATTGATTGTAGAAACATGTTTTAATAGAAAAGTTATGTTCATATGAGTTTTAGGTATTATGGTTGATTTTAGTTTGATGAAATTGATATACGTTAATATGTTTATTAAGAATCTGTTTGATGCTATCTTCAATTACGTATATAATGCATGTATATAGAGTTAAATTGCTTGAGAAAAGTGATTTACAGTGAATGGTTTCATAAAACATATAAGTTTTATGAAAATATCAAATTTGATTTCTAAAACTTTTGATTATTGTTGTTTAAATGTTTTTGTGTTTGGAGATATGTTATATGAGTGTATTGTATCAAGTATATGCTATACATTGTTCTAGTAGCTTGTTATTGCCGTTTGATGGCATGTTGGGTTTAATCGGTGAAACAGGGAGGCTGCACTGCCTGCTTCTGTCTGCGTACCTGCGCCGGGAGCACAGCCAGAAGCAGCGCAGCTGCGCCACTGGGTTTTCTCAGGCTGGTCACCTGCGCAGCTGCGCCGGTGCCAAGGCTTATGGCTGCGCAGCTGCGCCGTGTCCTGGGCAGATGCAGTGAGTTTTATTTAAGTGTGCAGTTTATTTTTATGACTAAGTTACATTGTTGCTACAATAATGATCATATATTTAAGTTGCAATAGTATGTTGATAACATGAATTTGACAATTTGGTAATTGTAAAAGAAAAGAGGTTTTGAAAACCTTAAAGTATTAATTGAATTATTGTTTAATGGTGAATTGGTTAATTATAATTTGTATAATTATAATTAAGAATAAATGTTTAAATTAAATTATAATTTTTCTTAAATTATAATGAATATTAGTTGATTTATTTTGATCAATTAGATGTTAATTTAAATTATGATTTATGTAATTATAATTTAATAAATGCATGTTTAATTATGGATTATAATTTGATAATTGCATGATTAATTATAATTTGTGTAATTATAATGCATGATATAGTTTAATTGATTATAAGTTATAATTTGTTTAATTATAACTTAATATGTGATTATAATTTGGAATAATTATAATCAAGGTAAAAGTGTAATTTAAATTATAATTTATATAATTATAATTTAATGAGGGCATGAATAAAAATTAAGTATTTATAATCTAAGTAATGGGTTAAGTTAAGTATGCTTAAATTATGATTTAATGCATGATGTAGTTGATTCATTATAAATTATGATTGTTTAATTGTAGTTTGATTAAAGTGGATGTTCAAATCATAATTTGTTTAATTATAATTTAAAATGAGTATGTAATTATTAGTTGATTAATTATGAGAAATGTAAAATGATTATGTGATGTGATTAATTATGTGATAATTAATTATTAACTTATGAGTTAAAGAGGAATGAGTTAACCTAAATTGGTTAACTAACGATGAGGATTAGCTATGTGATAATTAACTAATATTGTTAATTATACATATGATTTGACAGCGAGTGTCAAATGAGTAAATATAAAAGAATTAGAAAGTATAAAGTATTATTTACTTAGACGTTTGATAAGCGTTGCTAGGTGACTAATAATTGATACGTATGGTAATACGTTATGTAGGATCGTGAAGCAGATTATATTAACCTATTTTTCGGTAATTGGTAATCTACGAGCCAGGCAAGTCTTTCGGTTCCTATTTTCTATGTGAACTTGATGATATTATGAACTGTTTTAAATTGTATTGCAAAGAGTATACTATGTTGTATATGTTGCAAGCATGAAATGTTAAAGTCAATTTATGACTACATTGGTTGATTTAATAATGTTGATTGAGTAAGGAACTCAATCTTTATATTTGTTATGTGATTAAAGCATGTATGCCATGTTACTTTAATGTTGAGCATGTTAATTATGTGCTATGTGATGCATGAAAACTGTTAGATCTTGCTGAGCTGTCGAGCTCACTCTTGCAAATAACCATTTTTGCAGGTCAAGGATGCAAGGTAAAGATACGTGTTAAGTGATTTATAGAGATCAATGTTCAAGAATATTAATTTTGTTAAATTTCAAATTGTAGTTGATGTTTTCATTGTAACTTAATTGTTAAGTTGTAAGTTGAGCTATCCGACGTATAATGGATATTGCTTAGTGATGTAAGACTTTGTATAGTCCTTTCGTTGTAGCGATTCATGTAATAGAATTGAATCAAATATTTGTAATATTAAGGTTGCGATTCAGGGCAATATAGAAAGAAAGTTTATAAAAATTTTAAATATTCTGCATTTTTAGTGATTTTTAATATCGAATAATGATGTAATGAGAGATTAAAGTTGTATTATTAACGATCGAGAAGGAGAATATTATTGTATGAATTTTGGGGTCGTTACAGTTGGTATCAAAGCAGGTTATACACCTTAGGTAAGAGTACCTTAGGCTATGACTTTAGAGAATGAGAAGTTAAGTTAAGTTACGTATAATGAAAAGATGATTCTTTTCACATACGTGGAAGTGTAGGATGTGTGAAGTCCTAGTAATGTTATAAGAAGAAAGTGAGGATAACGAGGAATGAAATTCGAATAAAATATTGAACTATATGAACGAAGTTAGAAATTCTTAAAGGAAGAGTTGTTTAATAAACAAAAAGATTCAAAGAAGAATCTTGGAAAGCTATGTAGATGAGAATCAGGAGTTGTCTAACTCCAATAATAATATAGTTAACGAATAACGATGAATAGACGAAGTCTATGAGATTAAAAGCATGACTGAAATCATGGTATAATATGATATAAGTATAGATAAGAAGTTTTAAAACAAAACGATAATGAGATAAGGAATAATCATGAGGGAGATGATTATAGAATAAGATCACGACGTGATATCTTTTAATTGTAAAGGACAGATGGTCTATAATGATTGAATGGTTATAGTTGAGACTATAACGAGACTGTACGATGATATAGTACGAGATTAACTCACGAGGAGTTATAAATGATGGGATACAGAAAGTCTGTATCGAGTATAGAGCAAGAAGTTATAAGTAAGATAGAGTTAAGTGGGATTTCAATTGAGGACTCATGTGGTGGCTGAGTTGTACAAACTTCTGTATGGGCAGGGTTTTGTGCTTACACTTGGTTTATCATACTGATAATCGTTGGGAGATTGGTGTCGCGCTATCGATATATATATGATGAGAAGGTGATTCTTTTCTCATATTACATTTGATAGTTAGAGTCAATAGAGATTAGATTAGATGATATTAAGATTACATTAGATGATCTTAATGTTAGGCGAGTTCTTAAAACTCATACTTATGGTAAGATTGTGACTCATAATCGTATGTATGTTTTGAACCCCTAAGTATATGGACAGTCTCTGATCAGTTCTTTGACTACGTATTGCTAGGACAAGTTCTTAAACTCATATTATTATGGCAAGTTCCTGAACTTCCAAAGTGTGGTAAGTTTGATGAACTATACTGGGTATAGAAAGTTTATAATATAGAAAGCATTGATGTTGTTTAAGGTTGATAGAATGATTAAGTAATGAGGGAGTAAAGATTTATATTGATGGAGAAAGTTTTTATATTATAAATCTCCTAGCTTTGCTAGTTTTTTGAAATTTATTGACTTCGTGCTGATGTTGCACTTCTGTTTTCTTGAAAAACATTGGATCAATGATGGAACCAATGAATTTTTAAAATAGTGTTATTATTCACATGTCTATGCTAATTGCTTCAGCTGGACAAAATGATTTTAAATCTTCAAAATGTATTTCATATGCATCATTTGATATGGTGTAAAAAAAAATTTGAGGAAGTTATCAATGTAGTTAAACCTAGTGTTGGATGTGATCGTATGATCGTCAGCCCACTATGGTATGATGTAGTATGACGGCGTCATGTAATGACGAAATCCTCAACGTACCATTACTACGGTACGGTATCAGAATATTATGAAAAAAATTTATTATTTTTAGTTCATTAAACTATATATATATAAAAAAAAGAGATTTATTTACTTGTAGTTTCTTTAAACGAAAAAAAAAATTATTTTGAGTTGGTTAAGGATATATATATATATTTTGACTGATATCCGAATTGTTGCTAGAAGTCTATGCTACTTGATTCAGCTAGACAAATATTGAAAGATGTTTATGAAATTCGAGCGTTTTTGGTTTAACTATGCCAAACCAAATTATTTTGGTGCGGATTCAGATGTTAAGAAGCTGAGATGAACAACCCTATAAAAGGGGACATGTTATCGGAGACAATAGTTCCGAGTGTAACCCATATAGTCGTTACGATGTACTACGTTTGGGCCCGACGTAGGGGTGCGATAGGCTGGCCACCTAGAGTACCGATGCGGTTTTATAGTGTGAAGTACCGGGGGTGAAGCACTAATAAGCCTAAAAATAAGTTCAAGGTCTTGCGACCACTCAACATGATTTGAAATCTTTTAAATTCCTGAGTTGTTTATATTGCTTCCCAATTATTGAGCAATTGTGGAAGATTCTTATTATTCTGAAGAAGAATGTAGCGAGAAGGATATTGCTTAGAAAGAAGTAGTTGTTGAACGCTTTAATCCAGTGAATAGAGATTAACATAAAAATCTATTTTGATAGAATGATATATATATATATATATATTGATAGACTTGAATTTCGAGGACGTAATTCTTAGTAGAAGGGGTGAATGTGATAACCCGAATAATTATAGATGGTGAATTATATAGTATATTAATTCTACGAGTAGAATATATGGTAATGATCTTTAGTAAGGGAAGGAATGAGTTAAAGAAAACATATTATATTTGATATACGATTGTGTTTGATTGAAGGTTAAGTAATAAAACCTTAACCTTGTTGAAGATGTGAATTTAGTAGAGATATATGTGTAGTTTATATAAATGTCGTTATGATAATGAGTTAAAGTTATTCAACAATAAAATTGTGAAAGAGATTTTTGTGAAAACTTGAGTAAGGTATGGTTTCGGTGATTCCGAGGACGGAATCCTTATAAGGAGGGAAGAATGTGACATCCCAGATTTTTAGAATTTATAAATGAGAATTTAATAAATAAAATTCTTATTATCTAATGTTTTGCGTTTAAGTATGTGAATACGTGTCATATATGGTGAAATATGTGAAGATAATTTAAATATTAATGTTAATATTTATTGGAGTAAATAAATATTTTAATTGAATTATTTATTGAGTTAAATAAATAATTATGTGATTATTATGGAGTAATGTAATTAAGTGTAGTATATTAATTAAATGAATATTTAGTATTTAATTTAATTGATATAATGATTTTATGTTATAGTTCTAATTTAATTGAGATAATTAAATTAGATGAGTAATGTGATGAGTGTTACATGCAATTATAGTTAGCAATTAATTGTAATTATGTGACAATTTTATGTGCTTAATAGATGTTAGACTTTTAATTAATTAAATTAAAATGTTAAGATTTAATTAATTAAAGAGTAGCATTAAAGTATGTGTTAAAAGGATTTATTAAAATAAAGAAAAGAGTTTTTAAATGATTTTTTTTCCAAACAAGGCCCTTACTTTTGTTTTAAAACTGTTTTACCCAAACATGACCTTAACTACTAAAAATCTGGTTTTAAAATAACTTGTTTTGCCAAACAAGCCTTAGGGCTTTTAAAAAAAAATTCAAAGGTGTAACCTCTATTTTAATTGTAATTAGTATAGGATTTATTATATTCATTAATATTGTAAGTTACATATTATGTATATATGTTGCATGTATATTTTGTATATACGTTGGTTAAAAGAACAAAACAAAGGTTAGTCTGTGTTAGAGAGAAAACACAGAGAAAGATGGAGTGAAAAGAGAAGAAGGGAAGAAGAAGAGAAAGAAAGGGGAAAGAGACCTTGAAAGAATTCTCGCTAAGCCATTATCTTCTTCTCCTAGGCATAATCAAAGGGTATAACTTCTAAATTTAGTTTTAATAATGTGTTTTATGTTGTGGAACTTCTCTGTAAAAATATTTTTCATGAAAGTTAGTAATTTTGTTGAATATATGTTGGAATTTTGTTAATATAGTGTTTATAAATTTAATTAGATGCCATAAACAATGATTTTCAGAAATCAAATTGATTGTAGAAACATGTTTTAATAGAAAAGTTATGTTCATATGAGTTTTAGGTATTATGGTTGATTTTAGTTTGAAGAAATTGATGAAATTGATATATGTTAATATGTTTATTAAGAATTTGTTTGATGCTATCTTCAATTACGTATATAATGCATGTATATAGAGTTAAATTGCTTGAGAAAGTGATTTACAGTGAATGGTTTTATAAAACATATAAGTTTTATGAAAATATCAAATTTGATTTCTAAAACTTTTGATTATTGTTGTTTAAATGTTTTTGTGTTTGGAGATATGTTATATGAGTGTATTGTATCAAGTATATGCTATACATTGTTCTAGTAGCTTGTTATTGCCGTTTGATGGCATGTTGGGTTTAATCGGTGAAACAGGGAGGCTGCACTGCCTGCTTCTGTCTGCGTACCTACGCCGGGAGCACAGCCAGAAGCAGCGTAGCTGCGCCACTGGGTTTTCTCAGGCTGGTCACCTGCGCAGCTGTGCCGGTGCCAAGGCTTATGGCTGCGCAGCTGCGCCGTGTCCTGGGCAGATGCAGTGAGTTTTATTTAAGTGTGCAGTTTATTTTTATGACTAAGTTACATTGTTGCTACAATAATGATCATATATTTAAGTTGCAATAGTATGTTGATAACATGAATTTGACAATTTGGTAATTGTAAAAGAAAAGAGGTTTTGAAAACCTTAAAGTATTAATTGAATTATTGTTTAATGGTGAATTGGTTAATTATAATTTGTATAATTATAATCAAGAGTAAATGTTTAAATTAAATTATAATTTTTGTTAAATTATAATGAATATTAGTTGATTTATTTTAATCAATTAGATGTTAATTTAAATTATAATTTATGTAATTATAATTTAATAAATGCATGTTTAATTATGGATTATAAATTGATAATTGCATGATTAATTATAATTTGTGTAATTATAATGCATGATATAGTTTAATTGATTATAAGTTATAATTTGTTTAATTATAACTTAATATGTGATTATAATTTGGAATAATTATAATCAAGGTAAAAGTGTAATTTAAATTATAATTTATATAATTATAATTTAATGAGGGCATGAATAAAAATTGAGTATTTATAATCTAAGTAATGGGTTAAGTTAAGTATGCTTAAATTATGATTTAATGCATGATGTAGTTGATTCATTATAAATTATGATTGTTTAATTGTAGTTTGATTAAAGTGGATGTTCAAATCATAATTTGTTTAATTATAATTTAAAATGAGTATGTAATTATTAGTTGATTAATCATGAGAAATGTAAATGATTATGTGATGTGATTAATTATGTGATAATTAATTATTAACTTATGAGTTAAAGAGGAATGAGTTAACCTAAATTGGTTAACTAACGATGAGGATTAGCTATGTGATAATTAACTGATATTGTTAATTATACATATGATTTGACAGCGAGTGTCAAATAAGTAAATAGAAAAGAATTAGAAAGTATAAAGTATTATTTACTTAGGCGTTTGATAAGCGTTGCTAGGTGACTAATAATTGATGCGTTTGGTAATACGTTATGTAGGATCATGAAGCAGATTATATTAACCTATTTTTCGGTAATTGGTAATCTACGAGCCAGGCAAGTCTTTCGGTTCCTATTTTCTATGTGAACTTGATGATATTATGAACTGTTTTAAATTGTATTGCAAAGAGTATGCTATGTTGTATATGTTGCAAGCATGAAATGTTAAAGTCAATTTATGACTACATTGATTGATTTAATAATGTTGATTGAGTAAGGAACTCAATCTTTATATTTGTTATGTGAATAAAGCATGTATGCCATGTTACTTTAATGTTGAGCATGTTAATTATGTGCTATGTGATGCATGAAAACTGTTAGATCTTGCTGAGCTGTTGAGCTCACTCTTGCAAATAACCATTTTTGCAGGTCAAGGATGCAAGTTAAAGATACGTGTTAAGTGATTTATAGAGATCAATGTTCAAGAATATTAATTTTGTTAAATTTTAAATTGTAGTTGATGTTTTCATTGTAACTTAATTGTTAAGTTGTAAGTTGAGCTATCCGACGTATAATGGATATTGCTTAGTGATGTAAGACTTTGTATAGTCCTTTCGTTGTAGCGATTCATGTAATAGAATTGAATCAAATATTTGTAATGTTAAGGTTGCGATTCAGGGCAATATAGAAAGAAAGTTTATAAAAATTTTAAATATTCTGCATTTTTAGTGATTTTTAATATCGAATAATGATGTAATGAGAGATTAAAGTTGTATTATTAACGATCGAGAAGGAGAATATTATTGTATGAATTTTGGGGTCGTTACAAAGGATATAATCCTAACCCTTATAATTGTAGAATCAATTTGTATACTTATTGTATTCTCTTTCTGTCAAATTAAGTTTTCATGAAAATTGTATAATCATGAATTTTATATGTATATATGGTATTCATATGTTCTTCGTAGTAATTATATGTCATGAAAGTAGTCTCCGGATTCAATCGTCTTAAAAAACAAGTTTTAAACTATGTTCTTCAATATTTCTTAGTTTAAAACTTCTCTATAAAAAGTTTTTTCGTATAGATTACTTGATCATGATATATATATGTGATGTATATGTATATATTGATGATTATATATGAGTTATATTATTGTTTTAGCAATTCAATCCATGTATTTTTGATAAACAAGAAGAATTATGTTTATAATGATTTTCTGTGAATTAATTTTTGAAAAATGGCTTTTGAAACTATCAAATTGATGTTTGATTATGGGTTGTAGTTTAAATTGATCATTTATTATGTTAGTATGTTAAGAGTAAGAACTATTACAATTGAAATTACTTGAATTGATTGAAAAACGAATTCGTAATAGCAAATTTTGTCAAGAACGCTTAATATTGTGTTTTTCTTCAAAAATCATGAAAACCTTGGTTTTGATTATGTGTTGTATTGATTTTATATGTTAAAATCATGTTAGAAGTGTAGGATTTTGTTTGTATAAAGTTTTATGTACATTATGTTAGTTAAAATCAGACTTTGGTGCGAAGAAATAAGTCAAATTGGCTTATTTCTCTGCAAGTTCGCTAGCTGGGGAGCCCAACAGCAGGGTGCCCTGCCCCAACGGGGGTTTTGGCCTTGGGGGACCCGCCCCAGCAGGTAACCATGCTGTCCGTAGTGGTTTAAGTGTTGTAATGCAAAACTGCTTTGACCTCCTGTAGTAAAATGACCATAACTTTTTTATACAAACTCCGATGGAGGAGATTCAATATGATACGGAACGATCACGAGTAGACCTACAACTTTTGTTCTTTAACATTTTCAATTTGAGGTCGTTATCAGGGGTTAAAATGGTCATCTTTATGACTGATGTGTTTTTGAAGGTAATGGGGGGGGGGGGCGTCTGGCATGAACGTATACACATGTAATGCTCTTGACCATGTAAAATAATGTTCTAACTTCCATAATATGACTATTATGCATTATAATGATACTTGACATTAACCATTGAATATTAGACAATTCGTATGGGCGTGTTAAGCGTGCGCAAATACGTGTTGTTTGGACTTTCGAATAGGCAAGTTTGGCGTACGGACGTGAAAGCATCGCAACGTCATACCGAGTGTGTATAACCTTGTTTAATATTATGTTTTTAATAAGAATGAAACATTATAGAGTAATGTAACCCAACATAGGAGCATGCTAAGCGCATGCAAAAGAGGCAAATTAGGTGTGTGACGTATAAACGTCAAAACACCATATAATGTGTTAATACACTTAAATAGTATTTTGATTCTAATGGAATGAATATTATAAGATATGAAATGGGGTTAATATAAAATCAATAAGTAGTCCTAGCAAAACTTAAACACTTGAATGAATTTTGAATATTACTAAAAAGAAATATAGTGAGATATAAGTCAAAAGTTAACACAATCAAATTGAACATTGTGTATTGATAGTTGGAAGAGTTATGAGATGTAGAGTAGAGTTTACATTATAACTACTATGTGTTGCTCTGTGACTAATAGTTGATGTGCATGATTATATAATTGTGTAGGGCACGTGAAGTGCAGATAGCTGTAAGCTGTTAAACTGTTATTGGTAAACAACGATCAAGCCAAGTCTTTCAGTTCCTATTTTCTACGTGAACTTGATGATGAACTATTTTAAATTATTTTGTAAAGAGCATGATATGTTATATATGTTGCAAGCATGAAATGTTAAAGTCAATGTATGACTACATTGATTAATTAAAGAATGTTGATTGAGTAAGGAACTCAATCTTTATATTTGTTATGTGAATTAAAGCATGTATGCCATGTTACTTTGATGATTATGAGATGTATGTTGAGCATGTTGTTATGTGTTATGTGATGTATGAAAATTGTTAGGTCTTGTTGAGCTGTCGAGCTCACTCTTGCAAATAACCACTTTTGCAGGTCAAGGATGCAAGGTAATGATGCGTGCAAATTGAATGTTAAGATCAATAGCGATGCAAAAAATTATTTATTTTAGATGATTAATGTGTTTGTTTTGGAAGATTGATAGTAGTGTGCATACAAGCCAATCATGTATGATGATAAAGTACATACTTTGTAAACAATCTTATTTATTTATTAATAAAATATTCATTTATTAAAGGCATTTAATTATCTACATGATGCTGCTTTTATAATATATAAATAACCCATAGTTTTAAGCAATGCTTTTAGAATCATGATGATGATCATGCTAATGAGATCTAAATTTTTAGAAAGCTCTAAAACTAAAATAGTTCCCAATCGTGGGATTACTAAAAAGGGGATTAGTAAAACCGGATAGATTGGTACATATGTTGCTTGCTCATTGGATGAGGATGATTGATCTCATGATCATTTGTGTGGAGACACTAAAGCAAGTATGTAGGTGATTAATGGAGAATAAGTTCACTGAACGTGACTCGCTATGGAATACCTAATGGAGTTTTACTCGCCTGTCAATAGGAATTCCTAATGTGATAGTAGTACAAGTGATCCTTGGACTTGAGATCATCATAGTATCTTGTATGTAACAAATTATACTTTGACTTATTCCTTAAGACCTTTTAAGGCATATATAGGGTATGCTTGGGTATAATGAGTTACATATGGAGATAATGAATGATCAATAAAGAATCTACCACCTCTAGTAAAAGAGGAGATATGTCCTCTGTGATTCGTTAAATGACAACCCAGGAATCCTTGGCCAAGGTAGAATGAAATTAGAAAGGAGTTTCTAATTTGCATTATTTGGTGTTGTGCATTTTCTAATCGAAATACATATAATTGAATAAAATAAGACTTGACAGTAAATTCATGTCTTACATTTAATTGGGACATTGTATGGTGGAAGGATTGAATTGTACGACAACTATTTACTCACAGGTTCTTTTATGATTAATGTTGAAATCTATATTATCTAGAAAGTCGTTGATCGCTAGGGAGGTTTATCCCTATTGTAGAATAAATATTATTTATTTAAATAGATTATTAGTTTAATTTATTTATTTAAATAAGATTAGAATTATTCTAATTGATTTATTCACAAGCGGTTTAATATGGAGAACCTAAAGGGTCACACCATAAAAGGAAGAATAATTATTTAAGAAGGTAATGGCATAATCGTAATAATGTATTAAGTGTAATTAATTTAATCTATGGTGATAGAATAAATTAAATAGCTTAATATTTATTATTTAATATTTTGGAAATATTAAATATAAATTAATAAGAGATGTCTTATTAATATTATTATAATTATTATTATTTTAATTTCTAAAGGGGTTTAGTAATTAATTTAATATTAATACTCTCATTTATTCCTAATAAGATTAGGAGATAAATTAATTAAATAAATTTAATTAATTATTTCCAATGTGGTGGGAAGCCTAAATTAATTAAAGGAGTTTAATTAATTAAATAAAATCTCATGTCTAACAGGATTAGAAGGGTTGACCAATATCTATATAAGAGGAGTCTTATAATAGATATCAGTGGATGCAATTTCAATTGTTGGAGAGTACTCATTTTCTATAGAGGAAAGAAAACTAAGCCAACCACCCTCCTTCTTGATAATTCATCTTCCTTGGTAGATCAAAGGAAGGAATCTAACCCGGAAATTCAAGGAGATCACGAAGAACAAGGAGTTGAACTCGTACTTGTGGAAGCTTCGTTCTACAAGGGTATGATTCCATAACTTCTTATTTATCGTTTTAAATTAATAATTTGCATAAAGGATGATCCGGGTAATGATTTTGTAGAAATTTTTTAAACTCTGATATACCATGCTTCCGCTAATTTTGCAATTTAATTGCGTCACAATTTCGTATAAACCCAACAGTGGCATCAGAGCCAAACCTTTATGCAATTATTAATTATTTTGATTTCATATACATATGGGTATGTATTTAGAATAATTTATTGGGCATAATTTTATTGTATAAAATTATTTTTTATGAAAGAAAGAAAAAAAAAGACGGAAACAAATTTGTTTTTTTTTCTCTCTTTCGCTGCCGGATCCGTGTTACAAGGTGGGGGAATTCTATTTAAAAGGTAACGTGAATCACTTAAATGAAAAAGGAAGTTTTGATATATCAGGAAAAGGCTTGATTTAAAATATAATGTAAAGGTGACCTTATATATATTATATTTATATAATGTAAAGCTGACCAAAGGCTTCTGCAGGAAGTGGGTTTTCAAAAAGCTAATCAGACTATATATATTTATATAATATAAGGTTACCTTTATATATTATATTATATTCTTAATAATTTTATAATTAAAATAAAGAGTTTATTTTAATCTTGAAATTGGATTTAATGCAATTTAAAATTGTCCATTAAATGATACTCATATATATATGGAATGTTTTAATTCATGAGATGGATATTTATTTATTGATATATATGGTGATATGTATAATAATAAATGGGGATTGATTATGGACTATTTGACCAATGTGATTGAATTTTATTTTAGTTGAATGCTTGAATGAATGAGTTTTATTAAACGGGGTTTGCGTACCTCGTCTTCTCTGATTTTTTCCTTGATGTAAAATTATATCTCCCTCCTATGTACTTCCCCTTGACTGCTGATCAAGGTTTTTATTTAAATTAAATATTTAATGTAATAGAAATAGTTAGAATTATCTTGAAAAAATTGGAGACCATGGACCAAGGAGCGCATGAAGACCCGTTTGTATGGAGCCCGATTTTAAATATAATAGTTACGTTTAAATTTAAATTCTTGCACTCCTAGGTTTGACCTTTTGGTTCACTTGGTGGCTCTAGTGAATCAAACTAGAATAAAAGTCCATAATCAATTCAGGTAGAATATAGTATTCTATATTGCATGCTAAATATTATATTTTATGCAAACATGATTCGCATTTTTAATAAAATGACGCGTATTTTATATATATATGTGCATGCGCGCTAAACATGATGAGACAAATAACAACAAACCCCTCAAAGAAATAATATTAAGTCCGAAGCGTTCAAAGATATTTGAAATATCGAACTTCGCCTTCTAGCATGCTAAATTAATAGAGTATTAAATATTTAATATGAGCTTGTTGTGCTATCCACAAGGCGAGTATTGAATATTTAAGATGTTAATTAATCACATTTGATGCTTATCAAGAAAATTGAACGATCTAGTCTTGTTGTGCTATCCACAAGGACGAACATTTTTCTTTTTTGAATTTATAAAATTGCTAGGCTGGACTTAACTTAAATCATTTTAGTTCGGATGTGCACACACTTGACCATTATGATTTAAGAGGCAAAATAAAAGGAGTTATATAGTGATGTAATTGACAAGAGTTGTCTACCTATTTATTTGTATATCGCTTGTTGTGCTATCCACAAGGTTATATACATTTGAAATGGGATCCTTATTCTCACTAGTAAATCTTTAATTAGATGTTGTCGAACTATATAAGTGAGGGTAATATAGTTTGATAAAAATAGTGGGAGATACCAATTTAAAATAAAGACCTAAATTTATTTTGGTATGCAAAATTAATAAAATGAATGTTTGCTAAAAATGTTGTTTTTCATATGCAGGATTTTAAAAATGTCTAAATCACTAATCTCGCTACGAAGCATACTTGATGCAAATAAGCTTACCGGGCCGAATTATGAGGACTGGCTAAGAAATTTGAGAATTGTTCTCACTGATGAAAAGATTTCTTCCTAAATTCAACTGTTCCTGAATCTGTTTCGGAAACAACCTCTGAGGAAGAGATTGCCACTTTCAATAAGTAGCAAGATGATGCATCTGTGGCTCAATGCATCATGCTCGCATCCATGAATAACGAGCTTCAGCGTCAGCACGAAAAAATGGATGCCCCTGCTATGCTGCTTCACCTCAAGGAGTTGTATGGTGAATAGAGTAGGACTACTAGATATGAAATATCTAAGGAGCTCTTCCGATCTCGGATGACCAAGGGTACTACCGTCGAGACTCATGTCCTGAAAGTGATCAATTTAATTGAACGCCTTGGACAGCTTGGGTTTCATGGATGGGGAGTTGAGTCAAGACTTGGTCTTGCAGTCACTCCCTGAGACCTTCTCGTAGTTTATGATTAATTTTCACATTAATAAGCTAGATGTCAGCTTGCCTGAGCTACTTAACATGCTGAAAACTGCAGAAGGTCACTTCCCATCCAAGAAGAACCATATCTTGATGGTGGATTCTTCCAATAAAAGGAAGAGGCCCAAGGTATCTTCTGAAAAGAAGAAATCCAAGAAGGCTAAGGGAAAAGGGAAAGAAAAGGAACAAAATAAACCTAAACCAGCTAAAGGAATGTGATTTCATTGCAACAAGCCGGGACATTGGAAAAGGAACTGCAAGAAGTATCTAGCAGAGAAGAAGCTTGGAGAAGCTTCGACTTCCAATCAAGGTTTGTTTATGATTGAAATTAATTTTTCTGAAAGTCATAATTCTACTTGGGTATTGGATACCGGCTGTGGTTCTCACATATGTAATACTGTGCAGGGACTGGTCAGAAGTAGAAAGCTGAACAATGATGAGGTGATCCTACGAGTGGGGAATGGAGCAAAGGTTGCTGCATTAGCTGTAGGAACTTATTGTTTAGCAATGCCTTTGGGCAAGTCCATTTATCTTAATAATTGTTATTATGTTCCGAATATTATTAAAAATATTATTTTAATTTCTGTATTGGATATGGAAGGATTTAACGTTGTTATAAAGAACAATAGTTGTTCTATTTATAAAGACGATGTTTTATATGGTATTGGAAATTTGTGAAATGAACTTTATACATTTGACTTACAAGAAAATATATTTCAAATTGAACAAACTAAGAAAAGGAAAAGAGATGATATTAATTATACCTACATGTGGCACTGTAGACTCGGTCATATCAATGAAACAAGATTATCCAAGTTACATAAAGATGGGCTCCTCGAGCTATCCGATTATGAATCATATCCAACTTGTGAATCTTGTCTCATGGATAAAATGACTAAATCTCCTTTTAGTGGAAAATGAGAAAGAGTTACAGAGTTGTTGGCATTGATTCACACAGACGTTTGTGGACCTATGACAACAAGTGCACGGGGTGGGTATTCTTATTTTATTACTTTCACTGATGATCACTCAAGATTTGGATATGTGTATTTAATGAAATATAAGTCAGAATCATTTGAAAAGTTCAAAGAGTTCAGAATTGAAGTAGAGAAACAAATAGGAAAGAGTATAAAGATACTTCGATCAGATCGAGGTGGAGAATACTTAAGCGGTGAGTTTCTCAATTGTCTCAAAGAAAATGGTATAATCTCACAATGAACTCCTCCAGGTACACCACAGTTAAATAGAGTATCTGAAAGGAGAAATCGAACACTGTTGGACATGGTTCGATCCATGATGAGTTTTACCGATCTTCCAATTTCTTTCTGGGGATATGCCCTAGAAATGGCTGCATACCTACTTAACAAGGTACCTACCAAATTTGCCCCAAAGACTCCATATGAGATGTGGAAGGGGAGGAAACCAAATCTTAAGCATGTTAAGACTTGGGGTTGCCCAACTTATGTCAAAAAGTTTAAAAATGATAAGCTACAGACTAAATTCGATAAGTGTAGATTTGTTAGATACCCTATAGAAACTTTAGGGTATTATTTCTATCATCCAACTGATCAAAAGGTGTTTGTTACGAAACATGCTGCCTTCTTGGAAAAGGAGTTTATCCATGAAGGGGTCAGTGGGAGTAAGATATATCTTGAAGAAGTTCAAGAACCATAAATTACCACGGATCAAAGTCAGGTACCTGACCAAGTAGAAGAACCTACTATACCACACCCTGTTCATAAATCTGAAAGAGTACCGAAGATACCTGAGAGGTATGGATTCGTTATAGAGGATGACGATGAGGTACACATCATGAATGATGATGATCCATTGAATTACGAACAGTCTATGAGTAATAAAGACTCAGGAAAATGGCTTGAAGCTATGAAATCCGAAATGGACTCCATGTATGAAAATAAAGTATGGACTTTGGTTTCACCACCTGAAGGCATTAAGCCTATTGGGTGTAAATGGGTTTTTAAAAGAAAGACGGGAGCGGATGGCAAGGTAGAAACCTATAAGGCCCGACTGGTTGCAAAAGATTTCAAACAAAGACAAGGAGTTGACTATGATGAAACCTTCTCACCAGTAGCTATGCTCAAGTCCATTCGGATTTTGCTTGCGATTGCAGCTTATAACGACTATGAGATCTGGCAGATGGACGTGAAAACGGCCTTCCTTAATGGGAAACTTGAGGAGGATGTGTATATGACACAACTAGAGGGATTTGTTTCAAAGGTTGGAACAAATCAAGTCTGTAAGCTGTAACAATCCATTTATGAATTGAAGCAGGCTTCTCATAGATGGAACATTCGTTTTGATGAGACAATCAAAGAGTTTGATTTTATCAAAAACGACGATGAACCATGTGTATACAAGAAGGTTAGTGGGAGCGCAGTTTCATTCCTTGTATTATATGTTGATGATATATTACTGATAGGGAATGACATTCCTATGCTACAATCGATTAAAATCTGGTTATCTAAACACTTCTCCATGAAGGACTTGGGAGAAGCATCCTATGTTTTGGGGATAAAAATCTATAGAGATAGATCTAAAAGGATGCTTGGTTTATCCCAAGGAACGTACATTGATGCGATGCTAAAGAGGTTTAGCATGGAAGATTCCAAAAGAGGTCTCATGCCGATGAGCCATGGAATACATCTCTCCAAGAATCAGGCCCCAAAGACACCTAAGGAGAGAGACCGTATGAGTAAGATCCCTTATGCTTCTGCAATAGGATCTATCATGTACGGTATGATATGTACTAGATCGGATGTTACTCATACACTTAGTGTAACGAGCAGATACCATTCGAATCCTGGAGAAGAGCACTAGAAGGAAGTGAAGAATATCCTAAAGTACTTGAGAAGGACTAAAGATATTTTTCTTGTCTACAGTGGGTCTGAATTAAAACTCGGGGGATTCACGGACTCAAGTTTTCAAACAGACCAAGATGACAGTAAATCTGTTTCAGGGTATGTGTTTACCTTGAACGGAGGCGCAGTGAGTTAGAAGAGTTCCAAGCAGCAAATAGTTGCTGATTTAGTGACAGAGGCAGAGTATATAGCTGCAAGTGAAGCTGCAAAGGAAGCTGTTTGGATGAAGAAGTTCATAACTGAACTTGGTGTGGTTCCTAGCATTGGAAAAATAGTTCCCGTATACTGTGACAACACCAGAGCTGTTGCACATGCTAAGGAACCCAGGTCTCATCAGAAATCCAAACACGTGTTGCGGTGATTCCACTTAATCAAGGAGATCATTGAAAGAGGAGACGTCACCTTGGAGTGTGTGCACTCTCAAGACAACATTGCAGATCCATTTACTAAAGCTCTAACACAACAGTAGTTTGATCGTCACTTAGAGAAGATGGGTATGAGATACCATGACGATTGGCTTTAGTGCAAGTGGGAGATTGATAGTAGTGTGGATACAAGCCAATCATGTATGATGATAAAGTACATACTTTGTAAACAATCTTATTTATTTATTAATAAAATATTCATTTATTAAAGGCATTTAATTATCTACATGATGCTGTTTTTATAATATATAAATAACCTATAGTTTTAAGCAATGCTTTTAGAATCATGATGATGATGATCATGCTAATGAGATCTAAATTCTTAGAAAGCTCTAAAACTAAAATAGTTTTCAATCGTGGGATTACTAAAAAGGGGATTAGTAAAACCGGATAGATTGGTACATATGTTGCTTGCTCATTGGATGAGGATGATTGATCTCATGATCATTTGTGTGGAGACACTAAAGCAAGTATGTAGGTGATTATTGGAGAATAATTTCACTGAACATGACTCGCTATGGAATACCTAATGGAGTTTTACTCGCCTGTCAATAGAAATTCCTAATGTGATAGTAGTACAAGTGATCCTTAGACTTAAGATCATCATAGTATCTTGTATGTAACAAATTATACTTTGACTTATTCCTTAAGACCTTTTAAGGCATATATAGGGTATGCTTGGGTATAATGAGTTACATATGGAGATAATGAATGATCAATAAAGAATCTACCACCTCTAGTAAAAGAGGAGATATGTCCTATGTGATTCGTTAAATGACAACCCAGGAATCCTTGGCCAAGGTAGAATGAAATTAGAAAGAGGTTTCTAATTTGCATTGTTTGGTGTTGTGCATTTTCTAATCAAAATACATATAATTGAATAAAATAAGACTTGACAGTAAATTCATGTCTTACATTTAATTGGGACATTGTATGGTGGAAGGATTGAATTATACGATAACTATTTACTCAAAGGTCCTTTTATGATTAATGTTAAAATCTATATTATCTAGAAAGTCGTTGATCGCTAGGGAGGCTTATCCCTATTGTAGAATAAATATTATTTATTTAAATAGATTATTAGTTTAATTTATTTATTTAAATAAGATTAAAATTGTTCTAATTGATTTTTTCACAATCGGTTTAATATGGAGAACCTAAAGGGTCACACCATAAAAGGAAGAATAATTATTTAAGAAGGTAATGACATAATCGTAATAATGTATTAAGTGTAATTAATTTAATCTATGGTGATAGAATAAATTAAATAGCTTAATGTTTATTATTTAATATTTTGAAAATATTAATTATAAATTAATAAGAGATGTCTTATTAATATTATTATAATTATAATTATTTTAATTTCTAAAGGGGTTTAGTAATTAATTTAATATTAATACTCTCATTTATTTCTAATAAGATTAGGAGATAAATTAATTAAATGAATTTAATTAATTATTCCCAATGTGGTGGGAAGCCTAAATTAATTAAAGGAGTTTAATTAATTAAATGAAATTCCATGTCTAATAGGTTTAGAAGGGTTGACCAATATCTATATAAGAGGAGTCTTATAATAGATATCAGTGGATGCAATTTCAGTTGTTGGAGATTACTCTTTTTCTATAGAGGATAGAAAACTAAGCCAACCACCCTCATTCTTGATAATTCATCTTCCTTGGTGGATCACCTCTAGAGGCTAAACACTTGGGTGGCTAACGTTGAACAAATGAAGGAATCTAACCCGGAAATTCAAGGAGATCACGAAGAACAAGGAGTTAAACTCGTACCTGTGGAAGCTTCGTTCTACAAGGGTATGATTCCATAACTTCTTATTTATCGTTTTAAATTAATAATTTGCATAAAGGATGATTCGGGTAATGGTTTTGTAGAAAATTTTTAATATACCATGCTTTCGCTAATTTTGCAATTTGATTGCGTCACGATTTCATACAAATCCAACAGTATTATACTTGCTAAAGCTGTAAAGTTGAGCTATTCGATGTATATTGATATTGCTTTATGATATAAGACTTTGTATAGTCATTTTGTTGTAACGATTCATGATATAGATCTGAATCCAAAAGATGTAATGTAAAGGTTGCGATTCAGGGCAATAAAGAAAGAATTTATAAAAGTTTTAAATATTCCGCATTTCTAGTGATTTTAATATCGAATAATGATGTAAAGATAGAATAAAAATGTATTGTTAACAATCGAGGATGAGGATTATATTGTATGAATTTTTTGGTTGTTACAGTTGGTATCAAAGTTATAGGTTATACACCTTAGGTAAGACTACCTTAGGCAATGACCTTAGAGAATAAGAAGTTAAGTTTAAGTTACGTATAACGAAAAGGTGATTCTTTTCACATACGTAGAAGTGTAGGATGTGTGAAGTCCTAGCGATGTTATAAGAAGAAGATTAGTATGGCGAGAAATAAAACTCGAATAAAATATTGAGTGACATGAATGATATTAAATTCTTAAAGGAAGACTTAATAAATAAACAAGAAGATTCAAAGAAGAATCTTGAAGAGATATAGAGATAAGAATCAGGAGTTGCCTAACTTCAATAATCAAGATGGCGAATAACGATGAATAGACAAAGTTTATAAGATTAAAAGCATAAATCATAGTCTGATATGATAAGAGGTAAGATAAGAAGTTTTTAAAACAAAACGATAATGAGATAAGAAAAGAATCATAAGAAGACGATTATAGAATAAGATCACGACGTGATCTTTTAAAGTTGAAAGACAGATGGTCTATAATGATTGAATAGTTATAGTTGAGACTATAACGAGAATGTACTATGATATAGTACGAGATAAACTCACGAGGAGTTATAAATGATGAGATACAGAAGTTTGTATCGAGTATAGAGCGAGAAGTTATAAGTAAGATAGAGTTAAGTGAGATTTCAACTGAGAACTCATGTGGTGGCTGAGTTGTACAAATCTTTGTATGGACAGGGTTTTGTGCTTACACTTGGCTTATCATATTGATAATCGTTGGAAGGTTGGTGTCGCGCTATCGATATATATATGACGAGAAGGTGATTCTTTTCTCATACTATATTTGATAGTTAAAGTCAATAGAGGATAGAGTAGATGATATTAAGATTACATTAGATGATCTTAAGGTTAGGCGAGTTCTTAAAACTCATACTTATGGTAAGTTCGTGACTCACAATCGGATGTATGTTTTTGAACCCCTAAATATATGGACAGTCTCTGATCAGTTCTTTTACTACGTATTGGTAGGACAAGTTCTTAAACTCATATTATTGTGGCAAGTTCCTGAACTCCCATAGTATGGTAAGTTTGATGAACTATACTGGGTATAGAAAGGTTATGGTACAGAAAGCATTGAGGTTGTTTAAGATTGATAGAATGTGTTAAGTAATGATGGAGTAAAGATTTAATTAATAGAGAAAGTTTTTATATTCTAAATATCCTAGCTTTGCTAGATTTTCAAAATTTATTGACTTCATGCTGATGTTACACTTCCGTTTTCTTGAAAAATATTGGATCAAATGATGGAACCAATGAAATTTTAAAATAGTGCTATTATTCACATGTCTATGTTAATTGCTTCAACTAGAGAAAAATTATTTTTAAATTTTCAAAATGTATTTTTATATATGCATCATTTGATATGGTGTAGAAACAATAATCGAGAAAGTTATCAATACAGTTAAACCTAGTGTTGAATGTGATCGTATGATCGTCAGTCCACTATGGTATAATGTAGTATGACGACGTCACATAATGACGAAATTCTCAACGTACCATTTCTACGGTACGGTATCAAGATATTATGAAAAGATTTATTTATTTATTTTTGGTTTCCTTAAACGAATTTTTTTTTATTTTTGAGTTGGTTAAAGATATATATATATATATATATATATATTTCGATTGATGTCCGAATTGTTGCTAGAAGTCTATGCTACTTGATTCAGCTAGATAAATATTGAAAGATGTTATGAAATTCGAGCGTTCTTGGTCAAACTATGCCAAATCAAATTATTTTGGTGCGGATTCAAATGTTAAGAAGCTGAGGTAAACAACCCTATAAAAGGGGACATGTTATCGGAGATAATAGTTCCGAGTGTAACGCATATAGTCGTTACGATGTACTACGTTTAGGTCCAATGTAGGGGTACGATAGGCTGGCCACCTAGAGTACCGATGCGGTTTTATAGTGTGAAGTACCGGGGGTGAAGCACTATTAAACCTAGAAAGAAGTTCAAAGTCTTGTGACCACTCAGCATGATTTGAAATCTTTTAAATTCCTGAGTTAGTTATATCGCTTCCCAATTATTGAGCAATTATGAAAGATTCTTATTATTCTGAAGGAGAATGTAGCGAGAAGGATATTCCTTAGAAGGAAGTAGTGGTAGAACGCTTTAATCCAGTGAATGAAAATATTAAAATTTCGAAGACGAAATTCCTAGAAGAAGGGGTGAATGTGATAACCCGAACTATTATAGATGGTGAGTTATGTAGTATATTAATTCAACGAGTAGAGTATTCAGTAATGATCCTTAGAAAGGAAACGAACGAGTTAAAGAATATATAATATTTGATATATGATTGTGTTTAATTGAAGGTTATGTAATAAAACCTAAAAGTTGTTGAAGAAATGAATGAAGTATATATATATATGTAAAACTTTTTGCTAAGTTAACGTGTTGAAGTTATTCAACGATAATTGTGAAAGAGATTTTTTGTGAAAACCGAGTAAGGGAGGTTTCGTTGATTCTGAGGACGAAATTCTTTTAAGGAGGGAAGGATGTGACATCCCGGATTTTTAAGAATTTATAAATGAGAATTTAATAAATAAAATTCTTATTTTAAGATGTTCGAGTACGAGTATGTGTATACGTGTCATATATTGTGAAATATATGATTTGGTGTGAAGAGAATTGTATATATTAATATTTATTGAAGTAACTAAATATTTTAATTAAATTATTTATTGAGATTATGTGATTATTATGGAATAATATAATTAAGTGTAATATATTAATTAAATAAATATTTAATATTTAATTGACGTAATGATTTTATGTTATAGTTCTAATTTAATTGGGATAATTAAATTAGATGAAGTTATGTGATAATTGTTACACGAAATTATAGTTAGCGAGTAATTATAATTATGTGACCATTTTATGTGATTTATTGATGTTAGATTTTAATTAATTAAATAAGAATGTTAAAGATTTAATTAATTAAAGTGTGACATTAAGGTATGTGTTAAAATGATTTATAAAAATAAATAAAAGAGTTTTTAAATGATTTTTAACCAAACAAGGCCCTTACTTTTGTTTTAAAAGGCTTTTGCTAAACAGGGCCCTTGCACTACTTTTAAGCCTATTCTAACAAAACAAGTGTAAGACCCCAAATTTTATGAATAAGATTTAATTTTCTTTATATATTATTTTGAAATAGTAAGGTGTTGATTTGATAAATGTGATAAGTTATGGGTGAAATGTGCAAAGTTTACAAAGTAAGCAAGTGGTTATAAAATATTCTTTGTGTCGGGGAATATTCGTTTGGTCGAGGAATATTCTTTTTATCGGATAATATTCGTACGACGGCGCAGTCATTGGTGGACCCCACAACGGAATGAATGTCGGATATAGAAAGCGACAGAAGTAACCTTTTTATAAAAATAACGGCAAAATTGTTACCGTTAGTACTGTTGAAATACCCGGTGGTTAAAATACAGTAATACGTGGTGTTGCACAGTGGCACACGGTATTGCACAATATTTCAAATTATTGATTCTTACATAGGAATGCACTTACTCAATTATTGTTACAGTAATTACTATTCAATATTTTATATTATTGATTTAATAATTGCATAATATTTTATTGGTTCAATATTTGCTACGTTGATATTTTAAATCAATAAGTGCTACTTTGCTATTTTATATTATTGATTCAATAATTGTCATTGCACATTATTTTAAATTATCAAATCAATAATTCATATTATTTGAATAATATTATTAGATAGCATTATTGGCAATGTCTAAGGAAGTTCTGTCTAGGAAAGGGGTTGATTAATTGCGCGCCAATAAGGAGAAATATTTATCGGAAGGCCCCCTCTTTCGTGAGAACGATCTAGTTGTCAATATTATAGTTCTGTAATATTATTTGTGAATAATTAATTTTTGATATATATGATAAGGAAATATTTATTCAATGTGGATTTAAATGGAGAAAATTTTAATATGTGACATTTGTTGAAAGTTGGTATTTTATCTTGTCAGATAAAATAATTCATTCAAAAATATTATTATAATATTACATTATAGTAGTATGATGTGATTGTATAATAGTATGATTTTTATAATTTGAATGGTAACATTATTATAGTAAATTCATGGTATAAAAGTTAAACGAGGTGGAAGAGTGCAAATTGAATTTGAACTCTTATGATGAAAACAATGATGTCATCGGAGCGATGAGATAAGCAAAGATGTCATCAGAGTGATGATGTAAGCAATGATGTCATAGGATTGATGATGTAAGTGATGATGTCATAAATTATGATAAAAAGACTATTTTACCCTTACTCTGCCAAGCCTATAAATAGAAGCTCATTTTTTCATTATTTCTCACCAATTCACTAAAGCTATAGAGAGAGAAAGTACAGAGAGAATAAGAGAGAAAGAAGAAAAGTATTCTGCTATTACACTAGTGCAGTCTCCAAATTTTTAAGGTAAGGGGTATTATTTCTTTCGTATTCATGAAAAGAGTTATTTTCTTTCAATACTCGTAATGGTTGTTATTCCATTCTTTATTATTCTGTTGGAATAACCTGTCTACGCGGACTACCGCATGCATGATGAAATCCTATTGTTATTTCATTCTTTATTATTCTGTGGGAATAACCTGTCTACGCGGACTACCGCATGCCTGGTGAATAACCATTCGTATTCAGTTGTTATTAAATTGTGAAAATAATCTATCTAAGCGGACTACCGCCTGACGGGTGAAAATCCAATTGTAGTTTCGTATATTGTTTCATTTCAGATTCCTAACTCTAAACTTACTACGGTAAGTATTGCTTCTATAATTCCTGAAATGATTAGAAATTTCTTGAGTTTTGGGCTTCATCTAACACTAGAATATTGGTCTGAACTTTCTTGTGAATTTTTTTATCTTTTCATCTCGAGTTATTATTCACGGGGTACTATTCACGGTAAAAAAATATTTTTTTTCTTTCAAATCATCTTTGATTGGATCCAGGTTTTGATCTTCATTCTTGAACTCTAGATAAATTCTCTAATATTTGTCTTTTATCTCACTGGATTCGTTATTTGTATTGTTTTTCATCATCCTAAGTCCTAAATGGTAATATAACTGAATATCTTTGGCCTGTAGTGCAAAGATGAATAATTACTTGATGAATATCTTTGACCTGTAGTGCAAAGATGAATGATTATCTGATGAATATCTTTGGCCCGTAGTGCAAAGATGGACAGGTGTTGATGTTGGGTTTGTACGAAATCGTGACGTAATCAAATTGCAAAAATTAGCGGAAGCATGGTATATCAGAGTTTAAAAAATTTCTACAAAACCATTACCCGGATCATCCTTTATGCAAATTATTAATTTAAAACGATAAATAAGAAGTTATGGAATCATACCCTTGTAGAACGAAGCTTCCATAGGTACTAGTTCAACTCCTTGTTCTTCGTGATCTCCTTGAATTTCCGGGTTAGATTCCTTCCTTTGATCAACGTTAGCCACCCAAGTGTTTGGCCTCTAGAGGTGATCCACCAAGGAAGATGAATTATCAAGAAGGAGGGTGTTTGGCTTAACCTTAGTTTTCTATCCTCTATAGAAAAGGAGTACTCTCCAACAATTGGAATTGCATCAATCTAATATCTATTATAAGACTTCTCTTATATAGACATTGGTCAACCCTTCTAATCCTATTAGACATGGGATTTCTTTTAATTAATTAAACTCCTTTAATTAATTTAGGCTTCCCACCACAATGGAATAATTAATTAAATTCATTTAATTAATTTGTCTCCTAATCTTATTAGGAATAAATGAGAGTACTAAATATTAAATTAATTACTAAACTCCTTTAGAAATTAAAATAATAATAATTGTAATAATATTAATAAGACTCCTCTTATTAATTTATATTTAATATTTCCAAAATATTAAATAATAAACATTAAGCTATTTAATTTATTCTATCACCATAGATTAAATTAATTATACTTAATGCATTATTACGATTATGCCATTACCTTCTTAAATAATTATTCTTCCTTTTATGGTGTGACCCTTTAGGTTCTCCATATTAAACCGGTTGTGAATAAATCAATTAAAACAATTTTAATCTTATTTAAATAAATAAATTAAACTAATAATTTATTAAAATAAATAATATTTATTCTACAATAGGGATAAGCCTCCCTAGCGATCAACGACTTTCCAGATAATATAGATTTCAACATTAATCATAAAAGAACCTGTGAGTTAATAGTTACCATACAATTCAATCCTTCCACCATACAATGTCCCAATTAAATATAAGACATGGATTTACTGTCAAGTCTTATTTTATTTAATTATATGTATTTCGATTAGAAAATGCACAACTCCAAATAATGCAAATTAAAAACTCCTTTCTAATTTCATTTCACCTTGGCCAAGGATTCCTGGGTTGTCATTTAACGAATCACATGGGACATATCTCCTCTTTTACTAGAGGTGGTAGATTCTTTATTGATCATTCATTATCTCCATATGTAACTCATTATACCCAAGCATACCCTATATATGCCTTAAAAGGTCTTAAGGAATAAGTCAAAGTATAATTTGTTACATACAAGATACTATGATGATCTCAAGTCCAAGGATCACTTGTACTACTATCACATTAGGAATTCCTATTGACATGCGAGTAAAACTCCATTAGGTATTCCATAGCGAATCACGTTCAGTGAACTTATTCTTCAATAAGCACCTACATACTTGCTTTAGTGTCTCCACACAAATGATCATGAGATCAATCATCCTCATCCAATGAGCAAGCAACATAAGTACCAATCTATCCGGATTTACTAATCCCCTTTTTAGTAATCCCACGATTGGGAACTATTTAAGTTTTAAAACTTTCTAAGAATTTAGATCTCATTAGCATGATCATCATCATGATTCTAAAAGCATTGCTTAAAACTATGGGTTATTTACATATTATAAAAACAGCAACATGTAGATAATTAAATGCCTGTAATAAATGAATATTTCATTAATAAATAAATAAGATTGTTTACAAAGTACGTGCTTTATCATCATACATGATTGGCTTGTATGCACACTACTATCAATCTCCCACTTGCACTAAAGCCAATCGCCATGGTATCTCATACCCATCTTCTCTAAGTGACGATCAAACTGCTGTTGTGTTAAAGCTTTAGTAAATGGATCTGCAATGTTGTCTTGAGAGTCTACACGCTCCAAGGTGACGTCTCCTCTTTCAATGATCTCCCTGATCAAATGAAATCGCCGCAACACGTGTTTAGATTTCTGATGAGACCTCGGTTCCTTAGCCTGTGCAACTGCTCCTGTGTTGTCACAGTAAATGGGAACTGCTTCTCCAATGCTAGGAACCACATCAAGTTCAGTTATGAACTTCTTCATCCAAACAGCTTCTTTTGCAGCTTCACTTGCAGCTATATACTCTGCCTCTGTCACTGAATCAGCAACTGTTTGCTGCTTGGAACTCTTCCAACTCACTGTGCCTCCGTTCAAGGTAAAAACATACCCTGAAACAGATTTACTGTCATCTTGGTCCGTTTGAAAACTTGAGTCTGTGAAGCCCTCGAGTTTTAATTCAGACCCACCGTAGACAAGAAAAATATCCTTAGTCCTTCTCAAGTATTTTAGGATATTCTTCACTGCCTTCCAGTGCTCTTCTCCTGGATTCGACTGGTATCTGCTCATTACACTAAGTGAATGAGCAACATCCGGTCTAGTACATATCATACCGTACATGATAGATCCTATTGCAGAAGCATAAGGGATCTTACTCATACGGTCTCTCTCCTCAGGTGTCTTTGGGGCCTGTTTCTTGGAGAGATGTATTCCATGGCTCATCTGCATGAGACCTCTTTTGGAATCTTCCATGCTAAATCTCTTTAGCATTGCATCAATGTACGTTCCTTGGGATAAACCAAGCATCCTTTTAGATCTATCTCTATAGATCTTTATCCCCAAAATATAGGATGCTTCTCCCAAGTCCTTCATGGAGAAGTGTTTAGATAACCAGATTTTAATTGATTGTAGCATAGGAATGTCATTCCCTATCAGTAATATATCATCAACATATAATACAAGGAATGAAACTGCGCTCCCACTAACCTTCTTGTACACACATGGCTCATCGTCATTTTTGATAAAATCAAACTCTTTGATTGTCTCATCAAAACGAATGTTCCATCTACGAGAAGCTTGCTTCAATCCATAAATGGATCGTTGCAGCTTACAGACTTGATTTATTCCAACCTTTGAAACAAATCCCTCTGGCTGTGTCATATACACATCCTCCTCAAGTTTCTCATTGAGGAAGGCCGTTTTCACGTCCATCTGCCAGATCTCATAGTCGTTATAAGCTGCAATCGCAAGCAAAATCCGAATGGACTTGAGCATAGCTACTGGTGAAAAGGTTTCATCATAGTCAACTCCTTGTCTTTGTTTGAAACCTTTTGCAATCAGTCGGGCCTTATAGGTCTCCACCTTGCCGTCCGCTCCAGTCTTTCTTTTAAAGACCCATTTACACCCAATAGGCTTAATGTCTTCAGGTGGTGAAACCAAAGTCCATACTTTGTTTTCATACATGGAGTCCATTTCGGATTTTATGGCTTCAAGCCATTTCTCTGAGTCTTTATTACTCATAGCCTGTTCGTAATTCAATGGATCATCATCATTCATGATGTGTACCTCATCGTAATCCCCTAAAACGAATCCATACCTCTCAGGTATCTTCGGTACTCTTCCAGATTTACGAACAGGGTGTGGTATAGTAGGTTCTTCTACTTGGTCAGGTACCTGACTTTGATCCGTGGTAATTTGTGGTTCTTGAACTTCTTCAAGATATATCTTACTCCCACTGACCCTTCATGGATAAACTCCTTTTCCAAGAAGGCAGCATGTTTCGCAACAAACACCTTTTGATCAGTTGGATGATAGAAATAATACCCTACAGTTTCTTTAGGGTATCCCACAAATCTACACTTTTCGGATTTAGTTTGTAGCTTATCATGTTCAAACTTTTTGACATAAGCTGGACAACCCCAAGTCTTAACATGCTTAAGATTTGGTTTCCTCCCCTTCCACATCTCATATGGAGTCTTTGGGGCGGATTTGGTAGGTACCTTGTTAAGTAGGTATGCAGCCGTTTCTAGGGCATATCCCTAGAAGGAAATTGGAAGGTCGGTAAAACTCATCATGGATCGAACTATGTCTAACAGTGTTCGATTTCTCCTTTCAGATACTCCATTTAACTGTGGTGTACCTGGAGGAGTCCATTGTGAGATTATACCATTTTCTTTGAGACAATTGAGAAACTCACCGCTTAAGTATTCTCCGCCTCGATCTGATCGAAGTATCTTTATACTCTTGCCCGTTTGTTTCTCTACTTCACTTCTGAATTCTTTGAACTTTTCAAATGATTCTGACTTGTATTTCATTAAATACACATATCCAAATCTTGAGTGATCATCAGTGAAAGTAATAAAATAAGAATACCCACCCCGTGCACTTGTTGTCATAGGCCCACAAACGTCTGTGTGAATCAATGTCAACAACTCTGTAACTCTTTCTCCTCTTCCACTAAAAGGAGATTTAGTCATTTTACCCATGAGACAAGATTCACAAGTTGGATATGATTCATAATCGGATAGCTCGAGGAGCCCATCTTTATGCAACTTGGATAATCTTGTTTCATTGATATGACCGAGTCTACAGTGCCACATGTAGGTATAATTAATATCATCTCTTTTCCTTTTCTTAGTTTGTTCAATTTGAAATATATTTTCTTGTAAGTCAAGTGTATAAAGTCCATTTCGCAAATTTCCAATACCATATAAAACATCGTCTTTATAAATAGAACAACTATTGTTCTTTATAACAACGTTAAATCCTTCCATATCCAATACAGAAATTGAAATAATGTTTTTAATAATATTCGGAACATAATAACAATTATTAAGATAAATGGACTTGCCCGAAGGCATTGCTAAATAATTAGTTCCTACAGCTAATGCAGCAACCTTTGCTCCATTCCCTACTCGTAGGATCACCTCATCATTGTTCAGCTTTCTACTTCTGACCAGTCCCTTCACATTATTACATATGTGAGAACCACAGCCGGTATCCAATACCCAAGTAGAATTTTGACTTTCTGAAAAATTAATTTCAATCATGAACAAACCTTGATTGGAAGTCGAAGCTTCTCCAAGCTTCTTGTCTGCCAGAAACTTCTTGCAGTTTTTCTTCCAATGACCCGGCTCGTTGCAATGGAAGCACATTACTTTGCTAGCTGGATCAGATTTCTTTTGTTCCTTTATGTTCACTTTGCCCTTGGTCATCCGAGATCGGAAGAGCTCCTTAGATATCTCATATCTAGCAGTCCTACTTTGTTCACCATACAACTCCTTGAGGTGAATCAACATAGTAGGAGCATCCATGTTTTCTTGCTGACGCTGAAGCTCGTTATTCATGGATGCGAGCATGATGCATTGAGCTACAGATGCATCATCTTGCCACTTTACAATGGTGGCAATCTCTTCCTCAGAGGTTGTTTCTGGAACAGGTCCAGGGACATGTGAGTTTAGGACATAAGAAATCTTTTCAGCAGTGAGAACTATTCTCAGATTTCTTAGCCAGTCCGTATAATTCGGCCCGGTAAGCTTATTAGCATCAAGTATGCTTCGCAGTGAAATTAGTGATTTTGACATTTTTAAAATTCTGCATGTGAAAAACAACATTTTAGCAAACATTCATTTTATTAATTTTGCATACCAAAATAAATTTAGGTCTTTATTTTAAATTGGTATCTCCCACTATTTTTATCAAACTATATTACCCTCACTTATATAGTTCGGCAACATCTAATTAAAAATTTGCTAGTGAGAATAAGGATCCCATTTCAAATGTATATAACCTTGTGGATAGCACAACAAGCGATATACAAATAAATAGGTAGACAACTCTTGTCAATTACATCACCATGTAATTCCTTTTATTTTGCCTCTTAAATCATAATGGTCAAGTGTGTGCACATCCGAACTAAAATAATTTAAGTTAAGTCCAGCCTAGCACTTTCATAAATTCAAAAAAGAAAAATGTTCGTCCTTGTGGATAGCACAACAAGACTAGATCGTTCAATTTTCTTGATAAGCATCAAATGTGATTAATTAACATCTTAAATACGCAATACTCGCCTTGTGGATAGCACAACAAGCTCATATTAAATATCTAATACTCTATTAATTTATCATGCTAGAAGGCGACGTTCGATATTCCAAATATCATTTGAACACTTCGGACTTAATATTATTTCTTTGAGGGGTTTGTTATTATTAGTCTCATCTTTGTTTAGCGCGCATGCACATATATATATAAAATACGCGTCATTTTATTAAACATGCGAAGCATGTTTGCAAAAAATATAATATATATATAATATTTAGCATGCAATATAGAATACTATATTCTACCCGGATTGATTATGGACTTTTATTCTAGTTTGGTTCACTAGAGCCACCAAGTGAACCAAAAGGTCAAACCTAGGGGTGCAAGAATTTAAATTTAAACGTAACTATTACATTTAAACCCGGGCTCCATACAAACGGGTCTTCACGCGCTCCTTGCTCCTTGGTCTCTAATTTTTAAAGATAATTCTAACTATTTCTATTACATTAAACTATTTAATTTAAATAGAAACCTTGATCAACAGTCAAGGGGAAGTACATAGGAGTGAGATAGAATTTTACATCAAGAAAAATTAGAGAAGACGAGGTACGCAGACCCCATTTAATAAAACCCATTCATTCAAGCATTCAACTAAAATAAAATCCAATCACATTGGTCAAATAGTCCATAATCAATCCCCATTTATTTTCATACATATCACCATATATATCAATAAATAAATATTCATCTCATGAATTAAAACATTCCATATATATATGAGTATCATTTAATGGGCAATTTTAAATTGCATGAAATCCAATTTCAAGATTAAAATAAACTCTTTATTTTAATTATAAAATTATTTAGAATATAATATATAAATATATCATATTTTTTTTTTAAAAAAAAAAAGTCACCTTCTTTTATTAAAAGAGTCCTGCAGGTTTATAAAAAAAGTCCTTTCCTGATGGGTCACCTTCTTTTTGGAGTAAGAAAGAGACAACACCTTTTCTTTGCAGAATTCAAGATTAGCACAAAAAAAAAAATTGTGATTCGTCCCAAAAAAAGTCTTTTTTTTTTTTTTCCTTAAAAAATATAATTTTATACAATAAAATTATGCCCAATAAATTATTTTAAATACATACCCATATGTATATGAAATCAAAAATAAATTAATAATTGCATAAAGATTTGGCTCTGATGCCACTGTTGGGTTTGTACGAAATCGTGACGTAATCAAATTGCAAAAATTAGCGGAAGCATGGTATATCAGAGTTTAAAAAATTTCTACAAAACCATTACCCGGATCATCCTTTATGCAAATTATTAATTTAAAACGATAAATAAGAAGTTATGGAATCATACCCTTGTAGAACGAAGCTTCCACAGGTACTAGTTCAACTCCTTGTTCTTCGTGATCTCCTTGAATTTCCGGGTTAGATTCATTCCTTTGATCAACGTTAGCCACCCAAGTGTTTGGCCTCTAGAGGTGATCCACCAAGGAAGATGAATTATCAAGAAGGAGGGTGTTTGGCTTAACCTTAGTTTTCTATCCTCTATAGAAAAGGAGTACTCTCCAACAATTGGAATTGCATCAATCTAATATCTATTATAAGACTTCTCTTATATAGACATTGGTCAACCCTTCTAATCCTATTAGACATGGGATTTCTTTTAATTAATTAAACTCCTTTAATTAATTTAGGCTTCCCACCACATGGGAATAATTAATTAAATTCATTTAATTAATTTGTCTCCTAATCTTATTAGGAATAAATGAGAGTACTAAATATTAAATTAATTACTAAACTCCTTTAGAAATTAAAATAATAATAATTGTAATAATATTAATAAGACTCCTCTTATTAATTTATATTTAATATTTCCAAAATATTAAATAATAAATATTAAGCTATTTAATTTATTCTATCACCATAGATTAAATTAATTATACTTAATGCATTATTACGATTATGCCATTACCTTCTTAAATAATTATTCTTCCTTTTATGGTGTGACCCTTTAGGTTCTCCATATTAAACCGGTTGTGAATAAATCAATTAAAATAATTTTAATCTTATTTAAATAAATAAATTAAACTAATAATTTATTAAAATAAATAATATTTATTCTACAATAGGGATAAGCCTCCCTAGCGATCAACGACTTTCCAGATAATATAGATTTCAACATTAATCATAAAAGAACCTGTGAGTTAATAGTTACCATACAATTCAATCCTTCCACCATACAATGTCCCAATTAAATATAAGACATGGATTTACTGTCAAGTCTTATTTTATTTAATTATATGTATTTCGATTAGAAAATGCACAACTCCAAATAATGCAAATTAAAAACTCCTTTCTAATTTCATTTCACCTTGGCCAAGGATTCCTGGGTTGTCATTTAACGAATCACATGGGACATATCTCCTCTTTTACTAGAGGTGGTAGATTCTTTATTGATCATTCATTATCTCCATATGTAACTCATTATACCCAAGCATACCCTATATATGCCTTAAAAGGTCTTTAGGAATAAGTCAAAGTATAATTTGTTACATACAAGATACTATGATGATCTCAAGTCCAAGGATCACTTGTACTACTATCACATTAGGAATTCCTATTGACATGCGAGTAAAACTCCATTAGGTATTCCATAGCGAATCACGTTCAGTGAACTTATTCTTCAATAAGCACCTACATACTTGCTTTAGTGTCTCCACACAAATGATCATGAGATCAATCATCCTCATCCAATGAGCAAGCAACATATGTACCAATCTATCCGGATTTACTAATCCCCTTTTTAGTAATCCCACGATTGGGAACTATTTAAGTTTTAAAACTTTCTAAGAATTTAGATCTCATTAGCATGATCATCATCATGATTCTAAAAGCATTGCTTAAAACTATGGGTTATTTACATATTATAAAAACAGCAACATGTAGATAATTAAATGCCTGTAATAAATGAATATTTCATTAATAAATAAATAAGATTGTTTACAAAGTACGTGCTTTATCATCATACATGATTGGCTTGTATGCACACTACTATCAGTTGAGATAAACATAACCAACTGGTGATACAAATGAATATCTTTGGCCCATAGTGCAAAAGATGAATGTTTGATTCGAGATGTATATTGATTAATGTTACAGGGATAAAATATTGATGATGGACTTTTAAATCAAAGAAGATAGTTGACATCATTCTCTACTTAACTCTTCTAATGAATTGTTATTTCCGCTTCGAATATTTATCTAAAACTTGTTATCCATAATATTTTATCTGATTTATTGAAGGCTAAACGATAATTTATTTTTTATTATCTTAGTCATAATATTCTTTACTGGGCTAGTTGAGCTCACCCTTTTCTTCCATTGTTCTCTTCAGGAAATGGGAATATCGCGGGGACTAGTCGGGGATCAGAGTGATGGTCAGAGTTAGATCAGTAGAAGTCCTCACTATTTTATAAAATAGTGGGATAATGATTGTAATTAATAAGGAGTTAATTTGAATGTTTATATTTCGTATTATATACGATTTGTATTAAAATTCACAATTTGTGTGGTCGTAGTTTGCACGACCGTATGTTATAAAAGATTGTGTTTGAAATATGAACCACGTATTTGGCGACTCAGAATAGGTTGGTATTGAACCTATTTTGGGGGCGTCACAACAAGCCTTAGTACTAATAATCTGTTTTATAAAATATTTTGTCAAACTAGCCCTAGTGGCTTTTGAAATTCTATAACAGCTATATTAATAATATTATTAATTGTAATTAGTATGCGTATATTAATATATTAGTTATATATGTATACTACGTTAAGTAAAACTACGTTAGTTTAGCCTAAGTCTAGAACTAAGAACAAATAAGAAAGAAGAGCAGAGAAGGGAGAATACAGAGAAGAAGAAGAGAAGCTTGAGAAAGCAAGAGAAGAACATCATCATCATCTCCATCTCTTAATCCCAACTAGTAAGGGTATAATCCTAACCCTTATAATTGTAGGATCAAGTAGTATACTTATTGTATTCTCTCTCTGTCAAATTAGGTTTTCATGAAAATTATATAATCATGAATTTTATATGTATATATGGTATTCATATGTTCTTCATAGTAATTATATGCCATGAAAGTAGTCTCCGGATTCAATCGTCTTAAAAAACAAGTTTCAAACTATGTTCTTCAATATTTCTTAGTTTAAAACTTCTCCGTAAAAAGCTTTTCGTGTAAATTACTTGATCATGATGTATATATGTGATGTATATGTATATGTTGATGATTATATATGAGTTATATTATTGTTTTAGCAATTCAATAATGTATTTTTGATAAACAAGAAGAATTGTGTTTATAATGATTTTCTGTGAATTAATTTTTAAAAAATGGCTTTTGAAACTATCAAATTGTTGTTTGATTATGGGTTATTGTTTAAATTACTCATGTATTATGTTAGTATGTTAAGAGTAAGAACTATTACAATTGAAATTACTTGAATTGATTGAAAAACGAATTCGTAATACCAAATTTTGTCAAGAACGCTTAATATTGTATTTTTCTTCAAAAATCATGAAAACCTTGGTTTTGATTATATGTTGTATGGATTTTATATGTTAAAATCACGTTAGAAGTGTAGTATTTTGTTTGTATAAAGTTTTATGTATATTGCGTTAGTTAAAATCGGACTTTGGTGCGAAGAAATAAGCCAAATTGGCTTATTTCTCTGCAAGTTCGCGAGCCAGGGAGCCCAACAGCTGGGTTCCCCACCCCAGTAGGGTTTTTGGCCTTGAGGGACCCGCCCCAGCGGGTAACCATGCTGTTCGGAGTGGTTTAAGTGTTGTAATGCAAAACTACTTTGACCTCCTGTAGTAAAACGGCCATAACATTTTCATACCAACTCCGATTGAGGAGATTCAAGATGATCCGGAACGAGCACGAGTAGACTTACAATTTTTTTTCTTTAACATTTTCGATTTGAGGTTGCTATCAGGGATTAAAATGGTCATTTTTATGACTAATGTGTTTTTGGAGGTCATCGGGGGGCGTCGGGCATGCACGTATGCACATGTAATGCTCCCGACCACGTAAAATGATGTTCTAACTTCCATAACATGACTATTATGTATTATAATGATACTTGATATTAACCATTGAGTATTAGACAATTCGTATGGGCGTGTTAAGTGTGCGTAAATGAGTGTCATTTGGACGTTCGAATAGGCAAATTTGGCGTACGGACGTGCAAGCGTCGCAATGCCGTAGTGAGTGTGTATAACCTTGTTTAATATTATGTTTCTAATAAGAATGAAACATTATAGAGTAATGTAACCCAACATAGGAGCATGCTAAGCGCATGCAAAAGAGGCGAATTAGGTGTGTAACTTATAAACGTCGAAACGCCGTGTAATGCGTTAATACACTTAAATAGTATTTTGATTCTAATGGAATGAACATTATAAGATATGAAATGGGGTTAATATAAAATCAATAAGTAGTCCTAGCAAGACTTAAACACTAGAATGAATTTTGAATATTACTAAAAAGAAATATAGTGAGATATAAGTCGAAAGTTAACATAATCAAATTGAACATTGTGTATTGATAGTAGAAAGAGTTATAAGATGTAGAGTAGAGTTTACATTACAACTACTATGTGTTGCTATGTGACTAATAGTTGATTTGCATGATTATATAATTGTATAGGACACATGAAGTGCAGATAGCTGTAAGCTGTTAAACTGTTATTGGTAAACAACGATCAAGGCAAGTCTTTCAGTTCCTATTTTCTACGTGAACTTGATGATGAACTATTTTAAATTATTTTGCAAAGAGCATAATATGTTATATATGTTACAAGCATGAAATGTTAAAGTCAATGTATGACTACATTGATTGATTAAAGAATGTTGATTGAGTAAGGAACCCAATCTTTATATTTGTTATGTGAATTAAAGCATGTATGCCATGTTACTTTGATGATTATGAGATGTATGTTGAGCATGTTGTTATGTGTTATGTGATGCATGAAAACTGTTAGGTGTTGCTGAGCTGTCGAGCTCACTCTTGCAAATAACCACTTTTGCAGGTCAAGGATGCAAGGTAATTATGCGTGCTAATTGAATGTTAAGATCAATAGCGATGCAAGAAATTATTTATTCTAGATGATTAATGTGTTTGTTTTGGATGTATTATACTTGCTAAAGTTGTAAAGTTGAGTTATCCGATGTATACGAATATTGCTTTATGATGTAAGACTTTGTATAGTCATTTTGTTGTAACGATTCATGATATAGATTTGAATCGAAGAGATGTAATGTAAAGATTGCGATTCAGGGAAATATAGAAAGAATTTATAAAAGTTTTAAATATTCCGCATTTCTAGTGATTTTAATATCGAATAATGATGTAAAGATAGAATAAAAATGTATTGTTAACGATCGAGGATGAGGATTATATTGTATGAATTTTGGGGTCGTTACACATTTTATAGTTTGATCCTTAGGGTATACTTGAGCTAACCACATGTGGGGGTACCACAGGTATGCCCTCTTGACATAAGGGCAAGACACCTTCCGTGGCAGTGTGATTAGTCCACGACGTATCTTTTTGTATGCTCTATGTATGAGCTTTGGCCGTTTGATATTTTTGGTCAGGATACGTATGGGTCGATCCAGTATTTGATTTGATTTGATTTGTTTGGAAGATTAGTGACGTATGTGTCGTGCGTACTATCCGATTTGATTTGTTTACATTATGATACCGATGTATTTTGTTAGCCTTTAGCTATTTGTGTTTGAGCTCAGTATGAAATTGTCACCTTACAATCATTTGATTCAGCCTTATTTGTTTGGGATTCTTTTGGCTATAATTATTCGTCTGACAGTGTTAATCATTTGTAAATAGTTCCACCAATTCTGATATATATCGTAATTCGTTTGTAATTCACATTTTTTTATTCATTTGACTCTTTTAGATGCATTATATATTGTGATATATTTGTTCATCTTCATATCCGTACTAGGCAATTGGCTCATGTTGTGTTCTTTTTCCGGCAAGTAATAAGGGGTGATCAGGATACGTGGGATGAGAGCTACCTTTGATCCAAATGAGTAGATTCGCTTTTGAGATTATTATTAGACTTGGTTTTCCTAATATTTTGTAGATGGATGTTTGGGCCATTTTGGCATTTATTTTTAAAAGTAGAGACTATGTAAATGTGGGGTTTCTTTTATTTAAATTGGAGTATGTGACAATTGGTTTTCTATTTGATTGGAGATATTTTGAGGTTTATTGGAGGTTTGTATTTATTATGTTTATGTGTGACATCCTGTTTTCTTTTAGGAAAGGGGATGTAATACCTGGTAAAATAATTAATAATAATAATAATAAATAAGATTATATATATATTTTTTAAAACATAGTGTTTGAAATTTATCTTTTCTTTGGGTCAAATTGAAAAATAATTTATATCGGCTAATAATAAGTTACAGAGAATATAAATCTGGTAAGTTTGTGCCTTAAAATTAATTAAGTCCAATGTTACAAAATCCTATTAAAATAAGGATGGTTAATAATATATATCAATAAGTGACTAAAACCTACCTAGCCTTATTTGCTCCTATCTGATACGAATTGATCAATACTAGAGGAAAAGTGGCGGTGAGGGAACTGAAATTAAAAGAAAGAAGATTTTCCCCATAAGGTAATATCCTTTAGTTTGATTTAATATACATCTTTTTGTAATATATATCTTGTATGGCGACATGAATCGGGAGCACATGCAATAAGTTTAATTAAATTAATAGTTTATTATTATAAGTAATGATTAGGAGGGAATTTCATGTAAATTATCTTGATTTATAAATTGTATTAACTGGGATTTACAATTTGTTTGCAATAATTTTTTTAAGGTTGTTGATTCACCTGTATTCATGTAATAAGGAATAAAATTCTATCAAAATAATATAAATAAATAATAGATTTGTATATACATTTTTTTTCTAGTAAAAGGTATTTTAGAAATCTGAGTTAAAATGCTTTAGTAACTGGTCATTATATTGTATATTCATTTTGTTAGAAACCAACCTAATATACTATGACTGTATATGTACATAGGCCAGGTTTTTGAACTTTAAGTTTTTGACAGTTTTAATTAGTAACTTAACTTATAAGTTATTAATGTAATTTTATTAATTTGTTTAATTAGCTCAGACAGAAGGAGTTTAACGAACTATAATTGAGATTTTAATCTGAGTATTACAATACTTAATTCAGGTACGAATTTCGTACTCCTTCAACGATACTCTTGTGAAGTTTAATTAATTCGTTTTGTTGCTCGTTTTGAATTTCGTTATTATTTCACATAATCATTCCTCGTGAAATTAATATGATAGTTTCCTGTTGGCGTTGGTACTAACTCGTATTTATACTCTTTGAACTAATTAATCATGTCAATATATTTTGGAGACTTTATTCGTTTGTATCTTTGTATCATTCTTTGTATATTTTCGTTCACATTCGGGAGTTGTTTTGATCATTGATATCTTGTGAATATTTTAAAATGTTCATATTTGATAATCCGATGTCATTTGAAAATGGTCATGTAAGCCTTGTGATTTGAACCCCTTTTGGCTTACATTTTGTAGTTTGATCTTTAGGGTATACTTGAGTTAACCACCTGTGGGGGTACCACAGACATGTCCTCTTGACTCAAGGGCATAACACCTTCCGTGGCGGAGGGATTAGTCCACGGCGTATCCTTTTGTATGCTCTGGGTATGAGCATTGGCCATTTGATATATTTGTTCAGGATACGTATGGGTCAACCCAGTATTTGATTTGATTTGATTTGTTTGGCGGATTAGTGACGTATGTGTCGTGCATACTATCCGATTTGATTTGTATACATCATGATACTGATGTATTTTGTTAGGCTTTGACTATTTGTGTTTGAGCTCAATATGAAATTGTCACCTTACAACCATTTGATTCAGCCTTATTTGTTTGGGTTTCTTTTGGCTATAATTATTCGTCTGACAGTGTTAGTCATTTGTAAATAGTTCCACCAATTCTTATATATTCGTAATTCATTTGTAATTCACATTTTTTTTATTCATTTAACTCTTTTAGATGCATTATATATTGTGATATATTTGTTCATCTTCATATCCGTACTAGGCAATTGGCTTCGCTGTGTTCTTTTTCCGACAGGTAATCAGGGGTGATCAGGATATGTGGGATGAGAGCTACCTTTGATCCAAATGAGTAGATTAGCTTTTGAGAATATTATTAGACTTGGTTTTCCTAATATTTTGTAGATGGATGTTTGGGCCATTTTGGCATTTATTTTTAAAAGTAGAGACTATGTAAATGTGGAGTTTCTTCTATTTAAATTGGAGTATGTGACAATTGGTTTTCAATTTCATTGGAGATATTTTGAGGTTTATTAGAGGTTTGTATTTATTATGTTTATGTGTGACATCCCTTTTCCTTTTAGGGAAGGGGGTGTTACAATAATTGTATAATTAATTAAGATAGTTAGTGAAATAAATATTAATTATTTTAACGGAATTGTTTATTCTAAGTAGAAGTGTTTACATTATTTATGAATATAATTTCATAATTTATAGTGTAGTAGTTATACGTATTATAATTGTATAACTATTTAATGAGGCTAAATGATTTGGCAATTAAATTAAGTGTGACATTTGGTTATATTATATAATAAGAATAATATTAAAATAAATTAAAAGGGAGCTTAAGTTGGTTTGACAAACGTGGCCTTGTGGCTCTTTCTATTCATAACAGCTAAAATCCCTTTGGCGGTATAACTGATAGCTAAGTTAGAATATACGTAATGTATATTGTCAGTTTATTTTTAAGGCTGAGAGAAATAGAGAGGAAGAGAGAAATTGAGAGAAGAAATTCTCTGTGTATTGAGAAGAGTTCTGAGATAATCAAACAAGGAAGATAAAGAAAGTTTCTCATCATCTAATCAAGTTTAAGAAGAATCAAAGGTATTAATCTAGTTCTAAAGCTCTAATTTATAGTGTCTCAAGTTCTTCACATAAAAAGCTATTTTGGTTGGGTGATTTGAAGAGATGTATATATATGTGTATGGGTGGGTATAATCTGATATATAGCCTCTGTAAATGGTTTTAGAGTAATCAAGCTCATGAAAATTTGTTGAAGAAGAAGAAATTGAGTTTTGGTTGTAATATATGTATGTTTTAGTCTATTTTGGGGCTAAAATTGGTTAGGAATTCATGCGGTAATCTGTAAATTGATGATGGATGTTTTTAGTACTCTGACAACAAAAATAATGCAAGTTGAATGGATCAAATTGGTTGAAAATAAATTCGTGGTAGTTGATTTTCTAAATATGTTAAATATGAAGAATATAGTATGAACTTTAATTTTTGAGTCCTTAGAATTGTTGTTAGAAGTGTGTATGTTGATAGAATCACTCTATATATGTTGGGTTATAATTTTACAAAGATTATATCATCTGGGTATGATTAAATTGGAGTTTGGGTGAAGAAGTTTGGAGTTTTTGGGTTGAATCAGTGTGCTGTCGCGAACTGCAGATTTTAAATCTGGGTTACTTCGCCTCGTCGGTGTTTACCAGTTCAAAACTGTACCCCGGCGGATATGGCCAGATTGACCCAGAAATGAGTTTTTAAGTGTTTGATGATGGGAATGTTTATATAACCTTATTAGATGATTGTAGTATAGTGTAAAACATGTAATGAACATAATATCATATGGTAATCACATAGATGATGAAATCAACTGAAGAAGTGTTATGTGGATAACATAATGTGGTAGTAAACCTTAAACACCTATTAAAGGACTAAGTGGGTGTTAAGAGATAGAGAATTATTGATCATGATATAGAGTTATGGCAAGCCTAAACCCTTAAATGAATGTAAAATGTCAAGTAAAAGGGAAGCGTGGTGAGACATAAAAGGAAGATTAATGAAATTGAACAAAGTAAACAATGAGGAGCCTTAACAGGACTTAAACAGACAAGAGAACATGGTGTATCAAATCTAATGAAGGTGACCATAAATCGTAAAGTAGAGTTACTTAAGAGATTTTTAAGCGTTGTTATATGGCTAATAGTTCATGTGCATGATTATATGTTGTGTAGGAGACGTGAAGTGCAGATAACTTGTAAGCTTTTAATTTGTTGTTGGTAATCAACGATCAAGGCAAGTCTTTCAGTTCCGATTTGCTATGTGAATTTGATAACTGATCAGTTGCAATATGTACCATTATGAAAATGTTAAAGCTCATATGATATGTATGTGAAAAGTGGAAACCAATCTATGACTATATTTGTGACGCCCCCAAATCCGGGTACTTGAAACCCGTACTTGGTGCTACACGATACCTTTCATACGAACTGCTTAATATATTATAAACTTAAAAATTATATCAAAGTTAACTAATCCCCAGGTATGGCGACCTTTAAGTACTTTATTACATTATAGATAACATATTATCATAATACAAAGTTCTAAATATTACAACCAACACCTTAAAACTATTCCTTCAGCTTCCCCTTCCCTTTGTCCTTGCCAGAACCTTCTAGTTGATCACGCTTAGCTGAAAATATTTAATTTAAAGCAAGAATGAGCATTTAATTGCTCAGCAAGTAATATCAGATAATTAACATCAGCTGAAAGAAATAAATGTTTTCTTTGAAGTATACTTCTACAATGAATCAATAGCTGTGAAGCCATATGAAACAATTCATAACAACATATCAAACCGTTTACAATTTTGAAACGACGTAGTGACTATAAATGCTGAGCGGTCAATATACCTTGAACCATTGTTTTCAAGTTTGAAAAGGCTTGTACAGAAATTCATCTGCAAACCATCATGACTTACGAACACGTTGGGTGATCAGCCCGTATGCCCTGTATTGATCAACACTACTTAATAAAACGATATTTATGTTCATCATAACCGCCTTTGGCGCATAAAAATTTCCCAATTTCAGGATGTTCATACTCAGTCTGGAATCTGAACCAAAGCAATTTAGTTGGACGCCTCTATCATAACCTATAATATTCAATGACACATTTCAAACTATGTCTAGCCAAGTAAAATAGCTTAGACAGCTGTTAAACCATGTGTTCAAACCAATATTGAATAGTATGCATCAAAACATGTCATGTCAAATAATTTCGAGTTCAAGAATACATGTTCAAATACAATAGTTCATACAAGTGAGGACACTTGCACTGTGACGCCCCCAAATCCGGGTTCCTCTCTTTCCTCGGATCCGGTGCAGTCACGATATTACTATCGTCAAACTATTACATCTTTTAATCATTAGTAAAAAAATACAACTTTTTTTTATTACAATTTAGAATATAAATTCTATTCATATCCAAGATCTCGTCTTTACATCATATTTGATGTTACTAAAATGCGGAATAACTTAAACTTTTTCAGTCTTCCTTGAACAAAATCTTTTATTGATTCCATAACTTGAATCCATTAAATTTTCTTGAGTCAAACTATATCATGATTCACTCTATTCAAATTTCTGTATAATCGCATACATCTTAACTTAATATCCTCTATGTATTATCTCATACAACTTTACAGTACGACAAGCATTAATGTAAGAACAGTGAATTTCACGATTTTTTTTTGATAGAATAAGAAAATGAATATTACTTGAACAAAGAGAGAAGTAATTCGATTATATTAAATTGAATCTAGAAGGAAATATGGAGGAATTCAACGAACTCGTAGAATGCCTTATGTGGCATAAGAATAAAAATGGTGATGATTTAATTAATTCAAGAGGAAAATCAATAAGTGAAAGATTAATTAATATTACATTGTTAATTAATTTTTGTTATTAGTGATAGCTTATTAATGAGTAATTATTAATAATATGTTATTGTGAGTAACAAAACATTTACGAGTAAGTAATTGAAGAATATGATAAGAGTTATATTTAATTGATTATTTGTTGAGTGCAATACATGTGATAGTTAATCGTACAATAATGTTATTAACTGTTATTATGAATAATAATCGGTTAAAGAGTAAATGAATTATTAAGTGAATAATTAATCTATATTAATTGTTAATTGTTATTATGAGAAATATAATAATAATCTATTGATTTAGTATTTTTGCAAGTAATGATTGGATACTAAGAAAATGGTTTATAAATATAATAGGATTTATATTGTTGAGGAATGTGATTATTTATCGTATAATAATAATCGATAAGGGTAAGTAATGAAGGAATTACTACGTGAACAATTAATCGATATTAATTGTTATTTACTTTCTATTATGAGAAAATAGAATATTAATGATGATTAATTGATAATGTGTTGATTATTATTATTGCGAATAATATAATGATAATAAGCAACTTGTTTATAAATATAATAAGATTTATATTTATTTAACGTGATAATTAATCATATAAATGTTAGTTAATTACTAAGTAAATTAATAACTTCATTAATTTATGAGGAATGAATTGATTAATATTTTATTAATTGCCATTATGAATAATAAAATAAATTAGTAAGTTATTAATATAATGAGATTATATTAATTGTTATGTGCATGTATGCGAAATTAAATATATAAAATATATGGGATACAACTATATTATATAGTGTAGTGCGACATTTATGTGACTATACTATATATAGAAACCATATATTAATATTTTTTAAAACTATATTATATAGTGTTGTGCAACATCTATGTGACTATACTATATATACAAACCATGTATTATGATTAAATAAATTATATAAGTTACATAATAAAGCTTATGTGACAACATGTGGTATGTGGCTACATTAAAAGATGTACTATCATAAATAAACAAATGTTATGTGTTGAATATTTCAATAGATATAATTGGAAATAATAGAATTGTAATGACATTATGTAACAACGTATATGTATGGATACATTAGAGGTGTATCTTATGGATTATTAGGTTGAACCAAGTGTATATTTAAATATATGAGAGGAGATAATAAATGGTTATCTATTTTAATATAAATGTGAAATTGAAATAATAATTATTTCAATAAATATAAATAATTAAAATAATATAGTAATGTGGAAAGGTAATACCCAACTAGATTATATTCGAAATTATAAAATGTACATGGATTATATCATGTGTATATTAAACTTACTACATGTAATATTATTTCCTCATTAAAACTACATTGTAATTCTAATTGGATTTATAACCTAAGTATGTTATATGAATATGTATTATAAAACTAAGTATGTAGTATTGTATGTTGCCAAGTTGCTGAGCTCTATTGGCTTGTCCCAAAATAAGAGAGTCATCTCTCCTCTCGTGTATAACTCAATGGCTAGCCTATTGCCTCTTCTCTCAAAATCAGCATTTTAGCTATAATCATCAATGGGGGAGTGGCTTTCATGATTGCCTTCACCAACTAATTACCTACTCCTCCTTAACCTTCATACAATTCATATTTCTGTTAGTTTGATTCAAGGGAGGAAGGTTTTGTCTAGAAATTGGTTTTCCTATATATATAGCCCCTTCTCCTTCTAAATTCATTTGCTGAGAATTCCAAGTGAGGTTAGTATACTGTGATTATCTATTGAGTTGAGGGAGGATTTCTATTGCAGCATTAGCAAGCTAATTCATGTTACAGAGGTATAATATACATTCCTTGTCCTTCATTTTCATTCTCTGTCAAAACTTCCTATTCTTGAATTTTAATTTCTTGATTATGCCAAATTGGATTATAATTGGGTTGGAGAACACTTATATAGTTGTTATAAGAACTTATATGCATGTTGGGATTACAATATGGCTGCTTAAAACTATTGTTGTGAAGGAATTTTGAGGTTTGGCCTAAGTCCTGCCGAAGCAGGGAGTTCACTGTCATGGACTGGACACGGCGCAGCTACGCCGGGTTTATACCCAGGCGCAGCGCAGCTGCGCCAGCCTCTACAAACAGATTGTAATTTCTGCTATAACCTGTGAATGTTAGGTTGTTCAAGGTGACTTAGATAAAGCATGCTAGTGGGAGTAACCTACATATATAGATACTTAGAACTAAAATAAGCATGTTTCATTATGTTGCATGGAGGATTGACGAAAAGACTTGTAGTTTGGGATTGAACTTATAAGTTCTTAAAGTAAACTTTAATATATATGCATGCCATGTTAGTATTCTGACTTTGGAGACACGTTAGTATGACGTAAAGATGCATGAAAGACATATTAATTTATGTATATGGATTTCATAATGTACCATGATCATGTGGACCTCAATAGCAAACGTTACTAACGAAAACACAAGCCTTGAACATGGACTTTAACATGTTATATTAGGATTCTAGATTCTGATATTTTCAGCATGTTATATGGCCTAGAAATGCATGTCGAACATGTTGACATATGTATATAGATGACATGCACATGTTGGACTAATTAGTGAACATTACTAAACAAAATATGAACTTTGAACGTGAATGTTAACATGCTACTTTGAGATTTGAATTCTGAAATGTATGGACATATGTGATAGCACTCTTAGACTCACTCATGTATCATACATGTATATACACCATGATTAGGTGACGTGATTCAAGTTGAGTATAAATGAAGCATATTTTCAAACCAAAACGATGCTAGTTACATGTATATGATATGAATATTCATGAGTATGCCTAATATAAGTTATACGTATACCTTATGTGTTTAAAAAGCAAGCATGTTAGACTTTGTGATTTTTATGACCTTGAATGACCGTAAGTTGTTAAAAGTGTTGACTTAGAACCATATCATGAAAGAGATAACTTAGATGGACTTGGGAAGCATGAAGGCATCCTTTAATATGCATATATACTAGGTGATATCATATGTTGATACTTGAATCTGATCTTGACAATAAACTTATAGCAAATCCATAACTTGATAAATAAAGTATGTTTGGTACTAGTTGTGGTCTTATGTGATAGTAATAATATATGAGGATGTTTTACTTATATAAGGAACTCTAGAGATAATAAAGACATAACCAATTTAGTGTTATGATTTACTACAATGCCATACATGATATAACTATGTTACTTGATTTAACGATAATCTAATTTCGTACGATATGTGTGTAAGTAAATAATAACATACTATGAAGATGTTTAAACTTAAGAGAGAAAATTTCATAGAGAATACTAACATAATCGGTTAAGCGTTAAGATTAAATACAATGCTATATGTGCTATAACTGTGTAGTAAGGATAAGACCTAACTTACGTGTTGATTGTATATACAAGATAAGGTATGATGTTATACTATATGAGTAATGAATATCCTATACATATAAATATATATATTACGATAGGGATTCAAAAGTGTCGATTTATTTAACAAGGATAAACTACGTATAAGGCAAGTTTCCTGACTTACACTCATTTATAGTGCAAGTATCTGAACCCTACTTTTATTGTGTTGCAAGTATCCTACCCTTGTGGTTACTTATTCGAGGAACGTCGTAAGCAAGTTCCCTAACTTATACTCTTTCATTGTGCAAGTTTTTTTGAAACCGTTCTTGTATATTAATTGCAAGTATCTGACTACTCTTTTATTGAGCAAGTATTTGATTCATACTCTTTATTGAACACATATTCGAGCTTGTACTAACTTTGGTCGTACAAGTAAATAGGTGCTAGAATAATTCTTGCCCTATAAACTTATGTTTCATAGTTTGATTTAAATCACGATTATATTCTTTGAATTATTGTTGCAAGTATTGAACTCATAAATTGTTCTTATATACATTGTTGAAATTGTCTATGCCATTTAATTCGGCTAGACCAATATCATGAATTAGAAAGCATTCCACACCAATTGCCTTGGTGCGGACTCTTATAAATTGACTGAGTTGAACAACCCTTGTAAAAAGGGGAAATATATAGTCGGGGTGCCGACAGTGGTGTGACAGGTTATGCATAACACTAGGTACGATAGGCTGATCCCCTAATTGTACTTGTTTGGGTTACCAAAAATATTTTTGGTGATTTTAGTAGAAGTTCGTGGTTCTTAGCAACCCCTCAGTATCCAGTATTTGTTAACTTGAAACTTTGAATTCTTTGGATTCTTTTATTAATCCTTGGTCCACAGCGACACTCAGTGATGTCTATTCATTCACTTGAAATTGTTGAAACTTTCGAAACCTTTAATAACTTCTCGACCCGTAGTGGTCCTTATTCAACTTCACGGAATAGATTTAAAAGTCATTGCTATTTATTTTGTTCACAACATTCTTATTTAAAATCCTGAGCGATTAATCACCGTTTTACCCTTGAGATTTAGAACTGTATATATTCATGTTCACATTTATTGGCATATTACTTGCTGAGCAAATTCGTTGCTCACTCTTGCTTCCCATAAATATTTCGGTTAGGGCAGGGCAAGGTGGAACCCCAGGACAGGACAAGTGCGAAGGCAAGGCTATGGAGTAGCTGTACTTTTCTATATTAGGATGTTTTCGTTATGTTGTATTAAGACATATTTAAATGTTATGTAATTTTAAACGCACCCATAAACGTTTAACTTAGTTGCATACTATACACATACTTCATCACATACTTTTGCGTACGTATAGCACATTTCAGTTTACAAGACATTATGAAGTCATCACATAGTTTTTAATCGTTGCTTTATAGTCCCCAAACACCTTTTGGACTTATCCTTGGGAAGTTTATAATCAAACATTCAATTTTATCACTTAGCATGCCTCTTAACACATTTCTTAGCATACTGGTCATATATTACAAGTTAAAGTAATCGCATAAGCTAACTGTCAAAAAAATCAGATCAACAACTGGCCCAATTCTGATTCCAGACTGGCGCAGCTGTGCCATGGCTAAGCCTAGGGCCGGCGCAGCTGCGCAGCCCTCTGGCTAAGCCTAGGGCCGGCGCAGCTGCGCAGCCCTCTGGCTAAGCCAAGGCTGATATGTGCCTTGTGGTTTCTGTCCGGTCATGCAAGCTAACATTCACACCATGTATACTGACAAGTTAAAAGTCCTTTCATGTTTTCCCAAGGCAATCTAGGTTCCACTTTCCATAACATGATTCTATACTTACATTTTAAACAATTTAAGTCCTTACAACATCATAAAATCATGTAAGCTATCATGCTCGTTAATTTTAAATATACGAGGTGATCATATAACTTGATTTAGGCATGCTCACAAGTAGTTATATCATACACGTATTCAAATCTAAATTTATCTTTACATATTAGGGTCTTAGTTTAGGATTTCTAAGAGCTTAAGGCCAAATGTGGCCATGCAATCACAACGTATACAATTAAACCATAGATACATGCGAGAAGGTCATACAAATTGTAATATACATGCTTGCGATTGTCCACATCATTTATTCATAACTAGCATTGTTTGTTACTTTAGAAACATGCGTAAACCCGTGCTTGGTTAACTTCTTATTGAATTTTAACAAGCGAGTACACACGTATGGTATACTAGTGATGTTATATTCATTATTAAGCATGTTAAAAATATCAGAATATGGATTCTAATACAACATGTTAAGTCCATGTTCAAAGTCCATGTTTCGTTAGTAAGTTCTATTAACAAAGTCTAAGATGTTCATGTTACCTTAAGATACATATATACACAAGTTATCACCTCCTTCATGAATCTCTAAACCATAATAACATGTATCGAAAGTCATAATATAAATATAACATATTCAAGTCTCTCTTTATAACTTTAAGTTCCTCTTTAAACATATACGTCGTTTCGTCAAAAAGGTATACCATCTTGGTTTAAACATGCTTACGTTAGGCCTATATACTCATACATATGTTCTACTCATGTTCACGTGCTTGCCTTATCTATACAAGTAACTACCACATAGCAGTTTTAGGAACAAAATTAGATTCTGGTTCCAGAGGCCGGCGCAGCTGCGCTGCCCCTCAGTAGTAAACCGGCGCAGCTGCGCCGTGCTTCGGCCAGCACCAGTGAGCTCCCTGCTTCGGCAGTTCCCAGCCCAAACACAAATTTACTTCACGAACTTGATTGTGATCAGTCACATTGGCTTATTAACACATGTATAAGACTATATAACAACTAAACAAACTTCCTTCAATCCAATTATAGTCCAATTTGGCATAATCAGAAATTGAAATTTTTGACAGAAAAATGAAAATGAAGAACATAAATCATGTAATTATACCTTTGCTATGAATTAAGCTTGCTGCTATCTCACAATGCTATTATACTGATATATGTATATGCTCTCAACTTATCAACTCAAACAAAATCTCAGCAAGGTGAAATGAGAAGGAAGGAAGCCATATTTATAGAGAAAACAAGATACAGACAATGCAATTGCCTACCATTTCAAACTAACAGAAATTTGAATTGCATGCTAGATAAGAGGAAATTGGTAGATAGTTGTTGAAAGCCATCATTAGAGCCACTCCTCATATAATTATTGCTAGCTAAGCTTGGGAGAAGAATGGGGAGAATAGGCCTTAGCCTTTTTGCCATACACGTGAAGGAGAAGGAGAGTGACTATTATATTGGGACAAGGCCATATATCAGCATTCTAGATTTGTATATATATACAACACTTATGCCAAAATATGTTACATGTATATATACTATATAATTAGGCCACAATTATAGTTACAATGTAATTCTAATGATACTAACATGGATTCACATAATGTAGTAAGTGTGAATTGTACACATATAATTCATGTACATTTTTATCATACTGGTATAATTTAATCGGATGTTATCACATTACATTATCTCATGTATTATTAAATTGTTCACCATATATTCATGATGTCTCACTTTATTAAAATTAATAGTTTACAATATGTTCATGATATATTATACAGTGTTAGATAATAAGCGTCGCGATAGATGTTTATAAATATGGAACAGTGTAGTGGATCCCAATTTTAGGGATAATGTGGGAAGTATCTTTCTAACCCCAACTTTAGTGGTACCCGAGAGGGGTTTGTAATGAGACTAGCAGATTGCTATACGATGTGATGTGTTTTTGTGCGGCATATTTTTATTAAACGTGCATGTAGTAACCAAATTATGTTAAATAATAACAAGGGAGAATAGCAATAAAACTTATACGTCTTAAGAAGTATTAGATGTTTAACAAAGAAATGATTATACCATTTTATTTATACGCAGAGAAATGTCAATACCCCAAGGAGGAGAGACTCGTCAAGCGACGGAGAATGGAGATAGGGAATTGAATCAAGAACCCTTACAATAATTGGTAAACCTTATAGGAAATGCTTTTGAAGAAGGAATCAATGATTATAAGAAGAGACAGACGAAAACTTCAGAGGTAGGAAAAGATATTAATTTGACTAAAGAAGGAGAGGTTGATAACTCAAAGAAAGCGAACGAAGGTAGGATGGAAGAGAGTAGTAGTAGTAGCAGTAAGAATTTCAAGAGGAAATGGAATAAAAATAAGTATGTAAGAGAAGAAGAACAATCACGGAAGAAGAAGGTAGAAGCCTGTAAGAAATGTAGAAATAACCACATGGGAGCGTGCTTGAAAGGAAAACATGTATGTTATAACTGCGGTGAGAAGGGTCATATTTCTCCTAACTGTCCTAGGAAGGAAGAAACCAAAGATTGTTTTGCGTATGGATCTGAAAAATGTCAAATACGTTATTGGCAGAAGGAAACGAACGAGAAGGGAAATGAAAACAAAAGAAGACGGGACAACAACAACATCAACTACAATCCGATGGGAAGTCACCAAGAAGGACTCAAGAAAAAGAACAAGGTTTGCCGGAAATGTGGAACGAGTCATCAAGGAGAGTGCTGGAAGGGACGAGGCGTTTGCTACAGCTGCGGCCAAGAACGGCATATTTCCCCAAATTGCCCAAACCCGAAGAAGATTGAAGGATGCTTTGCTTGTAGGTCAACGGATCATCAGGTTAAGAACCGCCCAAAGAAAGGAAGGAAAGAAGAAGACGGCAACAAAGGAAGTCATAGTGGGATCCGGCGATAATCGAACTAGCTCAATCGAGTGAACCAATGCCAAGTACGACTAACGTTATGATACATGATGCAGTGGCGTTCCAAGTTGTGATTTCAGGTGCTGTCTTAATCAAAAATATAAATGCGTATATATTATCTGATTCAAGTGCTATCTTTCCCTTCTGCATCTGAAGAACTGTGAAACGACTAAGTTACCCCAAAAACGACTAGAAGATCCTTTAAACATAGAAGTTGCGAATAAGGAAGTAATTCCCGTAGAAATTCGTTTACCGTAACTGTTACGCATAAATTAGGGGATGTAAACTAAGCATAGACTTTATTCCGATCAAATTTAGGGAGTTTGATGAGATACTAGAAATGGACTTATTACACAACCAAGTACGATAATTGATTGTTAGAAGAAAAATGTGAACCTTCAGACTCTAAACCTGTCTAAGGAATTTTTTTATGGTAGCTCATTGCTTAGGCAATTATTTTGCCTTACGATGATGCAGGGCAAGATATTGTTAAGAATAGTTTGTGTAGATTATTTCACCATATTGTAGATACTAATAGAGCAGGAGTAGAAATAAATAATGTATTAGTAGAAATAGAATTTCAAAACGTATTCCCAGATGATATGCCCGGCCTTCTGCCAGACAGAAAGAACAGGTCGTAATAGATTTAGTACCGGAGATTACACTGATTTCAAAAGCACCTATCTTATGGCGCCGATAGAAATGAAGAATTATTAATACAATTGTGAGAAATGTTAGATAAAGGATATATTCAGTCGAGTGTGTTTTCCCTTAAGGAGCACCAGTGTTGTGAGTCAAGGAGAAGGTTAGTTTTAGGGAACGTCAGATCCGGCAGAGGTGAAGGCTGTAAGTAATTGGGAGCAAACGAAGACTACCATTGCGAAATTCTCTATCATTTGGAAGAGGCGAAGGTAGTAGCCGATATGCTAAGTAGGAAAAAGGAATGGAGAAATTATTCAAGTTGATAACTCGAGAGGAACTAATTAGGAAGATGAAGAGATTGGAACCCAAAGAGTCCAAAGGGAAGTTTATAACGGAGGTTTGTCCAGCGTTGTTGGATAGAGTAAAGGGATGACAAGATAAAGACAAAAAGTGCGAAAAGGTAAAGAGAAAAAGTTTAGAAATGGTATCTTGAGAATTGTAGATCGAGCGTGAGAGTCAACCGTAACTAAAATTGCGAGATAAGAGTTTTTATGAGGCATATAGTTGGACATATTTTCTTCACCCAGGAAGCACGAAAACGTACCGGGATCTTAGAAGACACTATTAGTGGTCAATATGAGACGAGAAGTTGTAGAATGCATCGACCGATTAAAGAAGACGACGTGCTTTCTATCTATAGATATTCGATTCAATTTAAATCAGTTAGCAAACTCACACGCAAAGAAAATCGTTTTGCGACACATATTGATGTCAAATAATTTCAATCGAAACCCGCGCTCCACTTCAAAGTTTTGGAAAAGCTTGAGTAATGGATTTCAAAGGTAACTTGGAATATCATTCACCCTTAGTAGGAGTTGCTTATAGTAATAATTATTATACGAATATCAGTATGCCATCGTACGAAACTCTCCACGAAAGAAAGTGCAAAACACCGCTATGTTGGGATGAGGTCAGAGAACGACGACTTCAATTGGGACCGGATTTAGTACGACGAATGACAGACATTGTGAAGATAAAAAGAGCCAGATTAGTAGCAACTCAAGATCAACATGGGAAATACACAGATTGCCATCGTCATAACCAAGATTTTGGAAGACGGTAGTTTCGTATTTCTTAAATGTTTCCCTGTGAAGGGAAGATAAGATTAGGTAAGAAAGAAGAATTGAATTTGAGGTTCATGAAACCTTCTGAAGTATTGCAGAGAGCAGGAAAAGTGGCGTACAAGATAGCCTTACCTGTTGAACTGGAACATATCCAGGGTGTGTTTTAAGTTTCTGTCTTACGATCCTATAAGCTTAATTATAAGCGTGTGATACCTTATGAGCCAATCAAGTAGGGAAGAATCTGACATATGAGGAATTCCTGTCCAAATACTAGATAGGAAAGAACAGATAATAAGAAATAAAATTTTATCTCTTGTGATAGCGCTTTGGCGATACCACGATGCCAAGGAGGCCACGTGGGAATTAGAAAATAGGACGACGAGGGACTATCCCCATCTATTTGTGTAGCCTTGTACCAATTCCGAGGATAAAATTTTTATAGGGGGGGAGGATGTAAGAACCGTGAATTTCACGATTAATTTTTTTTTGATATAATAAGAAAATGAATATTACTTGAATATAAATGTTTGTGAGTTAAGAGAGAAGTAATTCGATTATATTAAATTGAATCTAGAAGAAAATATGGAGGAATTCAACGAACTCGTAGAATGTCTTGTGTGGCATGAGAATGAAAATGGTGATGATTTAATTAATTCAAGAGAAAAATCAATAAGTGAAAGATTAATTAATATTACATTGTTAATTAATTTTTGTTATTAGTGATAGCCTATTAATGAGTAATTATTAATAATATGTTATTGTGAGTAACAAAACATTTACGAGTAAGTAATTGAGGAATATGATAAGAGTTATATTTAATTGATTATTTGTTGAGTGCAATACATGTGATAGTTAATCGTACAATAATGTTATTAACTGTTATTATGAATAATAATCGGTTAAAGAGTAAATGAATTATTAAGTGAATAATTAATATATATTAATTGTTAATTGTTATTATGAGAAATATAATAATAATCTATTGATTTAGTATTTTTGCAAGTAATGATTTGATACTAAGAAAATGTTTTATAAATATAATAGGATTTATATTGTTGAGGAATGTGATTATTTATCGTATAATAATAATCGATAAGGGTAAGTAATGAAGGAATTACTACGTGAATAATTAATCGATATTAATTGTTATTTACTTTCTATTATGAGAAAATAGAATATTAATGATGATTAATTGATAATGTGTTGATTATTATTATTGCGAATAATATAATGATAATAAGCAACTTGTTTATAAATATAATAAGATTTATATTTATTTAACGTGATAATTAATCATATAAATGTTAGTTAATTACTAAGTAAATTAATAACTTCATTAATTTATGAGGAATGAATTGATTAATATTTTATTAATTGCCATTATGAATAATAAAACAAATTAGTAAGTTATTAATATAATGAGATTATATTAATTGTTATGTGCATGTATGCGAAATTAAATATATAATATATATGGGATACAACTATATTATAGTGTAGTGCGACATTTATGTGACTATACTATATATAGAAACCATATATTAAGATTAATTAAAACTATATTATATAGTATAGTGCAACATCTATGTGACTATACTATATATAGAAACCATGTATTATGATTACATAAATTATATGAGTTACATAATAAAGCTTATGTGACAACATATGGTATGTGGCTACATTAAAAGATGTACTATCATAAATAAACAAATGTTATGTGGTGACTATTTCAATAGATATAATTGGAAATAATAGAATTGTAATGACATTATGTAACAACGTATATGTATGGATACATTAGAGGTGTATCTTATGGATTATTAAGTTGAACCAAGTGTATATTTAAATATATGAGAGGAGATAATAAATGGTTATCTATTTTAATATAAATGTGAAATTAAAATAATAATAATTTTAATAAATATAAATAATTAAAATAACATAGTAATGTGGAAAGGTAATACCCAACTAGATTATATTCGAAATTATAAAATGTACATGGATTATATTATGTGTATATTAAACTTACTACATGTAATATTATTTCCTCATTAAAACTACATTGTAATTCTAATTGGATTTATAACCTAAGTATGTTATATGAATATGTATTATAAAACTAAGTATGCAGTATTGTATGTTGCCAAGTTGCTGAGTTCTATTGGCTTGTCCCAAAATAAGAGACTCATCTCTCCTCACGTGTATAACTCAATGGCTAGCCTATTGCCTCTTCTCTCAAAATCAGCATTCTAGCTATAATCATCAATGGGGGAGTGGCTTTCATGATTACCTTCACCAACTAATTACCTACTCCTCCTTAACCTTCATACAATTCATATTTCTGTTAGTTTGATTCAAGGGAGGAAGGCTTTGTTTGGAAATTGGTATTTCTATATATATAGCCCCTTCTCCTTCTAAATTCATTTGCTGAGAATTCCAAGTGAGGTTAGTATACTGTGATTATCTATTGAGTTGAGGGAGGATTTCTATTGCAGCATTAGCAAGCTAATTCGTGTTACAGAGGTATAATATACATTCCTTGTTCTTTATTTTCATTCTCTGTCAAAACTTCCTATTCTTAAATTTTAATTTCTTGATTATGCCAAATTGGATTGTAGAACACTTATATAGTTGTTATATGAACTTATATGCATGTTGGGATTACAATATGGCTACTTAAAACTATTGTTGTGAAGGAATTTTGAGGTTTGGCCAAAGTCCTGCCGAAGCAGGGAGTTCACTGTCATGGACTGGACACGGCGCAGCTGTGCCGGGTTTATACCCAGGCGCAGCGCAGCTGTGCCAGCCTCTACAAATAGATTGTAATTTCTGCTATAACCTGTGAATGTTAGGTTGTTCAAGGTGACTTAGATAAAGCATTCTAGTGGGAGTAACCTACATATATAGATACTTAGAACTAAAATAAGCATGTTTCATTATGTTGCGTGGATGATTGACGAAAAGACTTGTAGTTTGGGATTAAACTTATAAGTTCTTAAAGTAAACTTTAATATGTATGCATGCCATGTTAGTATTCTGACTTTAGAGACACGTTAGTATGACGTAAAGATGCATGAAGGACATATTAATTTATGTATATGGATTTCATAATGTACCATGATCATGTGGACCACAATAGCAAACGTTACTAATGAAAACACAAGCATTGAACATGGACTTTAACATGTTATATTAGGATTCTAGATTCTGATATTTTCAGCATGTTATATGGCCTAGAAATGCATGTCGGACATGTTGACATATGTATATAGATAACATGCACATGTTGGACTAATTAGTGAACATTACTAAACAAAATATGAACTTTGAACGTGAATGTTAACATGCTACTTTGAGATTTGAATTCTAAAATGTATGGACATATGTGATAGCACTCTTAGACTCACTCATGTATCATACATGTATATACACCATGATTAGGTGACGTGATTCAAGTTGAGTATAAATGAAGCATATTTTCAAACCAAAACGATGCTAGTTGCATGTATACGATATAAATATTCATGAGTATGCCTAATACAAGTTATATGAATACCTTATGTGTTTAAAAAGCAAGCATGTTAGACTTTGTGATTTTTATGACCTTGAATGACCGTAAGTTGTCAAAAGTGTTAACTTAGAACCATATCATGAAAGAGATAACTTAGATGGACTTGGGAAGCATGAAGGCATCCTTTAATATGCATATATACTATGTGATATCATATGTTGATACTTGAATCCGATCTTGACGGTAAACTTATAGCAATGCCATAACTTGCTAAATAAAGTATGTTTGGTACTAGTTGTGGTCTTATATGATAGTAATAATATATGAGGATGTTTTACTTATATAAGGAACTCTAGAGATAATAAAGACATAACAAATTTAGTATTATGATTTACTACAATGACATACATGATATAACTATGTTACTTAATTTCACGATAATCTAATTTTGTACGACATTGTGTAAGTAAATAATAACATACTATGAAGATGTTTAAACTTAAGATAGGAAATTCCATAGAGAATAATAACATAATCGGTTAGGAGTTATGATTTAATACAATGCTATATGTGGTATAACTGTGTAGCAAGGATAAGACCTAACTTACGTGTTGATTGTATATACAAGATAAGGTTTGACGTTATACTACATGACTAATGAATATCCTATACATATAAATATATATATTACGATAGGGATTCGAAAGTGTCGATTTATTTAACGAGGATAAACTACGCATAAGGCAAGTTTCCTGACTTACACTCATTTATAGTGCAAGTATCTGAACCCTACTTTTATTGTGTTGCAAGTATCCTACCCTTGTGGTTACTTATTCGAGGAATGTCGTAAGCAAGTTCCCTAACTTATACTTTTTCATTGTGCAAGTTTTCTTGAAGCCGTTCTTGTATATTAATTGCAAGTATCTGACTACTCTTTTATTGAGCAAGTATTTGATTCATACTCTTTATTGAACACATATTTGAGCTTGTACTAACTTTGGTCGTACAAGTAAATAGGTGCTAGAATAATTCTTGCCTTATAAACTTATGTTTCATAGTTTGATTTAAATCACGATTATATTCTTCGAATTATTGTTGCGAGTATTGAACTCATAAATTGTTTTTATATACATTGTTGAAATTGTCTACTCCATTTAATTCGGCTAGACCAATATCATGAATTAGAAAGCAATCCACACCAATTGCCTTGGTGCGGACTCTTATAAATTGACTGAGTTGAACAACCCTTGTAAAAAGGGGAAATATATAGTCGGGGTGCCGACAGTGGTGTGACAGGTTATGCATAACACCAGGTACGATAGGCTAATCCCCTAATTATACTTGTTTGGGTTACCAGAAATATTTTTGGTGATTCTAGTTGAAGTTCATGTTTCTTAACAACCCCTTAATATCCAGTATTTGTTAACTTGAAACTTTGAATTCTTTGGATTCTTTTATTAATCCTTGGTCCACAGCGACACTCAGTGATGTCTATTCATTCACTTGAAATTGTTGAAACTTTCGAAACCTTTAATAACTTCTCGACCCGTAGTGGTCCTTATTCAACTTCACGGAATAGATTTAAAAGTCATTGCTATTTATTTTGTTCACAACATTCTTATTTAAAATCCCGAGCGATTAATCACCGTTTTACCCTTGAGATTTAGAACTGTATATATTCCTGTTCACATTTATTGGCATATTACTTGCTGAGCAAATTCGTTGCTCACTCTTGCTTCCCATAAATATTTCGGTTAGGGCAGGGCAAGGTGGAACCCCAGGACAGGACAAGTGCGAAGGCAAGGCTATGGAGTAGCTGTACTTTTCTATATTAGGATGTTTCCGTTATGTTGTATTAAGACATATTTAAATGTTATGTATTAAGAAATATTTGGTTTAAGTTATGAAGTGTATTAGTAAGAGTTTCGAGACTTGGGACGAGAATATTTATGTTATATTAATGTAAATTATTCTGTTATTCCATTGTTTGAGATTTTAGTTGTTATTAGAATTACTACGTGATGAACCGAATTCAAAATCAGTGACGGTCTGAATTTGGGGGCGTCACAATTAAACCTCGTAAACAAATATCAAGTACAACTACTAGAACCTAAACATGGTTCGTGTAATAATCTAAATAGTATTCTTCATTGCGATACTATCTATCTTTATCAATCAAGAAGCACGAAGTCTTTATCGTAAGTCCTTAACCTGCAAAAGTGGTTATTTGCAAGAGTGAGCTCGACAACTCAGCAATTCTAACAGTTTTCATGCATCACATAGCATACAACATCATACTCAGTTCATGCATTTATAAATAATTTATATTTACTACGCATGTTACTTTTCACATAACAAGTATATCATCAAAGATCAACTTTCAATCTCTTTTATATCTCATATACAGTTCATATATAAGTTCACATTATCGCAGCATAATATAATTCAACTAACAGTTATTGAATTCATATATCAAATAGGAACTGAAAGACTTGTCTGATTCGTAGTTTAACAACTACGACTTAATTGCTTAAGAATATCCGCACTTTATGTAATCCTACACAGTTATATTAACCATAGAGATCACACTCATTAGTTAGATGTATCCACACATTCTCAATGTAATAATAAAAGTTATATTGTTATCTAACTTGGTTCTTAGAACCTTCGTCTCACTTTCTTATCCTATTCTTAGAATAACTATGTACGTATAAGTATACTTTAACCATACGTACTTACTACCATTCTCTACATACACATGCCCGTCTACCACTAATCTATTTACATATAGCTAGTGTAGTCCATCTTTTGAGTTAATTATTCTCATATATCATTACTAACACATAAGGCCATAATAAAGCAAATATACTCTATTAACCATCAAAGTCGGATTCAAGTATTAACATATGGTCCTACATAGCATGTATACATATTAAAGGATACTTTCATGCTCGTTCAACCTTTTCATGTTTAATTTACATGATATAGGTTCTAAGTCAACATTCCAACAATTTAAGGCCACTCAAGGTCATGAACATCACAAAATTTATCATGCTAGTTCTTTAAACACATAAAGTATTCATATAACTCATACTGGGCATGTTCATGAATATTCATACTTCATACATGTAACTATCACGATTATTAGTTTGAAAATATGCTTCGTTTACGCTACACTTGGTTTCATGATATGTAGTCATGGTATATATACATGTATGATACATGATAGAGTCCAAGAGTGCTATTACATATGTTCATAAAAATCAAAATCCAAATCTCAAGGTAATATGTTAACGTGCACGACCACATCTTATATTTTCATTAGTAAGCTCACTAATAAGGCTCGTATGTTCACATTACATTGTGAAACATATGTACATAAGTTAACATGCTCTTCATACATTCTTAAACCATACCAATATGTTTGTAAAATCAGAACATTAGCATGGTATATACATGTCAAAAGTTCGTTTTGTAAAACTTATATTTTTACTACTAGTGAGGTTTGCATATTCGTTTTTCATTATGAAGCTTATCTACACAAGTGAACATACGAATCATTTATTTCTAGGTCATACAAACATGTCTCAAAAGTCAGAATGTATATATGGTATTCTCATGTCAATATCCACCTTCAAAACTTACATTTTAGTTAGAAAGGTTCAATAATGGGGTTCGTATGTCCATGTCACATTATGAAGCATATAAACACAAGTCAACATGCATTCTATGCATTCTTAAACCATACTAATGTGTCTCAAAAGTCAGAATATAAACATGACTTATATACGCCAAAATTCGTTTATAAAACCTTAAGTTTATTTTCAAATTATAAGTTTTTTCATCAAGTTTGTATCTATCATGGTTATACATGCTCGTACTACGTCTACGTATATATATATACATATTAACCATGTTCACATGCTTGCCAAATAAGATATTACATGATAGCCTCTAACATTTCTGCAGCAGAAAATAAGAAACCAGAATCTGGTACCGGCGCAGCTGCGCCGCTGACCGGCCAGGAACAAACATGGCTGCTTCGGCAGTCCAGTTAACCCAACTCAACATTTTCTTATCAATTCGATTCTATACCAGCCATATAACATAACTAACATGATTATAACCTTGTATAACACTTAACAAACACATTTCATAATTCAATTAACACTTAATTCACATAACCAAGAAATTGCCATTGATGAATATGAAATGAAGTATAGGAATTATACCTCTGAAATTCCTATTTGAGTTTGTTGCTACACTAGTTCTTACAATGCTGCTATACTATTAAAACTCTCAACTCACTCTATAATATTCCAGCAAAAGCAAAGAAGAAGGAGAGAGTGCATTATATAGGCAAATCCTTATCTAGTCCTGCCTTTATTCATCAAAACAAACTAATGGATTGAGCAAGTGTCTATTGGTTCATGTAGATTAGGTAGGAGGTTGGTGAATCCCATCATTATCTCCACTCCCCCATGATTATTAGTTCTACATTGTTGAAATTGAGAAGGAAGGTAGGGTAGCTAGCCTTTTGGCATAATACGTGAGGAGAAATGAGATGGGCACATAATGTGGGACAATAAATAACTCAGCAACTGGCAATACAATACACTAAGGTTATATATATAGACTATCATGCTTACTAAGACTATATCATAATTCATTTCATAAACACTTAGGTTATAAATGAATTAGAGGGTACACAATATCATTCATAATGAGCAAATAATAATATAATGTATCAAGTAGTGCACATACATATAATCCATGTATATTTTATTAACACCAAATATAAAGCAATTGGGTATTATTATTACTCATTATCATAACAAATATTATTATAAACTTAATGAAATCATTATCAATAAATTGTTTATTGATATTAGTATAAGGTAATAAGGTATACATTAAGGTCTACCCCCACACTTCATGTTACATAAGCAATGATATTATGTAACTCACATAATACAATTAATCTTACTATATATTATATATATATAATATATAGCCACGATAATGCGTCACATTGCATTATATAATATAGTTTATATATAATTGTAGGGTCACACTTAGGTGTTGCACTATACTTTATATAACACATGTGTCATTACTATATGTTATACTTTTAAATTATCACATCCCTTGCACATGTCAATTAGTTGAGCAAATATAATCTACTCATTTATATATTATCATTAATTAATGACTTATCTTATCAATTAATTAATAATAATATTAATTAATCCATCCCTCATCAATCAATGTAATTATTAATCTCCATAACAATTAATTAACATTTATATAGTTAATTATCACGTTAAATAAATATAAATTTTATTACATTTATAAACAAGTTTCTTATTATTATTCTATTATTTGAAATAATAATAATCGACACATCATCAATTAATCCTCATTAATATAATATTCCTCATAATAGCAATAACAATTAATATTTGATTAATCGTTCACGTAGAAATTCCTTTATTAATACAATTTTTGATTATATTCATAATCAATTTACTTATTATCATGATATCACTCTCAATAATAATAATTCATCATAACATTAATAATAACAATTAATATAGATTAATTGTTTAATTAATAATTCCTCCATCCTTGAATTAATTAATCGTCGGATCTATTATCGTGCCACACAAGGCATTTCACACAAGCTTACATCAAGCTTATTATCATTCTCAACCTTTATTTATTTCCACCACACTTATTATTCTTTTAATATAATATTTGTGTGACTCAAGCACTTAAATGCTAAATTATCTCAATTAATTATACTTATAATAAGTATAACATTTACGCTTATAATAATTAATATATAATCTATTAATTATTTAAATGATAACATCCACGATAAAATAATAACTTAAGTTATTTAATAACTTAGTTTTCTTACATTAATCAAACTCCCTTGAAAATATATTAGAAATTATGTATTTAGCCATAACATAAAATATTATGTTTTCTTCAAATAAAGACATTCATTATTAGAAAATAATTTACTTATTGTGTTAAGATATTATTCTTAATATAATATATATTAAAATAATTACATGTACGACACATGTACATATATTATATATAGAAAATAGATAATAAGTTTATTTTCTATTATAATAAATTGTTTCCATCAATTTATTTACATATAGCAATACATTTAATATATTTACTATATTAATTAATCATACCTATCATCTAAAAAATATAAGGTAATATTATTATTCAAAAATAATATTTCCTTCATTTATTAAAATAATTCAATATTAAAAATTATTTTAATATCCTTTATTAGAAATATATACTAATTATTTCCCTTCCCTTTTAATAAATTGTCTCCAAAATAATTTCTTTAAATCTATACATTTAACTATATCCCAAATATTAATTATTCATTTAAAGATATAATGATTTTCATCTCCTTTTAATAATGTATATATATTTATTAACGCTATTCGCACGTCAAATTTTCTCACATATTACCACTCTAAGTAATATATATAAAACGTATCAACTATAATTACATATTCAACACATATTAATTCACTCATTTACTTAAGTAAATTAAACACTGTACTATATTATCATAGTTAATTAAGGTTCAATACTCACATTATATTATTCCCTAATATAACTCCCAACTTAAATTAACTAATAATTATTCTTATTAGCTAATTCCCTTAACTAACTCATGCTTTACTATCCAAACCTATTCACGGATAGCTTAATTGCTATTAATAACCTATATTATAAACATACTAGTTATTAATAAACATACACAAGAATATAGTGATTATTCATTAAGGATATTTAATGTCACCAACTTACTATGATAAAATAATTCTATAAATTATTTAATATCGATAAGAATTTATCCACCTCCTTTACCTCAATTGAATCGTCTCTAAAAAAATATATAATAATAATATATTTATTAATCACAAAATCACATATTACATAGTCCATATTACCCTATGTAATATAATACCACATACCTCATATCACATATATATATATATATATATATATATTCTTATTCGAACCCATCTCATAGTTTAAGAATTTTATTTATTAAATCCTTATTTTATAATATTTTAAAATTCGAGTTCTTACATCCTCTCCCCCTTATAAGAATTCCGTCCTCGGAATTACCGAAACTTCCTCTACTCGGTGCTATTCCGAATATTACATATTCTCTTGAATAATTTTATTCATTCTCTTTTCAGAAGTTTTATTATTATAACATTCTCAATCGCATTCTGCATTTTTCCTTTTTAAGGAACATTCTACTTACTACATTCCTTCTTCAGAAGAATAAGAATCTTCCACGATTTTTCAATAATTGGGAAGTAGTATGAATAACTCAGATTCCAATTTATGTTGATGGGTCACAAGACAATGAACTTTTCTCCATGTTTACAAATGCCTCAACACGAGTCTCCACACTGTAAACCAGAGTATTTATCAATCACAAAGACTGAAAACACTCTCCACGCGTACTCTAGGTGGCTAACCTATTGTACCACTACGTTGAACCACAACGTAGTGTTTTGTAACGACTATATGCGTTACGTTTGGAACCATTGTCCCCGAAAACATGTCCCCTTTATAGGGTTGTTCACCTCAGCTTTTCAACATCAAAATCCGCACCAGAGCAATCCGATTTGGCATAAATACACAAGAATGCTTGAATTCTATAATCTTTTTTCAACAGTCGCCTAGCCGAATCAAATATCTTAGACTCTCATCAACAATTCGGACATTAATCGAAATAATTTAGCCAACTTAATTGACCTTCTTCATAATTTACAAGAAAACCAAAATTTTTTTTATGACGTCATGATACCATACCAGATTAGTAGTACATTGAGGATTCCGCCATTTTATGACTTTGTCGTATTACATCATACCATAGTGGGCTTACGATCTTTCGATCACAACCAACACTAGGTTTGATTGCATTGATGACTCCATCGTTTACCATTCTACATCATATCAAATGATGCACATGGTCAAAATACATTTTGAAAGATTTTCAAATTATTTTTGTCTTGGCCAAAACAAATAGCTTAGACATACGAATAACGGTGTTGTTTTTTAAAACTCATTGGTTCAGTCACCCGACCCAATGTTTTTCTCAAGAAAACCGAAGTGCAAACACTAGCACGAAGTCAATAAATTTTGAAAATCTAGCATAGCTAGAAGATTTAGAAAAATCCAAAGTTCTCCATCCACTTCAATCTCTTACTCCATTGCTTCATCATTCTATCAATCATCAATACCATCAATGCTCACTATACCAAAACTCTTTATTCTTGATATATAGTATATCTATTCTCAGTATAGTTCATCGAACTTACCACACCATGGAAGTTCAGGAACTTACCACAATAATACGATTTTAGAAACTTGTCCTAGAAATACGTAGTCCAAGAACCAATCAGGGACTGTCCATACGCTTAGGGGCTCAAAAATACATATGATTATGAGTCGCAAACTTAACATAGACATGAGTCTTAAGAATTCGCACCTAATCTTAGTATTATCTAATTTAATCTTAGAAACTTCTATCTATCAGAATAAACATGAGAAAAGAATCACCTTTTCGCCATATGTATAATGATAGCGCGACACTAACATTCCAACGATTATCAATGTGATGCACTCAACATAAGCACAAAACCTCCGCCCATACAAAAGTTTGTACAACTAAGCCATCACATGAGTCCTCAATGAAAATCCAACACTTAACTCTATCTTACTCTTAACTTGCTCTTTGCTCATTACGAACTTTCTATATTTCAACATATACAACTCCTAATGAGTTCATCTCGTACCATTTCATAGTACTTCTCTCATAGCATCAAGCTATAACCACTTAGTCGTTACAAACTATCTATCATTTCATAGTTTAATCTGATCACGTCGTGATCATCGATTTACCTTAGGGTTCTTTCCCTATTATCAACCAAACTCCATTCGAGTTCATTCTTATTATCTTTGTCATATTCATCTTATAGACATCGTCTTAACATTTTTATTATCGGAGTTAGGAAACCCCTGAATTCTCATTTTCTAGTTACTTCAAGATTCTTCTTTGAATCTTCACGTATATATTTTAATCTTTATCTTTCCCTTTCTCTGGTTATAGTCTAAGGTACTCTTACCTAAGGTTTATAACCTATAACTTTGATACCAACCTGTGACGCCCCCAAATCCGGGTCCCTTCAATTACCTCGGATCTGGTCCAGTCACGGTACTACTAGTCAAACTATTACATCTTTCATTCACAACTTAATGAATATAACTTTGCTTTATTACAAATTAGAATATAAACTCCTTTCAATATCAAGATCTTGTATAATGACTCCAAACTTTTATAAGTTACAATATTAGTCATTTACTATCCCTGTCTATACATCAATTTCGATATTATAAAAATGCGGAATAACTTAAACTTTTTCCATCCTCTTGAATAAAATCTTTTATTGATTTTATAATCTTGAATCAATTACATAACCTTGAGTCAAATGTATTATGATTCTTTCTATTCAAATTACTATATAAGATCTTACATCTTGATTCGATATCCTCTATATATTAACTAATACATCCTTACAACACGACTAGTGTTATACATCATAAGCAACTATTAAGTACATCGTATAAAACTTAAACATTGTTCAAGATTGTATCATTAGATAACTATGTCGATCTCCTTACGAAACTATGGAACTCTATCAATCACTTAGCATGTAACTTTACCGTGAATCCTTAACCTGCAAAAATGGTTATTTACAAGAGTGAGATCGACAGCTCAGTAATTCTAACAGTTTTTATACATCACATAGCATATAATATCATGCTCAGTTTATGCATTCATAATCATTTAAATATACTACGCATGTTACTTCTCACATAACAGGCATAGAGATTTACTTCATAAATATATCATCAAAGATCAGCTTTCAAATATCATACATATTCCATATGCATTTCATATCAACATTCTCATAGAATAATATAATTCAAATAACAGTTATCAATTTCATATAACAAATAGGAACTAAAAGACTTGCCTGATTCGTAGTTTAACAACTACGACTTAACTACTTAATGATATTTGCACTTCGTGTAATCCTACACAGTTATATAATCATGGATTTATACCCATCAGTTATACATTCATACATTCTCAATATAATAATAAGTATTACATTGTTTCCTATCTTGGTTCTTAGAACCTTGTCTCACTTTTTTTATCATACTCTTATAATAGTTAGGTATGTATAGGTATACCTTAACTATACATATTTAATAACAATATTCATAAACCTTATCACACACTTGATTCACTATGTGTTCGACACGTATTTAAAACTCATAGATACAGGTTCCACATTTGTTCTTATGTCTTGCAACCCTTAGGAAAATTTATCAATTCCGGGCTTTATATCACCATTACCTCAATGAACACTCAAGGCATCGTTTATACTCTGTCCTATAACTCATAATAATAATTTACACATACTAACAGTTTCAGATCACTTTTAAAACTGTCAGACACACTTGCCCTGTGGCGCAGCTGCGCCACATTTAGACCTGGGAGGGGCGCAGCTGCGCAGCTCCCTATCCAGACCAGATTTGGCTTTTTTTTGATTTTTGGTTTCGTTTTGGTTTTCTAGCATGCATAGGTACTACACATAACATGCTAAACATCCTTCAATACACATGTTCACATACATTCTATCTATTTACATATAGTTAGTATAGTTTATCTTCAAAACTTACTTTAAAACATGCTTGAATGGCTTCTATTTTGTCAAAATACGTGAGTGCACTTACCAATTTGGCTTTTTTTTGATTTTTGGTTTCGTTTTGGTTTTCTAGCATGCATAGGTACTACACATAACATGCTAAACATCCTTCAATACACATGTTCACATACATTCTATCTATTTACATATAGTTAGTATAGTTTATCTTCAAAACTTACTTTAAAACATGCTTGAATGGCTTCTATTTTGTCAAAATACGTGAGTGAACTTACCAATCATGCCTAGGGGCACATGCTTACATAAAGTCAGAATACAAGTGACTTAATGTTCGTCCATATTAGTTTCAAAACTTCTAAATTTTATTCTCAAAATCCATGTCATACCAAACTAATCACGCAAGACAACTTCAAATCATATGTTATACTCATTTGTACATGTTTCTACACATACTTACAAGGTCAAAATGTAGGCGACACCATGCTCATGAATATTAGTTTTTAAAACTTGAATTTCTCTTTAAAAACACGTATTGTCCAAGCTATGCAAGTTATCTTATGTGAGGTAACTTAAAATAACATTTCATGCTCGCATGACTCAATCATATACACATACTACAAAGTCAGAGCTTAAATGACTTAAAGTTCGCCAAGGTTTGTTTTCAAAATCTTTAAGTTTTCCTTAGAACAATACACTAACGCGACTAAGAGGTTCATGGTATTCAAAGGGGTTTGAAACCACATGGCATACCTATTTCCATGCATAATTAGGTCATACAATCATGCTCAAGAGGTCAGAACATACACGTCATACGTATATGTCAAGGTTCATTTTTAAAACTATAAGTTCACTTTAGAACTATAAGTTCTTCATCAATAATGTATACTATATAGTTAAACATGCTCATGCTATGTCAATATACATATATATACATGTTAATCATGTTCTCATGCTTGTATAAGTTATATCAACTAATTAACACTTAAAAGTTTATAACAGAAACAAAAAACTATCACAGGGGCCTGGCGCAGCTGCGCTGTGCCCTAGTACAATACTGGCGCAGTTGCGCCGGGTCTCGGCCAGCAGCAGAAAGGCTTCTGCTTCAGCAGTTTCCAAAGCCAATTACCAATTCTTTCTACGAATTTAATTCTAGATTGACTACATTGTAGTTTTAACCTGTTTATAAGCTTACATAACAACTAACTACCATGCTTTAATCCAATTAGCATGAATTCATGCATATTCAAGAATTAAATCAAATTTCAAAATAAAGAACATGAAATGAAAGTTATACCTTTCGAGTTTTCAATTGGACATAACCTCCCCTCACTTCAGATTATACTCCCTCAATACACTCTATAGCCACTTAGTAATATCTCAGCAAAATCAAATGAGAATGAGGAAGCTTTATTTATAGAAGAATGGATACACAGACAAAGCTATTCTCCATTAAATTAAACCAAAGGAATGAAGGTTTGTATGAAGGTTAATGGAGAGTTGTTGAAATCCATCATGATACCCACTCCCCTTATGATCATTGCTATGAAGCTAATGTTGCTGAGTTTGAGAGCAATAGGCTTAGCCTTCATGAGTTATACACGTGAGAAGGAATTGGGTCACACAATTAGGGGCAAGGCAGAAAACTCAATATTTGGCAAATGAAGAGTATTAACGCTTAAGTTATACCATGTTAACTTAATATTGATACATTAATTAAGTTATGTCACATATACACAAATCTACATGTATGTATACCCACACATAAAAGGTATACCCATATATAATAATGTACTTCATGTACATTGGTTAAATTAATATCTGATTGGATTTCATATAATTTATTATCTCAAATATACTCAATTATTATGATAATTAATATCAATTATTTATTAACTTAGCAACAATTTAGCAATTGAACTAACAAACTCTACACACCAATGCATGACCTTTAATTGTAGCCAAGCTATTACTCTCTTATGGACATTACCCAAGGGTCAAAGAAGAGTTGGTGGTTAACTCCCACCAACTACTACTATTCATTGTACTAGTCATTTAGTTAACCATCATTGCTCCTACATGGGCTAACTTGCAAGCTTATATCAAGTAACTTAATGTTATTACCATATGATATGATAGGGTCACACATACACCCAATCATATAATCATATAATCCATGTACATTTTATAATACCGCATATAATCTAATTGGGTATTGTCACACCATTATATTAGCCCATCTTTATTATTTCAATTATATTAAACTATTGAAATAATCCTTAAGTAACAATTGCTTATTATATTATTCATGAGGTACATATTTAATGTAGCCACACATCACATATTGTCACCTATGCATTATTTACATACTCACATAATTCATTCAATCATAATACATAGTTCTTATAAATTATATAGTCACATTAAGATGTCACACCACACTTGCACAAAGCAATTAACTCTCAAAATACATTAATTAATTCCGTTTAATCATTCCTTCATTAATTTATTTAATGAATTTCTCTTTCCACTACTTAGCCACACTAGGCATATTCCACAAGCTTACATTAAGCTTATTATCACTTCCAACACACTTTAATATTCTTTTAATATAAGGTTTGTGTGACACATGCACTTTAATACTAAGCTACCTCAAATAATTATACACTTATAATATGTATAACCTTTATGCTTAGATTAATTAATATTTACTCTATTAATTATAAAATCTACGGTAAATTAATAACTTAAGTTATTTAATACATTAAAATAACTTAGTTTTCTTTTATAGAGTTAACCCTCTTGGAAATACATAAGATATAATTACTATTATGTATTCCTTCATAACATGATATAATAAGTTTTGATTATATTTTCTCCAATAGAGGCATTAATCATAATAAAATTACTTACTCATTTTCTCAAGATATTATTTTAATATAATATTCAAGTCTCACTAAAGTAATTGTATGTACGACACATGTACATGTATTATATAAAATAGATAATAAGTTTATTTTTTATTATGATAAATGTTTCCATCAATATATTACATATAGCAAATATATTTTAATATATTTAGCATAATAACTAATCATACATTTTACCTTATACTAAGACATATAATGTAATATTGTTATTTAAAATAACATCCTCCCTTTTATTAAAATAATTCAATATTAGAAATTATTTTAATATCCCTTATTAGAAATATATAATAATTATTTCTCTTTCGTTTCTATAAATTATCACCAAAACAATTTCTATAATCTATTCATTTAACCATATCTCAAATATTAATTAATTCTTTAATCAATATTTATTTAAAGATATATTAGTTTAACAACGTATTTTATTAACGTTGTTCGCACATTCATATAATACCATGCCAAGTAATATATATAAAGGCACTTACTATAATAACATACTCCACATATGTATTAACTCACTATTTACTTAAGTGATTCTTAAACCCCTTACTATATCACCATAGTTAATGAAGACTTTAATATTCAAATTATATTATTCCATAATATAACTTTTAATTTAATATAAATTAACGAATATATATACTTTTTAGTTAATAACCTTAACTAATTCATGCTTAACTATCTCAATCCATCCATGGATAGCTTAAGCACTAATTATAACCTATATTACAATCATACTAGTTACTAGTATATATATTCAAGAAAATGGTGATTATTCATCAAAGATATTTAATGTCACCAACTTACTATGATAAAATAATTCTATAAATTATTTAATGTCGATAGATAAATCTTATCCATCTTCTTACTAATTCATCTCTACAATTTATAACAAATATATAATAATGATATATATTTATTAAACACAAAATCATTTATTACATAGCTCATATTATCCTATGTAACACAATACTACATACCTCGTATCACATATATATATTCTTATTCGAACCCATCTCATGCTTTAAGAATTTTATTTATTAAATTCTTATTTAAATAATTCTTAGAAATTCAGGTTCTCACAGCTTTTGTTTGCTCACTCTTGCATATTTAATAATCCCTTGCAGTTAAAGCCGAGAACGTTAACGTACCATCAACGAGTAAAGGGAAAGGCATGATGAACAAGTGAAGACTTGTTATCTTTTGATTTTGATTGTAATAAGACTTTATGTTATGTTTTTATTTCCACATTATTATTTAAGTTAAGGTTAGATTAAACCCTGGGATATTTTGGACAAAGTTGTAATCCTTTTTGCAAGGAAGATTTTTATTTAATTATAAGGTTGTAATTTATTTTGCATTCTTTATTATAGGGTAGATGTATGTTTTATTTAGAAAGTGAACACCAAATCGTGTGGAAACGAAGTAACCGGATTTGGGGGTGTCACATTTTCGGGTGATTTGTCAGGACTTCCGCCGGATAAAGAAATTGAGTTCGTGATCGATCTAGCGCCAGGGACTGCCCCGATATCTAAAGCCCCATACAGAATGGCTCCAGTGGAAATGAAGGAATTGATGGTGCAATTGTAGGAGTTGCTAGCTAAGAAGTATATTCAGCCGAGCGTATCGCCATGGGGAGCGCCGGTGTTGTTTGTTAAAAAGAAGGATGCGGCTTTGCATTGATTAAAGAGAATTGAATAAGGTCACGATTAAAAATAAATATCCGTTGCCAAGGATCAATGAACTGTTCGATCAGCTGAAGGGAGCTAGGTACTTTTCAAAGATAGATTTGAGAAGTGGGTATCATCAATTGAAGGTGAGAAAAGAAGATGTACCGAAGACAATGTTTAGGACTCGTTATGGTTATTACGAGTTCCTAGTGATGTCGTTTAGACTAACGAATGCACCTGCGACATTCATGGACCTAATGAATAGGGTGTTTAAGCTGTTTTTGGATAAGTTTATAGTGGTGTTCATTGAGGACATTTTAGTATATTCCAAAACCAAGGAAGAGCATACTGAGCATTTGAGACTGATATTGTAATAGTTAAGAAGGGAGAACTTGTACGCAAAATTCTCCAAATGCGAATTTTGGTTAGAGCGCGTGCAGTTTCTTGGGCATATAATTGATAAGGACGGAATTTTGGTGGATCCATCTAAGGTAGAAGTTGTGATAAATTGGGAATAGCTGAAGACACCGTCAAAAGTAAGAAGTTTCTTGGGTTTAGCAGGTTACTATATAAGATTTATTCAGGATTTTTCCAAAATTGCGACTCCGTTGATGAATTTGACTTGGAAAGTGTTGAAGTTCGTTTGGACAGAGAAGTGTGAGGAGAGTTTCCACGAATTGAAGAAGAGATTGATTACGACACCTGTGTTGTCTCTACCAAATAGCACATTAAATTTTGTGATATACAGTGATGCATCGCATAAAGTACTAGGTTGTGTGCTTATACAAAACGACAAGGTCATTCCGTATGCGTCACGCCAATTGAAGGACTATGAATAGGGGTATTTGACCCATAATTTGTAATTGGTTGCGGTGGTGTTTGCTCTGAAGATATGGAGGCATTATCTCTACGGGGAGAAGTGTGAGATATATACAGATCATAAGAGTCTGAAGTATATATTTACACAAAAGGATTTGAATATGCACCAGAGGAGATGGTTGGAGCTTATCAAAGACTATGATTGTAAAATTTTATATCATCCAGGTAAAGCAAATGTCGTTGTCGATGCCTTAATTAGAAAGGGTCGAGAGAAGTTGATGTTGTTAATTTCTTATGAACAGTTGGTAGATGAAATGACTAAGTTAGAGTTGGAAGTTAAGAGTCTGAAGGAGTCTGATGAAAAATTGTTTCAAGTGGGAACCAACCCAACTTTGGTGGATAAGGTGAAGGAAGCGCAACTTCATGATGAGGAGTGTGAGAAGATCAAGAAAAGAATAACCGAAGGTGAGGAGACAAAGTTCAAAGTCGATACTGAGGAATTGCTGCGATTTGAAGGGAGAATTTGGGTTTCTCCAGTACCGAAAGTCAAAGAGGAAATTTTGAGCGAAGCTCATAGTTCGAGATATTCAATTCACCCCGGGAGTACGAAGATGTACCAGGATCTCCGACAGCATTTCTGGTGGCCAAATATGAAAAGAGACGTTGCTGAGTGAGTTATGAAATGCTTAATGTGCTAGAAAGTCAAAGCAGAACACCAAGGACCGAGCGGGTTATTACAACCATTGGAGATACCGGAATGGAAGTGAGAGCATATCACGATGGATTTTGTGGTTGGTCTTCCAACGAGCCAGAAAGGTTTTGACGCAGTGTGGGTTATTGTGGATCGACTAACGAAGCCAGCGCATTTCTTACAGATCAAGATCAGATTTAATTTGGATCAATTGGCGAAGTTGTATGTTAAGGAAATTATTTCGAGACACTGTATTTTGGTCTCAATTGTATTAGATAAAGATCTGCATTTCACATTAAACTTCTGGTAGCGGTTACATAAGTGCTTGGGAATGTAGTTGAGAATGAGTATGGTGTATTATCCTCAAACTGATGGGCAGAGCAAGAGGACAATCCTGACTTTGGAGGATATGCTAAGAGCTTGTGTTATGGATTTCAAGGGAAATTGGGATGACCATCTACCATTGGTGGAATTCGCTTACAATAATAAATACCACGCTAGTATTGGTATGCCGCCTTATGAAGCGTTGTACGAAAGGAAATGCAGAACTCCATTATGTTAGGATAAAGTTGGTGAGGGACAATTGTTAGAACCAAAATTTGTGCAACAGACTGCCGAAGTCATCAAAGTAATCAGGGCGAGGTTGATAGCTTCTATGGATATGCAGAAGAAATATACTGATCAACATCATTAGAACAGAGAATTTGAAGTCATCAATTTTGTTTTCTTGAAAGTGTCTCCCTGGAAGAGAAAGATTCGGTTTGGCAGGAAGGGAAAATTGAGTCCCAGATTTATTGGACCCTTTAAGATACTGCGAAGGGTTGGTGAGGTAGCTTATGAGGTTGCATTACCTCCTAAATTAGACCATATTCATAACGTTTTCCATATTTCGATGTTATGACTGTACAAACATGATTACAAACATATCATAGAGTATAAACTATTACAATTTGAAAAAGATTTGACCTACGAAGAAGTTCTTATTTAGAAAGTTGACAAGAAAGAGCAAGTACTAAGAAACAAAGTAATACATTTTGTTAAGGTACTCTGGAGAATCCACAATGCTGAAGAAGCTACGTGAGAACTCGAAAATGTTATGATGAAAAACTATCCTCAGTTATTTGCATAAATTCTTGTATAGTGATTCTGGGGACATAATCTTTTTAAGGGGGGAAGAATGTAACATGATGAATTAATTGAGTCTTGATTCTGGGGATAGAATCCTTTTAAAGAAGGGAAGGATATAAGGAACATGATTTTTGTATTTGATTTTAAATATTTATTGAATTAAATTTTTTAGTTAATTTAATTATTGAGTTAAATAAATATTTGAAAGAATTATTGTAGATTAATTTAATTAAGTGTGGAATGTTAATTAAATTAATGTGGAATGATTTTTATAGTTTGAAGTTTTAATTTAGTTAGGATAACTAAATTAAATAAGTTGTTTAATATTTATAATATTGCTAATTTAATTTAATAATTAAATTAGAGATTTAATAATTTATTAATTAAAATTATTATTTCAAATGATTAATTGGTAATTATAATTATGTGGTAATTTAATTTAATGAGTTAATATTAATTTTAGTTTATTTGTATTTAAATATTGGAATTTAATTGGTTAGAGTGTGACAATTGAACTATGTTACATAAGTAATATAAGAATAAATTAAAGAAGGTTTAATCTAGTTTTACCGAACAATGCCTTATGGCTTTTGAATTCCTATTTTAACTTTGTTGTTGCAAAACAAGCCTTAGTAATTTTTGAATTTTAAAAGAAAAATAATTGACAAAGAATTAAAAAGGGATATAATGTTTTGTCAGTTTTTATTTTACGTATATCTACGTATATTATATATCATCAGTTATATTTTTACGTTAAGTTTCGAAAAAAAGAAAGAGAAAAACAGAGAGTTTGGAAGACAGGAAGTGATAACTCTGTGAGTATGGAAGAGGAAGATTGATAGGAAATTGGAGGTTCTGAAAACTAAGAGGGATTATTATAGCTATTCTCAACAAAGTCGATGTCGGGAAAAATCTTGATTTCTTTTCCTTAGTATTTCTACCCTTTATGTTTTCTATTTCTGATTTGATTGATCTAAAGGGTGAGATTTTCAGGAAAAGACTGACATATAATGTCGACAATTTGAAAAGATTGATTTTATTGGTCCGAATTAGACAGAGTCGCCAGTTTGTATGAGTTAAATGGTTGTACTAACTTAACCGAGTTTTGAAAGATTTTGCAAAATGGCCCAATTACTAGACTCTATTTAATTGGTCTTTGGAAACCGAGATTCATAGAGTTTGAGGCTTAATTAAGAGGGAGGGGGGGGGGGGGGGGGGGAAGGTGTTAGGCACCCTCCGACTTCCGTGAAACACGGTTACCACGTCTTTTCAATTCCCTAATCATTATATGTGTGCAGTTAATTGGGCCTAAGTGCTTTCTTTGAAAGTAGTGATGCATTTTGTTGGACCTATATACGAAGGGTTTGATTTATTTGAAAAGTCCATTTTTAGACAAGATATGAAGGTGATGTTTTGAAAAGAGATTTCAAACCCTTTCGCTAGCAGAGGAATTGAAGTATTTTGATACTTCCATTTTATTCCATATTCGACTTGATTTGATTTTATTCTTGAGATGTGAAGCATATTCGACAAAATAGAATATACATAGGTGTCTGGCTCTTTTTGGGCATGAAAGCCATCAAAGTGACTCAAACACCACAAACAATGCTTTTACTATGTTGAGACCTTAAATCCGGATAACTGTTTTAAGGTCCCTCTTATTTACATTTACAAAAAGGCCAACAAGCTATATATATAGTTCAAATTTGTCCGTTATGGGAATCGGATCTAGATCCATGTAATTAATCGTAGATCACGTGATTCCTAGGCTTATAAAATATCATTTAAAAGCTTGAACGACAACTATATGGAACTATAATGCAAATCAAAACCTAAACGTCACAAAACATAGGATTCATCAGTTAAATCCTTATATGTGCGTATCCAAGCTTCTTGTTCCCTCTAGATACAAGTCTAGGGTCGCGTAGTTGCTTAATATTTACAAAACTAGAAAGAAAACTAGATTTAAATAAATCTTAGCCATTCTAGTTCAACGGTTCCAGTTTTATAACTTTTAAACCAGTTAAAAGTTAGATATGGCTAGATTTAGATAAATCTAGTCCACAAACTCTACATTAGTACAAATTTACATCAAATGAACAGTTAAAACTGATATTTAATCAAATTAAATATCTAATATATATATATATATATATATATTACTTATATATATATATATATATATATATTAATATAGGAAAAAGCCACGGATTCACAATCCAGGCATGACTGATGAATATATATATATATATATATATATATATATATATATATATATATATATATGCTTATACATATATTAAAGCTGAAAAAACCACAGATTAGCAATCCAGGCCAAACGAATTAATATAAGTATATATATGATTATATATATATATATATTAAAGAAGTAAAAAGCCACAGATTTATAATCCAGGCATAAATGAGTTACTGTAAATATATATATATATATATATATATATATATATATATTAAAGCGAGAAAAAGCCACAGATTTACAATTCAGGCCTAACTAACACTTATATATATATACACACACACACATTTATATATACATATATTAAAGCCAGAAAAGCCATGGATTTACAATCCAAGCAAAAATAAGAATAATATATATATATATATATATATATATATATATATATATATAAAAGCAGTAAAAAAACTTCATATCAAAAGAAATCTCACAGCGTGTAGTGAGGGAGGCTTTAAACTGCTTTTGAAGCTTGAAAACTCTGTTTCCACTGGTTAAAACTTGATATGTTAGTATATATACGTATAGAAGTGTTTACAAAGAACAATATTGGAATTTGGAACACCGATGGAAGGGTTAAGAGCTGAAACGGGCGGAATTTCCTCTTTTTTCTTCGTTTTTTCTCTTTTTTTGGCTGATGGGGGAGTCTATCTATAGGCCAAAGGAGTTGCGGGTCAACACGCGATAGCTGTGGGTGGGCCCAGCCATGTGGGTCCTGTCATCTCGAAGTACGTGCACTCCAACCAACGTACAGTCTGCTTAAACCTTCATAACTTTTAATTCGGGAATTCGATGGAGGCGTGCTATACCTTTCCAGAAATCCCTTTCCGAGAGCTACACAATGACATAAGAGTTGACCTTTTCAGTACGTCCGTTGAACTGTCTTGTGCTGTTTTCACTCAGGATTGACGTTATGGTTCTGCATGAACTTTATGGCAGTGATTTGTCTTAATTTGATGTTGAGTTTGCCAAATGACCATTTTGCCCTTCTAGGGGTTATCTCCAGGGTTAACGGGGCTTTCGACTGTCTGTCGGGATTGTCTTCGAGATTTGATCCCAATCGATTTTGTTCTTCTTTAGGGTCATCTCCAAGGATTGATTTGATATCCCGGGGTTGTCTCTGAGGATTAATTTGATGCTTTGGGGTTATCTCCAAAAGTTGAATTGATCTCCCGGGGTTGTTGCCTGAGTTTGACTTTATCTCCCGAGGTTATTTTCGGGGTTTGACTTGATCTCCCGGAGTTTTCGTTGGGGTTTAACTTGATCTCCGAGGGTTGTCTTTGGGGTTTGACTTTATCTCTCGGGGTTGTTATCGGGGTTTGACTTGATCTCCCGGGGTTGTCGTCTGTGTTTGAATTGATTTAATTTGGACTTCCAGGGTTGTCTCTAGAAGGTAAAAGAAGGTTTTGCCCTCCTGCATGGTTAGTAACAGGAATGTAAAATTTTGAGTATCTACAGATGCCCCTCTTTATCATGTTTATGAAATGTAATGAAATGAACAGGATAAAGATTGCTAGACACTGGAAATATGAGACATGCAAATGATGTCATGCAATGTAGCATGATATGATGTTATGAACTCTAAATATTTTATTATTTGGAATTACTTCCAACGGTATTCTATCACTGACTGCTTTTGCCATTTTTGCTGGGGATGGAGTTGTCAATGATGGTCTCCACTGAACTATCTTGATGTTTACTCCAATGGTAGTTTACACAGGATTTCATCACCAAACTTTCTCGATGCCTACTCGAACGGTAGTTTGCAAAGCTTTCATCACCGGACCTTTCCCTATGCTACATTGGGTTGAAGCCAATGGTTTAAAATGTTCGTCAGTGCCACTAAGACTAATTCTACAAAATATTTGTAGAGATGCTTTTAAGATTCCTACTGGAGAGATTTTTCTATGGCTGACACCACTTGACCTTTCTGAATTCGACGTTGGGGTTGTCACCAATGTCCTTTGTCTTCAAATATGCTTTCTGACTTTTCCTCCGATGGGGATGCTCCTCTTCTGATGAGTGACCTCATTGGGGTTTCCTGATGCCTATCCTGATGATAGTTTACAACGGTTTACATTATTGGATTCTTCCTAATGCTATGTTGGGGCTGTCACCACCGATTCAAATTCTTATCCGGTCGATGCCGATGTTGTTGTTAGGGATAAAGCTTACAATGGTAATTTCCAAAACATCCCCCAAGTGTCCACTCAAACGGTAGTTTACAATGGTCTAGAAATCACCGAACCTTCGTGGTGCCTTGGTTGGGGATTTATATAACAGATTCCATCATCGGTCCTCCCCGAGGAAGAGAGTTTTCCACGCTTTCCATCATTGGATCTTTCCCAATGCTATGATGGAGTCGTCGCCAACGGTTTGCAATATCAGATATTCTGACCTTCGTTGGAGAAGTTCTCAATGACTTTCATCACCGGATCTTTTCCGATGCTACGCTGGAGTTGTCTCCAATGGTTTGCAATATTAGACGTGCCTGATATCTCTGCTGGGGGTAACTTTCTGATAAGTTAACCTTTAAATAAATCTGGATACTTTAACGCATTCAAAACCAACAGTTCATGACATCGGATCTTCCCGATGCTTCGATAAAGGTAGTTTTAAATAATCTCCATCATCGGCTTTTCAAATACCACATTAGGGCTTATACCAATGGCTTTCATGAAGATCTTCTTTCATTAGAAGTTTGATACCCGAATTCTTCAGGCCTTTTCTGCTCAATCGCGTAGCACCTTTTCTCGGATTTGACTTTTCAGCTTCTGGGAACTCCGCTTTAACTTCAATTAGATCGAATCGGAGGGGGTGGGGCCCACCTTGGGTGGCCGTAGGTCTACCTGCGATAGCCGCAGCTAGAGTCGCTACTCCTCGTGATTTTATTTAGTCTCCCCGTTCCTTTCACAAGTCATTTTCAAGTTAACTTTATAGAAAATCAAAAAATTCTTCTTCAGATCTACTGAGTTCGGGCTATTTTTTGCAAAATTCATCACCACACAATCGTTCTACACAACTTCGGATACGTCTATATCCTTTCTTTTCAAGTTTTGATCGTTAGAACGTTAGATTTCATATAGAATGCTTCTAAACACAATATAGCAAATATGCATGCTCATATGACTTGATAAAAATTATCAGACTTAGTAAATGTTTATATTTTACCATGCTGAACATATTGATGTAAAAAAACTAATTTCTGAGACAATCATTTGGCACCCTTTTTTCTAGTTTATTCATCTTATTTAAGGACAAATGAGCATTATTTTTCAAAAAAATGCACATGGTAATTTGGCTGCCATTGTAACTTACTTTTAATATTTAATATCTATATCTTTGCTATTTGGTTGGTGTGCTACTGAATGGCCACTTAGTCATGCCTACGTGCATGTGGATAGTCAATTTTACAAAAGAGACTCTGGCAAAAAAATTTCACAAGCCAAAGCATTTTAATGAACATGCAATTTTAAATCTATTGGGGATGTATATTAAACTAATGCATGCTTTAGGACTTAGACTATGCATAAAACCATGATTTAATTAGCTTTAAGTTTGAAACTTACCTCACCCTTTCTGAGGTGATTTGGAGATTTTGTTCAGGTTATGGATTCAGATATACCGAGAAGCTCTCACAGGGTCTCTGTAGGTGTGAGGAGGTGAGCTTCAGATATCCCTCAGCCTCGTCCAGCCCGGCAGCCTCGTCGATTGACTAAGTTAGTGATTTGTCCTATTCGGGTTGATAAATCGGATGCCGAGGATGAGGAAGATGATGTCCCTATTGTGGATCACGCTCTTTCTTCTACTACCCCATATTGGGAGCATCCAGCTATCATCGTGATGATTCTAGATCTTTTGGAGGAATTGAGACACCATCCTTTAATCTATCTCCATGCGAATGAAGTAACAGAAGTTTTCATTATGGAATTCCTTCCTTTTTTCATTTCTGAACAATGTCTTAATCTTGATTTGCAATTTGATGCAGGTTCCCGACTTCACTCAGCCAGGGGGAACTGCTTTAGTATTCATTCCTTATACCAGACCCTCCATCCAGAGTAACAGGCCATCGTCCACTCTTGGGGTTTTGAAGCCTTGTTCACTATTCCTCCCCGTCACTTCCCTTGGTGTTATCTGCGGGCTCTATCTTAGTGCTGGTTCCACCAGACTCAGTCTCTCTATTTATTGGACTATAAGGTGATGATGACCCCGATGGACTGGTGGTTCATCACAGGGTTAGAGTTTACAGGGGTTCCGGTGCCTTTGGTGGCTGACATTTCACTGGCTGCAGTTTGATCCCTTTTGGGAGTTCCTGCTATGTCCCTCAAGGGTTAGACTGTCCGCCCTAGGACCTTGAGTGTGGATGCCCCAAGTGGGGCTTTGACTGAGCCTCTGCCTGATGATCAGAGGGTTAGAGATCGCATTCTTTGGCGACTGTTCTTGTTCATCATCAGGGGTTGTTTCATAGAGGACAACTCCTCGACGGTCTCTTTTTCATTGGTTAGTGCCACTCGTGATGTGGAACGCACCAGGGATTTTGACTGGGGCTCATTCACCTCTGCCTATTTCCTTCGTGGGATGCGCTTAAGCTTTGAGGGCGTGACGGAGGCTTGGCTAGGCTTTTACCCAATTTTGTTGGTGAGTAATCTCTTTTTCATCTTTTAATTTACCTCATTTGGGTTGCTAATCTTTATCACTGAGGACATTTGATCTTTGCATTTTCAGTTTTGGGTATATGAGAGGCTCCCTTGCCTACGCCGGACTACTACTCTAGGTCTGAAGACCTATCCGCGACGACGGCGATGACATTATTCCACCTTTACAGAGGTCCTTGTGGCAGAGGGGTTTACTCATTCCCGCTTCCAGTTGGAGTTATTGACTACCGCTATTATCACGTGGGTTCCTTACACCCCTGATCATCTGACAGTCAGTTTTGAGGATGGATTTTAGACCGGGGTAGAGTATATATTATCCAGTCATCGGATACCTTTCTTAACTGATAGAGGCTGGGAGCTCTACTTAGGAGAGCGTGCTATTAGGAGCATCACAGGGGAGATTTATATTCCATTCTTTCCTTCTGCTAGACGACATTGGTCCCTATCTCAGTCGGTTGTAGACATTCCCATGATGGGCTTGAATGGATTCACATTATCAGAGGGTCCTATCACTCAAGAGGCTTTCTATCGCTGGTGGTTTCCTCACACCTTTGGGGCTTAAACATAGTTCTTGGGTCTGTGATGACGACAGACTGGATAACATGCGTTCGAGAGCCCACTCACTTGGAGAAGATTTTTAGCTTGACCTAGCGATTGTACCGGGCACACTTTTTTATCAGGCACCTTGGCAAAGATCCTTCGGAGGAATATTCTTTTAATCCATCCAGTTCTGGTGTTGGCCCCTCAGGTGGTCCATATTTTTGCAATTTTCCTGGCACAGATCCCCCTCTCTATCGACCCGACATCTCTTCTGGAAGAGATTTAGTGACTCAGGAGGAGTTGCAACAGGTTGATCGGCTGGATGATATAGATATCATAGATTTCTTTTGATAAGTTTCTTGCTATATCTTTTGATAGGCCTCTATTAGTTGTTGGGCGGCTGTGCCCCATTTCTCATTATCTCTTTTGATAGACCTCTGTTGGTCATTGGGCGGCTGTGCCTCATTTCCCTGTACTTTTTATATTTTCTTTTTAGTGGCAGACAGAGATGATGCCTTTATTAGATAGTGTATTTAGCAATGTATGTATAATATTTCCTATCTATTTCATCCTATTATTATTTATCATTTATCATGATGCATGCATTATGTTATGGATATGCATTCATATAGGTGAGTTTAGCATTGACCCATGGATGGTCTCATGATACACTTTTATAGATATCTTCATCCACCGTCAGTCGGATTGAGTACACTCCACCCACATTGATATCCTCCTCTTTAAGATCATGGTATGATAGTTTGCCTCCCACAGATTGGGCGACAATTCATCAGATATTGAGACATTCTATGGCCATCTTGGGGTTCCAGGTACCACTGGGCTTTGTAGATGGCATGTTATCTTGTTGGATACCTAAAAGACAGGTCTTCAGGTTCGGTATTAACGAGCTGACTCTTACGTTAGAGGAGTATGAGCGCATTACTGATTTACCGTTGGATCGACCTTGTGCTATGTTGGCCACCGACGATTTGAGGTGGTAGTTTATGACATTGACTGGCTTACGGCGCAGAGTCATCGTGGATAAGATCAGTTCAGGGCATGTGGTGTCCTTGGATTTCTTGATTGATCGATTTGGTTTGCTGGACAGCTATGTACGACACTCAGGAGACTTTACTATCACTGCAGGTGAGTGGCAGATTGCCCGCATAGATATTCTATTTATTTGCGTCACAACTTACTTGTATATGCCGCTATACATGGACCATCTGGACATTGGCCTGATTACAGTGGTTCGTGCTCTCAGAGAGGGTTGTACCATATTTCCCATGATATTGGCAGAGACCTTGAGGTCGGCCACATTTTGCCATACCCATCCTGTGGGGTTCTTCAAGAGGATTGGCGTATTATTATACGTGTGGTTCATGACCCATTTGAGACCGATCGACACTTTTAGACATCATGGGTACTATTTTACTCATAAAAAAACCATGTCTTATTCTTTTCAGCCGACTTAGTGTACAGATGCGGCATCTTGGTTTTCTTTTCTTACGACAATCGAGGATCCATTTGTGATTTTGTCCTGTTCAGGACTTAGCTCTCTTTATAGCTTTATTACTTATGCAGTTGGCATGGATTGTAGACATTTAAAATTTTATTTTCCTGTTAATAACCATATAGGAGGACAAAAGCTTCTTTTTCCACTCTGGAGAACAACCTCGGAGGATTACAACATCAAACCAAAACCCTGGAGACAGCCACGGGAAATCATCAAGTCAACTTCAGAGATAACCTTTAAGACAAACAAAAGTCGACAGCAGTCGAATCCCGAAGATAACCCCTTGAAAGATAGTTGTAGCCACATCAAGCCGAAAACCAACCCGAAAGGGCAAAAGAGTAATTTTTCCAACTCAACATCAAATCAGGTCAAAATACTACAAGGAAGGTCATGTAAAACCAAAACATCAATCCTGAGGGAAAATAGCACAAGACAGCTCAGCGGACTGACTGTGTAGACTTGAAGATCCGGTCATGGCCTAATTTTCCCGGATTCGAAAAAGGTCAAGTCTCATGTCATTGCGTAGCTCTCGAAAAGTGCTTTTCAAAATAATATGGAACGTCTCCAAAGAACTTTCGGATCAAAAGTTATGAAGGTTCAAGTAGACTGTGTTTTGATCAGAGTGCACGTACTTCGAGACAACAGGACCCACCAGGTCGAGCCCACCATAAACAGTCAGAGGTAGACCAGCGGCTGCATTTGTATAAGTATATATAGCAATATATAAAATTTTAATCGGTGGAAACGGAGTTTTGAAGCCCTCCGAGTGGTTTAAAACCCATAGCGCTACACACTGTAAGATTTTTTACGATCTGAAGCTTTTTACTACTTTATCATATATTAATGAGCGTATATATATTAATAGCTTCTGGTTTCGCCTGGATTTCAAAATTTTTGGCCTTTGTAGCTTACTTTTATATATATATATACGTTTTAATTGCTTTTGCAGCCTGAATTGCTAATCCGTGACTTTTATCGCTTTAATATATATATATATACGATACGGATCTTAGGCTCACCCAATTAAAAGCTCACCCAACTCACCCCCCTTTAGCGACGGACCAGGCGATAGTTCGTCCGTCGCTATATAGACAGCCGTCGTCTATATGTTATCCATCGTTATATGTTATCCGTCGCTAAAAGCTAAGACGACGGTTGTATATATAGTGACGGACCAAACATTCGCCCAGTCCGTCGCTAAAGGGGGTGGAGTTGGGTGAGCTTTTAGTTCGGTGGGCTTAAGATAAGGACCGTATATATATATATATATATACTAACTTGTTTGACCTAGATTGCAAATCCGTGGCCTTTTCAGCTTTAATGTATATATATAACTAACTATATATATATATATATATATATATATATATATATTAACATTTCATTTAGTCATGTCTGGATTGTAAATCCGTGGCTTTTACTGCTTATATATATATATATATATACCTATATATTTATACTAACTTCGTTATCTTGGATTGCTAATCCGTGACTTTTTACCGCTTATTATATATATATATATATATATATATATATATATATATATATATATATATATATATATATATATATATATATATATACACTAACTCGTTTAACCTGGATTAGAAATCCGTGGCATTTTCAGCTTCAATATATATATTTACATTTCTCAGTTACGCATGAATTGGAAATCCGTGGCTCTTTACAGCTTTAATATATATATATATATATATATATATAAGTATATATATATTCTGTTAGAGTTTATGTTCTAGAGGCCAATTCTTTGATGTAATTGCTTAACATTTTTGATATTATATTTGATTGAATAAATGAATTATTTTATTATAGTTTTATTTACTGCGTTATATAAATGTTAACATAATAAAAATCCTTAGAATAGTGATACAAATTATATGGCTTCAAGTATGTGACTTGAACATGAGATCATATAATTACAATTAGTATCATTACTCTTAAATGTCCCTAGTCGAGTGTCATTGTTAATGGGACAACAATGATACATCAAGACTAGTATGTGGATTGACTGATGGCCAAATTTCATTGGCCATAAATATATGAGATATTGAGTTAATGCATAGGTATATGTTAGAGAACAATATACTGGACAGACCTACCATGAGAATTCTACGTGGAACATTATGCAAAGTGTCATAAGCAATTCTCATAGTGACAATGATGTAATGATCCTCCGACCGAAAATCACTATATTACTACACAGTAATTTATGTACTTTGATATCATAAAAAGTCACCTATAATAGGTGAACAATAAAGGTGATTATTGGGTACATCATGAATCTGTGAGGAATATGAGTGATCTAGATGGAATTTAACCCTCCTATATATTAGGTGTGATATCCATAGGCCTCTTGATTGAGTAGGACTATGAAATGCATAGCCATGCTCAAATAGTGATTTGTTTCATATAGTCTACTCATCGATCAAGAAAACTCAGATTAAATTATGAAGAGGATGACACATTCAATGCCTCGAGTTTAATCTAGGATGTCAAGGTTAAAAGGATTAAATTACATTGAAACATTAGTCACGAAAAGGTTGTATCAAATCACCGATCTTATTATTATTTGGGTAGCAGTGATGCATTACTAGATGCCGCTCACTGTTTATAATTTTATAATATGATTTTAAAATTATTGCCAATATAATAATAACCTATAGGGTCACACACTTAGAACGTAATTAAAAGGAAATTAATTTAAATTGTAAGGATTTAAATAGATCAATATGATTGATAGTATTTAAATTATGAATTTAAATTAATAGGATAATTTGTATATATATGTATATTAATTAAGTAAGACTTAATTAAGATATAAATATATATATATATATATATATATATATAAATTCGGATTTTATTTTTCTAATTGGATTAGGTTTTGGTTAATTCTTTTAACTGCTATATATATGATATATCAGCCATTTAGGGTATTATTGATTATAAACCCAAACCCTAGCCGCTCTTAGAGAGAGACTAGAGAGAAAAACTTCGAAAGTCCAGATCCTTAGCGGCTAGTACCGCAGCTTTCCTTGCTGCAGATCGTGTGACAATTAGCGGGACGTTCGTGTGGATACCGTAGAGGCGCAGTTCCTTTGGATTGCATTGAGGATTTGAAGCAGTTCCAGAATTTTCATCGTCTCCATTCAAGCTTGGATAATCTGTAAAACAAATCTAAACCTCTGATTTAATATATTTTTCGCATGGATCCTGTTTTAGGGTTTCAAAAAATGTTAATTTCCACTGCGTTTATGTGCCGAAATCCCTACATATTCTTTATTCAATGTGATTAAATATCTGTTTTAATTGTTCATTTGATATGAATTTGTTCTAACATAAATTTTGTTGACTAGATTCATCTAAATCTAGCCATTCTAATTTTCAACCGGTTCAAATGTTGTCAAACTGGAATCTTTGAGCTAGAATGGCTAAGATTTATTTAAATCTAGCTTTCTTTCTAGTTTTATAAATATTAAAGCGACTACGCTACCCTAGATCCGTATGTAGAGGAAATGGAAAGCTTTGGCTACGCGCATGCAAGGATTTAACTGATGAATCCTTTGTCTTGTGACGTCTAGATGTTAATCTGCATTTTATTTTAATTTCTCTACTGTGCAGGTTTTTTGATAATATTCTGTGAGCCTAGGAATCATGGGATCTATAATCAATTATATGGATCTATGATCAATTATATGGATCTATGATCAATCATATGGATCTAGATTCGATTTCCACGATGGACACCGTTGCACTGTAAATACAGCCTGCCTGTCGTTTTGTAAATATAAATTAGACGGACCTTAAAACGGTTATCCGGATTTAAGATCTCAGCCTAGTAAATATTGGTTTGTAGTGCTCGGGTCATTTTGATGGTTGTCATACCTAGAAGAAGCCCGACACTTGTATATATCTTATTTGGTCGAGGATGCTTCGCATCCCGACAATAAAATCAAAATCAGCCAAAGGCAGAATAAAGATAGAAGTATCAAAAGTCTTCATTTCCTATGTTAGCGAAAGGGTTTGAAAATCATCTTTCAAAACAACACTTTCATATCTTGTCTAAAAATGGATTTTTTTATCAAATCAAACCCTTCGTATATAGGTCCAACAAAGCACAACACTACTTTCAAATCAAGCACGTAGGCTTAATTACTGCAACCACACACACACACAACAAATAAAATAGCGAAATTAAAAAGACACGGTAACCGTGTTTCACGAAAGTCGGGGGTTGCCTAACACCTTCTCCTCCCTTAATCAAGCCCCCGAACTCTATGAATCTTGGTTTCCAAGGCCAAGTCAACAGAGTCCAATAATTGGGCCTACTTGCAAACTTTTCAAACAAAACTCGGTTGAGTTGACAACCATTTTAAATATACCAACTGGTGACTCTGTAAATCAAACTTTTTAATCGTCGACATTGTATGTCGGCCTTTTCCTAAAAAATTTACCCTTCAGACAAACAGATAAGACAAACAAGGGTAGAAACACATTAGGGAAAGGAAGATCCGCCAAGGACTTTTCATGACATCGACATGGATTATCTACCCCTGGCTGGTTTGAGAGGGGTGACCACATATCATCCACTGACTGTCATGGGACAGTTTGATCAGTTTCAGGATATTCACCACTTTGATGGGGCTTTGGATCAGTAATTATCAGCTTCATCTCTGTCAGCCGATGACTTGACCAGGATTTATGATTATTGGAATCGTTGCGAGGGGGCTGATTTTTTAACTAGTCATTCGAGTCGTTCTTTAGAGTACTCTGCATGGCTACAAGTAGACATTTCATCGGCTATAGTTGTTCACTCAGAGCTGACTATTGATTGTGATGAGGAGGAACTTATGGAGGACCCTGATTCTCCTACCGAGGATGAGTTATTTGCTGGTTTAACCGCAGCTTTGGTCAGTGACCCCCTAGAACTTATACTGCCGTGGATCCATCTCTTGTAGAGTCTTTAGCTTGGATGACCTTTGAGAGGGATCAGGCTAGAACACTAATATAAATAATACTTTCTGGCCATGATGCTGCTTTTGTTGAGAGGGATGATTCTCGAGCTACTCAGGACGCAACTTTTGTTGAGAGGGATGATGCTCAAGCTACTCGGGACACAACTTTTGTTGAGCGAGATGAGGCTCGAGCTACCCGGGATGCTTACATTACTGATAGTACTGCACTTAGATCCTACACATATAGCATTGTTGCATATATGAGTACATTGATAGATGATCACGGTAGCACTATTCAGATGGCTATGGATTTTCTAGCTCGCATGGAGACCTTAGGGTAGGAGCTCACAGATGCACCTCCATCTTCTGAGAGGGATGCCATATTGGACTTGTTATCCAGTTTATCTGCGGGTTTATAGACTAGCTTTCATTTTCCTGCATAGACTAGGTCAGCCATTTTTGTCACGTACAGGATACATTGTATATATTAAACAGTATTATATGGCAAAGAAATATATTTTGATTAACTTTCCTTTTGGATATGTTTTGTCATTGCTGAATGATTACCACTTTTTTCATGACTTGTTGTCTTGATGTATCATAAACTTTTCCAGGATGGAATGATATTCAGATGTCAGAGAGTATCTCAGAAGGGTCTGTTGATCAGGGAGGTTTGATAGTATTTAGGTTTTATATAAGGTTTGGTGTCTTGGGAATGGTTTTTAAAAGGTATTATTTTTTTCTTGAAGGTTAGACCGCACCATAAATGGCTGCCTACGTACTCTTGGGGTTGAGGGAGATCAGGTCATTTGTAGTTCAGACCTAGCCTGAACGGTTAATCGATGGATTTTTTATTTTTTGGTTTTTTCTTGGTTTGAGTAAATTTTTGGTTTTTCTTGGGTTGGTTTGATCGCACTATAGATGGTTGCCTACGTACTCCCGGGGATGAGGGATATCAGGTCATTCGTAGTTCAGACCTTTGTAGTAAAGACCTGGTTTGATTAAACAGGACCCGAATGATGGTTTGCAGGTGACTCAAACAAAGTACCTCTTCACGGTGTCTAAATTGATAAGTTGAGGGAATTCTTCCCCATCCATTTCTTGCAATCTGATGGCTCCTCTCAACACTTCTTTGACAATGAATTAGCCTTCCAAATTTGGGGAAAACTTTCATTTGGCTTCATCTTAATTGGCAAGGACTTTCTTCAATACCAAGTTATTCTCTTTGAATTGCTGGAGCCAGACTTTCTTGTTGTATGACCGAGCAATCCTTTGCTGATATAATTGCCCATGAAAAATGGTTGTAGCTCTTTTCTCATCTATCAGAGATAACTGGTGGTACCGTTCTTGGAACCACCGGTCTTCTGCCATCTAAACATCTATTAACAGCCTCAATAACTTCATTTTTACTTTGATGGGGAGTACTGCTTCCATGCCATATACTAATGAGTAGGGGGTAGCCCCAGTAGAAGTGCACATTGACGTTCTATAGGCTAGCAGAGTTAGAGGCAATAAGTCAGGCCATTAGCGGACATTTTTTGCATGATTTTCTTGATATTCTTGTTTGCTGCTTCGACATCACCTTTCATCTTGGGACGATAGATGACGGAATTAAGATGTTTGATCTGAAACTTGCTGTATAAATCATTCATCATTTGGTTGTTTAGATTCTTGGCATTGTCTGACATAATCACCTCTGGTTGTCCATATTGATAGATAATATTATTTCGAATGAAACCAATGATTACCTCTTTGGTGACCTTGGGAAATAAGGCAACCTCTACCCATTTGGTGAAGTAATCAATCATAGTGAAGATGGATCGATGACCATTGCTGGCTTTGGGTTCTATTGGCACAATAACGTTCATTCCCCATATGGAAAAGGGCCATGGCAAACTCATGCAGTGCAATTCGTTCGGAGGGGCGTGGATAACATTTCCATGGACTTGGCATTGATAACATCTTTTGACATGATCATCACAATCAGCTTTGAGAGAGATCCATTAATGCCCTATTCTTAATATCTTTTTGGCAAGTAAAGGACCGCTCATGTGCGGACCACACACTCCATCATGGACTTCATCGAGGAGTCTTTGGGCTTGATCTTTATCCAGGCATCTTAAAAGGCCTATTCCAACATCACTTTTATAAAGTGCGTCTCCGCTCAAATAGAATTTCATAGCCATCTTATGAATCCACTTCCTTTCAGCTTGACTTGCACCAGCGGGCGTAGATCCATCTCGCATATATTCTTTTATATCCTGGTACCAAGGCTGTTTGATAAGAGGTAGTTCATCTAATACTTGTCCAATGTAATTCCCATATACTGGGGCTTTTTGGCTTGCAAATTTGATGTCGAGAATTCCCATCCTATCAGATATGTGGATCAAGGAAGCCAATGTTGCTAATGCATCAACAAAGTCATTCCTACTACGAGGGATGTGTTTGAAAGTTATTTCTTGAAACTCCATAGCCGTCTTGATAACTTGACGATGATAGGGCATCAAATGCAATTCTTTGGTATGATACGCCCCTGTGGTTTATTTAATGACCAACTCGGAATCCCCAAAGACCAGTAACTATTTGATACCCATGGATTGGGCCAGTTTCAATCCCATTATATAGCCGTCATACTCAGTTGTGTTATTGGTGTTGACAAACTGTAGCTTGATGACCATAGGATACTGTTCTCCTACAATATATACAAGAACTGCCCCTGCTCTGACACCTTCCATGTTTACGGCTCTGTCAAAGTATAATTTCCAATATTGGACTGTATTTTCTCGAGGGAGTTGTTGAATCGTTATTATCCCATCATCCAGGAAATAACTTTCCAAGGTTTTGAAATTCCTTGATGGTGCTTCAGCTAATTGATCTGCAATTCCTTGACCTTTGATAGACTTTTGAGTAACGTAGATGATATCGAACTGTTGGAAGATCAACTACTATTTGGATAATCGACAATTCAATATGGGTTTGTTTAATACATAGTTCAGAGGATCCATGCAAGATATGAGATAGGTTGTGTGCCTATGAAGATAATTTTGTAACCTCATAGCGGCCCATGCTAACGTAAAATAGGTCTTTTCAATCAAAGTGTACTTTTGCTTGCCGCTACTGAATCTTTTGCTGAGGTAATAGATAACTCTTTCCTTGTTTCTATCATCCTTCTACCCCAACATGCAACCCATAGCATTGACAATGACTGACAGGTACATAAACATGGGAACCTCGTCTTTTGGGGTTACCAAGACTGGGGCTTCGATCAACTAATTCTTGATGGGAAGGAAGGCTTTTTGACAATCCTCACTCAACTTCATGGAGGAATTTTTACTTAACAGCTTAAAGAATGGTTCACACATTCTGGTGAGTTGAGAGATGAATATACTTATAAAATTGATTCTCCCCAGGAATCCCCTTATTTCCTTTTCTATTCGGGACACGGGCATCTTGGTGATTGCTTTAATTTTGGTGGGATCCAGTTCAATGCCTCTGTTGCTCACTAGAAATCCCAACAACTTGCCTGATTTGATACCAAAGGAACATTTGGCTGGATTTAGCTTTAAGTCATATTTGCGCAACCGGTTGAAAAGCTTTTTGAGATGGCTAATGTGGTCGTCTTCCTTCCGGGATTTGATGATGATATCATCCACATAGACCTCTATTTCTTTATGCATCATATCATGAAAAAGGGCCATCATGGCTCGCTGATAGGTGGCACATGCATTAATAAGGCCGAAAGATAATCATCTATAACAAAAGGTTCCCCAAGGAGTAATGAATGCTATTTTCTCCCTGTCCTCTTCGACAACCATGATCTGATGATACTCGGTGAAGCAGTCAACAAAAGAATACATGCCATACTACGTCGTGTTATTTATTAGTATATGGATAAAAGGTACTGGGAAGTTATCCTTGAGATAAGCTTTGTTCAAATCCCAGTAATCCACGCATACTCGTACCTTCCCTTTGGGCTTAGGCACATGTACTATATTGGATAGCCACTCAGAGTAGGTTGACACTATGATGATGCCGGCTTTAAATTGCTTGATAATTTCTTCTTTGACTTTCAGACTCCACTCAGGTTTCAGTCGCCTGAGCTTTTGCTTGACTGGCTTGAATCCCTCTTTAATGGGCAGTCAATGAATGACAATATCGATAGACAAACCAATCATGCCCTTATATGACCATGCAAACACATCCTGGAACTGAGTTAGGAGGCCAATTAGGTATTTTCTATGGTTTGGGGTAAGGTCCATACCTATCTGAATTTCTTTAGGGTTTTCTAAGGTTCTGATATTGACAATGATGGTTTGATCGAGGTTTGGTTTGGGTTTATCTTCAACCCATTCTTTGATCTCCTTGGGCACTTCATAGTGGTATATCTCCTCTTGATCAATCCCCATTAAGTCAAAGTACTGTTCTACATCAAAGTCGTAGTCACTATGAAAATTTGGCATCTCATCAACAAGACCAAACAAATCCAACTCTAGAGTTCTGAAAACTAAATGCTTTCACTTAATATATGAAACTGTTTGATCATATAAAGCATTAGAAAAAGCATGACAAAAAGTAACTGCTAGTGCTGCGCAATAAATATAAGTATGAAATAAAACCACGCTTCAAGGCAGATGGACTTTCTGCTCTTTTACCAGCTCCAACTGTCTAGAATCAAGTCCTCATTGACTAGGAGGATGAAGGGGTTGTTGTTGTCCATCTCCTCTTTGATGATGACTAAGATAACATTTTCATCAAGGTCAACATTCTTCTTTGGGACATTCCCTTCAGCTCTGTCCATGTAAGGGATCGTGAGTTGATCTTCTGCAGTATCATCATCTATGATATCATTGTTCATTCCCTTAGTATGCACCATAAATTATATCTTTGAAAATAGGTTTTGTCCTCCCCGTAGGAACCTTTCCTTCCCTTCTTTGCTTTCCTTATCAGGCTTCGGGACTTCTTTTTCAATGATCGGTTTAGCCTTAGGAATTAGCATACCGGTGACTACAACAGGAATTTTCCTTATAGGCTTCACAAATCTTGCATCAATAAGGTTTGGTAGTAGAATGGTAGAGGAAGGAATCGATAGATGCTTGTGCGGGTTCCGGTTGTTTGATCTAGAGGAATAGCCTAATTCAGCCTTCTTTGTCTGGCTAGGGATTTGAACTAGACTTCTAATTCCTTGTTGACTCTTCCCTAACCCTTTTTCAGGCCGACACCCAAGAATATCATGTCTTGACCAACCGACATTACGTCGGTGGAAATTTTTGGCTTTAAGGTTGGGGCCCCAATAGGTAGGTATTCAGTGTTGCTTACTTCAAGGGCTTGAAAACTGACATGCTCAATCCCCTTATCAAGACTGATCACAGGCATATCGCTTTGTATATGGACATGATATTCTAGTTCGATATCAACATTTATTCGATTGCCATTAATGATGTAATTGACTTGTTGATGAAGGGTGGACGGAACTGCTCCTGCCATATGGATCCACGATTTTCCCAACAGTAATTATATCATGTGGTAATGTTTAGTACTTGGAAGGATATGTAGAAAGTGTGGGGACCAATCTTCAATGGAAGTTTGATTTCCCCTACAGCCTCTCACCGAGATCCATCAAAGGCCCTTATGACTACATGACTAGTCCATATTCGATTTGGATTAATCTTCATTCTTTCCAATGTGTCATAGGGACAGATGTTCAGGGATGATCCTCCATCTATCAACACACCTCTAACTACGTATCCCGAGGACATAACTGCTATATGCATTGGCTTGCAATGACATGCAATGACCCGTACCTTATGTCGGTATGTCATCGTCAGTGAAAGATATCACATTGCTGTTGAAAATGTGCTCTATCAAGTGACAAAACTTTTTTGTATCTACCGTCTTTGGCAGATGTGCTTTTTCCAGAACTTTCAATAAGATCTTGAGATGATTTTCCGAAGATAAGACCAAATCCAGAATGGATAACTGTCGGGCTGCCTCTTTTAAACTTTGCACCACTTTGACATTATTAATCCCCATCTTGCTGAGGAATTCTTCAATTTTCTCCTCGGGCACTCTTCCCTTCGATTTGATGACTAACTCTATAACTCGTTGAGGTAGGTACAGCGGGTTTTCCTTTGATATAATTGTAGACACTCAAAATTTTACATTCATGTTACTAACCCTGCGGGAGGGTAAAATCATCTTTTTCCTTCCGATCACTACAACGAGATGTCAGCAGCCCCAGCGATAACCCCGGGATGTCAAGATCAACCCCGGGCACTACACGGGGATGTCAAGTCAAACCCCGACAACATTGGGATGTCAAGTGAAGCCCTGGTGAAAATATCGGGATGTCAAGCAGCCCCAACGATAACCCCAGGATATCAAGATCAACCCCGGTCACTACACCGGGATGTAAAGTCAAACCCCGGCAACACCGGATTGTCAAGTGAATCCCCGGTGATAATACCGGGATGTCAGCAGCCCCGACGACAATCCCGGGATGTCAAGCTCAACCCCGGTCACTACACCGGGATGTCAAGTCAAGCCCCGGTAACACCAGAATGTCAAGTGAAGTTCCGGTGACAATACCAGGATGTCAAACAGCCCCGACGACAACCACGGGATGTCAAGCTCAACCCCTATCACAACACCGGGATGTCAAGTGAAACCCCGACAACACCGAGATGTCAAGTGAAGCCCCAGGGACAATACCGGGATGTCAAGCAGCCCCGGAGACAACCCCGGGATGTCAAGCTCAACCCCAGTCACTACACCGGGATGTCAAGTTAAAACCCCGGCAACACCGGGATGTCAAGTGAAGCCCGAGTGACAACCCGAGAGATACAAGAGCCCCGACAACAGTACCAGGAGATCAATTCAACCTTCAGAGACAAACCCAAAGCATCACATCATCCCAAGAGATAACCTTGGGAAACCAAGTCAACCCTGTTGAAGCCGGGAAAAATCTGGTGTAGATTCCGCCTTTTCCTAAGTTTGTGTTTATTTGTTTTACCCTTTTCCATTCGCTATGTCTTTGGATTTATTTAAAGGGTGTGGTTTTAGGAAAGCGGTACCAACATAAGTGTCAACGACTTTAAAAAAGATTGAGTTTATTATTTTTATGATTGGACCGAATGAGACAGAGTCGCTAGTTGGTATGATTTAAATGGATGTACCAACTAATTCGAGTTTTAATAATTTTTGCAATATGGTCCAATGTGTGACTCCTAAAGATTGGTCTGAAACCCGAGATTCGTGGAATTCGGGGGCTAGGTTAAGCAGGGGGGAAGGTGTTAAGCACCCCCCGACTCTCGTGAAAATACGGTACCGCAACTTATTGATTTTTTGGGCATAAAGTGTGTGTGTGTGTGTATGTGTGTGTGTGTTTTATTTGAAAAAGGTTTATTCTAAGCCTCATAGTGAGTTATTTTGGAAGTAGTGCCGTTCCTCTTTTGTGCCTATGTACGAAGGGTTTGATTTAGCAAAAGTTTATTTTAGACAAAATATACATTTTATATGATATTTTGGGAAAACACAAGGTTTTCAAATCCTTCGCTCGAATAGTAATCAAGGATCTGTAATACTTCCACTATTGATTTTTAGTATAGGTACTTATTACGATAGTAGTGCTGTACCTCTTTAACCCTATGCACAAAGGATTTAATTTATATAAAAGTTCATTTTTAGAACACAATATATATCAATGATGTTTTGAAAATAAAATTTTCAATTCCTTCGTCATACAGGAATCGCAGTCCTTTGATACATCTATTTATGATCTAATGTCTATTCCCGACCCGCTTCATTATTATTGAAAGCCTTTTGTGGTTTTATTGGAAAACATTTTGATGATATGCATGTAAAAAGCGTCAAAAAGGGTCAGATCATCGTCGGGCATGTAAGCCATCTCGATGGAACCGAGCACCTACAATTAATGTTTTCACTATTACTGGATCTTGAATCTGACTTCTCGGGACTAACCCCTCGAGCTCATCTTCAAGATCCAAATATTACATATACAATGATATTTGCTTTATTTAAACATTACATCATAAAAACCGGTCCATCGTGGGAATAAAGTCGGGATCCATTTGGGGATCTCAACACCGGGATTCCTAGGCTCACATTATTTATATGGGAATACATATATACAATGTCCTCGGCTTTGATATTAGATGATTTCATCGGTTAAAATCACTGTTTCAAGCCATTTCGGACCTCTTTCGCCTCTAGATACAAATTTAGGGATACACGGGGTAACCGGGACCATTTAAAAGCCATAAATACGTAGATCTACCATGGATCTAAATCGATCTAGCACACGGGTTAAAGCTTCATGCGTAATAACCACTCAAAGGCTAGATTCGGCTTAGATCTAGGTAGATCTAGCGTTGGTACTCGATTTACAATGCAATAAGCACAATACAATAGATAGAAATGCAATATCTATCAACTACTACACAATATGCTTAAAACACAACAAGTTTAACTAGATTTAAACAATATATATCATCAATCTAGTATATTGAACAACATTTACAAAGAACGTAGCTAAAAAGTGCATTTTTTCACCTTGGGGGACGCGTGAACAATCGTTTTAACACCCGGGATCAACGTAGAATACTCCAAGGGCTCCAAGTTGATGCTAACCAAGATGAAATAGCTCCAAATTGGTGTATACAAGCTTAACCTGAGGGCTTCTCTCTCTAAAATATTTTTCTCTCTCTAAAACTATCTCTCTCTTTTTTTATAAATGAGCTAATGTTGGTGTTTTAATCTGCCCGATCCAGCCGCATAAATACATGAGTCTAGCCGCATGTATGGATGCGGCTGGGCCAGGTGGGGCTCACCATCTCGAAGTACATTTCTTTGGTCCCGGTTCGGAGGAAGTTGACCTACACAAATCGAACTTTCAGAAAGTCTGTGCGGAATGTGGCGGAATAGAATCGAGTCTATCTAAGTCAGGGTCCGGGAAGATAACGATGGTAGCTGAGATATATCTTTCAGTTCCAGATGGTAGTTAGATGGTTTATCTTTGATGGTATGCATTTCGAGGTTTGTTGAGTTGGTTTTCAGCGGACACTCTCTCAGCTTGGCGATCCTCATTCGGTTTGTGATATGTTCGGATGTCATTGGTCCTTTGAATCATTCACGGGGTTGTCTCCGGGATGACCTGATTCTTTTGCCCTACCTCGGGGTTGTCTCTTAAGTAAAATTAGGCTTTTGCTCTTCTGCAAGGATAGTACAAAGAAAGCTAAATTTTGAGTGTCTATAGATGTCCCTCTTTATCATGTTTATGCAATGTAATGGAGTGAACACGACAAAGATTACTAGACATGGAGAATGCATGACAAGGTATGTTTGATGATGCAATGTCATGTATAAAACATCTAATGATATGTGAAATTATAAAAGGATTACTCGCCCCTGCTGGGGAAGTTAAGGATTACGTCATCGGGGTTAAGCCGACACCTTCACTGGGTTGTAGCCAACAGATTACCTTTTTGGGGCTGAGCCGACATGCGTTTGAGTTATAGTCAATGAATTACCTTATCGGGGCTGAGCCGACCTACTTTGGTTTGTCCAACAGATTATAACATCTGGATTAAGCTGACGCCTTCACTGTTTTATGGCCAACGAATTACATTATCGGGGTTATTTCGATGCTTTCATAGTTCGTTGTCGGTGTATTACATCATCGGGGGTCGAGTCGATGCCTTCATTGGTTCCTTACTGGTGCATCACACCATCGGGGTTATGCAGATGTCTTTACTGGTTTGTTGCACATGGATTACACCATCAGGGTTATGCCGATGCCTTCACTGGTTTGTTGCCAACGGATTACATCATTGGGGTTATGACGATGCCTTCACTAGTTCATTGCTAACGGATTACACCATTGGTGTTATGCCGATGCCTTCACTGGTTCGTTGTTTGTGGATTACATCATCGGGGGGTTGAGCCGACGCCTTCACTGGTTTGTTGCCAACGGATTACATCATCGGGGGTCGAGCCGACGCCTTCACTGGTTCATTGCCGGTGGATTATGTGACACCCCCAAATTTGGGTTCTCTAACCCTAATTTGGTCGTTATGATTTAAAACAAATATCCATCTCTAAACAACACACAATAACTAAATGTGAAGTATAATAAACATATGTCGTTCATTCAAAAGGTGTTACTAGTCTCAAGATTCGATAACCTTAATACAAACATACAAACATACCCTAGAATAGTCATTAGGGTTCGTATTATATAACAGTAATATAATTAAACATAAAGATAAAGTCTGCTCCTTGCAAACTAATCCTACATCTTCCCTTTACCCTTGTCCTTCCCTGAAGTCTCAGGCTTAACTGTAATATAAGTCATGATATAGCAAGAATGAGCAACAAGTTTGCTCAGCAAATTTAAATACAACAATAAAGGATATATCATGATGAATATAAAATATCTGGAAATGAATTCAATAATATGAATATCAAAAGCAAGAATAATGATTGCTTTTAGAATAACTGATAGTCAAGTAGACTTCGAACTATAAAACTCCAATGGAATCAATAGCTGATTAACCATTTGGTTACTGGCTATAGAATAAGTACTTGAGGGGATCAGCCTCGCGTACGCCATGTATATGCATAACATTCAACTCTGCTATTTGTATCATTATACTAGATACTTGGGGTACTCACCTATTTATATAAGGGGTGTTCTTTCAGTCTAAAATCCTTACCATCAATTGGTTTGGAAAGCTTTTATAAAATTTCATACAATTGTCTTACCGAACAAGGGTTCAAACTCTATCTGACGCAGTTCAAGAATTATAGAACTTTAAATAATGTACAAGTCCAAGACTGTACGAACTCAAGTGCACCAAGTGCGAATATCAATAAGATCTATATGGAATAATTGCAAAGTAATTAAACCACCTAAAGCATACTTGGAAATAAGGTCTAGGCGTCAATAAAGAACTAGAAACACAATAATAACCTGCTCAATACAATATGAGAAGAATAGGAAACTTGCACAATAAAAAGAGAAGTTCAGAAACTTGCACAATATTCAAAGTTGTGTAAGATAGGGAACTTGCTTAAATATAACTTGAGTAAGATAGGGAACTTGCACAATCAAAGAGTAAAGTTTGGGAACTTACTCAAATATAACTTGAGAACGAGTTCAAGAAACTTGCCTGTTTGCTCAGCTACAAATAATTCTAGCTTTAATTAAGCTGCGTTGAAATGACCTAACATTAACAAGTCGGTCTCTTAATTAGTATTGTGTAAACCAGTATAAGTCTATACTTACAAGAATCTACTTATCATATAAGTTTATCGCGTAATTCATGTAAGTCAATCACTTTGACTGGGTCTATAAACAATTAACTCTGTCCTTGATTTAATAGTGCTAGAATATCTAGTTTCTATACATTAACATAGGTTTGAACATTTAGCATTTCAAGTAATCATGCTTCAAGAATATACTTTCAAGTTTGAATCCTAGCATGCTCACCCTATTCAATTCAAAATCATATGTCTTCATGCCGGTAATTCACATACCTTAAGTTAAAGAATTGCATATTACGAGGGTTAGCTACATAGTTATATTACCACATCACGGACTAACCATACTTAGTAAGCATGCTTGTGCGTATATTACTCATATATACTTAAATGACATAGGTTATGCCTTAGAAATTTATTTTCTATGAATATGCGTGCACATGCAAAATCCATTTATAAACAAATGAGGTCCATGTCAATATGTCTATAGGCATAATGAACTCTAATATACATGCTTGCATGATGAATAAGTAATCCACATCGTGATCGATGATATAATCTTTCATGTTCTAAGCTTTTCGTTGAAAAATCACACGAAGTCAATAAAGGCATCATAGTACATGTTACGTGTCTCGTGATCATAACTCACATGTCTTTGAACACATAACTAAGCCACATAAACGTTCTCATACGGTCAGAAATCTCAAGACAAAATTCTTGTTCAAGTTTACTTTGAAAGTCTTAAGTTTTTCTTTTGAAAACGTTTTAACTTATGATCAAGTATGCTAGTGTATGATTAACACTTTAAACATGCATTTCCTGTCAATACAAACCATACAATCATGTTTAAAATATCAAAATGTGCACATGTTACGTATGTGTCTAAGTTCAGAATCGAAACTATTAGTTTCATTTCAAAAACCTTAAGTGTTGAGTCAATCATGTGTACTAACATTGTTATACTAGTTCATACTACATGCATGTACTAAAATATACATATTAACCATGTCCATATGCTTGCCAAATAAGATATTACATGATAGCGTATAACAGTTCTGTAACAGAAAAATAAAAGTCTGGAACTGGTACCGGCGCAACTGTGCTGCTGGCCAGTTCAAAACTGGAGCAGCTGCGCAGAGCTCTGGCCAGAGGCAGACGCAGGCTGCTTCGGCAGTTCTGCTAACCCATCTCATAAAATTCTTACGAATTCAATTCTAGTCATGCTATAGTATAATTCTAATGGGATTATAAGCTAGTATAGCAATTAACAAACTTATTCTAATCACTTAATCAATCAATCCATGATCAATTTTAAGAATCAAGAATTTAGAAAATTTACAAAAAAATGAAAATGAAGTTATACCTCTGTTAAAGAAAGGGACTGAACTTGCTGCTATATTAACCCCTTCTCTACTCAAGAATGCTTATCACAGATATGTGTATATATATATGCTCTCAATTCTCACTTAAGGAAAAATCTTAGCAATGTTAACAATGAAGGAAGAATGTCATATATATATAGGCAAATGGATATCCAGACAACTCAATTACCTTCCAAATTAATTCAAAGGATTGCAAGAATGTATAATGGATAAGAAGAAGTTGGTGAGAGTTGGTGGATTCAATCCTGAATCCCACATCTCTTACAATCATGAGCTAGCTTGTGAGGAAATTGAGAAGAAGTTGAGTAGCATAGCAGCCATGTGGGTATACACGTGAAGAGGAAATTGTGGAATGGGCACTCAATGTTGGACAAACAAATGAACTTCAGCAACTTGCTAGTGTAGTATAACACTTAGGTTATATATGTAGACACATTCATTTTATATAGTTTGGGTTATGAATTATAAATGTAATTTCTCATTACAATGTATCAAGTATGGTACATATATATCAACATATACTTCATGTATATTTTAGTAACACCGAATATAATTCAATTAGGCATTAATATTACTTACTATCATAACTGTTATAATAATAATTATAATAACTTATTGAAAGAATTATCAATTAATAATGTTTATTGATATTAATATAAGGTAATAGGGTTTTCATTAAATTTTACCCACACACATCATGTCATTAATCTCACTATATAGTTTATAATGTATAGTCATATCAATGTGTCACCTTGTAATATATAGTTAACTACCATATACCAAAAGTTTACTTATCACATGTTTGTATAAAATAATTAATCAAGTAAATATAATCTTATTATATTTATTAATCCTTTGCTCATTAATATATTATTTATCCACAATAATAATTAATCAACACATTTAACTTTTTCACTATATTCAAGTAAATTGAATATTTAATTACTAACACTTCTATCAATTCTTTTGATATAAAAGTCTTAGGGCTAGCTCACTAATTTAAATAAACTATTAGTGACTCCCTTTAATAACATCCTAGCATTTAATCGCATAGGCTCAACTCACATAATCACATAACCACATAAGGTTTAAATATGCTCGCAAAACTAACTCATTAAAATTAAATCACATATATAATTAATAATGAAGTTTAAAATTCACGGTCATTACATCCCTCCCCCCTTTTAAAAATTCCATCCTCGGAATTGTATAAATAAGGTTACTCAAATAAAAATGGATAATTCGCTTTCATCTTCTCTTCTAGTTCCCATGTAGCTTTTTCGACTGCGTGATTCCTCCAAAGAATCTTAACGGAATGAATGATCTTATTTCTCAGCTTCTGTTCCTTCCTATCTAGTATCTGGACAGGAACTTCCTCGTACGATAAGTCTTCCTCGACTTGGATCGGTTCATAGGAGATAACGTGCTTGTAGTTTGGTTTATACGGCTGCAACATTGACACATGAAACACGTTCTGAATGTGCTCAAGTTCAGGAGGTAACGCTACCTCATACGCCACTTCACCGACTTGCCTTAGAATCTCGAACGGTCTTATGAACCTAGGGCTCAACTTACCCTTCTTCCCAAAACAAATCTTTCATTTCCAGGGAGATACTTTTAAGAATGCATAGCTTCCTAATTCAAAATCTCTCTTCTTGCGATGTAAGTCCATATACTTCTTCTGGCGATCTTGAGCTGCTACCAGTCGTGCTCTTATCACCTTGATGATCTCTACAGTCTGTTGCACCAATTCTGGTCCTAACAGTCGACGTTCACCTACTTCATCCTAGCATAAGGGCGTTCGGCATTTTCTCCCATATAGCGCTTCGTACGGTGGCATTCCAATACTAGCGTGATAATTATTGTTGTACGCGAACTCTACTAATGGAAGGTGATCCTCCCAACTACCCTTGAAGTCCATCATACAAGCTCGGAGCATGTCTTCAAGTGTTTGAATTGTTCTTTCGCTTTGCCCATCGGTCTGCGGATGATACGCGGTACTCATTCGTAGTTGTGTCCCCATTCTTTCTTGAAGACTCTTCCAGAAATTGGACGTGAATCACGGATCTCTATCTGATACAATAGATACTGGGACCCCATGTCTTGAGATAATTTCCTTGACATACAATTTGGCTAGCTGGTCCAAACTATACTTAATATTAATAGACAAAAAGTGAGCTAACTTAGTAAGTCGATCTACAATTACTCATATGGCGTCGTGCCCTTTTTGCGTTACCGGAAGTCCCACCACAAAGTCCATCGTGATGTGCTCCCATTCCCACTCTAGAATTTCTACTGGCTGTAATAACCCGCTTGGTCGTTGGTGCTCTGCCTTGACTCTCTAAAAAGTTAGACATCTGCTTACGCATTCCGCAACCTCTCTCTTCATGTTTGGCCACCAGAAGTGGTGACGCAAATCTTGGTACATTTTCGTGCTTCCTGGGTGTATCGAGTATCTCGTACTGTGTGCTTCTTGCAAAATCTCTTCTCTTAGTTCTGGTACTAATGGTACCCAAATTCATCCTTCGAATCTCAGCAGTCCAGTGCTATCAATCTAATATTTCAATTCACCACCTTCAGTCAATCACTTCTTGATGTTATCGCAATCTTCGTCCTTCTCTTATGCCTCTTTAACCTTATCTAATAAAGTCGGACTCGCTGTCACTGTAAATAATTTCTCGTTGATCTCTATCGGATACTTAACCTCCGAGTCTAGTCGTTCGAAATCCTTCACCAATTCCTCTTGAATGGTTAACTTCAATAACTTCTCTCTACCTTTTCTGCTCAAGGCATCTGCCACTATATTTGCTTTGCCTGGATGGTACAGAATCTCACAATTATAATCTTTGATCAATTCTAGTCATTGGCGCTGCCTTATGTTTAACTCCTTCTGCGTGAATATATACTTCAGACTCTTGTGATCAGTATATATCTCACACTTCTCGCCATACAAATAATGCCTCCAAATCTTCAAGGCAAAAACTACTTCTACTAACTCCAGGTCATGAGTCGGATAACCCTTCTAATAATCTTTTAATTTACGTGAAGCGTACGGAATGACCTTGCCGTGTTGCATTAGGACATAGCCAAGACCCTTGTGTGACGCATCACTATACACTACAAACCCTCCCGTGTTGTCCGATAAAGCCAACACAGGTGCTTGACTAAGCCTCTTCTTTAATTCTAGGAAACTCTCCTCACATTTCTCCGTCCAAACGAACTTTACCGTCATTCTTGTAAGATTGGTCAATGGCAATGATATCTTCAAAAAATCCTGAATGAATCTTCGATAGTATCCCGCTAATCCAAGGAAACTTCTGATCTATGTTGGCATCTTCGGCTGCTCCCAATTGATAACCGCTTCTACTTTTGCTGGATCCACCAAAACACCATTCTTGTCGATAACGTGCCCCAAAAACTGCACTCTCTGCAACTAAAACTCACACTTGGAGAATTTTGCATACAGCTTCTCCCTCCTTAATGTCTCCAACACTATCCTTAGATGCTCGGCGTGTTCTTCCTCCGTCTCTGAATACACCAGAATGTCATCGATGAATACGATAACGAACTTATCCAAATACTGCTTGAACACTCTGTTCATCAAGTCCATAAATGCTGCGGGTGCGTTTGTCAATCCGAATGACATTACAAGAAACTCAAAATGTCTATACCGAGTTCTGAATGCCGTCTTTGGAATGTCCTCTGACCTCACTTTCAATTGGTGATAACCGGTCCTTAAGACAATCTTTGAAAGTATTTCACCCCCTTCAACTGATCAAACAGATCGTCGATCTTGGGTAACGGGTACTTGTTCTTAATAGTGACCTTGTTCAACTCTCGGTAGTCGATACAAAGTCTTAACGACCTATCTTTCTTCTTCGCGAATAAGACTGGTGCTCCCCACGGTGTTACGCTCGGTCGAATGTATCCCTTATCTAACAATTCTTGTAATTGAGCCATCAGTTCTTTCATCTCTATCGGTGCCATACGATACGTCGCTTTGTATACCGGTGCTGTCCCAGGTGCCAAATCAATAACAAACTCTATCTCTCTATTCGTCGGCAATCCCAAAATCTCATCGAAAAAGACATCGACGAATTCCCTTACAATAGGTATCTGACCCAGTTCACCCTCGACTCGTCGAGTATCAACCACGTTAGCCAAATAACCTATACAACCCTTCCTAAGCAATCTCTGCGCTTGCATCATCATCAGACAATGAGATTGTCTCGGCGATTTACTACCATAAAATACCACCTTCGACTTATTCGGAGTCTTAAGGTGTACACACTTCTTCTTACAGTCGATAACTGCTCCGTGAATCGATAACCAATCCATTCCAAGGATTACATCGAACTCCCCCAAACGAATTGGTATCAAATCCACTTTGAGCTTAAATCCTTTCAAAACGGTATAACAGTTCCTATGAATATATTCTATGGGGATAATTTCCTTGTTTTCTACTTCTACGTTCATAGGGTGTTCTAATCTTTCACGGGGTAAGTCTAACTATTTAACAAATTCTTCGGAAATAAAAGAGCAGGTAGCACCCGAATCAAATAACACATAGGCATCTATATCGTTGATTGGGATGATAACTGACACCACGTCCTTGGACTCCACCGCATCCTGTACAATCATGTTGAACGTGCGTGCCGTTGGTCTATTGGCTTGACTGGCTGGCCCTCCATTGCTCAGCCTATTGTTGTTGTTGTTGCAATTATCGCTAGCTGCATCGCCCTTTCTCTTTGGGTAGTCCTTGATCTGGTGATCTGGGGCTCCACACGAGAAACATCCTCCTTTCTGCTTGTTTGGACACTGAGGAGCCATGTGCCCCGGTTGTCCACAATGATAACAAACACTCTTTCCCTTCATGCACTCCCCCGAGTGATTTCTCCCACAGTTGCTGCACTTCACACTTTTATTGGCCTCTCCCCCGGACTTGTTACCTCCAGAGGATTGGCTCTCCATCCATTTATGCTTGTTGGGGTTGTTGCCTCCGCTGCTTCCCCCTTTCTATCCTTCATGTCTGGTCTTCTTTTCTTGTTTCAATCGAGCAATGGCTTCATTGCCTCCTTCTGCAATGATAGCCCTTTCCAGTAGATCAGAGAAAGTCTTAATCTTCAACACAGCTACTGCTTTCTGTACCCATGGTTTCAATCCTAATTCGAACCTTTTTGCCTTCCTGGCCTCCGTGTCAACCTGATGTGAAGCGAATCGGGCTAACTCGTTAAATTTTGCCGTGTACTCTGCCACAGACATACTACCTTGTTTCAATTCCAGAAACTTAACTTCCATATCCTGTTGTGTATTCTCCGAGAAGTAATTATCAAGGAATAGCTCCTTAAATTTGTCCCAAGGAATAACTCCTTCTCTTGATCATCCCTTATTGGCTTTCCACCAATAGTTAGCTTCGCCCTTCATCATGAAAGTGGCAAAACTCGTTTTCTGTGCTTCGGCCACCCGTGTGACCTCAAACACTTTCTCCATCTCTTCTATCCAGGTTTGGGCTTCGACTGGGTATAAGTTCCCCAGAACTCCGGTGGTCCTACCAATTTAAAATCCTTGAAGCTAGCCAAGTGATGTCCTGGCTGCCCTGCTGGCTGGGGTCTGTTTTGCATTGCTTCTGTTAACAGGTCAACAAAGTTTTGCATTGGATCTGCATTTCCCCCTCCGTTGTTAACGGATCCTTCCTCCCTCTGGTTTCGTGGTAGTCTCCTAGGCGGCATGATCTGAGGAAATGAAGAAGACTTTAGGTTTTACGTGATATGCTATTCATGTTAGCATTAAGAAGTTAAGACGTCTATCAATCATATTTGATTTAAATAAACAACTTCAGTATCATAATATAACTCAATGGATCTCCTCAACCCATCACTTACATACTCTATTTGAGTTTTCTACTAAGGTTATAACCTAGGTTTCGCATTCCTAATGTTATAACCTACTTCTCTGATACTAACCTGTGACACCCCGAAATCCGGGTTCTCTAACCCCGATCCGGTCGTCACAATTCAATACAAATATCCACCTCTAAACAACATACAATAACTAAATGCGGAATATAATAAACATATATAATTCATTTAAAAGGTGTTACTAGTCCCAAGATTCGATAACCTTAATACAAACATACAAACATACCCTAGAATAGTCATTAGGGTTTATATTACATAACAGTAATTTAATTAAACATAAAGATAAAGTCTGCTCCTTGCAAACTAATCCTACATCTTTGTTTTACCCTTGTCCTTCCCTGAAGTCTCGGGCTTAACTGTAATATAAGTCATGATATAGCAAGAATGAGCAACAAGTTTGCTCAGCAAGTTTAAATACAACAATAAAGGATATATCATGATGAATATAAAATATCTGACAATGAATTCAACAATACGAATATCGGAAGCAAGAATAATGATTGCTTTTAGAATAACTGATAGTTAAGTAGACTTCTAACTATAAAACTCCAATAGAATCAACAGCTGATTGACCCTTTGGTTACTGACTACAGAATAAGTACTTGTGGGGATCAGCCTCGCGTACGCCATGTATATGCATAACATTCAACTCTGCTATTTGTATCTTTATACTAGATACTTGGGGTACTCCCCTATTTATATAAAGGGTGTTCTTTCAGTCTAAGAATCCTTACCATCAATTGGTTTGGATAGCTTTTATAAAGTTTCGTACAATTGTCTGACCGAACAAGGGTTCGGACTCTATCTGACGCGGTTCAAGAATTATAGAACTTTAAATAATGTATAAGTCCAAGACTGTACGAACTCAAGTGCACCAAGTGCGAATATCAATAAGATCGATGTGGAATAATTGCAAAGTAATTAAACCACCTAAAGCATACTTGGAAATAAGGTCCAAGCGTCAATAAATAACTAGCAAAACAATAATAACCTGCTCAATACAATATGAGAAGAATAGGAAACGTGCACAATAAAAAGTGAAGTTCAGCAACTTGCACAATATTTAAAGTTGTGTAAGATAGGGAACTTTCTTAAATATAACTTGAGTAAGATAGGGAACTTGCACAATCAAAGAGTGAAGTTCGGGAACTTACTCAAATATAACTTGAGAACGAGTTCAAGAAACTTGCCTGTTTGCTCAGCTACAAATAATTCTAGCTTTAATTAAACTGCGTTGAAATGACCTAACATTAACAAGTCGGTCTCTCAATTAGTATTGTGTAAACCAATATAAGTCTATACTTACAAGAATCTACTTATCATATAAGTTTATCGCGTAATTCAAGTAAGTCAATCACTTTGACTTGGTCTATAAACAATTAACTCTGTCCTTGAATTAATAGTGCTAGAATATCTAGTTTCTATACATCAACATAGGTTTGAACATTTAGCATTTCAAGTAATCATGCTTCAAGAATATACTTTCAAGTTTCAATCCTAGCATGCTCACCCTATTCAATTCAAAATCATATGTCTTCATGTCGGTAATTCACATACCTTAAGTTAATCAATTCCATGTTATGAGGGTTAGCTATATAGTTATATTACCACATCATGGACTAACCATACTTAGTAAGCATGCTTGAGCGTATATTACTCATATATACTTAAATCACATAGGTTATGCCTTAGAAATTTATTTTCTATGAATATGCGTGCACATGCGAAATCCATATATAAACAAATGAGGTCCATGTTAATATGTCTATAGGCATAATGAACCCTAATATACATGCTTGCATGATGAATACGTAATCCACATGGTGATCGATGATATAGTCTTTCACGTTCTAAGCTTTTCGTTGAAAAATCACACTAAGTCAATAAAGGCATCATAATACATGTTAAGTGTCTCATGATCATAACTCACATATCTTTGAACACATAACTAAGTCACATAAACGTTCTCATACGGTCAGAAATCTCAAGTTAAAATTATTGGTCAAGTTTACTTTGAAAGTCTTAAGTTTTTCTTTTGAAAACGTCTTAACTTACGATCAAGTATGCTAGTGTATGATTAACACTTTAAACATGCATTTCCTGTCAATACAAACTATATGATCATGTTTAAAATATCAGAATGTGTACATGTTACGTATGTGTCTAAGTTCACAATCGAAACTATAAGTTTCATTTCAAAAACATAAGTGTTGAGTCAATCATGTGTACTAACATTGTTATACTTGTTCACAATACATGGATGTACTAAAATATACATATTAACCATATCCATATGCTTGCCAAATAAGATATTACATGATAGCATATAATAGTTCTGTAACAGAAAAATAAAAGTCTGGAACTGGTACCGGCGCAGCTGTGCCGCTGGCCAGTTCAAAACTGGCGTAGCTGCGCAGGGCTCTGGCCAGAGGCAGACGCAGGCTGCTTCGGCAGTTCTGCTAACCCATCTCATAAAATTCTTACAAATTTAATTCTAGTCATGCTATAATATAAATCTAACGGGATTATAAGCTATCTTAGCAATTAACAAACATATTCCAATCACTTAATCAATTAATCCATGATTAATTTTAAGAATCAAGAATTTAGAAAATTTATAGAAAAATGAAAATGAAGTTATACCTCTGTTAAAGAAAGGGACTGAACTTGCTGCTATATTTACCCCTTCTCTACTCAAGAATGCTTATCACAGATATGTGTGTATATATATGCTCTCAATTCTCACTTAAGGCAAAATCTCAGCAATGTTAACAATGAAGGAAGAATGTCATATATATATATAAATGCAAATGGATATCCAGACAACTCAATTACTTTCCAAATTAATTCAAAGGATTGCAAGAATGTATAATGGATAAGAAGAAGTTGGTGTAAGTTGGTGGATTCAATCCTGAATCCCACATCTCTTACAATCATGAGCTAGCTTGTGAGGAAATTGAGAAGAAGTAGAGTAGCATAGCAGCCATGTGGGTATACACGTGAGGAGGAAATTGTGGAATGGGCACTCAATGTTGGACAAACAAATGAACTTCAGCAACTTGCTAGTGTAGTATAACACTTAGGTTATATATGTAGACACATTCATTTTATATAGTTTGGGTTATGTATTATAAATGTAATTTCTCGTTACAATGTATCAAGTATGGTACATATATATCAACATATACTTCATGTATATTTTATTAACACCGAATATAATTCAATTAGGCATTAATATTACTTACTATCATAATTGTTATAATAATAATTATAATAACTTATTGAAAGCATTATCAATTAATAATGTTTATTGATATTAATATAAGGTAATAGGGTATTCATTAAATTTTACCCACACACATTATGTCATTAATCTCATTAGATAGTTTATAATGTATAGTCATATCAATGTGTCAAATTATAATATATAGTTAACTATCATATATCAAAAGTTTACTTATCACATGTTTGTATAAAACAATTAATCAAGTAAATATAATCTTATTATATTTATTAATCCTTTGCTCATTAATATATTATTTATCCACAATAATAATTAATCAACACATTTAACTCTTTCACTATATTCAAGTAAATTGAATATTTAATTACTAACACTTCTATCAATTCTTTTGATATAAAAGTCTTAGGGTCACTAATTTAAATAAACTATTAGTGACTCCCTTTAATAACATCCTAGCATTTAATCGCATAGGCTCAACTCACATAATCACATAACCACATAAGGTTTAAATATGCTCGCAAAACTAACTCATTAAAATTAAATCACATATTTAATTAATAATGATGTTTAAAATTTACGGTCCTTACAGGTTACACCATCAAGGTTGTGCCGATGCCTTCACTGGTTTTTTTCCATTGGATTACACCATCGGGGTTGTGCCGATACCTTCACTGGTTTGTTGCCAATGTGTGACACCCCCAAATCCGGTATCTTAATTTACACAGGATTTGGTGTTCACTGTTCAAATATCATATGACTATCTACCCATAATATTAGAAATTCATTTATTAGATAAATAATCCATCTTCTTACATCATCTGAAATAATAATACATAATAAATCCCAGGTCATACTTAACCTTAAATCTATGTTGCGAAAACGTAAATAAATAAGCCTTAATCACACAAATAAGTCTTGAACTTTAATATTCTTCACATTAACACAAGTCTTCAACACTTGTTCTCTTTTTCTTTGTCCTTGCTACTAGAAGGTTCATCACTTCGTTCATTCTTAGCTGCAATGTTATTATGTAAGAGTGAGCACGAATTCCCGCAAGTATAAAAATATGACAGTAATAACATGCAAGTGAAATTAAAGAAATCTGAATAATAGAAAGCTCAACATTTGAATCAAGAATAATAATCGAGAGTCAAAATTACTTCTGAGGGTCATAAGACCTCGAACTATGTCCTAAGTTGTCAAGTATATTAACCGTTAAACCTTTACCAGTCATAAGGCTATGGACTTAACTTTGTACTTAGGGTGATCAGCCCTTCATACCGATACTGTGCACACTACCTCAACGCTTAAAGCATCATCAATTCCCCTTTAAAAGGGTTGTTCATCTTAGTTTGACATCAGAGTCCGCACCGAATAAAGTTTGGTTTGGATACTCAATACTAGTTCTGGAATTTAGAACGCTCATCAACTATGGACTAGTCGAATCATATAAGGGTTCGCTAGTCTTAAAGGATTCAACAACATAAGATATTCAATTTGAATAATAACTTCTCTAGGGTATACAATCTAATAGGTATTGTATACTGAAATGATACTTTTAAAAGAATTATGGCATCTTATATGAAATTTTGAACTTGAATAATCAAGGATAAATACTTTGCTCGATAAAGAATTTAGGTCTATAACTTGCTCAATTTAAAAGTAAGGTTTAGAAACTTGCTCAAATGTAAAGATTTGAGTTTAGGAAACTTGCTCAATTTAAAGAGTATAGTTAGGAAACTTGCCTCGTGCACACGCTATAATTATAACACACTTCTTTAATTACTCTTACCTATCAACACATTCACAATATTAATTAATCACAGGTTTGATATGTTTCTCGATTCACAACTGTGTTCTCCGAACTAATTATTAGATTTTTCAAATAATGGTTTACGTTGATTAATTAACTTATTAATTAATCGCATAATTTAAGTTATTAATCTTGTATTAACATCTTATCACATACATAACATGTCTTCATGTTTATTAGATTTAAAACACATTACTCAAAAATTCAACACTTAGAATTTTTTCAAAATTTCAAGGCGGGCGCGGCCGCGAGGCAATAACACTTGGGAACGGCGTGGCCGCGCGGATACGATTTCCCAGAATCTGGAGTTCGCGGATGAACACAGAAACTTGGCCATTTTCTCCCAATTAGTACCAATATACTGATTTATAATGTTACCCATGAAGTATAAACTTCATAGGAACATCACAAATTACTACTAACATGTTTCCAACATTTTAACTCTTGTAATTACACAAATTAAAACCATCAATTTCACTGTTCTTCATAAATTTTATAAAGTTTAATGAAAAACATAAAATTTCTCATTACGGATTCGTTACTACACCGAATCCACTCATTCCAATTCCATTTTCTTTGTTTTAACAAGCACAATCATATTCATTTGTCGATTTTAATACAAACGTATGATTCAAACATTAATTTAACCCATATGTGTTATTCTCACAATATTTATACTCTGTCTTTTCAAGAAACCCAATTCTGAACAAAATTATATTGTGTGATCAGTGTAAATCATATATTCATGATTCAACACATAATATTAATATATATGATTACATATATGATCATATCTTCGTTTAATTTTCCAAAATAATACTTAACAGAGAAATTTTGAACATACGTTAAATAAAACTCTGTGATTTTCCAAAAACCCAATTAAGGCCTAATTATACAATTTTGATCATTTTAAATCATTCATACCAAGTATAAAACATGATTTAAACACAGACCCACATAGATAAAGTCATATCATAACCCAATTATGAAACTCATTTTTTTACAGAACTTTAAAATACGTATATGAAAAACTTTGAGCAAAATATATTTTAAAAACTAAAAAGGAAGATTATCCTTAGTAGTGAAAATGAAACAATCACAGATAATATCAATGATCTCTTAATCTCTCAACTTTCCTTCTTCTCTCTCAATTTTCTCTGATATTTTTCTCTCTGAACTTTTTCTCTTAACTTTCTTTCTCTGACTTGAACAAATGAATACAAAATACGCCTAAAACACTAATATACGTATATATTATATCCGTTGAATTAAATAACTGCTAACTCCCACAAGGGCCTTGTTTGGCTAGCACCTTAACTCTTCTTTTCCATTTATTTTAATGAAACTCTTATAATATAGTTAATAGTCACACTACTAACTAACTAATTAATTTTATTTAAATCAATTAAATATAATATAATAACTTTACATTAATTCACATTGTCACATAATTAATAATTTTATTTATTAATTATGTCAATTCATTAATTCTTTTAATTAATTATTAAATTAATTAAAGTAACATTATGCCCATTTAATTAATGCATTTAATCAAATAAACTCAATTAATTAAATACTTTGAACTATTAAATTACTACATATTAATTTAATCAATGTAACACATATAATTAAATTAATCTACCAAAAATTCATGAATTAATTATTTAACTCAATAATTAAATGATTAAAAATATTTATTTATTTTAATAAATATTCAAATAACTTTACAAAATTCTCGTTCATTACATCTTCCCCCCCCCCCCTTAAAAGGACTATATCCTCAGAATCACGGTTCAATTAATAATTTTGTTCCGTCTTTCCCCCCTTAAAAAGATTCTGTCCCCAAAATCGCGTTCACAAATTTAATCAAATAAGTGTGGATAAGTCTTAATCATATTCTCTTCGAGTTCCCACGTAGCTTCTTTAGCGTTGTGGTTCCTCCAAATTACCTTAACAGAAGGTATTACTTTATTCATGAGAACTTGTTCTTTCCTGTCAATAATTTGAACAGGAACTTCTTCGTATGATAAGTCTTTCTCAAATTGTAGGGGTTCATATTCTATCACATATTTGTAATCGGGTTTATAAGGTTTTAATATTGACACGTGGAAGACGTTGTGGACATGCTCTAATGCCGGAGGTAAAGCTACCTCATAGGCTACTTCACCAATTCTTTGTAGTACCTCAAAGGGTCCAACGAACCTCGAGCTCAATTTTCCCTTCTTACCAAATATGATCTTTCCCTTCCAGGGACAGACCTTCAAAAATACAAAGCTACCCGATTCAAACTCTACATTCTTGGAGTGTGGATCGGCGTATTTCTTCTGCCTATCCTGATCCGCTACTAATCTTGTCCGAATTACTTTAACTATTTTTGCTGTTTGTTACACCAATTCTGGTCCTAGCAATTGTCTCTCGCCAACTTCATCCCAGTACAGTGGAGTTCTGCACTTTCTACCATACAACGCTTCATAAGGCGGTATACCAATACTAGCGTGGTAACTATTGTAATAACCGAATTCTACAAGCGATAAGTGATCGTCCCAATTGCCTTTGAAATCCATGATGCATGCTTTCCACATATCTTCTAATGTCTGGATCGTCCTTTCGCTTTGCCCGTCAATTTGAGGGTGATAAGCGGTACTCATTCTCAATTGTGTTCCCATACATTCTTGTAGTCGTTTCCAAAAATTAGATGTACAACGCGGATCGCGGTAAAAAACAATCGACACTGGCACCTCGTGCCTTAAAACAATCTCTTTCACGTATAACTTTACCAACTGTTCTAAGTTAAATCTGATTTTGATAGAAAAAAAGTGTGTGGATTTTGTTAGTCAGTCGACGATAACACATACTGGGTCGTAGCCTTTCTGGGTCGTCAGAAGACCAACAACAAAATCCATCGTAATATATTCCCATTTCCATTCTGGGATCTCTAAAGTTTGTAGCAAACCACTTGGTCTCTGATGTTCTGCCTTGACCCTTTGGCAAGTCAGACACTTGGCAACACAATCGGCAACGTCCCTCTTCATATTTGGCCACCAAAAGTGTTGTCGTAAATCCTGATACATCTTAGTACTTCCGGGATGAATGGAATACCTCAAACTATGAGCCTTGCTCAGAATGTCCTCCTTGATTTCTGGTATTGGCGGTACCTAAACTCTATTTTCAAACCTCAACAATCCTTCACTGTCCATTTTAAATCTAAGTTCAGTCCCTTCAGATATCTTTTTCTTTATATCCTTACATTTCGTATCCAGGATTTGAGCTTCCTTAACATTATCCAAGAGAGTTGTACCAGCTTGCATCTGGAACAGCTTCTCATCAGTCTCCATTGGACATCCTACTTCCAATTCCAGCTTTTCCATTGCTGAAATCAACTCTTCCTGTGCTGTCAGCATCATCAACTTCTCCCGACCCTTTTTGCTTTAGACGTCGGCTACAACATTCGCTTTCCCCGGGTGGTATAAAATATCACAATCATAGTCCTTTTTTAACTCCAGCCATCTTCTCTGACGTATATTCAAGTCTTTCTGTGTAAAAATATATTTTAGACTCTTGTGGTCTGTATATATTTCACACTTCTCCGCATACAGATAATGTCTCCAAATCTTCAAATCGAATACCACCGCAGCCAATTCTAGATCGTGGGTTGGATATCCTTCTCATAATCTTTCAACTGTCGTGACGCGTACGCAATGACTCTGCAGTTTTGCATAAGCACACAGTCTAGCCCTTTATGCGACGCATCACTATATACTACAAAGTTTCCTGTGTCATCCGAAAGGGACAACACAGGTGCTATACTCAATCTTTTCTTAAGTTCTTGAAAACTTTCCTCGCACTTCTCCGTTCAAACGAATTTCACAACTTTCCTAGTCAAATTCGTTAGCAGAGTGGCAATCTTGGAAAAATCCTAAATGAATCTTCTGTAATAACCTGCTAATCCAAGAAAACTTCTTACTTCCGACGGTGTTTTCGGCTGATCCCAATTCATCACTGCTTCGACTTTGGAGGGATCCACCGAAATTTCGTCCTTATCAATCACATGTCCGAGAAATTGCACCCTTTCAATCCAGAATTCACATTTTGAGAATTTGGCGTACAACTTCTCTCTTCTCAACACCTCCAATGTCAACTTAAAATGCTCAACATGCTCTTCTTTAGTCTTAGAATATAACAATATATCGTCAATAAAGACCCCAACAAATTTGTCCAAAAACTGCTTGAACACTCCATTCATTAGGCCCATAAATACTGCAGGCGCATTCGTTAGACCAAATGACATAACCAAAAATTTGTATTGACCATATCGTGTCCTGAATGCTGGCTTCGGGACATCTTCTGGCCTCACCTTCAGCTGATGATAACCACTATATGGTTTATCTTTGAGAAATATCTTGCTCCCTTTAATTGATCAAATAGATCATCAATCCTTGGTAACGGATACCTGTTCTTAATGGTAACCTTGTTCAGCTCTCTATAATCGGTGCAGAGCCGCATCATCCCATCCTTCTTCTTAATAAATAACACCTGCGTTCCCCACAGAGATACGCTCGGTTGAATATATTTCTTGTCCAGTAGCTCTTGTAGCTGAACCATCAATTCTTTTTTTTTCTACCGGAGCCATCCGTTACGGTGCTTTCGATATTGGATTCGTTCTTGGCACCAATCGATAACAAAATCTACTTCCTTGTCTGGCGGAAGTCCTGGAAGATCGTCTGGAAACACATCCATGAAGTCCCTTACGACTGGTATTTCCTCTAACTTTGGATTCTCTTTTTGACTATCGACTATATAGGCTAAATATCCCACACAGCCTTGTCATAATAACTTCCTGGCTTGGATCATCGTCAGATAACTCGCTTGTCTAGGCGACTAGCTGCCATAAAACACAACCTTTGACGGAGTCATAAGGTTAATACTTTTCTTCTGGCAATCAATTACAGCCCCATAATTGAATAGCCAATCCATTCCCAAGATAACGTCAAATTCCCCAAGTTTAATCGGGATAAGATCTACATTCATAACGTTACCCTTAATATCCACTCTACAGTTCTTGTGTATATACCTAACATGAATCACTTCCCTATTCACAATCTCGATGTTCATAGGGATTTCTAATTCGTCTTTTTGCAGTTCTAAGTTCTTTGCAAAGCTATCGGATATAAATGAATAAGTAACGCCCGAATCAAATAAAATATAAGCATTGACTTTATTGATCGGATTAATACCTGACGACACATCACGAGACTGCACAACATCCTGTACGGTCATGTTGAATGTCCATGCAGCTGGTCGGTTTGTTAAAGTTGGTCCGGTAATTGTAAGAGGATTTCCACTATTATTTCCCTTATTTCGACCTGACCCTGCCCCTCCAGATGCCTTCTTAGGACAGTCTCTAGCCAAGTGATCCTTTGACCTACACGTGTAGCAGGCGCCCTTATTAGGGTTAGGGCAGTTAGGTGCTATGTGGCCTTCCTGACCACAATTGTAGCAAACTCTTTTCCCTTTCATGCAGACTCCCAAGTGAGTCTTCCCACAGGTTGGGCATGGTTCTATCCTTTTCTTCTGACTCCCTTGCTGATTTACGGATGACGGGTTGTCATTCCACTTCCGTTTATGATTATTAGTTCCTCCCGTGTTACTGGCACTAGCCTTATTTTTACTTCACTTTCATTCTTCTTCTTCTTCTGATCCTGATTGTACTTGGTCATCACTTTGCTTCCACCTTCAGCGAGTATGGCCTTCTCCAGAACTCCAGCAAAAGTGTTCAATTAAAACATTGACACTTTGCTATACAACCAGGGTTTCAGTCCCTGCTCAAATCGCCTAGCCTTTTTTCGTCAGTATGCACCTGATATTGGGCAAACCTAGACAATTAAACTTTGCCACGTAGTCGAGTACAGACATATTTCCCTGTTTCAACTCCAGAAACTGCACCTCCATTTGATTCTGGGAGTTGGTCGGGAAGTACATCTCGAAAAACATTTCCTTAAACCTTTCCCAGGTTATTACACCTCCTACTCCCTGACCTTATTTGCCTGCCACCAATAGCTGGCTTCTGATTTTAACATGAATGTTGCATAGGCGGTCTTTTGGTCCTGCCTAACTCGGGCAACCTCAAAAACTTTCTCTATCTCTATAACCCAAGTCTGAGCGTCTACCGGGTTTGTGGAGCCTTTAAACTCCGGCGGTCCCACTGCCTTAAAATCTTTAAACGAAGTGTTCGGTGGAGCTTGAGGTTGATTGTTCATCGCTCCAGCTAACAGATTTACCAACTGCTGAACGGGGTTCGCATTACCATCATTGTTGTTATTGTTATTGGTTGACCTTTCTTGGGCTTGTCGACGATTTTGTCTCCTTCTTGGCGGCATATTTCTGTTAAAAATATACGCTTGTTAGATCTTTATTCAATCTTTTAAATACTTAAGACTTAACTTAAATATTTAACATAATCACTTTAACTCATAACATCTCAAATAAACTTTGATATTTTATTAAAATCAAAAGTTTAACATAGTACAATAGCATTTCTGCCATTTACATCAACTACCCAGAGATAAAGTATCTACAGGATTTAAAACATCATAAGATTCCTTTGTTTATAATCACATCGAAATTTATATTATTAACTATTAGTTAAGCATTCACATAATCATACTGTCTTATTACGGCCTGCTAAGACGTCGGACAGCTTTGCTACGCTCCTCCTCCATGATGCGGGACATAGTCCTGCGATCTAATATATACCCATGCAGTCCCTTGAACTGAATTGGATATCTCATAACTCGGTTATGGGCCTCATCAATTGCCCTCAGTAACGTGTAGCACGTCTCTACAACCTTAGCTCTCTTTGCACGCACCTCCTCCTCTGCCAGATCTGCACGTCGGGAATTGCTCACCCAAGCTTCCTCCACTATGGCGAGTCTTTCTGATTTCTCCTTCAATTCATTCTTCAACCTTTCTATCTCCTCCGACTTTTGCTCACTTTGGCCCCTCTCATGAACCAAATCCCACTCCACATGTCCAAGACGGTTGTGGAGTGTCTCAACCTCACCATCCTTCTACTCGATGGTAGGCCGTTGAGTGACTGTCTGCTCCCTCAACTCCTGAATCGTATCTAGTAACTCTATGTTACGAACATACAATAAATCGTACATATCAGCGCTGACAGAGTTCAATGGGAACTCTTCAAGGTCTTCCTCCTCCTCCTCATCGGCTGCCTTAGCCGGGATCTCAAACTCCTTAGGGTTCTCCTCTGAGTCAATCTCTGGGTCATGCTACCGACCAATGACCGTGATCAACGAAAATGGCTCTAGCTGTACTAACTGCTCCCAGGATGTATGTATGTCTCGGGGCTCCTTATCTCTAGTCTCTAGGGGTACAACATCCCTGGGCTGACTAGCTCTTCCAGTATCTGACATCCTGATAAAATAAATTTTAAGTCTTAGTTATTAAGTGATGCTAATCGATATTCTAACAGGTTTGAACACATACACATAGCACATAAGGAAGTTTTATTATCTTTCTTATAACTCAACAAGAGTTATCATTTCTATGTTCTCGAAGGCTACTATCCTAAGGTTTTCCCTTACCTAAGGTTCATAACCTACGGCTTTGATACCAACTTGTGACACCCCCAAATCCGGTATCTTAATTTTCACAAGATTTGGTGTTCACTGTTCAAATATCATATAACTATCTACCCATAATAATAGAAATTCATTTATTAGATAAATAATCCATCTTCTTACATCATCTGAAATAATAATACATAATAAATCTTAGGTCATACTTAACCTTAAATCTCTGTTGCGAAAACGTAAATAAATAAGTCTTAATCACACACATAAGTCTTGAACTTTAACATTCTCAAAATCAACACAAGTCTTCAACATTTGTAGCTTTTCCTTTGCCCTTGCTACTAAAAGGTTCATCACTTCATTCATTCTTAGCTGCAATGTTATTATGCCAAGTGAGCACGAATGCCCTCAAGTATAAAAATATGACAGTAATAATATGCAAGTGAAATTAAAGAAATCTGAATAACAGAAAGCTCAACTTTTGAATCAAGAATAATAATCAAGAGTCAAAATTACTTCTGAGGGTCATAAGACCTCGAACTATGTCCTAGGTTGTCAAGTATATTAACCTTTAAACCTTTAACAGTCATAAGACTATGGACTTAACTTCGTACTTAGGGAGATCAGCCCTTCACACCGATACTGTGCACACTACCTCAACACTTAAAACATCATCAATTCCCCTTTAAAAGGGTTGTTCATCTTAGTTTGACATCAGAGTCCGCACCAAATAAAGTTTGGTTTTGATACTCAATAGTAGTTCTAGAATTTAGAACGCTCATCAACTATGGACTAGTCAAATCATATAAGGGTTCGCTAGTCTTAAAGGATTCAACAACATAAGATATTCAATTTGAATAATAACTTCTCTAGGGTATACAATCTAATAGGTATTGTATACCGAAATGAAACTTTTAAAAGAATCATGACATCTCATATAAAATTCTGAACTTGAATAATCAAGGATAAATACTTTGCTCGATAAAGAATTTAGGTCTATAACTTGCTCAATTTAAAAGTAGGGTTTAGAAACTTGCTCAAATGTAAAGATTTGAGTTTAGAAAACTTGCTAAATTTAAAGAGTATAATTAGAAAACTTGCCTCGTGCACATGCTATAATTATAACTCACTTCTTTAATTACTCTTACCTATCAACACATTCAAAATATTAATTAATCACAGGTTCGATATGTTTATCGATTCATAACTGTGTTCTCCGAACTCATTATTAGGTTTTTCAAATAATGGTTTACGTTAATTAATTAACTTATTAATTAATCACATAATTTAAGTTATTAATCTTGTATTAACATCTTATCACATACATAACATGTCTTCATGTTTATTAGATTTAAAACACATTACTCAAAAATTCAACACTTAGATTTTTTTCAAAATTTCAAAGCGGGCGCGGGCGCGAGGCAATAACACTTGGGAACGGCGCAGCCACGCGGATACGATGTCCCAGAATTTGAAGTTCGCGAACAAACACAGAAACTTGGCCATTTTCTCCCAATTAATACCAATATACTGATTTATAATGTTTCCTATGAAGTATAAACTTCATAGGAACATCACAAATTACTACTAACATGTTTCCAACATTTTAACTCATGTAATTACACAAATTAAAACCATCAATTTCACTGTTCTTCATAAATTTTATAAAGTTTATTGAAAAACATAAAATTTCTCATTACGGATTCGTTACTACACTTAATCCACTCATTCCAATTCCATTTTCTTTGTTTTAACGTGCACAATCATATTCATTTGTCAATTTTAATACAAACGTATGATTCAAACATTAATTTAACCCATATAGGTTATTCTCACAACATTTATACTCTATCTTTTCAAGAAACCCAATTCTTAACAAAATTACATGGTGTGATCAGTGTAAATTATGTATTCATGATTCAACACATAATACTAACATATATGATTACATATATGATCATATCTTGGTTTATATTTTCCAAAATAATACTTAACAGAGAAATTTTGAACATACGTTAATTATACAATTTTGATCATTTTAAATCATTCATACCAAGTATAAAACATGATTTAAACACAGACCCACATAGATAAAGCCATATCATAACCCAATTATGAAACCCAATTTTTACATAACTTTAAAATACATATATGAAAAACTTTGACAAAATTATATTTTAAAAACTAAAAAGGAAGATTACCCTTAGTAGTGAAGATGAAACAATCACAGATAATATCAATGATCTCTCAATCTCTCAACTTTCCTTTTTCACTCTCAATTTTCTCTGATATTTTTCTCTCTGAACTTTTCCTCTTAACTTTCTTTCTCTGACTTGAACAAATGAAAACTAAAGACGCCTAACACACTAATATACGTATATATTATATCCGTTGAATTAAATAACTGCTAACTCCCACAAAGGCCTTGTTTGGCTAGCACCTTAACTCTTTTTTTCCATTTATTTTAATAAAATTCTTATATTATAGTTAATAGTCACACTACTAACTAACTAATTAATTTTATTTAAATCAATTAAATAAAATATAATAACTTTACATTAATTCACATTGTCACATAATTAATAATTTTATTTATTAATTATGTCAATTCATTAATTCTTTTAATTAATTAAAGTAACATTATGCCCATTTAATTAATGCATTTAATCAAATAAACTCAATTAATTAAATACTTTGAACTATTAAATTACTACACATTAATGTAATCAATGTAGAACATATAAATAAATTAATCTACCAAAAATTCATGAATTAATTATTTAACTCAATAATTAAATCATTAAAAATATATATTTATTTCAATAAATATTCAAATAACTTTACAAAATTCTCGTTCGTCACATCTTTTCCCCTTAAAAGGATTCTGTCCTCAGAATCACGGTTCGATTAATAATTTCTTTCTGTCTTTCCCCCCTTAAAAAGATTTTGTCCCCAGAATCACGTTCACCAATTTAAACAAATAAGTGTGGATAAGTCTTCATCATATTCTCTTCGAGTTCCCACGTAGCTTCATCAGCGTTGTGGTTCCTCCAAATTACCTTAACATAAGGTATTACTTTATTCCTAAGAACTTGTTCTTTCCTGTCAATAATTTGAACATGAACTTCTTCGTATGATAAGTCTTTCTCAAATTGTAGGGGTTCATATTCTATCACATGTTTGTAATCGGGTTTATAAGGTCTTAATATTGACATGTGGAAGATGTTGTGGACATGCTCTAATGCCGAAGGTAAAGCTACCTCATAGGCTACTTCTCCAATTCTTCGTAGTACCTCAAAGGGTCCAATGAACCTCGGCTCAATTTTCCCTTCTTACCAAATCTGATCTTTCCGGCGTATTTCTTATGCCTATCCTGAGCCGCTACTAATCTTGTCCGAATTAGTTTAACTATTTCTATTATTTATCTTACCAATTCTGGTCCTAGCAATTGCCTCATGCCAACTTCATCCCAGTACAATGGAGTTCTGCATTTTCTACCATACAACGCTTCGTAAGGCGGCATACCAATACTAGTTTGGTAACTATTATTATAACCAAATTCTACAAGCGGTAAGTGATCGTCCCAATTACCTTTGAAAACCATGATGCATGCTCTCAGCATATCCTCTAATGTCTGGATCATTTTTTCGCTTTGCCAGTCAGTTTGAGGGTGATGAGCGGTACTAATTCTCAATTGTGTTCCCATGCATTCTTGTAGTCGTTTCTAGAAATTAGATGTACAGCGCGGATCGCGGTCAGAAACAATCAACACTGGCACCCCGTGCCTTGAAACAATCTCTTTCATGTATAGCTTTGCCAACTGTTTTAAGTTAAATCTGATTTTGCTCGGAAGAAAGTGTGCAAATTTTGTTAGTTGGTCGACGAGAACCCATACTGCGTCGTAGCCTTTCTGGGTCGTCGGAAGGCCAACAACAAAATCCATCGTAATATATTCCCATTTCCATTCTGGGATCTCCAAAGGTTGTAGCAAACCACTTGGTCTCTGATGTTTTGCCTTGACCCTTTGGCAAGTCAGACACTTGGCAACACAATCGGTATCGTCCCTCTTCATATTTGGCCACTAAAATTATTATCGTAAATCCTGATACATCTTAGTACTTCCGGGATGAATGGAATACCTCGAACTATGAGCCTCGCTCAGAATGTCCTCCTTGATTTTTGGTATTGACAGTAGCCAAACTCTATTTTCAAACCTCAACAATCCTTCACTGTCCATTTTAAATCTAAGTTCAGTCCCTTCAGATATCTTTTTCTTTACTTCCTTACATTCCGTATCAAGGATTTGAGCTTCCGTAACCTTATCCAAGAGAGTTGTACCAACTTGTATCTGGAACAGCTTCTCATCAGTCTCCATTGGACATCCTACTTCCAATTCCAGCTTTTCCATTGCTGAAATCAACTCTTCTTGTGCTGTCTGCATCATCAACTTCTCCCGACCCTTTCTGCTTAAGGCGTCGGCTACAACATTCGCTTTCCCCAGGTGGTATAAAATATCACAATTATAGTCCTTTATTAACTCCAGCCATCTTCTCTGACGCATATTCAAGTCTTTCAATGTAAAAATATATTTTAGACTCTTGTGGACTGTATACATTTCACACTTCTCCCCATAGAGATAGTGTCTCCAAATCTTCAAATCGAATACCACCGCAGCCAATTCTAGATCATGGGTTGGATATCCCTTCTCATAATCTTTCAACTATTGTGACGCGTATGCAATGACTCTGCAGTTTTGCATAAGCACACGGCCTGGCCCTTTATGCGACGCATCACTATATACTAAAAAGTTTCTTGTGTCATCCAGAAGGGACAACATAGGTGCTGTACTCAATCTTTTCTTAAGTTCTTGAAAACATTCCTCGCACTTCTCCGTCCAAATGAATTTCACAACTTTCCTAGTCAAATTCGTTAGCAGAGTGGCAATCTTGGAAAAATCCTAAATGAATCTTCTGTAATAACCTGCTAATCCAAGAAAACTTCTTACTTCCGATGGTGTTTTTGGCTGATCCCAATTCATCACTGCTTCGACTTTGGGGGGATCCAACGAAATTCCGTCCTTATCAATCACATGTCCGAGAAATTGCACCCTTTCAATCCAGAATTCACATTTTGAGAATTTGGCGTACAACTTCTCTCTTCTCAACACCTCCAATGTCAACTTCAAATGCTCAACATGCTCTTCTTTGGTCTTAGAATATACCAATATATCGTCAATAAAGACCATCACAAATTTGTCCAAAAACAGCTTGAACACTCCATTCATTAGGCCTATAAATGTTGTAGGTGCATTCGTTAGACCAAATGACATAACCAAAAATTCGTAGTGACCATATCATGTCCTGAATGTTGTCTTCAGGACATCTTCTGGCCTCACCTTCAGCTGATGATAACCACTTCTAAGGTCTATCTTTGAGAAATATCTTGCTCCTTTTAATTGATCAAACAGATCATCAATCCTTGGTAACGGATACCTGTTCTTAATGGTAACCTTGTTCAGCTCTCTATAATCGATGTAGAGCCGCATCGTCCCATCCTTCTTCTTAACAAATAACACCGGTGCTCCCCATGGAGATACGCTCGGTTGAATATATTTCTTGTCCAGTAGCTCTTGTAGTTGAACCATCAATTCTTTCATTTCTACCGAAGCCATCCGGTACGGTGCTTTCGATATTGGAGTCGTTCCTGGCACCAAATCGATAATGAAATCTACTTCCCTGTCAGGCGAAAGTCCTGGCAGATCGTCTAGAAACACATCCACGAAGTCCCTTACGACTGGTATTTCCTCTAACTTTGGATTCTCTTTTTGACTATCTGCTATGTAGGCTAAATATCCCACACAGCCTTGTCTTAATAACTTCCTGGCTTGCATCATCGTCAGATAACTCACTTGTTTAGGCGACTTGCTGCCATAAAACACAACCTTTGACGAAGTCATAAGGTTAATACTTTTCTTCTGGTAATCAATTACAGCCCGATAATTGAATAGCCAATCCATTCCCATGATAACGTCAAATTCCCCAAGTTTAATCGGGATAAGATCTACATTCATAACGTTACCCTTAATATCCACTCTACAGTTCTTGTGTATATACCTAACATGAATCACTTCCCTATTCACAATCTCGATGTTCATATGGATTTCTAATTCGTTTTTATGCAGTTCTAAGTTCTTTGCAAAGTCATCGGATATAAATGAACAAGTAGCATCCGAATTAAATAAAATATAATCATTAAATTTATTGATCGAAATGATACCTGACACCGCATCACGAGACTGCATAACATCCTGTACGGTCATGTTAAATGTCCTTGCAGTTGGTCGGCTTTTCGAAGTCGGTCCGGTAATTATAAGAGGATTTCCACTATTATTTCCCTTATTTCCACCTGACCCTGCCCCTCTAGATGCCTTCTTGGGACAGTCTCTAGCCAAGTGATCCTTTGACCCACACGTGTAGCAGGCGCCCTTATTAGGGTTAGGGCAGTTAAGTGCTATGTGGCCATCCTGACCACAATTGTAGCAAACTCTTTTCCCTTTTATGCAGACTCCCAAGTGAGTCTTCCCATACGTTGGGCATGGTTCTATCCTTTTCTTCTGACTCCCTTGCTGATTTACGGACAACGGGTTGTCATTCCACTTTCGTTTATGATTATTGGTTACTCCCGTGTTACTGCCACTAGCCTTATTATTTCCTTCACTTTCATTCTTCTTCTTTTTCTGATCCTGATTGTACTTCGTCATCGCTTCGCTTCCACCTTCAGCGAGGATGGCCTTCTCCAGAACTCCAGCAGAAGTGTTCAATTGAAACATTGACACTTTGCTATACAACCAGGGTTTCCGTCCCTGCTCAAATCGTCTAGCCTTTCTTTCGTCAGTATGCACCTGATATTGGGCAAACCAAGCCAATTCGTTAAACTTTGCCGCTTAGTCGGGCACATATATATTTCCCTATTTTAACTCTAGAAACTACACCTCCATTTGATTCTGGAAGCTGGTCGGGAAGTACAGCTCAAAAAACATTTCCTTAAACCTTTCCCAGGTTATTACACCTTCTCCTCTCCTGACTTTATTTGCCTGCCACTAGTAATTGTCTTCTGATTTTAACATAAATGTTGCGTAGGCGGTCTTTTGGTCCTCCCTAACTCGGGCAACCTCAAAAACTTTCTCTATCTCCAAAACCCAAGTCTGAGCATCTACCGGGTTTGTGGAGCCTTTAAACTCCGGTGGTCCCACTGCCTTAAAATCTTTAAACGAAGTGTTCGGTGGAGTTGTTATTCATCGCTCCAGCTAACAGATTTACCAACTGCTGAATGGGTTTTGCATTGCCATTATTGTTGTTATTGCTATTGGTTGACCCTTCTTGGGCTTGTCGACGATTTTGTCTCCTTCTTGGCGGTATATTTCTGTTAAAAATATACACTTGTTAGATCTTTATTCAATCTTTTAAATACTTAAGACTTAACTCAAATATTAAACATAATCACTTTAACTCATAACATCTTAAATAAACTTTGATATTTTATTAAAATCAAAAGTTTAATATAGTACAATAGCATTTCTGCCATTTATATAAACTATCCCAAGAAAAATTATCTACAGGATTTAAAACATCATAAGATTCCTTTGTTTATAATCACATCGGAATTTACATTATTAACGATTGACGGAGCCCGTTCTGCGTCCTCCCGGTGATGACCACCCTCATTTGGACGAGGAGGATATTTTTGAGCCTGAGGTTCCGCCTCAGCCCACTGTTGTGCCATGATTTCTTTCTGGCATTCAGGTAGCTGTCCCTTATTTGTTGGGTACGGATCTGAGTCGTCATCCCTCTATTCACGAGGTACATGATCTTTACATTAATTGGTATTCCTTTCTTTTCTCTATCAACAACTAGTTTTCTTAACCTTAAGGTCGTGCATGTTCCAGAGTTTACCCAGCCAAGGGGTAACTGGTTCAGCATATGCTCTTTGTATCATTGCTACATCCAGAGTATCGGGCGGTAGTGGATTCTTAGGGATTTGAGGCTTTCTTCACCAATGTTCCCCGTCGCTGCCCCTGGGGCTATTTGCGAGCTTTGTCAGAGCGATGGTTTCATCAGAGTTAGTCTCTCCATCTGCTAGACCGCGAGGTTGTGATGACACCCATGGATTGGAGATACATCACCGGCCTGGAGTTTACTGGGGACAAAGTGCCCCTGGAGACGAGTATCACTTCGACCACGGACAGAGTGCCCCTGGAGTTTACTGGGGACAGAGTGCCCCTGGACAAAGTGCTCCTTTTCTGCATTTGCACAGCCTGGATCGTCGATCCGGGGCTTTTAATCGCTTTTATGTATATATATATATATATTTATTAATTTGCTCGGCCTGGGTCGCTAACTCGTGGCCTTTTGACTTTATTATGTAAATATTTGTCTATATATGTACTAATTTTCAATTCTATCAAGCCCGAACTGCAAATCCGTGGCAGTTACTACTTTTATATATATATATATATATATATATATATATATATATATATATATTTTCTGACTTCATTTGGCTCGGATTGCTAATTTGTGGCATTTATTGCTTTAATATATATATACTAACTGTACATATTAACATTTTTTTTCAGTTTGGCATGGATTGGAAATTCGAAGCCTTTTTACCGCTTTTATAAATATATATATATATATATATATATATATATATATATATATATATATATATATATTTACATTCTAATTGAGATTTACATTCTAATTGAGATATATATTTACATTCTAGTTGAGCTTAGAGAAATTCGTGTCTCTTTACCGCTTTTATACATATATATATATATATATATATATATATATATATATTTATATTTTGTCGAGCCTGAATCATTTCGTGGCTCTTTACAGCTTTGCTATATATATATTTACAATCTGTCAAGCCTGGATTATTCTGTGGCTATTTTACAGCTTTTATAAATATATATATATATATATATATATATATATATATATATATATATTTACTTTTTTGTCAAGCCTGGATTATTCCGTGGCTCTTTTACAGCTTTTACAAATATATATATATATATATATATATATATATTTACATTTCTGTCCGGGCCTGGGATTGCAAATCTGTCGTCCTTCACAGCTTTATATATATATATGTTTACATTTTCTGTCCGGGCCTGAGATTGGAAATTCGTCGCCCTTTACAGCTTTTATATATATATAATTATAATTATATATATATATATATATATATTCTTTATTCATTGTGATTAAATATCTGTTTCAATTATTCATTTGATATGAATTTGTTTTAATACAAATTTGGTGGTGTAGATTTATTTGAATCTAGCCCTTTCTATCTTTCAAATGTTTCAAAATAGGTCCAATTGGAACCGGGAAGCTAGAATGACTAAGATTTATTTAAATCCAGCTTTCTTTCTAGTTTTGTTAAATATGAAAGAAACCTCGCGACCCTCAGATCTCTATCTAGTGGGAACGAGAAGCTTTGGCTACGCGCATGCCAGGATTTGACAGATGAATCCTTGTTTGTTACAACGTCTGGATATAAATATACATTTTCTGCAAATATCTGTGAGGTGTAGGTTTTCTTGGCCTCCTTCTATGAGCCTAAGAATAGTGGGATTCATGATCAAACTGATCAGAATCTGATTCCCACGATGGACAAACTCCACATTACAAATGTACCTTGCCAGTTTTTCTTTAAAAATTGTACATCCGAAAAACCTTAAAACGGTTATCCGGATTTAAGGTTATCCGTGTTTAAGGTGTCAAACATAATGAAATAATGATTTGTCGTGCTAAAGTCACTCTGATGGCTGCCATGCCCACGCAAAAACCGGAACTTGTCTATATTTTGTGGTCGAGGATTCTTCGCAGCCCGACAATCACCATCCAAATCGAGCCAAAGGCTAAAATGGAAGTATCAACATGCTTCAATTCCTACGCGAGCGTAAGGGTTTGAAAACCAACCTTTTCAAAACATCATTTTCATATCTTGTCTAAAAAGAACTTTTGCAAATCAAATCAAACCCTTCGTATATAGGTTTAACGAAGTATGACAATACTTTCAAAACAAACAAACGTAGGCCCAATTTCTTCCAGCATCCATACACACATTGCAAATAAAAAGGAAAATATTGAAAAAATGTGGTACCGTGTTTCACGGGAGTTGGGGGGTGCCTAACACCTTCCCCCTATTTAAAAAGCCCCCGAACATTAAAATCTTGGTTTCAAGATCAAGTTTCGACAATATCAAGTAATTGGGCCTACTTGCAAACAAAACTTGATTGAGTTGGTACAACCATTTTAAAATCTACCAACTGGCGACTCTGTAAACCGCTCAAATCGTTGACATGATACATGTTGGCCTTTTTCTAAAAAACCTTTTTCACCCTTCATAAAACAGGCAAGGAAATAAGGGAAAAAAACAAAAGACTTAGGAAGAGAGAAAGTTCGAGTCCAAAGCTGACCGGATTTTTTCCGATGTCGACAGGTGGCGACTCTGATGGGGATTGCAGAGGGCTTAGGCCGCGTTCAAATCTTTTCAAAATTTCCTTTCATATCTACGTGTGTGTGGATGCTGCATTTTACATTGAATGGATGTGCATGAATGCTTTACTACTTTATATTAGTTCTTCGCACAATGTCATCATTTCATACGGTGAGAAACGATGTATGTGAATGAATGTTGTGTGATTCCTCCACCATGAGGCGAACCCGTCGGTGTTTGATTACTGGACTCAAAGGAGAGTAATCCTGCGAGGCTCAGGAAAGGCACCACTCAGATCCGCTCCAATTGAAAGATCGGATTAATTTCCCCTCTAGTAGATTGCGATAATCTGGGGACCTTCATGCCGAATAGCCGTGAGAATAGCCTAAGATAGGTCAGCCTTTGATTAACCAAATCCGAATGGCAGCTTCCTCATGCCTTCCTCTTTCAATTAAAATGTCAATCTTCCAATTCCTATGTAAATTTCAAGATTCAATGTAAATATACATATCTTGTAAATCCTATCATACTATCATGTCATCAAAACAACTGACCTTTGTTTTACAAGATAAGATTAAAAAACCTTAAAAATAAACACATCATGGCATGCATCCTTTTGATATATACACATCAGAATTAACATACCTATGCTTATTGTAGGTAAAAATTGGTCCAGTCACCTGGTCAAAATCTAAGAAAGCACTAAGTCCATCTCCATATATGGCTTCAAGTGCTCAACCAGAATCCACCCCTATTTCTAGGGAAGAGTTTGAAAGACTAAAAAACTAGATAGTCAAATTGGCTATTTTCTTAATAGAACAAAGCAAAGGCCTTCAAAGGAAACAAACAAACAGGTCATACAGAACCATCTACACCCGGTGGCAGTCAAGAGACTGGAAAGAAAGACACTCAGATTTCTGAACCCCAGAACTAGGATATGACCAACAAAACCCCTGAAATCATTAACCTCGCCAAAGAGCAGGAAGCTGGTGATATTCTGAAAAAGTTCCAACAAATGGAAGAAACCATTCAGTCCATCAAAGGGACTGGGGCATTTGGGAGTGTCAATTATTCAGACTTACGTATATTCCCAGGGGCTCGTTATCTAGAAAAATTTCAAGTCCTTGATTTTGAGAAATATGATGGATTAGGAGATCCCTACACCCATTTGAAGGTATTCATTGGAGAGCTCGGATCCTATGTAGAGGACGAAAAGTTCAGAATGCAATTATTCCAGAAGAGTTTGATCGGAGAGGCTAGGGCTTGGTATGCCCGACTGGACAATTCAAAGATTCACAGCTGGGAAGAGTTAGCACATGCCTTCCTCAATCAATATAGCTTTTAATCCCAAATGACTCCAGACAGATATCAAATCACCAAAGTCAAAAAGCAAAACACCGAGTCATTCAGAGAATATGCCCAACGATGGAAGCGGGTGGCAGCACAAGTCACCCCACCTATGACTGAGTCTGAGATAGTCATGACCTTCATCGACATTCAAGAAGCTCCGTATTACGAAAGAGTCCTAGCAGGCATAGGAAAACCATTCTCGGAGATGATCAAGCATGGAGAAATGGCTGAAATGGGGCTGAAATCTGGGAGGATAAAAGATCTTACCGCCTTGAAAGCTGTTGCCAAGCATATCCAATCTGGAAGTTATGGGAGTAATCCCCGGAGAGCACACAAGAAGAAAGAAGAAGAAGTGTCTTTAGTACTACAAGGAAAGAATCAGAGGGGCGATTCGAGCAGTATGCCCATTCAATGGAGGAACTATTCCTCTTTTCAAGCTCTAGCCCAACCTTCTAATCCTCCATTTCAGAAAACTATGGAGTCCAGACGTCGGAGAACGTTCACCCCTTTAAGGGATTCATTAGAAAACGTGCTGAAATTGTTGACGGCACAGAAGAAGATTGTTCAACTCCTTCCACCAACCAGTACCGGTGGACGAAATTTCAACCCAAGCAAAAAGTGTGCATACCATTCCGGATCCCCGGGCCATGATACACATGACTGTTGGTCTCTCAAGCACAAAATCCAAGACTTGATATACAACGAAGAGATTGTGATGACCAAGCCCGAACAACCGCATGTGCATGATGATCCCCTCCCTCAGCACAAAAAGGAGAGTGTCAATATTTTTAGCACGAGGAGTGGAGAAGGATCCAAATACCTCCGGTATGTCAGAGAGTCAACTCAATCCTGCACTAATAGCCCAGACAATTGGGAGTTGTCAAAAAGGTAGATCCTGATGGAACAAAAAATCAAGTCCATTAAGGAACAGATTGGACAGTTAGCGGATCTGGTCGTGTATCAACATCAGAAAATTAGATAGCTGATAAACCAGACCAACCATCATAAAGCAAGTCCCCCCACACAAAAAATTAGCCCCATTGCTATGAGGGATCATTACCTGTTTCATGAGCATGAACCCTGGGTTGATAAGGTGGCCAAGGAGGAGAAGTTCCAAGCTGATAGGGAATTCGCCTTCCAGAGGAATTTCACTAATTTGAACCAGCCGATGAAGGAAATTCTCCAAATGCTGATCATTGAGGGAATGGTTGCAGATTTGTTACCCCCGGTGAACCCTTGATCCAAAAAATTTAGGCCTGACAGAATCTGTCAGTATCATTCCAATGCACCCGGTCATGATACTGAGAACTATTGGGGACTTCTTCACCTGATTCAGAATGATTGAAAATGGTGAGCTGATAAAAGAAAATCAAAGTTACGGCTATCTCGATGATGAAACACTCTTCATTCCCATGGTATGGAACTAGGGAACAGTGGCTGTTATTTCTTGGGAGAAGGAACTAGCTGTGACACCCGCAATACTACCAGGGAAAGGGGTCCAAGAAACATAAAATCCTATGAATGTAGCTGCACCCGAACCTTTAATATTTCCCTTCAGACCTTAATATCCAGTGATCAGTCTGAAAAGAGTCCCATGGAACTGTGGGAAGGATGAAGGTTCAACATCAAACAACATTGCCACTGTATCAAAAAAAACCCATTGTATCTGCCTCAGAGGGTGATCAATTCAGTCATCAAAGCTAAAGGGAAAGTGGCTAAAGAGAAGATTGAGGAATTCTTCATCAAAATGGGGCATAACGAGATCAAGGTGGTGCAAAGCTTGAAAGAGGCACCCAAATAGATATCCATCCTGGATGTGGTATTATCCTCGGTGGATCATCGCAACATTCTGGTGAAAGTACCGGAAGAAGCCCATCTACCAAAGACGATCGATACTGAGAAATTTTGTCATGTGATAGAACACATCTTCAACAATAATGTGATTTTTTCACTGATGATGATATACCCGCTGAGGGGACGGGCCATCGCAAGTCACTGCATATAGCAGTGATTTCATTAGGGTATGTGATTGGAGGTATGCTTATAGATGCAGGATCGTCCCTACGACACCTTGAAAAGAATGAAGTTCAACCCAAATCGGATCCGTACCAGTCATGTAGTTATCCGGGCTTTTGATGAATCTCGCCGAGAAGCTATAGATGAGATTGAGTTGCCACTTGAGATTGGTCCCCACACTTTCTATATAACCTTCCAGGTACTTAACATTACCATCGGATACAATTTGTTGTTGGGAAGGTCATGGATCCACATGGAAGGAGCAGTTCCATCCACCCTCCATCAGTATCTCAAGTACATTATCAATGGCAACCTAATCACGGTGAACGTCAAACCAGAATACCCTGTCTGTATACAGGGAGAAATGTCAGTGATCAGTTTAGATGAAGGGGTTGAACCTGCAAGTTTTCAAGCTTTGGAGGTGAGCAATACTCAGTACCTACCTGTTGGGGCACCAGCTTTGAAACCAAAAGTTTCTCCCAAAGTAATGACGGTGGGTCAGGAGATGGTATCTTTGGGTTTCCGTCCTAGGGAAGGTTTAGGAAAAAATCAGCAAGGAATTAAGAATCCGGTGCAAGTCCCGAGCCAATCAGGGAAGGCCGCATTGGGCTATTCATCTGGATCAAACCATCAAAACCTACACAAACATCCAAAGGTTTCTGCTTCCACTATACTACTGCCAAACCTCACTGATGCCGAATTTGTGAAGTAAATGAGGAAGATTCCCGCTACTGTGTCAGCCATGTTGTTTCCTCCAATCATACCGATAAGTGATAGAAAAGCCCCAAAGCCTGATGGGAAGAGCAAAAAGGGAAAAGAAAAGTTCTTGCATGATGGATGAGACCTATTTGCTAACATATATTTTTTGATGCACTACGAGAGTATAAATAATGATATCCCAGACAGTGATGAAGAAGATCAGATCCAAATTCCTAACATCAAGAAGGGGAAGGGTGGCAGTTCAAAGAAGAAATTCGGCCCTAATCTAAAGGATGTCTTAGTCATCATCAGAGATGAGACAAATGAGCACAACTCTTTTATCCGCCCTATTCATGAGGACTTAACTTTGGATAATTGGAGCAGCGTCCCTTGCCTCGTTAAAAAAGGGTAAAAGGGAAGAGAGTCCATCTTCCCTGAAACGTTGTTTCACTTACTGCTTATTTTATTGCACGGCTATAGCAGTAACTTTTGTCATGCTTTTGCTAAATGCTTTGTATGTTTAAACAATCTCATATATTAAAGTGAAAGCATTTTGTTATTAGGACTCCAGAATTATATTTGTTTGTCACTGCTGATGAGATGCCAAACTGTCACAATGACTACAACTTTGATGTAGAACTGAACTTCGACTTGATGGAAATTGATCAAGAGAAGATAAATGACTATGAGATGCCCGAGGAGATCAAAGAATGGGTCGAAGACGAACCCAAACTAAACCTCGATCAAACCACCACCGTCAATATCGGAACCTCAGAAAACCTTAAAGAAATCCAGATAGGCCTAGACCTCACCCCAGACCAAAGAATCGACCTGATTGAAATCTTAACACAGTTCCAAGATGTATTTGCATGGTCACATAAAGATATGGTTGGCTTGTCTACTAACATTGTCATCCATCGACACCCCATCAAAGATGGATTCAAGCCAGTTAAGTAGAAGCTCAGGCAATTGAAACCTGAATGGAGTCTGAAAGTCAAAGAAGAGGTTGTCAAACATTTCAAAGCCGACATCATCATGGTATCAACATACCCGGAGTGGCTGCCGAACATAGTTCCCGTGACTAAGCCCGAAGGGAAGGTACGAGTATGCGTGGATTATAGGGATTTGAACAAAGCTTGCCTCAAAAATAATTTCCCGGTACCTTTCATCCACATCCCGATAGATAATACAGCATAGTATGACATGTATTCTTTCGTGGATTGCTTTGCTGGTTACCATCAAATTATGGTCGCTAAAGAGGTTAGGGAGAAGATAGATTTCATCACTCCATGGGGAACCTTCTGTTATATACGTTTATCCTTCGGCCTCATCAATGCCGGTGCCACGTATCAGCGAGCCATAATGGCCCTGTTTCACGACATGATGCATAAGGAGATAGAGGTTTATGTAGATGACATCATCGTTAAATCTCAGAAGGAGGACGATTACATCAACCATCTCAGGAAGTTGTTCAACAGGTTCCGTAAGTATGACTTCAAGCTGAACCCAGCCAAATGCGCTTTTGGTGTCAAATCAGGCAAGTTGTTGGGATTTCTGGTGAGTAATAGAGGCATTGAGCTGGATCCCACCAAGATTAAAGCCACCACGGAGATGCCCGTACCTCGAATAGAGAAAGAAATACTTGGGTTCTTGTGGAGGATCAATTTCATAAGCCGGTTCATTTCCCAGCTCACAACAACTTGTGAACACATCTTCAAGCTACTAAGGAAGAATTTCTCCACGAAATGGAATGAGGATTGCCAAAAAGCTTTCCTTGCCATCAAAAAGCAGTTGATCGAAGTGACAGTCTTGGTACCCCCGAGGGATGAAGTTCCCTTGTTTATGTATATGTCTATCAATACCAACGCAATGGGCTGTATGTTGGGACAGAAAGATGATAGTAGCAAGGAGAGAGCTATCTACTACATCAGCAACAGATTCAGCAGCGGAGAGCAAAAGTACACCCTGATTCAGAAGACATGTTGTGCATTAGCATTGGCTGCCATGAGGTTACAACACTATCTACATGGGCATACGACCTATCTTATATCCCGAATCGATACACTAAAGTACATATTCAACAAGCCAATGTTGAATTGTCGATTATCCAAATGGCAGTTGTTGCTTCAATAATTCGACATTGTCTATATGATATCAAAAGTTCGTCAAAGGTCAGCGCATTGCAGATCAACTAGACAAAGCACCGTTCGGAGGTTTTGAGCCTTTGGAAACTTATTTCTCGGATGACGGAATCATGAAAATTAAAAAAATATCCTAGAAGAATATAATCCAACCCTGGAAAATATATTTCGATGGAGCGGTGAACATGGAAAGTGCTGGAGCTGGGGAAGTCCTTGTCTCCGGTACAGGAGAACAGTATCCTGTGGCTACCAAGTTGTAGTTTGTCAACACCAAAAATACAGCTGAGTATGAAGGCTGCATAGTGGGGTTAAAATTGGCCCAATGTATCCAGTGTCTATTAGTCTTTGGAGATTCTGAGTTGATTATTAGACAAACCACTAGGGCATATTATACCAAAGAATTACATTTGCTGCCTTATCACCAGCAGGTCATCAATATATCCATTGATTTTAAAGAGATAACCTTCATCCACATCTCTAGAGGTATGAACGACTTTGCTAACGGATTGGCAATGTTGGCTTCCCTGATTAACATATCGAGTAAGAGGGGAATTCCCGACATCAAATTCAAAAACCAAAAGGCCCCGACATATGGGAATTATATTGGAGAAATATCAGATGAGATATCTCCTATAAAACAGCGTTGGTATCAAGACATAAAGGAATATCTGCGAGATGGATCTACACCCGTTGGGGCAAGCCAAGCCGGACGAAAGCGGATCCATAAGATGTCTATGAAGTTTTATCTAAGCGGAGACGCACACTATAAAAGGGATACTGGAATAGGCCTTTTAAGATTCCTCAATAAAGATCAAGCTCAGAAACTGATGGATGAAGTACACGGTGGAGTTTGTGGTCCGCACATAAGTGGTAATTTGCTGGCCAAGAAGATAGTGAGAAAGGGGCATTACTGGATCTCTCTCAAAGTTGACTGTGATGATCACGTCAGGAGATGCTACCAATGCAAAGTCTATGAAAATGCCATCCACGCTCTTCCAAACAAAATGCACACTATGAGTTTGCCATGGCCTTTTTCCATATGGGGAATGGATGTGATTGGGCCCGTAGAACCCAAAGCTAGTAACGGTCATCGATTCATCTTCACTATAATCGATTACTTCACCAAGTTGGTTAAAGCTGCCACTTTTCCCAAAGTCACCAAAGAGATAATCATTGGTTTCATTAGAAACAATGTCATCTGTCGATATGGACTACCGGAGGTGATCGTATCAGACAACGCCAAGAACCTAAACAACCAGATGATGAGAGAGCTTTGCAGCAAGTTCAACATCAAGCATCTCAATTCCGTCATCTACCGACCCAAGTTGAATGGTGCTGTCAAAGCGACCAATAGGAACATCAAGAATATCATGCAGAAAATTTCTACCAATTACAAAAGATGGCCTGACATATTGCCTTTGACATTGTTAGCATACCAGAAGTCAATACGTACCTTTACAGGGGCTACCCCCTATTCATTGGTCTATGGAATATAATTAATACTTCCCATAGAAGTAGAAATAGAGTCTTTGTGAGTGTTAATAGATGGTCAAATGGAAGAAGATCAGTGATTGCAAGAGCGGTACCACTAACTGTCCCTGATAGATGAACAGAGGGCTACAACCATTTTCCACGGGCAGTTATATCAGAAAAGGATTTCTCGATCATACAACAAGAAAGTCTGAATCCGGCAATTCAAAGAAAATGACTTAGTATTGAAGAAAGTTCTAGCCAATCAAGATGAAGCCAAAGGAAAGTTCGCCCAAAATTGGGAAGGTCATTTCATTGTCAAAGAAGTGTTGACAGGAAAAGCTATCAGATTGCTAAAGATGGACGGGAACGAATTTCCCCAACTCATCAACTCAAACACCGTGAAAAGGTATTATATCTAAAACACATTCCAGCCATCATCCTGGTCCTGCGAATTGAACAAATTAATTCAAGTTTTCACTGGAAGATCGAACTACGAATGACGTGATCTCCCTCTGCCTTAGAGTACATAGGCAGCCATTCCTAGTGCGGTCAAACCAAATAAAAAAAAATTCAAAAAACCCTCCAAACCAAACAAAGGTTCAAAGAACACATCAAACCAAACTTAAAAGAGACACTTCACAAACCTCTCACACAAAATTTGAACTACGAATGACATGATCTCCCTCCACCCGGGAGTACGTAGGCAGTCATTCATGGTGCGGCGTGACCTTCAAAGAAAGAACAAAAACCCAATAAGAACCAGTCCTAAGACACCAAAGTCTTATAAACCCAAATACTATCAAGTCTCCCTGGTCAACAGGCCCTACTGAGATATTCTCTAACATCTCACTGTCCATCCATCAATGAGAAGCTCATGATATATCAATAACAACCAGTCATGAAAGAAGTTGTAATCACTTAGCAATGACAATACATCTTTGACAAGGAAGTGAATTAAAATATATTTCTGTGATATATAATATTGTTTAATATATACATGGTGTCCTGCACATGACAAAAATGGCTGATCTAGTATGTGCAAGAAAAATAAAGATAGTCAATGAACTTGTGGACAAGTGGGATGGCAGTGCCAACATGGTATCCCTCTATGAAGATGGAGGAGCAGCTACAAGATCAATACCCTCAGTCTGCAAACGAGCAAGAACATCCACAGCTATCTGTATAGTGCTGATGTGACCATCTATGAAAGTGCTCATATCTGCAACCAGGCTGTGGGTATATGATCTGAGTGTTGTATTGTCCGTAATATATATATCCCGGGTAGCTATGGCCTCATCCCTCTCTACATAAGTGGCATCCCGAGCAACTAAGACCTCCACAATCTCCTCGAAAGTTGCATCTCAGGTAGATCGAGTCTCATCTCTCTCAATCAATGCCACATCCAAAGTAGCTCGAGCCTCGTCTCTATCAGCAAAGGCTGTATCCCTGCTAGAAAAAAGCTGTCAACATCAACACCCTAGCATGATCTCTCTCAAAAGTCATTTGAGCTAATGAATCAACAATAGCTGGATCAGTCCTGGCAGGAATGTTCGGAGGGTCACTAACTAAAGCCGCTATCAAGACGGTAAATAAATCATCCTCAGTGGGAGAATCAGGATCCTCCATAGGCTCCTCTTCATCTGAATCAACACTCAGAGTTAACTGGATAACTGCAGCTGCTGCTATATCAGCCTCTAACCATGTCGAATACTATGGAGAACGATTTGGATGGCTAGTAGAGAAATTAGCCCTCTCCCTATGAGTCCAACACTCATAAATCCTTATCAGGTCAGCTGACGATAAAGATGAAGCTGATATCCGCTAATTTACAGCTTCTTCAAACTGGTGGAGGCTCTAAAACTAATCAAACTGACCCATGAATGCCAGCAAATGGTAAGTGGTCACCCCTCTCAAACCTACTAGAGGTAAATAATCCATGTCGCCTACATAAGTGATGAAACTGTAACGGGAGACAAGCCTTGAGCATGGCAAGATTGAAAAGGGATGCTCAATATTTGATAAAAAGGTTGACCATGTTATTGCATCTGAACACTCCGCTGGCTGGAAGGAGTAGGACATGGCTATCTCGTGGGTAAAGAAGTACTCATGGCGTCTGAAGGTTCCAATTGGACTCAAATGCGTCATGAGCCATACATACAGTAGAACGGAGATACCTCTAAAAAATCCCTTGGGATGGGTGATGTAAAATGTAGCTGACCTTAAGGTCTCAGCCAGTATCATCGGTAGAATAGTACTACCCTGTCTAAGGGCTCGGACCACGACCATCAAGCCGATATCCAAGTGGTCCAAATATAGTGGCATATATATATAAGTCGTGATGCACATCAGCAAGACGTCTACACGAGCAAACTGTTACTCATCTGTAGGAATAATAAAATCTCCAGAATGTCGCTCGTAGCTGTCTAGCCGGCTAAAGCGATAGATCAAAAATTCAATGGATATCACATGCCTTGCAATAATCTCCTCAGTGACAACTCGGCATCTCAGACTCGACATAGTCATAAATGGTCTCCTCATGTCACTAACGGCTGTGCGGGCGCAAGACAGATCCAGTGCCAAACCTATAAGGCACTCATACTCCTCTAAGGTAGGAGTCAACTTATAAAGGCCAAAACAAAAAACTTACCGCTCAAGTATCCAGTATGATAAGATGCAATCCACAATCCATACGGAACTTGGAAAGCTGGAAGGGCTAGAGAATGCCCTAGCATCTGGTCTACTGTCCCTTTGGCTGTGAGGGGCAGACTGTCATACCACAACTGCAATGAAGATGCCACCAAGAACGGTAACGAATGCTTAATACGACTAACGGTGGATGACGACATCTGTATCACCGTATCATAAGACCATGCAGGGGCCAAATCTAAACTCACCTGTCTAAATGCATATCAATGATATAATACATGCATAATGACAATGATAAAAGTGATACAATAGATAAGAAATATCATACATAAACTATCTACTACAAGCATCATCTCTGTCTGTTAATAAAATATAAAATAAAAAGTACAGGGAATGGGGCACAGCTGCCCAACTACTAACAGAGGCCTATCAAAAGATATAGCGAGAAATGGGGCACATCCTCCAAATAGCTAAACAGAGGCCTATCAAAAGATATAGCGAGGAAAGCTATCCGAAGAAATTAAAAATATCTTTCTCCAGGCTATTAACCTGCTTCAGCTCCTCCTGAGTCACAAAATCTCGGCTAATGGGAATGTTCAGTGGATACATGGGAGGATCAGCACCTGCAAAGCTGCTAGAAAATGGACCTTTGGAGGGGCCAGCTCCAGAGCTAGAAGGATAAAAAGAATCTGCCTCGGATGGATCCCGGCCAAGGTGCCTGATGAACAAATGAGCTCTCTCCAACTACTGGGTCAATCCGGTAATCTTGTCTAGATGAGTAGGATCCCGGAGGCAAGCTCTCCAGTCTGTCATCCTCACAGACCCTAGCACCATGTCTGTTATAAACTGGGTAGCACGAGTCTGAGCCCCAATGGTACGAGGACTCCACCAGCTGTGAAATGCCTTCTGGATGTAGGGACCCTCTGACAGGGTGAAGCAATCTACGCCCATCAGTGGAATGTCTATGAGTGGCTGAGCTAATGGACAATGATGCCAAGTAAGAAGAACAAAGGGAATACAGATATCTCCTGTGGTGCTCCAAATAGCACGCTCTCTTAAATATACCTACCAACCTCCCTCTGTCAAAAGGGAACTCGGCGAGTGGATAATGCAAAATCCCGGTCAGTAGGAAAGCTATCCTCAAAAAGTGCGAGGTATATGGTACCCACGAGATCGACTCGGCCGTCAAAGGTTGAGTTTTATGGCAGCAAGTTACCTAGGCAAGCTAGTTTTCTGACGATGATGCAAGCCAGAAAGTTATTAAGATAAGGCTGTATAGGGTATTTAGCCTACATAGTCGATAGTCATAAAGAGAATCCAAAGTTAGAGGAAATACCAGTCGTAAGGGACTTCGTGGATGTGTTTCCTGACGATCTTCCAGGACTTTCGCCGAATAGGGAAGTAGATTTTGTTATCGATTTGGTGCCAGGAACGGCTCCAATATCGAAAGCACCGTATCGGATGGCTCCGGTAGAAATGAAGGAATTGATGGTTCGGCTACAAGAGCTACTGGACAAGAAATATATTCAACTAAGCGTATCACCGTGGGGAGCGCTGGTGTTATTTGTTAAGAAGAAGGATTGGACGATGCGGCTCTACATCGACTATAGAGAGTTGAACAATGTTACCATTAAGAATAGGTATCCGTTACCAAGGATTGATGATTTGTTTGATCAATTAAAGGGAGCGAGATATTTCTCAAAGATAGAATTGAGAAGTGGTTATCATCAGCTGAAGGTGAGGCTAGAAGATGTCACGAAGATAGCATTCAGGACACGATATGGTCACTACAAATTTTTGGTTATGTCATTTGGTATAACGAATGCGCCTGCAGCATTTATGGGCCTAATGAATGGAGTGTTCAAGCCGTTTTTGGACAAATTTGTGGTGGTCTTTATTGACGTTATACTGGTGTATTCAAAAACCAAGGAAGAGCATGTTGAGCATTTGAAGTTGACATTGGAGGTGTTGAGAAGAGAAAAGTTATATGCTAAATTCTCGAATTGTGAGTTTTGGATTGAAAGGGTGCAATTTCTCGGACATGTGATTGATAAGAACAGAATTTCAGTGGATCCCTCCAAAGTCAAAGCAGTGATGAATTTGGATCAGCCGAAAACCTCGTCAGAAGTAAGAAGTTTTTTCGGATTAGCAGGGTATTACAGAAGATTCATCCAGGATTTTTCCAAGATCGCCACTCCGCTAACGAATTTGACTAGGAAAGTTGTGAAATTCGTTTGGACGGAGAAGTGCGAGGAAAGTTTTCAAGAACTTATGAAAAGGTTAAGTACAGCACCGGTGTTGTCCCTTTCGGATGACACGGGAAACTTTATGGCATATAGTGATGCGTCGCATAAAGGGCTAGGTTGTGTGCTTATGTAAAACGGCAGAGTCATTGCGTACGTATCACGACAGTTGAAAGATTAAGAGAAGGGATATCCAACCCACGACTTAGAATTGGCTGCGGTGGTATTCGCCTTAAAGATTTGGAGACACTATCTTTATGTGGAGAACTGTGAAATATATACAGACCACAAGAGTCTGAAATATATTTTTACACAAAAAGATTTGAATATACGTCAGAGAAGATGGCTGGAGTTAATAAAGGACTATGATTGTGATATCTTATATCACCCGGGTAAAGCAAATGTTGTAGCCGACGCCTTAAGCAGAAAGGGTCGGGAGAAGTTGATGATGCTAATAGAACAAGAAGAGTTGATATCAGCAATGGAGAAGCTGGAATTGGAAGTAGGATATCCAATGAAGATTGATGAAAAGCTGTTCCAGATGCAATGGACAGTGAAGGATTGTTGAGGTTTGAAAATAGAGTTTGGGTACCGCCAATACCAGAAATCAAGAAGGACATTCTGAGCGAGGCTCATAGTTCAAGCTATTCGATTCATCCCGAAAGTACCAAGATGTATCAGTATTTACGACAACATTTTTGGTGGCCAAATATGAAGAGGGACGTTGCCGATTGTGTTGCCAGGTGTCTGACCTGTCAGCGAGTCAAGGTAGAACATCAGAGACCAAGTGGTTTACTATAACCTTTAGAGATCCCAGAATGGAAATGGGAACATATTACAATAGATTTTGTGGTTGGCCTTTCGACGACATAGAAAGGCTACGACGTAGTATAGGTTATCGTTAACCGATTAAAGAAATCCGCACACTTTCTTTCGATCAGAATTAGATTTAACTTAGAACAATTGGCGAAGTTGTACGTGAAAGAGATTGTTTCAAGGCACGGGGTGCCGGTGTCGATTGTTTCTGACCGAGATCTGCGTTTCACGTCGAATTTCAGGAAACGATTACAGGAATGCATGGGGACACAGTTGAGGATGAGTACCGCTTATCACCGTCAGACTGACGGACAAAGTGAAAGGACGATAAAGACATTAGAGGACATGCTAAAAGCATGCATCATGGATTTCAAAGGCAATTGGGATGATCATCTACCGCTGGTAGAATTTGGTTATAACAATAGTTACCATGCTAGTATTGGTATAACGCCTTACGAAGCGTTGTACGGTAAAAAGTGCAGAACACCACTGTACTGGGATGAAGTTGGTGAGAGACAATTGCTAAGACCAGAGTTGGTACAACAAATAGCATAGATAGTTAAAGCAATTCGAACAAGATTAGTAGCGGCTCAGGATAGGTAGAAGAAATACGCCGGTCCACACCGTAATAATGTGGAGTTTGAATCGGGTAGCTTTGTATTTTTAATGGTCTCTCCTTGGAAGGGAAAGATCAGATTTGGTAAGAAGGGAAAATTGAGCCCAAGGTTCATTGGACCCTTTGGGGTACAACGCAAAATTGGAGAAGTTGCCTATGAGGTAGCTTTACCTCCTACACTAGAGCATGTTCATAACGTCTTCCATGTGTCAGTGTTACGACCCTATAAACCCGATTACAAACATGTGATAGAATATGAACCCCTACAATTTGAGAAGGATTTATCCTATGAAGAAGTTCCTTTTCAAATTGTTGACAGGAAAGAACAAGTTCTCAGGAACAAAGTAATACCTTCTGTTAAGGTAATTTGGAGGAACCACAACGCTGAAGAAGCTACGTGGGAACTCAAAGAGAATATGATGAAAACTTATCCCCACTTATTTTCCTGAATGGGTGAACGCGATTTTGGGGACATAATCTTTGTAAGAGGGGGAGAATGTGATGGGAAGAAATTGTAAATCGAACTGTGATTTTGATGACAAAATCCTTTTAAGGGGGAAAGATGTGACGAACGTGAATTTTGTACAATTATTTGAATATTTATTGAAATAAATAAATAATTCTTAGGATTTAATTATTGAGTTAAATAATTAATTCATGAATTTGTGGTAGATTGATTTAATTATATGTGATACATTGATTAAATTAATGTATAGTAATTTAATAGTTCAAAGTATATATTTAATTGAGTTTATTTGATTAAATGAATTAATTAAATAAACATAATGTTACTTTAATTAAGTTAATAATTAAATAAATAATTAATAAATTGACATAATTAATAAATAAAAATATTAATTATGTGACAATGTGATTTAATGTGAATTATCATATTTTATTTAATTGATTTAAATAAAAATTAATTGATTAATTAAAGTGTTACAATTAACTATATACTAAACTAGTTAATTAAAATAAATGAAAAAGAAGAATTAGGAGAAAGCCAAACAAGGCCTTAAGAGGAGTTAGTCCGTTTATTATACAACGGTAATATTTATATATACGTATATCTTGTATATCACATATCATTATCAGAAGAAAAAGTTAGAAAGTTGTCAGAGAGAAAATTGAGAGAAAAAGTAGAGTTCTGTGAAGAAGGAATTATGGGAGAGAAAGAGATTCGAGAAAATCTTAAGAGTTGTCTTTGATTTATCTTCATACTAACAAAGGGTAATCTTCCTTTTCAGTTTTCAAAATCTAATTTTTCTTAAAGTTCTTCCTTACATATTTTTTTAAAGTTCTGTGAAAATTGGGTTTCATAATTAAGTTATGATATGGCTTTATCTATATGGATATGTGATCATAACATGTATTCTAACATATAAACATGTTTTAGAGTAATCAAATTTATTTAATTTGGCCTTAATTGGGTTTTCAAAGATTTACAAAGTTTTATTTACGTATTGTTAAAGTTCTCTGTGAATGAAGAATATTGATAATTTTGATTTCATGGATATATAGATATATTAATATATGTCCATGATATATTATACGCCATGTATACGTGATTTACACTGATCACACCAAGTAATTTTGTTAATAATTGGGTTTTATAAAAGACAGAGTGTTAAATATGGGTTAATAACCCATATGGGTGAAATACATGTTGTAATCATATGTTTTAATTAAATTTGACACATGATTATGATTGTATATGTTAAAACAAAGAAAATGGAATTTGAATGAGTGGATTCGGTGTAGTAATGAATTCATGATGAGGAATTTTATATTTTTCTTTAAACTTTATAAAATTTATGAAGAACAATGAATGGTTTTAATTTGTGTAATTACATGAGCTAAAATGTTAAGAACATGTTAGAAGTGATATATAATGTTCCTGTGAAGTTTATACTTCATGAGTAACATTATGAATCTGTAAATTGGTGTAAAATTTGAGAAAAGGGGAGAAATTTTGTGTTTATTCACGAACATCAGAATCTGGAAAATCGTAGCCGCGCGGCCGCGCCAGGCCAAACGGTAAATGCCGCGCGGCCGCGCCCGTCTGAAATTTTTAAAAAATTTGCTAAGTGTTGAATTTTGAGAAAAGTATTTTGAATCTAATAAACGTGAAGACATGTTGTATATATAATAAGATGTTCATATGAGTTTAATAATTTATGTTACGTGAATAATTAATAAATTAATTACGTGACTTAAATCATTATTTGTAAAGTCTAAATAATGTGTTATAAACATGAAGATAATGTTTTAAGTCTAATAAACATGAAGACATGCTATATATGTGATAAGATGTTAATACAAGTTAATAACTTAAGTTATGTGATTAATTAATAAGTTAAATAATCAACGTAAACCATTATTTGAAAAATCTAATAATGAGTTCGGAGAACACAGTTGTGAATCGATAAACATATCGAACCTGTGATTAATTAATATTGTGAATGTGTTGATAGGTAAGAGTAATTAAAGAAGTAAGTTATAATTGTAGCGTGCACGAGGCAAGTTTCATACGAGATGTTATGATTCTTTTACAAGTATCATTTCAATATACAATACTTATTCGATTGTATACCCTTGAGAAGTTATTATTCAAATTGAATATCTTATATTGTTGATGTTGGGTTTGTACGTAACGCAATCATGCAATCAAATCACATAAATAGGGCAGAAGCGCAAAAACTAAGTTTTCAAAAATTTATACAAACCCATAACCATGATCATGCTTTGTGCTAGTTATCAATAACAGAAAAGAGAGAACATGGAATTATACCTTTGAAGATCCAAGCTTCCTCAGGTACAAGTTCTACTCCTTTGATTCCTTTGATTCCTCTGTAGTGGCTCCTTCCCTTGATCAATGTCAGCCACCTAATTGTTTGGCCTCTAACGGTGATCCACCAAGGAAGATGAAGAACTCAAGAAGATGGGTTATTGGCTTAACCCTTGTTTCTATCTCTATAGAATATGTGTACTCCCAACTCTTGGAAAAATTCACGTACCTTATTTCTGATATAAGACTCTCTTATATAGATATTAGGTTAACCCTCCTAATCCAATTAGAATAGGGTTTTATTTAATTAATTAAATACTTTTAATTAATTTATATCCTAATCTTTATTAGGATTGAGAGAGAGTACTGATATTATATTAATTCCTAAACTCCTTTAGAATTAAAATAATAATAATAATATTAATATTAATAAGACTCCTCTTATTAATTTATAGTTAATATTTCTAAAATATTAAATAATAAACATTAAGCTATTTAATTTATTCTATCACCATAGATTAAATTAATTATACTTAATGCATTATTACTATCATGTCATTTTCTTCTTAAATAATTCTTCTTCCTTTTATGGTGTGACCCTTTAGGTTCTCCATATTAAACCGGTTATGAATAAATCAATTAGAACAATTCTAATCTTATTTAAATAAATAAATTAAACTAATAATCTATTTAAATAAATAACATTTATTCTATAATAGGGATAAGCCTCCCTAGCGATCAACGACTTTCCAGATAATATAGATTTCAACATTAATTATAAAAGAACCTGTGAGTTAATAGTTACCATACAATTCAATCCTTCCACCATACAATGTCCCAATTAAATATAAGACATGGATTTACTGTCAAGTCTTAATTTATTTAATCATATGTATTTCGATTAGAAAACGCACAACTCCAAATAATGCAAATTAGAAACCTCTTTCTAATTTCATTCTACCTTGGCCAAGGATTCCTGGGTTGTCATTTAACGAATCACATAGGACATATCTGACCATGCAAATATCAAAAGTCCTCTATGATAAAGACTGACAAACACAAATGAGGAAATCAAAAAGGTACAAGAGAAATGTACTCACCAGCAGGAATGGGTAAAAACCTAGCCAAGCCTCCGTCAGACCGTTCGAGCCCATGCGCATCCCTCGGAGAAAATAAGAAAAGGTGTAAAGACAGGAACCTGCATCAAATAGCCAGTCTAGATCAAACCTGTGCCCTAAAAATGGCAAATGAAAGAAAATCTAGAAGAAAAACTTATGCCACCTCGTTGGCGTGAAGGTATCTCGATGGATAGCGCCTCAAATCTCCCAGAAGCTCCTGAAGCGGCACTACAATGGTTGGAAGCTCATCATATAAAGCATGAGTTAGGGCAGGATCAACAAATGGGACCTCTTCATCACCTACATCAACTGGCGGCTAAGCTCGGATGGGACGAATCATAGACTCAGCAAAACGGCGAGGCGGCCGAGCTGGACGTGGCTGAGTAACATCAGAGACTCTCCTCCGTCTAACTCCTGAAGTGAACCTGCTAGCACTACCGGGTCTATCTAGCTCCATAACCTGGACAAAGTCTCCAAATCACCTCAGAAATGGTAAGGCAAGCCTTAAACCTGTTGCTTAATAAATTAAATCATTGCTTTATGCATTTTTAATTCCTAAAACATGCTTTTGTTAACAAAAATCCCCAGTAGAGTCAAAATTGCATGTTGATTAAATACACAGGCTTTTAAAAAAAATTTGCTAGAGTTTTTTTTTGTAAAATGGATATTCCGCATGAACACAAGCATGACTAGGTGTCCATTCAGTAGCACACCTACCCAAAAATAGAAACAGTTCATATTTATGAATAAAAAATCAAAAGTAAACTCCATCTGGCAGCTAAATTACCACATACATTTTTAGTTGAAAATTCAGGCTCACTTAACCTCAAAAAGGATGAGTAAACTGATCAAAAAGGGTGTCAATTGACTGTCTTAGAAATCAAAGTTTTTACATCAAAACGTTTAACACGATAAAATATGCATATTTACTAAGTCTAAATTTTTTTATCAAGTCATATAGTCACATCTATTTGATACATTGTGTTTAAAAGCATACTACGTGGTTTATAACATTCTAACGGTCAAAACTGGAAAAGAAAGGATGTAAACATTACCAGAGATGTGCAGAACGTTTGTACGGTGACGGAATCTAAAAAAAGATGTTCGAACTCTATAGATCTGAAGAAGAAAATTAGATTTCCTTTAGGATTCAAACTTGAAAATGAATTTAAGAATCAATGGCTGCCCAACTTAAACTCGCAGGAGGGAGTAGTCCCACCTGTGGTGCGTCTCCCTAAGGTGGGGCCCACTCCCTCTGGCTGGGTCCAGTTCGAGTGGAAACGGGGTTTACAGAAGCTGAAATGTCAAATCCGGGAAAAAAAACTACTACGCGATTAAGCGGATTGGTCTGAAATCCTGCTTATAAGCAACAAATGCATGAAGAAGGAAACAACTTTCATGTAAGTCATTGGTTAAAACCCTGAAGTGATATTCAGAGTCCAATGATGAAAACTGCTGAAAAACTGTAAAAAACTGCTGAAAACTGCCTCTATCGAAGCATCGGGAACGGTCCGATGGTATCAGCCGTTGATAGCTACTTCAACAAAGGTCAGATGGTCTGACACTATCAGCCGTTCGCGACAACTCTAGTGAAGTATCGGGAACAGTCCGGTGGTATCAGTCGTTAAAGGCTACTTTAGCGAAGGTCAGAGGGTCTGACATGATCAGTCGTTGGCGACAACCCCAGTGAAGCATCAGGAAACGGTCCGGTGGTATCAGCCATTGAAGGATATTTTAGCGATGGTCTGAGGGTCTGACACTATCAGCCATTGGCGACAACTTCAATGAAGCATCGGGAATGGTCCGGTGGTATCAGCTATTGAAGGCTACTTCAGCTAAGGTCAGAGGGTCTGACACGATCAGCTGTTGGCGGCAACTCCAGCGAGGCATCGAGAACGAGTCGACGGTATCAACCGTTGAAGGCTACTTCAGCGAAGGTCGGAGGGTCTGACACTATCAGTCATTGGTCACAACTCCAGCGAAGCATCAAGAATGGTCCGGTGTTATCAGCCGTTGAAGGATACTTCAGCGATGGTCAGAGGATCTGACACTATCAACCGTTGGGGACAACTCCAGCGAAGCATCGAGAATGAGCCGGTGATGGAAACAGCGTATATGTTTATCCCCACAGAGGACAGAAGGTGGAAACTGTTATACAAATCCCCAGAGGGAGCATCGAGAAAGATCGGTGATTCAACCGATCATTCCAAACGACCGTTCGAGTAGACATCGAGGAGGTTCGGTGATGGTTAAACCCTACAAACTACTGTTCGAGTAGGAATGTAGTCAAGGTCAATAGACCAGTGTAAACTATCAGTCGGATAGGCATCCACACGAACATAGGCATCAACTGAATGATAATTCAAACCGTTGACGACAACTCCAACGTAGCGTTGGGAATAGTTCGATGATATAAACTGGTGAGAGCTATCATCAGGATAGGCATCGGGAATTTCCCATGGGGTAACTCATAACAAAAAGAATATCCCCAGCGGAGAAGGAAGTCAGAAAGCTTATCTGAAGGCGAAGACTGTTGATGACAATCCCAACGTCGAGTTCAGAAATTTCCAACGACATCAGCTACGAGAAAATCTTCCCCAAAAAGCTATCATGGATAACGTCATCCCTAGTAGAAAATGGCGTAAACAGACAGTGATAGTCTACCACCACAAGGTTATCTAACACTCATAACATAACACATCATGCATTGCATTACATTTGCATATGTCATCTTTCCAGTGTCTAGCATTCTTTATCATGTTCATTCCATTGCATTGCATAAACATGATAAAGAGGGGCATCTGTAGACACTCGAAATTTTGCATTCCTGTTACTAACCCTGCAGGAGGGTAAAACCATCTTTTTTTTCTTCATATCACTACACCGGGAAGTCAAGCAGCCTTGGCGACAACCCCAAGATGTCAACCTCAACCCCGGTCATTACATCGAGATGTCAAGTAAAACCCTGGCAACACCGGGATGTCAAGTGAAGCCCCGGTGATAATACCAGGATGCCAAGAAGCCCCGACGACAACCCCGGGATGTCAGCTCAACACCAGTCACTACACCGGGATGGCAAGTCAAACCCCGGCAACACCGGGATGTCAAGTGAAGCCTCGGTGATAATAAGCACATTTCTTACTTGGGTCAAAATTCCATCCACTTAGATTAGCTGGAGAAAGGAGCTGGAAATCTTCTTTTGTGTTGTCAGAAGTCTTAGCACATTTTCTAGTGAGTCCCCTAAGGGTGTGAATGTTCTTTGACGTTTAACTTCTCTGATTGTTTAAAACAGAGGATTTGAAGATTGTACAGAAGTTTGGAAAGGGGAATAATCTCTCCTTTGAATGGGGAAGTTTTGATTGCCTTTCTGACTTTGTCCTTGAAGTATTAAGGACACATCCTCCTCCTTTTTATGAACTCTTCGAGGATTATTCCCATAACTTCCAAGTTAAATATGCTCGGCCATGGCTTCTAAAGCAGTAAGGTCTGTCAATGTCGAAAAAAAATTCGGTCAGCTTTGGACCCGATCTTTCTCTCTTCCCAAGTCTTTTATTTTTTTCCCTTATTGCCTTGTCTGTTTTATGAAGGGTGAAAAAGGTTTTTTTAGGAAAAGGCGAACATGTATCATGGCGACGATTTGAATGGTTTACAGAGTCGCTAGTTGGTAGATTTGAATATTGTTATACCAACTCAACTGAGTTTTGTTTGCAAGTAAGCCCAATTATTGGACACTCTCAAAACTTGATCTTGAAACCGAGATTTTAAAGTTCGGGAGCTTGGTTAAGTGGGGGGAAGGTGTTAGACACCCCCCCAACTCCCATGAAATACGGTACCACATCTTTTCAATATTTCCCTTTTTATATGCAATGTGTGTGTGGATGCTGAAAGAAATTGGCCTACGTTTGTTTGTTTTGAATGTATTGTCATGCTTCGTTGAACCTATATACGAAGGGTTTGATTTGATTTGCAAAAGTCCTTTTTAGACAAGATATGAAAATGATGTTTTGAAAAGGTTGTGTTTCAAACCCTTACGCTCGCGTAGGAATTGAAACATGTTGATACTTCCATTTTAGCCTTTGGCTCGATTTGGATGGTGATTGTCGGGCTGCGAAGCATCCTCGACCATAAAATATAGACAAGTGCTGGTCTTCTCATACGCATAACAGCCATCGAAGTGACTCTAGCACGACAAATCATTATTTCATTATATTTGAGACCTTAAACCCGGATAACCGTTTTAAGGTCTTTCGGATGTACATTTTTTACAGAAAAACTGGCAGGGTACATTTGTAATGTGGAGTTTGTCCATCGGAGGAATCAAATTCTGATCAGTTTGATCATGAATCCCACGATTCCTAGGATCACAGAAGGAGACCAAGAAAACCTGCACATCACAGATATTTACAGAAAATATATATTTACATCCAGACGTTGTAACAACCAAGGATTCATTAGTTAAATCCTGACATGCGCGTAGCCAAAGCTTCTCGTTCCCACTAGATAGAGATCTGAGGGTCGTGTGATTGCTTTCATATTTAACAAAACTAGAAAGAAAGCTAGATTTAAATAAATCTTAGCCATTCTAGCTTTCCGGTTCCAGTTAGACCTATTTTGAACCGTTTAACAGATAGAAAGGGCTAGATTCAAATAAATCTAAACCACCAACTTTGTATTAAAACGAATTCATATCAAATGATTAATTGAAACAGATATTTAATCACAATGAATAAAGAATATATATATATATATATATATATATATATAATTATATATATAAAAGTTGTAAAGGACGACAGATTTCCAATCTCAGGCCCGGACAGAAAATGTAAATATATATATATATATATAAAGCTATAAAGGGCGACAAATTTGCAATCCAAGGCCAGGACAGAAATGTAAATATATATATATATATATATATATATATATATATATATAAAAGCTATAAAAGAGCCACAGAATAATCTAGGCTTGACAGAAAAGTAAATATATATATATATATATATATATATATTTATTTATAAAAACTATAAAATAGCCATGGAATAATCCAGGCTTAACAAAATGTAAATATATATATATAGCAAAGCTATAAAAAACCACGAAATGATCCAGGCTCGACATAATGTATATATATATATATATATATATATATATATATATATATATATATATATATATATATATATATAAAGCGGTAAAGAGCCACGAATTTCTCTAGGCTCACTGGAATGTAAATATATATATATTTATAAAAGCGGTAAAAAGGCCCCGAATTTCTAATCCAGCACAAACTGAAATATAAATGTTAATATATACAGTTAGTATATGTATATTGAAGAAATAAAGGCCATGAATTAGCAATCCAGGCCTAACGAAGTCAGTAAAATTTATATATATATATATATATATATATATAGTTATATATATAAAAGCAGTAACTGCCACGAATTTGCAATCCAGGCTTGACAAAATTGAAAATTAGTATATATATAGTCAGATATATACATAATAAAGCCAAAAAGGCCATGAGTCAGCGACCCAGGCCGAGCAAATTAATATATATACATAAAAGCGATTAAAAGTCACGGATCAACGATCCAGGTTGTGCAAACATAGAAAAACGTATATATGTACTAAAATGTACTAAAAAGTAAGAAAAACAGACCACAGAACTAAGTTTCAGGCAAAAAATGAAGATGAAAATTTACGTGCATATGTATAAATACGTAATGAAGTAGGAAACGAGTTCTATTAGTAAAAATACTTACAATAGACTGCTACACGAGCTTTTTACCACTTGGTAGGCTTCAAATAGACGTTTCCACTGGTTAATTTTTGGTATGTTGTAGTATATGAGTATACCTACGTGTTAGAGTAATAAAATCTAAGTTTGGAGTACTAGAAGTCGGGCTAGGAAATGAAATGGGCGGAACTTTCAAAATCAGGTTTGAAACTTTCTAACTTTTGATCAGAGCGTCCATTTGAGGCGTGCTATACCTTTCCGGAAAGCCCTTTGCGAGAGGGTCACAATGACATGGGACTTAACCTTTTTCAAGTCCAAGAAGACGGGTTTATAACTGGATCTTTGTTTCTTCACAGTTTATCCGTTGAGCTGTATTGTGTTGTTTTCACTCGGGATCAATGTTACGATTCTTTTTGACCTTCATTGCATCAATTTGACTTGATTTTGACTGGATTAGCTTTAAGTTAGTAAAATGACCGTTTTGCCCCTCCAAGAGTTGTCTCCTGTACTAGCACGACTTTCGACAATTTTCTCGAGGTTGTCACCGAGGTTTTGATCCCAGCCGACTCTGTTCGTCCTCAGAGTTGTCTCTGAGGTTGTCTTGGTTTCCCAGGGTAGCCTTTGGGGATGATGTGATGCTTCGGGGTTGTCTCTGAAGGTTGAATTGATATCCCAGAGTTGTCGCCGGGGCTTATGTATCTCCCAGGTTGTGACTGGGGCTTGACTTGACATCCCGGTGTTACCGGGGTTTGACTTAAAATCTCGGTATAGTGACCAGGGTTGAGCTTGATATCTCAGGGCGGTCTCCAGCGCTGCCTGACATCTCGATATTTTCATCGTGGCATCACTTGACGTTCCGGTGTTGCCGAGGTCTGACTTAACATCCAAGTGTAATGACCGGGGCTGAGCTTGACATCCCAGGGTTATTGTCGAGGCTGCTTGGCATCCCGATATTGTCACTAGGGCTTCACTTGACATCCGGTGTTGTCATCATGGCTTCACTTTATTGGGTTTGCTAGAGACATAAGCATGCAATCAAATTACATAAATGCAGCGGAAGGGATGAAAAATCAGATTTTAAAATTTTCTTACAAACCCTTAACCATGATCTTTCTTGTTCATCAATTATCAGTCAATACATAGAAGGAGAGGATGGGATTATACCTTTGAAGATCAAAGCATTCTCAGGTACAAGTTCTACTCCTTTGATTCCTTTGATTCCTCTGTAGTGACTCCTTCCCTTGATCAATGTCAGCCACCCAAATGTTTGGCCTCTAACGGTGATCCACCAAAGAAGATGAAGAACTCAGGAAGATGGGTTATTGGCTTAACCCTTGTTTCTATCTCTATAGAATATATGTACTCCCAATCTTTGGAAAAATTCACGTACCTTATTTCTGATATAAGACTCTCTTATATAGATATTAGGTTAACCCTCCTAATCCAATTAGAATAGGTTTTTTTATTTAATTAATTAATTAAACACTTTTAATTAATTTATATCCTAATCTTATTAGGATTGAGAGAGACTACTGATATTATATTAATTCCTAAACTCCTTTAAACTTAAAATAATAATAATAATAATAATAATAATATTAATAAGACTCCTCTTATTAATTTATATTTAATATTTCTAAAATATTAAATAATAAACATTAAGCTATTTTATTTATTCTATCACCATAGATTAAATTAATTACACTTAATGCATTATTACTATCATGCCATTTTCTTCTTAAATAATTCTTCTTTCTTTTATGGTGTAACCCTTTAGGTTCTCCATATTAAACCGGTTGTGAATAAATCAATTAGAATAATTCTAATCTTATTTAAATAAATAAATTAAACTAATAATCTAATTAAATAAATAACATTTATTCTACAATAGGGATAAGCCTCCCTAGCGATTAACGACTTTTTAGATAATATAGATTTCAACATTAATCATAAAAGAACCTGCGAGTTAATAGTTACCATACAATTCAATCCTTCCACCGTACAATGTCCCAATTAAATATAAGACATGGATTTACTGTCAAGTCTTAATTTATTTAATCATACGTATTTCGATTAGAAAACGCACAACTCCAAATAATGCAAATTAGAAACCTCTTTCTAATTTCATTCTACCTTGGCCAAGGATTCATGGGTTGTCATTTAACGAATCACATAGGACATATCACCTCTTTTACTAGAGGTGGTAGATTCTTTATTTATCATACATTATGTCCATATGCAACTCATTATACCTAAGCATACCATATATATGCCTTAAAAGGCCTTAAGGAATAAGTCAAAGTATAATTTGTTACATACAAGATACTATGATGATCTCAAGTCCAAGGATCACTTGTACTACTATCACATTTGGAATTCCTATTGACAGGCGAGTAAAACTTCATTAGGTATTCCATAGCGAGTCACGTTCAGTGAATTTATTCTCCAATAAGCACCTACATACTTGCTTTAGTGTCTCCACACAAATGACAATGAGATCAATCATCCTCATCCAATGAGCAAGCAACATATGTACCAATCTATCCGGATTTACTAATCCCACAATTGGGAACTATTTTAGTTTTTAAGCTTTCTAAGAATTTAGATCTCATTAGCATGATCTCATCATGATTCTAAAATCATTGCTTTAAACTATAAGTTATTTACATATTATTAAAAACAGCACCATGTAGATAATTAAATGCCTTAAATGAATATTTTATTAATAAATAAATAAGATTGTTTACAAAGTATGTGCTTTATCATCATACATGATTGGCTTGTATCCACACTCCTATCAATCTCCCACTTGCACTAAAGCCAATCGTCATGGTATCTCATACCCATCTTCTCTAAGTGACGATCAAACTACTGTTGTTTTAGAGCTTTAGTAAATGGATCTGCAATGTTGTCTTGAGAGTGCACACACTCCAAGGTGACGTCTCCTCTTTCAATGATCTCCTTGATTAAGTGGAATCACCGCAACACGTGTTTGGATTTCTGATGAGACCTGGGTTCCTTAGCATGTGCAACAGCTCTGGTGCTGTCACAGTATACGGGAACTGTTTTTCCAATGCTAGGAACCACACCAAGTTCAGTTATGAACTTCTTCATCCAAACAGCTTCCTTTGCAGCTTCACTTGCAGCTATATACTCTGCCTCTGTCACTAAATCAGCAACTATTTGCTGCTTGGAACTCTTCTAACTCACTGCGCCTCCGTTCAAGGTAAACACATACCCTGAAACAGATTTACTGTCATCTTGGTCTGTTTGAAAACTTGAGTCCGTGAATCCCTCGAATTTTAATTCAGACCCACCATAGACAATAAAAATATCTTTAGTCCTTCTCAAGTACTTTAGGATATTCTTCACTACCTTCCAGTGTTCTTCTCCTGGATTCGACTGGTATCTGCTCGTTATACTAAGTGCGTGAGCAACATCCGATCTAGTATATATCATACCATACATGATAGATCCTATTGCAGAAGCATATGAGATCTTACTCATACGGTCTCTCTCCTCAGGTGTCTTTGGGGGGGCCTGTTTCTTAGAGAGATGTATTCCATTGCTCATCGGCATAAAACCTCTTTTGGAATCTTCCATGCTAAACCTCTTTAGCATCATATCAATGTACGTTCCTTGGGATAACCCGAGCATCCTTTTAGATCTATCTCTATAGACCTTTATCTCTAAAATATAGGATGCTTCACCCAAGTCCTTCATGGAGAAGTTTTTAGATAACCATATTTTAATTGATTGTAACATAGGAATGTCATTCCCTATCAGTAATATATCATCAACATATAGTACAAGAAATGATACTGAGCTCCCACTAACCTTCTTATATACACATGGTTCATCCTCATTTTTGATAAAATCAAACTCTTTGATTGTCTGATCAAAACGAATGTTCCATCTACGAGAAGCTTGCTTCTACCCATAAATGGATCGTTGTAGCTTACAGACTTGATTTGTTCCAACTTTTGAAATAAATCCCTCTGGCTGTGTCATATACACATCCTCCTCAAGTTTCCCATTGAAGAAGGATGTTTTCACGTCCATCTGCCAGATCTTATAGTCGTTATAAGCTGCAATCGCAAGCAAAATCCGAATGGACTTGAGCATGGCTACTAGTGAGAAGGTTTACTCTTAGTCAACTCCTTGTCTTTGTTTGAAACCTTTTGCAACCAGTCGGGCCTTATAGGTCTCTACCTTCCCGTCTGCTCCAGTCTTTCTCTTAAAACCCATTTACACCCAATAGGGTTAATGCCTTCAGATGGTGAAACCAAAGTCCATACTTTGTTCTCATACATGGAGTCCATTTCGGATTTCATGGCTTCAAGCCATTTCCATTAGTCTTTATTACTCATATCTTGTTCGTAATTCAATGGATCATCATCATTCATGATGTGTACCTCATCGTCATCCTCTATAATGAATCTATACCTCTCAGGTATCTTTGGTACTCTTTCAGATTTACGAACAGGGTGTGGTACAGTAGGTTCTTCTACTTGGTTAGGTACCTGACTTTGATCCGTGATAATTTTTGGTTCTTGAACTTCTTCAAGATATATCTTACTCCCACTTACCCCTTTATGGATAAACTCTTTCTCCAAGAAGGCAGCATGTTTCCCAACAAACACCTTTTGATCAGTTGGATGATAGAAATAATACCCTACAATTTCTTTAGGGTATCCCATAAATCTACACTTATCGGATTTAGTCTGTAGCTTATCATTTTTAAACTTTTTGACATAAGCTGGACAACCCCAAGTCTTAACATGCTTAAGATTTGGTTTCCTCCCTTTCCACATCTCATATGGAGTCTTTGGGGAGGATTTTGTAGGTACCTTGTTAAGTAGGTATGCAGCCGTTTCTAGGGCATAACCCCAGAAGGAAATTAGAAGGTCGGTAAAACTCATCATTGATCGAACCTTGTCCAACAGTGTTCGATTTCTCCTTTTAGATACTCCATTTAACTGTGGTGTACATGGAGGAGTCCATTGTGAGATTATACCATTTTCTTTGAGATAATTGAGAAATTCACCGCTTAAGTATTCTCCACCTCGATCTGACCGAAGTATCTTATTACTCTTGCCCGTTTGTTTCTCTACTTCACTTCTGAACTCTTTGAACTTTTCAAATGATTCTGATTTGTATTTTATTAAATACACATATCCAAATCTTGAGTGATCATCAGTGAAAGTAATAAAATAAGAATACCCACCCCGTGCACTTGTTGTCATAAGTCCACAAACGTCTGTGTGAATCAATGCCAACAACTCTGTAACTCTTTCTCCTTTTCCACTAAAAGGAGATTTAGTCATTTTACCCATGAGACAAGATTCACAAGTTAGATATGATTCATAATCGGATTGCTCTAAGAGCCCATCCTTATACAACTTGGATAATCTTGTTTCATTGATATGACCGAGTCTACAGTGCCACATATAGGTATAATTAATATCATCTCTTTTCCTTTTCTTAGTTTGTTCAATTTGAAATATATTTTCTTGCAAGTCAAGTATATAAAGCCCATTTCGCAAATTTCCAATACCATATAAAACATCGTCTTTATAAATAGAACAACCATTGTTCTTTATAATAACGTCAAAACCTTCCATATCCAATACAGAAATTGAAATAATGTTTTTTATAATATTCGGAACATAATAACATTTATTAAGATAAATGGACTTGCCCGAAGGCATTGCTAAACAATAAGTTCCTACAGCTAGTGCAGCAACCTTTGCTCCATTCCCCACTCGTAGGATCACCTCTTCATTGTTTAGCTTTCTACTTTTGACCAGTCCCTGCACAGTGTTACATATGTGAGACCCACAGCCGGTATCCAATACCCAAGTAGAATTATGACTTTCAGAAAAATTAATTTCAATTATAAACAAACCTTGATTGGAAGTCGAAGCTTCTCCAAGCTTCTTCTCTACTACAAACTTCTTGCAGTTCCTCTTCCAATGTCCCAGCTCGTTGCAAAGAAAGCACATTCCTTTAGCTGGTTTAGGTTTCTTTTGCTCCTTTTCTTTCCCCTTTCCCTTAGCCTTCTTGGATTTCTTCTTTTCAGAAGACACCTTGGGCCTCTTCCTTTTAATTAACATCTTAAATACTCAATACTCGCCTTGTAGATAGCACAACAAACTCATATTAAATATTTAATACTTTATTAATTAATCATGCTAGAAGGCGACGTTCGATATTCCAAATATCATTTGAACGCTTCGGACTTAATATTATTTCTTTGAGATGTTTGTTATTATTTGTCTCACTTTGTTTAGCGCGCATGCACATATATATATATAAAATACGCGTTATTTTATTAAACATGCGAAGCATATTTGCATAAAATATAATATATATACAATATTTAGCATGCAATATAGAATACTATAATCTACCCGGATTGATTATGGACTTTTATTCTAGTTTGGTTCACTAGAGCCACCAAGTGAACCAAAAAGGTCAAACCTAGGAGTGCAAGAATTTAAATTTAAATGTAACGATTACATTTAAACCTGGGCTCCATACAGATGGGTCTTCAAGCGCTCCTTGCTCCTTACTCCAGTTTTTCAAAAATTCTAACTAATCCTACTACATAAACTATTTCATTTAAATAGAAATCTTGATCAACAGTCAAGGGGAAGTACATAGGAGAGGGATAGAATTTATAAAAAAAAACCCAGAAAAGACGAGGTACGCAGACCCCAATTTATAAAATCCATACATTCAAGCATTCATCCAAAATAAAATCCAATCACATTGGTCATAGTCCATAATCAATCCCTTTTATTAACATACATATCATCATACGTATCAATAAAAATTATTCATCTCATGAAAGTAAATTCATTCCATATATGTATTAATATCAGTTAATGGGCAAAAGTTTGCTAAACTTTGTTTTTGGAAAAATAAGCTCCTTTATTTCATTCTAAAACAATTCCAAATTAAACTCTTTAATTTTAGCAATTCTGAAATCATATTTCATATAAAATAAACATCTTTATTTCAAACCTTTATTAATTAAATAAACCATTTATTTAATTAATCAAAATAAAAGAAAAAATTTCCAGTTCCTGTCTAGTGGCGCAGCTGCGCCAGGAATGTAAAGGGAACCAACGCAGTTGCGCAGCATGAAAACCAGGAACAGACACCGGCGCAGTTGCGCAGCAAGAATGCCTTGCACCAGCGCAGCTGCGCAGCTTCGCAGAATATGAAAAATTTTGTTGCCCAAGAACTTGATCCAATCGCATATCATACATGTATGGAAAAACATAAATTGATAATTAGCACAAGATTGGCTCTGATACCACTGTTGGGTTTGCTAGAAACATAAGCATGCAATTAAATTACATAAACGCAGCGGAAGGGATGAAAAATCAGATTTAAAAATTTTCTTACAAATCCTTAACTATGATCTTTCTTGTGCATCAATTATCAGTCAATACATAGAAGGAGAGGATGGGATTATACCTTTGAAGATCCAAGCTTCCTCAGGTACAAGTTCTACTCCTTTGATTCCTTTGATTCCTCTGTAGTGGCTCCTTCCCTTGATCAATGTCAGCCACCCAAATGTTTGGCCTCTAATGGTGATCCACCAAGGAAGATGAAGAACTCAGGAAGATGGGTTATTGGCTTAACCCTTGTTTCTATCTCTATAGAATATGTGTACTCCCAACCTTTGGAAAAATTCACGTATCTTATTTCTGATATAAGACTCTCTTATATAGATATTAGGTTAACCCTCCTAATCCAATTAGAATAGGTTTTTTTTATTTAATTAATTAATTAAACACTTTTAATTAATTTATATCCTAATCTTATTAGGATTGAGAGAGAGTACTGATATTATATTAATTCCTAAACTCCTTTAGAATTAAAATAATAATAATAATAATATTAATAAGACTCCTCTTATTAATTTATATTTAATATTTCTAAAATATTAAATAATAAATATTAAGCTATTTAATTTATTCTATCACCATAGATTAAATTAATTACACTTAATGCATTATTACTATCATGCCATTTTCTTCTTAAATAATTATTCTTCCTTTTATGGTGTGACCCTTTAGGTTCTCCACATTAAACCGGTTGTGAATAAATCAATTAGAACAATTCTAATCTTATTTAAATAAATAAATTAAACTAATAATTTATTTAAATAAATAACATTTATTCTACAATAGGGATAAGCCTCCCTAGCGATCAACGACTTTCCAGAGAATATAGATTTCAACATTAATCATAAAAGAACATGTGAGTTAATAGTTACCGTACAATTCAATCCTTCCACCATACAATATCCCAATTAAATATAAGACATGGATTTACTGTCAAGTCTTAATTTATTTAATCATACGTATTTCGATTAGAAAACGCACAACTCCAAATAATGCAAATTAGAAACCTCTTTCTAATTTCATTCTACCTTGGCCAAGGATTCCTGGGTTGTCATTTAACGAATCACATAGGACATATCTCCTCTTTTACTAGAGGTGGTAGATTCTTTATTGATCATACATTATCTCCATATGCAACTCATTATACCCAAGCATACCCTATACATACCTTAAAAGGCCTTAAGGAATAAGTCAAAGTATAATTTGTTACATACAAGATACTATGATGATCTCAAATCCAAGGATCACTTGTACTACTATCACGTTAGGAATTTCTATTGACAGGCGAGTAAAACTCCATTAGGTATTCCTTAACGAGTCACGTTCAGTGAACTTATTCTCCAATAAGCACCTACATACTTGCTTTAGTGTCTCCACACAAATGACCATGAGATCAGTCATCCTCATCCAATGAGCAAGCAACATATGTACCAATCTATCCGGATTTACTAATCCCCATTTTAATAATCCCACAATTGGGGACTATTTTAGTTTTTAAGCTTTCTAAGAATTTAGATCTCATTAGCATGATCTCATCATGATTCTAAAATCATTGATTAAAACTATGGGTTATTTACATATTATTAAAAACAGCATCAATAGATAATTAAATGCCTTAAATGAATATTTTATTAATAAATAAATAAGGTTTTTTACAAAGTATGTGCTTTATCATCATACATGATTAGCTTGTATGCACACTACTATCACACTTGACATCCCGGTGTTGTTGGGGTCTGACTTAACATCCCGGTGTAGTGATCGAAAGGAAAAAAATGATTTTACCCTCCTGTAAGGTTAGTAACAGGAATGCAAAATTTTGAGTGTCTACAGATGCCCCTCTTTATCGTGTTTATGCAATGCAATGGAATTAACAGGATAAAAAATGTTAGACACTGGAAATATGACATATGCAAATATAATGCAATGCATGATGTGTTATGTTACGAATGTTAGATACCCTTGTGGTGGTAGGCTATCGCCGTCTGTTTATGCCATTTTCTGCTGGAGATGACGTTATGCTTGATAGCCTTTTGGGGAAGATTTTCTCTTGGCCGATGCCGTTGGACATTTCTGAACTCGACGTTGGGGTTGTCATCAACACTCTTCGCCTCCAGATAAACTTTCTGACTTTCTTCTCCGCTGGGGATATTCTTTTTGTTATGAGTTACCCCATGGGAGATTCCCAATGCCTATCCTGATGATAGCTCCCACCGATTTACATCATCGGACTATTCCCAACGCTACGTTGGAGTTGTCGCCAACGGTTTAAATTATCATTCAGTTGATGCTTACGTTCATGTGAATGCCTATCCGACTGATAGTTTACACTGATCTATTGACCTTGACTCAATTCCAACTCGAACGATAGTTTGCAGGGTTTGACCATCACCGAACCTCCTCGGTGTCTACTCGAACGGTAGTTTGCAACGGTCGGTTGAATCATCGATCTTTCTTGATGCTCCCTCTAGGATTTGTATAACATATTCCATCATCTGTCCTCTGTGGGGATAAACGTATATGCAGTTTCCATCACTGGCTCATTCTCGATGCTTCACTTGAGTTGTCCCCAACGACTGATAGTGTCAGATCCTCTGAACTTCGCTGAAGTAGCCTTCAACGGTTGATACCACCAGACCGTTTCTGATGCTTCGCTGCAGTTGTTGCCAATGATTGATAGTGTCAGACCTCTGACATTCGTTGAAGTAGCCTTCAATGGCTAATACCATCGAACCGTTCCGGATGCTTTGCTGGAGTTGTCGCCAACGGCTGATAGTGTCAGATCCTCTGACCTTCACTGAAGTAGCCTTCAATGGCGGATACCACCAGACTGTTCCCGATGCCATGCTAGAGTTTCCGCCAATGGATAATCGTGTCAAACCCTCTGACCTTTGTTGAATTAGCCTTCAACGGCTGATAACACCGGACCGTTCCCGATGCTTCGCTGGAGTTGTCGCCAACGGTTGATAGTGTTAGACCCTCTGACCTTCGCTGAAGTAGCCTTCAACGGCTGATAACACCGGACCATTCTCGATGCTTCACTGGAGTAGTCGCCAACGGCTGATAGTGTCAGACCCTCTGACCTTCGCTGAAGTAGCCTTTAATGGCTGATTCCAACGGATCGTTCCCGATACTTCGCTGGAGTTGTTGCTAACGACTAATAGTTTTATACCCCTTTACCTTCGCTGAAGTAGCCTTCAACTGCCGATACCACCGAATCGTTAATGATGCTTCGCTAGAGTTGTCACCAATGGCTGATATTGTCAGACTCTCCGACCTTTGCTGAGTTAGCCTTCAACGACTGATAACACCGGACCGTTCCCGATGTTCTGACAGAGGCAATTTTCAGCAACTTTTTGTAGTTTTTAAGTAGTTTTCATCATTGGCCCCTGAATATCACTTCAGGGTCTTAACCAATGGCTTACATGAAGTTCATTCCTTCATCAGGCTTTGGCTTCTTATACGTGGGATTTCAGGCCAATCCGCTCAATCGCGTAACAGTTTTTTTCGGATTTAACTTTTCAGCTTCTGTAAACCCCGTTTCCACACAAACTAGACCGAGTCGAAGGTAGTGGGACCCACCTTAGGGAGCTGTAGGTAGGGGTGCGACAACCGCAGGTTTAGCTGCTCCCTCTTGAGAGTTTAAGTTGCGCAGCCATGGCTTCTCAAATTCATTTTCAAATTTGAATCCTAAAGGAAATCCAATTTTCTTCTTCAGATCTACGGTGTTCGGGCAATTTTTTTCAGATTCCATCACTGTACAAACGTTCTGCACATCCCTGATAACGTTTACATCTTTTCTTTTATAGTTTTAACTGTTAGAATGTTATAAACCACGTAGTATGCTTTTAAACACAATGTATCAAATAGATGTGCCTATATGACTTGATAAAAATTTTTAGACTTAGTAAATATGTATATTTTACTGTGCTAAACACTTTGATGTAAAAAAAATTAATTTTTTAGACAATCAATTGATTCCTTTTTTGATCAGTTTACTCATCCTTTTTTAGGCCAAGTGAGCTTGGATTTTCAACTAAAAATGCCTATGGTAATTTAGCTGCCACGGGGAGTTTACTTTTGATTTTTTTTCATAAATATAAATTGTTTTTGTTTTTAGGTAGGTGTGCTACTGAATGGCCACCTAGTCATGCATTTGGCATGCAGAAAGTCAATTTTATAAATGAGACTCTGGAGAATTTTTTTCCAAAGGCCTGAGTATTTAATGAGCATGCAATTTTGACTCCACTGGGAATTTTTGTTAACGAAAGCATGTTTTAGGACTTAAAAATGCATAAAGAAATGATTTAATTTAATTAGCCACGGGTTTAAGGCTTACCTCACCCTTTCTGAGCTGATTCTGGAGATTTTGTCTAGGTTATGGAGCCAGATTGACCCGATAGTGCTAGCAGGGTCACTTTAGAAGTTAGGCAGAGGAGAGTCTCTGATGTTCCTCACCCACGTCTAGACCGGCCGCCTCGCCGTTTGGCTGAGTCTGTGATTCGTACCATCCAGGCTGAGCCGTCAGTTTATGTGGACGATGAAGAGGTCCCATTTGTTGATCCTGCCCCAGCTCAGACTTCACGTGAGGAGCTTCCAGCCATTGTAGTGCCGCTTCAGGAGCTTTTGGGAGATTTGAGGCGCTATCCATCGAGATACCTTCACACCAATGAGCTAACTAAAGTTTTACTTTTGGATTTTCTTTCTTTCTTTTGCCATTTTTATGGCACATGTTTGATCTGGACTGGCTATTTGATGTAGGTTCCTGGATTTACATAGCCTAGGGGGAACTAGTTCAATGTCCTTTCCTAGTACCATACTCTGCATTCGGAGTATCGGGCCATTATTGACACCTGGGGGTTTCAGGCGTTCTTTTGTATCCCTCCCCGCCGCTGCCCCTGGGGTTATCTGAGGGCTTTGTCTAAGCGTTGGTTCCACCAGACCCAGTTTCTTCATTTATTGGATTGTGAGGTGATGATAATACCTATGGACTGGAGGTTCATCACCGAGATAGAGTTTGTAGGTGAGCTAGTGCCGGTTGTGGCTGACATTTCACCCACTGCCGTTCGGTCCCTCTTGAGAGTTCCTGTGACAGCCATCAAGGGTCGGACGGCCAATTCTGGTCCCTTGAGCATAGATGCCCAGAGTGGGGCTTTGGTTGAGCCTCTGCCTGATGATCAGAGGGTTTGAGATCTCATCATAAGGCGACTACTTTTGGTGATCATCAGGGGTTGTTTCCTTGCGAACAACTCATCGCCGGTGTCCTTTTCCCTAGTCAGCGCTACTCGATATGTGAAGCGCCTCAGTGATTTCAAATGGGGTACCTACACCTTTGACTATTTTCTCAGAGGGATGCGCATGCGTTCGGAGGGTGTGACGTAGGCTTGGCTAGGTTTTTATCCATTCCTGCTTGTGAGTACATTTCTCTTATACCTTTTTGATTTCCTCATTTGTGTTTGTCAGTCTTTATCACTGAGGACTTTTGATATTTGCATGGCCAGTTTTGGGCATATGAGAGGCTTCCTTGCCTACGTTCTGCCACTACTATGGGCCTGCCACTACTATGGGCCTGGAGACTTATCCAAGGGGACGGCGCCAGCATCACTCCACGTTGACGGAGGTCCTTGTGGCCAAGGGATTCACCCACTCCAGCCTGCAGCTAGAGCTATTAACGGCCGGGTCGATCTCGTGGGTCCTTTATACCTCAGACTTTTTGACAGTCGGGTTTGAGGACAGCTTTCCCACTGGCCGGGAGTTTGCATTGTCCACTCGTCGAGTTCCATTTTTGACAAAGGGAGGTTGGGAGCTCTATTTAGAAGAGCGTGCTATTCGGAGCACCACAGGAGATATCCGCATTCCCTTTGTTCCTCCTGATTGGCATCATTAGCCATTAGCTCAGCCACTCACAGACATTCCACTTGTGGGCGTAGATGGCTTCACCCTGTCAGAGGGTATCTATAGCCAGGAGGTATTTCACAGCTGGTGGAGTCCTCGTACATTGGGGCTCAGACTTGTCCTACCCAGTTTATAGTAGACATGGTGTCAGGGTCTGTGATGATGACAGACTGAATAGATTGCCTCCGATTCTGGACCAGATTACCGGACTGACCCATCAAATAGAGAGGGCTCGTTTGTTCATCAGGCACATTGGCTGAGATCTATCTAAGGCAGATTCTTTTGATCCTTCCAACTCTGGAGCTAGCTCCTCCACAGGTCCATTTTCTAGCAGCTTTGCAGGTGCTGATCCTCCCTTGTATCGACCGAACATTTCCACTGGCCGAGATTTTGTGACTCAGGAGGAGCTGGAGCAGGTTAATATCCTAGAGATAGATATTCTTGATCTCTTCGGATAGCTTTTCTCGCTTTATCTTTTTATAGGCCTCTATTTAGCTATTAGGCGGATGTGCTTATTTCTCGCTATATCTTTTGATAGGTCTTTGTTAGTAGTTGGGCGGCTGTGCCCCATTCCCTGTACTTTTTTTTGTATTTTATTAGCAGACAGAGATGATGCTTGCAATAGATAGTTTATGCATGATATTTCCTATCTATTATATCACTTTTATCATTATCATTATGCATCTATTATGTTATGGATATGCATTTAGACAGGTGAGTTTATATTTGACCCCTGGATGGTCTTATGATACGGTGATACAGATGTCGTCATCCACTGTCAGCCGTATTGAGCATTCACCGCCATCCTCGGTGGCATTTTCATTGCATTCGTGGTATAACAGTCTGCCCCTCACATCAAGAGGGACAGTAGACCAGATGCTAGGGCATTCTCTAGCCCTTCTAGCTTTCCAGGTTTCGCATGGATTTGTGGATGGAATATTATCATGCTGGATACCTGAGCAGCAGGTTTTATGTTTTGGCCTTTATGAGTTAACTCCTACCTTAGAGGATTATGAGCGCCTTACACCTTTAGCACTGGATCTGCCTTGCGCACGCACAGCCGTCAGTGACATGAGGATACCATTTATGACTATGTCGGGTCTGAGACGCCGAGTCGTCACTGAGGAGATCATTACAGGACATATGATATTCATTGACTTTCTGATCGATCGCTTTGGCCGGCTAGACAACTATGAGCGACACTCTGAAGATTTTATTATTCCGGCAGATGACTGGCAGTTTGCTCGCGTAGACGTTCTACTGGTGTGTGTCATGGCTTATGTGTACATGCCACTATACTTGGACCACTTAGATATTGACTTACTGGTCGTAGTCCGTGCCCTCAGATAGGGATGTACTATTCCGCAGATTATATTGGCCGAGACCTTTAGGTCGGCTACGTTTTGCAGTACCCATCCAAGGGGGTTATTTAGAGGTAGCTTTATTCTGCTGTATGTATGGCTCATGACGCATTTGAGTTCGATCGGCACCTTCAGACACCATGGGTACTGCTTTACCCATGAAATAGCTGTGTCTTACTCCTTCCAGCCAGCAGAGTGTTAAGATGCAGCGACATAGTCGACTTTTTTTTATCAAATATTGATCATCCCTTTTTGATATTACCATACTTAGGGTTTGTCTCCCCTTAAAGTTTCATCACTCATGCAGTCGGCATGGATTATTTTCCCCTAGCGGGATTAAGAGGGGTTGTGACACCCCCAAATCCGGGTACTTCAATTCCACGGGATTTGGTGTTCACTGTACAAATATCATCTATCTATCTACCCATAATAAATGCAAACCATTCAATAGATAGAAATAAATCCTCCCCTTATGGGGTTACAACATCTGAATATAAGTACATAAATCCCAGGTCATACTAACCTTAAATCTCAAATGCGAAAATGTAAATAATTAAATAGTCTTACACAACTTTAACATAAGTCTTAAATAATAACATATCAAATAAACAACAAGTCTTCATCACTTGTTGACCTTGCCCTTGCCTTTGCTAGTAGAAGGTTCTTCGGACCTTTTGTTCTTAACTGCAATGTTATTATTACGCAAGAGTGAGCACGATTGCCCACGACTATAACAATATAACAATAATATAATAACATGTGAGTGAATCAAAGACTTTTGAATAGGAAACTCGACTTTTGAACCAAGAATGAATAACAAGAATCAAAAGAACATCTGAGGGTCATAAGACCTCGAACTATGTCCTAGGTTGTAAAGTGTTTATACTTTAAACCTTTCACAGTCATAAGACTATGGACTCTACTTCTCGTACTTAGGGGGATCAGCTCTTAGTACCATACTGTGCACAATATCTCAACGCTAAAGCGTAAATAATCCCCTATACAGGGTTGTTCATCTCAATTTGACTTCATAGTCCGCACCAAAGGAAGTTTTATTTGGATAGGCTCAATAATTGTTCTAGAATTTAAAATGCTCATCAACTATGGACTAGTCGAATCAAAAAGGGTTCGCTAGTCTTACAAGGTTTAGCAATAAACGATATTCAAATTAAATAATAACTTCTCAAGAGTATACAATCGAATAAGTATTGTATAACTGGAATAATGCTTTTAAAGGTAATATAATATCTCATATGAAATCTCAACTTAATTAACAAGTATAAGAACTTGCATCATGATAGTATTTCAAAAATAGAAAACTTGTTCAATAAAAGTAAACTTTGAATTTAGTAACTTGCTTGACATAAGAATAAGGAATTGAATGCTTATTCAATTTAAAGAGTTTAGATAAGGAACTTGCTTAACGATAGTAAGTCAGGAATAAAATACTTGCCTCTTGCACAAGCTACAAATATAATTACAATTCACTTCCTCAACGTCCTACACATTACATTATGTATATGACATCGATTAGTTTTAATAATTACCATGTTTAGCTGTTGAACTATTCACTTAAGTTCAACTTACAACTTGGTTTATAACATTACTCAATGAATAACCACATAACATGAATGTAAACTCACAACATGCATATCACACATGTATAACCCTTTAAACAATCATAATCAAGTTTTACAAATACGATATTCAAGTTCGCACTTAGTTTGTTAATTTGAACCTTCACATTATCTCATACATGTCAATAAATTAGTTTATTAATCATGAACTTCAAATCATATAATATTCATGTATGTAACTTAGAACAACATCTTTTATTATCGAGAACACTACACTTGTGTTCGTGCATGTCTGAAGCCCTCCAATTGTCTCTGAATACGCATTAGTCACAAAAATGGCTATTTTTACCCATTTTAACGATTTCAAATCGAAACACTTTAAAAATGAAATTTGTAGGTCTACTCGTTATCTTTTCGAATCATCCTAAATCGCCTTAATTAGAGTTCGTATGAAAACGTTATGCTTATTTTACTATAGGAGGTCAAAATAGAATATTTTTTTCTCTGCACTACCCCCGCTAGGGCGGGGGTTAGGCCCCCAGGGGTAGGGGTGGTGCTTTATGGGGCCCGCTGCGGCGGGTATAGAGCCGCTAGGGAGGGTGTGCCTTTGCGGTTCAGCCCCAATTTGCGATTTTGACAGTTTTTAGCCCAAATACTCCAATTAAATGCAAATTAAACCAACACAGTGATTTCTATGAAGTATGAACTTCATAGAAACATCATACAATGTTATGAACATGTTTTTATCATCTTAAATCATGCATTTACTTGAATGAAATCATGAAATTTCACCGTTCTTGGTGTTATTGACAATTTTGAAGAAAAACATGAAAATCATCATCACGGATTCGTTATAACTCCGAATCCGTCCGTTCAAAGTTTGTTTTCTTTGTTTTAACATGTGTAATCATAATACATTATCAAATGTAAGCTAAACAACCAATTTAAATCATACAAATTGTATATATGGCCATATATACGTGTTCTTCATATTTTTCATACTCTGTAATTAATGAAACTTTGATTAAAGCATGTTTACATGAAATTGATTACTCTAACACATGAATACATGATATAAACCATATAATATACATATGTTAACATATATATCATCACATATTAAGTTAATTGTCAAAATAACTCTTCATAGAGAACCTGAACAGAGTTTTCATAAAAATATATAAGAACATAAATTAAAGTTTTGGTAGAATAGATTACCCTTGCTAATGTTTAGATAATTTGAAGATGATGAAGTTCTCCTCTACTTCTTCTTCAATTCACACTTTTTCTCAATTTTCTCTCTGAACTCTCTCTATAGTTCTCCCTTAACTTGTTCTGATATTTGAATATATGGAAGCCTGATATAGATATAGGCTAAATATAATATACGTATAGTTAATAATCGTGGCTTAATGGGTCGTCAGTTAATCCCATAATGGGTTAACTGGCTCCAACCCCCACTAAGGCCTTGTTTGCTTGTCCCTTAAATTCTTCCTTTCTCATTTAACTTAATTAACTTCTTATAGCATAGTTTTAATATCACACCTTTATAAACCAAATAATCTTATTTAAATTAATTAAATAAAATATCATAACTCCACATTAAATCATATTATCACATAATTAAAATTCTCCTTTATTAATTATGTCAAATCTTTAAATCTCTAGTTAATTATTAAATTAATTAAAATAACATTATGCTTATTAAATTATTAATTTAATCAAATAAGTTCAATTAAATACATACTTTGCACAATAAAATTCTCAACATTAATTTAATTAATGTAACACATATAATTAAATTAATCAACCATAATTTAATCAATTAATTATTAAATTCAATAATTAAATCATCAAAAAATATTTATTTAATTCAATAAATATTGAAATTAAATTACAAAATCTCGTTCGTCACAAGGGTGACCACTTACCATCCGTTGGCAGTCATGGGTCAGTTTGATCAGTTTCAAATCCTCCACCAGTTTGAGGGGCTACGGATCAGCAGATATCAGCTTCATCTTTGTCATCAGCTGACCTGATCAGGATTTATGAGTGTTGAACTCATATGGGGAGGGCTGATTTCTCTACTAGCCATCCGGATCGTTCTCCAGAGTATTCGGCATGGTTGGAGGCTGATATAGCAGCAGCTGCGGTTATCCAGGCAGCTCCGAGTGTTGATTCAGATGTTGAGGAGCCTATGGAGGATCCTGATTCTCCCACATAGGATAATTTGTTTACCGGCTTGACAGCGGCTTTAGTTAGTGACCCTCCCAGCATTCCCGCCGAGACTGATCCAGTTATGGTTAATTCACTAGCTTAGATAACTTTCGAGAGAGATCAGGCTAGGGCGTTGATGTTGACGGCCCTGTCTAGTAGGGATACAACCTTTACCGCTAGAGACGAGGCTTGAGCTACTCGGGATGCAGCATTGGTTGAGAGAGACGAGGCTCAATCAACCCGAGGTGTAGCTCTTAAGGATAAGGATGAGGTCCGATCTATTCGGGATGCAGTTTTTAAGGAGATTGAGGAGGTCTTAGTTGCCCGAGATGCTGCTTATGTAGAGAGGGATGGGGCCATAGCTACCCGGGATACTTATATTGCAGATAGTACAACACTCAGATCATATACCCACAGCCTGGTTGCATATATGAGCACTTTCATAGATGGTCACAGCAGAACTATACAGATGGCTGTGGATGTTCTTGCTCGTATGGAGACTGGGGGTATTGATCTTGCAGCTACTCCTCCATCTTCAAAGAGTGATGCCATGTTGGCGCTGCTATCCCACTTGTCTACGAGTTCATAGACTAACTTTATTTTTTCTGCACATACTAGATCAGCCATTTTTATCATGTACAGGACCCATGTATATATTAAACAGTATTATATATCAGAGAAATATATTTTGATTCACTTCCCTATTGGATATGTATTGTCATTACTGAGTGATTACCATTTCTTTTATGACCTACTGTTGTTGATGTATTATGAGCTTTTCCTTGATGGATTGACATTGAGATGTCGGAGAGTATCTCAGACGGGCCTGTTGACCAGGGAGACTTGATAAAAATTTGGGTTTTATCGGGTTTTGGTATCTTGGGACTGGTTCTTATTGGGTTTTTGTTCTTTCTTTGAAGGTGACACCGCACCATGAATAGATGTCTACGTACTCCCTGGTAGAGGGAGATCAGGTCATTCGTAGTTCAAATTTTGTGTGAGAGGTTTGAGAAGTGTCTCTTTTAAGTTTGATTTGATGGGTTTCTTGAAATTTTTTTGTTTGGTTTGACTGCACCAGGAATGGCTGCCTACGTACTCCTAGGTGGAGGGAGATCAAGTCATTCGTAGTTCGATCCTTCTAGTGAAAACTCGAACTAATTTGATCGATTTGAAGGACCATGATTATGGTATGCATGTGCTTTAGACATAGTACCTTTTCACGATGTCTGAATTAATGAGTTTGGGAAATTTGCTCCCGTCCATCTCTTGCAATCTGATAGCTCCTCCTGTCAACACTTCTTTGACAATGAAAGGACATTCCCAATTTGGGGCGAACTTTGCTTTAGCTTTATCTTGATTGGCCAGAACTTTCTTCAATACCAAGTAGTTCTCTTTGAATTTTCGGACTCAAACTTTATTATTGTATGATCGAGCAATCCTTTGCTGATATAACTTCCCGTGGAAAATGGCTACGTACTCCTAGGCGGAGGAAGATCAAGTCATTTGTAGTTCGATCCTTCTAGTGAAAACTCGAACTGATTTGATCGATTTACAGGACCATGATTATGGTATGCATGTGCTTTAGACATAGTACCTTTTCACGATGTCTGAATTGATGAGTTTGGGAAATTTGCTCCCGTCCATCTCTTGCAATCTAATAGCTCCTCCTGTCAACACTTCTTTGATAATGAAAGGACATTCCCAATTTAGGGCGAACTTTGCTTTGGCTTCATCTTGATTGGCCAGAACTTTCTTCAATACCAAGTCGTTCTCTTTGAATTGTCGGATTCAAACTTTATTATTGTATGGTCGAGCAATCCTTTGCTGATATAACTTCCCATGGAAAATGGTTGTAGCCCTCTTTTCATCTATCAAGGACAGCTGGTGGTACCGCTCTTGCAACCACTGATCTTCTTCTATCTGAGCGTCTATTAACATTCACAAGGACTCCATTTCTACCTCTATGGGAAGTACTGCTTCTATGCCATATACCAATGAAAAGGGTGTAGCCTTTGTAGAGGTACGTATTAACGTCCTGTATGCTAACAGAGTAAAAGACAATAGGTCAGGCCATCCTTTGTGATTGGCGAATATTTTTTGCATAATCTTCTTGATGTTCTTATTGGCTGCTTTTACAACACCATTCATCTTGGGTCGGTAGATGACGAAATTAAGATACTTGATATGGAACTTGTTGCATAAATCTCTCATCATCTGATTGTTTAGGTTCTTGGCGTTGTTTGAGACGATCATCTTCGTCTGTCCATATCAATAGACGACATTGTTTCTGATAAAACCAATGATTACCTCTTTGGTGACTTTGGGAAACGAGGAAGCTTCAACCCACTTGGTGAAATAATCGATCATGATGAAGATGAATCGATGTCCATTGCTGGCTTTGAGTTCTATTGGCCCAATCACATCCATTCCCCACATGGATAAAGGTCATGGCGAACATATATTGTGAAGCTCATTTGGAGGAGCGTGAATAGCATTTCTATGGACTTGGCATTGGTAGCATCTCCTGACGTGATCATCACAGTCAACTTTGAGAGAGACCCGATAATGCCATATTCTTAATATCTTCTTGGCCAGCAGATGATCGCTCACGTGTGGACCACAAACTCCATCGTGGACTTCATCCATCAATCTATGGGCTTGCTCTTTATTGAGGTATCTTAAAAGGCCCATTCCAGCATCCCTCTTATAGAGTGCATCTCTGCTTAGATAAAACTTCATGTCCAACTTGTGAATCCGCTTTTGTCCGGCTTGGCTTACTCCAGCGGGTGTAGATCCATCTCAAAGATATTCCTTGATGTCTTGATACTAAGGCTATTTTATAAGAGGTATTTCATCTGATACTTCTCCAATGTAATTCTCATATGTCGGGGCCCTCTAGTTTGTGAATTTGATGTCAGGAATTCCCCTCCTACCCGATACGTTGATTAAGGAAGCCAACGTTGCTAATGCATCAGCAAAGTTGTTCTTGCCTCGAGGGATGTGGATGAAGATTATCTCTTCAAAATCCATGGATATGTTGATGACTTGCCGGTGATAGGGTAGCGAATGCAATTCTTTGGTATGATATGCCCTAGTGGTTTGTCTGATAACAAACTCAGAATCTCCAAAGACTAGTAAACGCTGGATACCCATGGATTGGGCTAGTTTCAACCCCATTATGCAGCCTTCATACTCAGCCGTGTTATTGGTGTTGACAAACTGCAACTTGGTAACCACAGGATACTGTTCTCTTGTACCAAAGATAAGGACTGCCCCAGCTCCGTCACCTTCCATGTTTACTGCTCCATCAAAATACATTTTCTAGGGTTGGACTGTATTTTCTAGGGTAATTGGATCCTTTTCCACTCCTCGTGCTAATCATATTGACACTCTCTTCTTTGTGTTGAGGGAGGGGATTATCCTGCACATGTGGTTTTTTGGGCTTTGTCACCACAATCTCTCCGTTGTCTATCAAGTCTTGGATTTTGTGCTTGAGAGACCAACAGTCTTGTGTATCTTGGCCTGAGGATCCGGAATGGTATACACACTTTTTTCTTGGGTTAAAATTCCGTCCACCGGTACTGGTTAGTGGAAGGAGTTGAACAATCTTCTTCTGTGTCGTAAATAATTTTAGCACATTTTCTAATGAATCCCCTAAGGGGGTGAATGTTCTTCGATGTCTGGCCTCCATAATTTTCTAAAATGGAGGATTAGAAGGTTGGGTTGGAGCTTGAAACGGGGAATAGTTCCTCCTTTGAATGGGCATACTACTCGAATCGTCCCTCCAATTCTATCCTTACAGTACTAAGGACACTTCTTCTTTCTTCTTGTGTGCTCTCTAGGGATTACTCCCATAACTTCCAGATTGTATATGCTTAGCAACAGCTTCCAAGGCGGTAAGATCTTTTATCTTCCCAGATTTTAGCCCCATTTCAGCCATTTTTCCGTGTTTGATCATCTCCGAGAATGGTTTTCCTATGCCAGCCAGGACCCTTTCGTAATACAGAGCTTCTTGAAAGTCGATGAAGGTCATGACTATCTCAGACTCAGTCATACGTGGGGTGACTTGTGCTGCCACCCACCACCATCGTTGGGCATATTCTCTGAATGGCTCGATGTTTTTCTTTTTGATTTTGGTGATTTGATATCTGTCTGGAGCCATCTGGGATTGAAAGCTGTACTGACTGAGGAAGGCATGTGCTAACTCTTCCCAGCTGTGAATCTTTGAATTATCCAGTCGGGCATACCAGGCTCTAGCCTCTCCGGTCAGACTCTTCTGGAACAATTGCATTCTGAGCTTTTCGTCCTCTACATAAGATCCGAGCTCTCAAATGATTACCTTCAAATGGGTGTAGGGATCTCCTAATCCATTATATTTCTCAAAATCAGGGACTTGAAATTTTTCTGGATAACGGACCCCTAGGAATTTACATAAGTCTGAATAATTGACACTCCCAAATGCCCCAGTCCCTTTGATGGACCGAATGGTTTGTTCCATTTGTTGGACCTTTTTCAGGATACCACCAGCTTCCTGCTCTTTGTTGAGGTTGATGATTTCAATGGTTTTGTTGGTCATATCCTGGTTCTGGGGTTTAAAAATCTGAGTATCTTTCATTCCGATCTCTTGACTGCCACCGGGTGTAGATGGTTCTGTATGACCAGTTGTTTATTTCCCTTGAAGGCCTTTGCTTTGTTCTTTCAAGAAAATAGCCATTTCAGCTATCTGGTTTTACAGTCCTTCAAACTCTTCCCTAGAAACAAGGGTGGATTCTGGTTGAGCACTTGAAGCTATGTTTGGAGATGGACTTAGTGCTTTCTTAGATTTTGACCTGGTGACGGGACTAATTTTTACCTACAATAAATGTAGGTGTGTTAATTCTGATGTGTATATATCAAAAGGATGCATGCCATGATGTGTTTATTTTTGAGGTTTTTTAATCTTATCCTGTAAAACAAAGGTCAGTTATTTTGATGACATGATAGTATGACAGGATTTACAAGACATGTATATTTACATTGAATCTTGAAATTTACATAGGAATTAGAAGATTGACATTTGAATTGAAAGAGGAAGGCATGAAGAAGCTTACCTTGGGATTTGGTTAATCAAAGGCTGACCTCTCTTAGGTTACTCTTGCGACTTTTCGGCATGAAGGTCCCCAGATCATCACAATCTACTAGAGGAGAAATTAATCCGATCTTTCAATTACAGCGGATCTGAATGGTGCCTTTCCTGAGCCTCGCAGGATTAGTCTCCTTTGAGTCTAGTAATCAAACACCGACGGGTTTGCCTCCTGGTGGAGGAATCACACAACATACATTCACATACATCGCGTCTCACCGTATGAAATGATGACATTGTGCAAAGCACTAATATAAAGCAGTAAAGCATTCATGTACATCCATTCAATGTAAAACGCAGCATCCACACACACTCAAATATAAAAGGAAATTTTGAAAATATTTGAACGCGGCTTAAGCCCTCTGCAATCCCCAGCAGAGTCGCCACCTGTCGACGTCGGGAAAAAATTCGGTCAGCTTTAGACCCGATCTTTCTCTCTTCCTAAGTCTTTTTTTTTCTACCCTTATTGCCTTATCTGTTTTATGAAGGGTGAAGAAGGGTTTTTTAGGAAAAGGCCAACATGTATCATATCGACGATTTGAACGGTTTACAGAGTCGCCAGTTAGTAGATTTGAAATGGTTGTACCAACTCAACCGAGTTTTGTTTGCAAGTAGGCTCAATTACTGAACACTGTCAAAACTTGATCTTGAAACCGAAACTTTAAAGTTCGGGGGCTTGGTTAAGTGGGGTGAAGTTGTTAGGCATCCCTCAACTCCCGTGAAATACGATACCGCGTCTTTTTAATATTTCCCTTTTTATTTGCAATGTGTGTGTGGATGCTGAAAGAAATTGGGCCTACGTTTGTTTGATTTGAAAGTATTATTGTGCTTCATTGAACCTATATACGAAGGGTTTGATTTGATTTGAAAAAGTCCTTTTTAGACAAGACATGAAAATGATATTTTGAAAAGGTTGGTTTTCAAACCCTTACGCTCACGTAGGAATTAAAGCATGTTGATACTTCCATTTTAGCCTTTGGCTAGATTTGGATAGTGATTATCGGGCTGCAAAGCATCCTCGACCATAAAATATAGACAAGTATCGGTCTTCTCATGGGCATGACAACCTTCGGAGTGAGTCTAGCAGGACAAACCATTATTTCATTATATTTGAGACACTAAATCAGGATAACCGTTTTAAGGTCCTTCGAATGTACATTTTTTACAAAAAAATAGGCAGGGTACATTTGTAATGTGGAGTTTGTCCATCGTGGGAATCCGACGATTCCTAGGCTCATAGAAGGAGGCCAAGAAAACCTACACAACACAGATATTTACAGAAAATATATATTTACATCCAGATGTCGCAATAACCAAGGATGCATTAGTCAAATCTTGGCATGCGCGTAGCCAAAGCTTCTCGTTCCCACTAGATAGAGATCTGAGGGTTGCGAGGTTGCTTTCATATTTAACAAAACTAGATAGAAAGCTAGATTTAAATAAATCTTAGCCATTCTAGCTTCTCGATTCTGGTTGGACCTATTTTAAACCGTTTGAAAGATAGAAAGGGCTAGATTCAAATAAATCTAAACCACCAAATTTGTATTAAAACGAATTCATATCAAATGAATAATTGAAACAGTTATTTATTCACAATGAATAAAGAATATATATATATATATATATATATATATATATATATATAAGCTGTGAAGGGCGACGGATTTCCATTCTCAGGCCCGGACAGAAAAAAAAATATATATATATATATATACATTCCAGTTGAGCCTGGATCATTTTGTGGCTCTTTACATCTTTGCTATATATATATTTACATTCTGTCAAGCCTGGATTATTCTGTGGCTACATATATATATATATATATATATATATATTCATTTATTTATTTATTTATAAAAGTTGTAAAAAGGCCCCAGATTTTCAATCCAGGCTAAACTAAAATATAAATGTTAATATATACAGTTAGTATATATATATATATATATATATATATATATATATATATATATATATTAAAGCAATAAAGGCCACGAATTAGCAATCCAGGCCAAATGAAGTCAGAAAAATTTATATATATAAAGTTATATATATATATATATAAAAGCAGTAACTGTCACAGATTTGCAATCCAGGCATGACAAAATTGAAAATTAGTATATATATAGTCAAATATATACATAATAAAGCCAAAAAGGCCACGAGTCAGCGGCCCAGGCCGAGAAAATTAATACATATATATATATATATATATATATATATATATATATATATATATATATATATATATACATAAAAGCGATTAAAAACCACGGATCGACGATCCAGGTTGTGCAAACGCAAAAAAAATATATATATATACTAAAATGTACTAAAAAGTAAGCAAAACAGGCCACAGAACTGAGTTCCGGGCAAAACTAGAAAATGAAACTTTACGTGCACGTGTATAAATACGTAACGAAGTAGGAAATGAGTTCTGATCGTAAACATACTTACAATGAACTGCTACACGGGCTTTTTTCCACTTGGTAGGCTTCAAATGGACGTTTTCACCGGTTAATTTTTGGTATGTTGTAGTATATGAGTATACCTACATGTTAAAGTAATAAAATTTAAGTTTGGTGTACTAGAAGTCGGGCTAGGAAACGAAATGGGCAAAGTTTCAGAGCCTTTTTTTTCCTTTTTTGGCAAGGGGGTCTTATATTTAAAGACCCAATGGTAGCGGGTCTACCTGCGGCTCCATAGGGTGGGGCCCACCTATTGCGTCTGGTCGTCTCGAAGTACGTGCACTTCGAGCAATGCGATGTCAGGTTCGAAACTTTCTAACTTTTGATCAGTGCGTCCATTTATGGCGTGCTATACCTTTCTGGAAAGCCCTTTCTGAGAGCGTCACAATAACATGGGAGTTAACCTTTTCCGAGTCCAAGAAGATAGGTTTATAACCGAATCTTCAATTCTTCGCAGTTTGTCCGTTGAGTTGTATTGTGTTGTTTTCACTTGGGATCAATGTTATTGTTCTTTCTGACCTTTATTGCATTAATTTGGCTTGATTTTAACTGAATTTGCTTCAAGTTATAAAAATGACCATTTTTCCCCTCAAGGGGTTGTCTCTTGTACTGGCACGACTTTTGACTATTTTCTCGGGGTTGTCTCCGAAGGTTAAATTGATCTCCTGGTGTTGTCGCCGGGCTCTTGTATCTCCCGGGGCTTAACTTGACATCCCAGTGTTACCAGGGTTTGTCTTGACATCTCGGTATAGTGACCGGGGTTGAGCTTGACATCCCGGGGTGGTCGTCGGGGTTGCTGACATCCCTGTATTATCACCGGGGCTTCACTTGACATCTCGGTGTTGTTGGGGTCTAACTTGACATCCCGGTGTAGTGATCGGGGTTGAGCCTGACATCCCGGTATTTTCACCGGGGTTTTACTTGACATCCCGGTGTTATCACCGGGGCTTCACTTGACATCCCGGTGTTGTCAAGGCCTGACTTAACATCTCAACTTAGTGACCGAAAGGAAAAAAAGATAGTTTTACCCTCCTGCAGGGTTAGTAACAGGAATGCAAAATTTTGAGTGTCTACAAGGTCTTTGATCTTTCTAGACTTCAATCCCATTTAAACTATTTCTCCGTGTTTAATCATTTCTGAGAATGGTTTTCCTATACCTGCTAGGACCCTATCGTAAAATAGAGCTTCCTGTATATCATTGAATGTCATGACCATTTCTGTTTCTGTCATTGATGGAATGACTTGAGCAGCCAGGCGTCTCCACCGTTGGGCATATTCACGGAAAGATTCACTGCTTTGCTTCTTAACTTCGGTAATTTGATACCTATCTAGAGCCATTTGTGATTGTAAACTGTATTGATTTAGGAAGACATGTGCTAGCTCCTCCCAGTTGTAGATTTTGGAATTATCTAGTCGGGCATACCATGCTCTAGCTTCTCCGGTTAAACTTTTCTAAAACAGCTGCATCTTTAGTTTCTCATCTTCGTCATAGGATTCGAGTTCTCCAATAAACACTTTCAAATAAGTGTAAAGATCTCCTAATCCATCATATTTTTTAAAATTAGGGATTTAAAACTTGTCTGGATAAAGGGCCCCCTGGAAAGATGCATAGATCTGAGTAATTTACACTCCTATAGACTCCAATCCCTTTAATTAACCGGATGGTTTCTTCCACTTGCTGGACTTTTTTTCTAATGTCACCAGTTTCTCAATTTTCTTTGAGATTGGTGATTTCAGTGGTTTTATTGGATTTTTCGTTCATTTGTGGTTCAGGTATCTGAGCTTCCTTTTCTTTCTTGTCAATATTCTGGCTTCCTCGTTGTGTGGAGATTTCTGCTTAAGTGGGTATTTGTTGACTCTGAGTACTCTTGCTCTGCTATTTCAGGAAAATAGCTAACTCTGTTATCTGATTTCTAAGTCCCTCAAACTCTTCTCGAGACACAAAATTGGTCCCCTATTGGGTGCCTTCCCATGTTAGTGGGTAGGCTCTGAGCCTTCTTAGATTTAGACCGAGTAGTGGGACCAATTTTACTTATAATAAAAGTAGGTATGTTAATTTTGATATATATTAACAGGATGCATGCTATACAATGTGTCATTTTTTGAGGTTTTTTAATCTTTTCCTGCAAAACAGTTGTTAATTATTTTGCTAACAAGATAGCATGACATGATTTAATATATATGCAAAAATAAAATTGACATAGAATGAAATGTATATTTACATTTATCTGATAATTACATTGAATTTACATAGACTTTAAAAGGGAAATGTATGCAGAGACTTCCCTTCGCGTTTGGTTTATCAGAGGCTGTGAGAATCCGAATTTTCAGAAATTATTAAAATAAGAATTTAGTGAATAAAATTCTTAAGGCATGTGTTGGATTCAAATAAAAATATATAATATATGAGTTATGAAGTATGCAGTATTGTGTTGCATAGGGTAATATGAACTATGCAATATGTGATTTTTGCATTTAATAAATATATTATTATTATTATACATCTGTTATTCGTTGTAGTGGAGAATTAGTAAGGTAAAGGAGATGGATAAAATTTATCTATCGATATTAAATAATTTATAGAATTATTTCATCATAGTAAGTTGGTGACATTAAACATCTTTAATGAATAATCACCACTTTCTTGAGTATATATATACTAGTGACTAATATGTTATAATATGTTGGTACTCAATGTAATTCCCGAGACTTTTCTAATATTATTAAATAAATATATCAATGAAATGAGAATTTATTTGAATATAAATAATTATGTGTTATGAGAATAATTAATTTAATTAAATATTAAATTAAATAATTATAATAATTGAGAATATGTGGAGTTTGTGATAAACTCGTGAAAGGCTTGTGTTGCACAGTGACGTAATATAAGAATAATTATATTAAGTTAAGCGAACCATTAATTTATATTAATTATCGTAGAATATTAATTAATGGTTATGGAATATTAATGGTGATTAATTCATAATATGTGATTATTATTATTGCACAAAAAATGATAATAATAATGAGCAACGTGTCTATAATATAATAAGATTTATATTCATTTAATGTGATATTTAATCATATAAGTGTTAATAAATTATTATGAAAATTAATAATCAATGAGGAATGGATTAATTAATACTATCGTTAATTAATCAATGAGATAAATAATTTATTTATTTGACAAATAAGTGAGTTATTAATATAATAAGATTATATTAATTGATATGTGCAAATGTGCAATACTTGAATATATAAAGTATATGAAATACAACTATATTATAGTATAGAGACACACTTAAGTGTGACCATGCTTGCATATATAAACTATGATATATAATGCAATGTGAATATATTACATAGAGACCATGTATTAGGATTGATTGAAATATATAAGCTACATGTTTATGCTAATGTGACAATATGTATGTAAGTATACATTAAATTAATACATCTTGAAAGTGTTGTAAACAAGGGTTGATTAATAGAATTTAATAATAAAAGAAATAATGTGATGTGATTATATCCGAGAAAATTATACCAGTATGATAAAAATGTACATAGATTATATGTGTGCAAATTACATTTACTACATTGCCATGTTACCTATTCATTGAATTAATATTGGTACATTTCATGATGACTGAAAATACACATAATATAAGTATATGATATGTGTGTAACATGTAGTTCATTTGCAAATGCTGAGCTTAGTGTGCTTTGTCCCATATTGTTAGGCACAACCCTTGTACACGTGAACACCCATCAAAGCCTAAGCCTATTACTTGCATAAATCAATCCTCAGCATTCTAGCAAATCATGATATGGGGAATGGGCACAACAGTGTTCTTCAACTACTAAATTCCAACTCTCCCATAACCACCATGCAATCCTCTCTTCCGTTAGTTCAAAATGATGAGCAAAGCTATGGACTGAATAATGAATTCTCTATAAATAAGCTTTCCTCCTTCTTCATTTCTTTTGCTGGGATTTTACTGATAAGTGAGCATTAATTGAGAGCATATATAATATCAATCTAGAGTTGTAAGAATTGAATAGCAGCAAGTTCCTTATACGGATAATAGAGGTATAATTCCATTCCCTGTCTTCATTTTCAAACTCTGTCAAAAATCAAATTCTTGATTCTTGTTGTAATTCATCCCAATTTGGATTGGGATATGTTTCTTAGTTGCTATATAGCTTATATACATGTTTGAACTGGATTGTAGTTGCTTAAAAACTATTTTCGTGAAGTCATTTCATGAGTTGGGCTAGAAACTGCCGTGGCTGCCTGCTGTCTGGTGCGAACCAGTAGTGGCGCAGCTGCGCAGGTTTTAGCCTGGGATGCGGCGCAGCTGCGCCGGCACCCTGTTGTAGTTTTCTGCATCCTGCTGTAATCTATTGAGTTATGTCTTGCTCATATAGGTTTAAACAAGCTTAGTGTCTGGTTAAACATGTATAGTGATATACCTAGACCTAGTATGAACATATATTGCTATGTTTGCATGTAAAGTATATGAAACGACATATAATTGTGAAAATAAACTAAATTTTCGTGAACGAACGTTAAACATATATGACGCATGTTAGTATTCTGACTTTCGAGACATATTAGTATGATCTAGACAAGCATGAAAACTGGTTTCACCCATATATATATGTTACTTGAGATGACATGCATGTTCATAGCTATGTTGGTATACATTATTGATGAAAAGACTTGAAGTTTGAAATTTAACGTATAGTTCTTAAAGTGAACTTTGGTATGGATATATCATATTGATGTTCTGACCTCTTAAGCATGATTATATGGCTTAGTTATGCATGAAGTGATAGCCTAACATGTTGAGATTACACTAATATACATGATTTACTTTTAAAACGATTTCAAAGGTTAAACTTGAATGTTCTGGAAAACTAAAGTTGCATGAATCGAAGTCATAGTGTTCTGATATTTTGAACATGCATGAGGGTGCTCTTAACCTCACTAAGATGTCATACATATACACACACTTGTTAGATACAATGCAAGGTAACCACGTATGAGTTTAAGCATGTTTTCAAAACCAATAACGATACTAGTTATGCATATATGACATTGAAACATGTGAGCATGCTTATCAACGAAATATATGACCACCTTATATGTTCAAGTGACAAGCATGATAGCTTATGTGAATTCATGGCGTTGTAAGGCCTTAAATTATTTAAGATGTTAATCTTGAACCATGTTATGAAATATTGAACTTAGAAGGACTATGCAAGCATGCAATACTCTTAAATATGTGTATATTCTGTATGTTGATAAATACTTACGAGATGGACAGGAGCAGCTAAGCAAAAGCTCAACCCTAGTATGGCCAGGGGACAGCGCAGCTGCGCCGTCTCTAGGCCTAACCAGGGCGCAGCTGCGCTAGTCTATTTTCTGGATTGGTGCAGTCTGCTTGTTTCTGGTTGTGTTAGTTAACATATGAATGTTGCCTAAGCTGTTAAACTTGGTCAGATCTCTATTAGTATATGTTTACAAGTGTTGGTAGTAAAGCATGATGATATTTATTTTATAAACGAAACTCCATGAATAAGAAAGGCATAATCAATATAGTGTTATATTGCCATACATGATATAACTATATTACTTGATTGCGTAAACTAATTTCGTGCTACGAGCATACAAGTACGCAATGACGTACGTATAAAGTTATAAGACTAAGTTAGAACCATGTGTGTATATTTAAATTGAGTAACAAACTTATGTACCGAGTATGTTAACTAATAAAAATCCTATACATGTAATACATTATAAATAGGATTCGAAAGTGTTGGCTAGCTTTACGTGAGTAAACTACGCATAAGGCAAGTATCCTAAACCTTTGCATTACTTTATTCAATGGATATCGTAAGCAAGTATCTAAACCTTATCTCTTTGGATACAAGTATTCTATCTTTGTATATTACGAACTAGTTTCCTACTTAATCGTTTGAATTGCATTAGCATACTTGAACTCTTATTTCATTAAAGCTATTATTCATGTTGAACATAGTATTGTTCTGAAATATTGTGAAAGTGTTTATGTCATTTGATTCGGCTAGACTTATATTATTGAAAAGCGACCCAAACTAATTGATTGGTGTGGGATCTTGTATTTGACTGAGAAGAACAACCTTCTTTGAAGGGAATATATAATTGTCGGAGAACTGACGTGCACAATTGAGTATGATTGATTGTTATGCATAACGATGGTACTTTAGGCTGATCACCTGTTGTACCTGTTTTTATTGGATTTTCAGTTTATTACTGTCAATTCTAGTAGAAGTTCATAGTCCTTAGTGACTGCTCAGTATTCAGTTATTTGAAATCTTGAATTGACTTATTATTGAATCATATTGATATTATTCTGTCCTTAGCGACTATTATTGAAAACTGTTGATATTCTTGTTATCCTTGAACTATCAAACTTTGTTATACCTTTTCGAGAATTAAGAATTATATCACTTACCCTTATTGTATATCACTTACTGAGCAATTTGTGCTCATTCTTGCTTTCCCTAAAACATTTCAGTTAAGGCAGAGCAGGGCGAACCTTCGGGCGTTGATAAGGGCAAGGGCAAGGCTACCAACTAGCTTGTCTCTTTTATGTTTTTAAATATTTTAATGTTGTATTAAGATGATGTAGTAAGATTGGTTTTGATTATGTTTAAGCTTAAGTTAGGTTATGTAATAAGTCGTTAATTGATATTATTATGTAATCTATTAAGTACTGTAGGTTGCGAGACTTGGGGGAATAATTATAATAAATCATTGTAAATTATTTTAGAATAGATTTTCCGTTGTGATTGTGTGATATTTAGTTATTATTGTGATGTATTACCATGAGCACGTGATGAACCGAATTCGAGAGACCAAGTGGCGCTCCTGGAATTTGGGGGCGTCACACTCAAACTGTCCATGGATGGATTGAGATAGCAATGCATGAATTCGTTAAGAGAATTAACTAATAAGAATAAATATTGGTTAATTTAAATTGAAGGTTATACTATGGAATAATAGAATTTGAATATTAAAACCTTACTTGACGGTGGTGATAGTATAAGGGGTTAATTCACTAGAGTAAATGATGAATTAATATATGTGTTGAGTATGTAATTATAGTTAGTACTTTTTATATATATTACTTAGCATGGTAATATGTGTGAGAGTTTAATCTTCTGAATAACGTTAATAAAATATATACGTTGTTAAAGAGAGAAGAAAACCAATATATCTTTAGATAAATATTGGTTAGAGAATTAATTAATAATTGACATATGGCTAAAATGTATAGATTGAAGACATTGTTTTGGGACAATTTATGGAAAGGAAAGAGAAACAATTATCGTATGTTTCTAATAAAGGATATTAAAATAAATTCTTGTAACGCCCCAAAATTCGGGTCCCCAAAACATCGGACCTGGTACGTTACGATACATCATTTCTATAACTATTGCAGAAGATATAAACATAAATTGTTTGTACAATAACTTTTACAACATAATCCCAAGGTCTGTAACCTTAACTTAATACATGTATTCAATATCCTATACAACATACAATGTCATAATATGCCTTCAATATTGTTACCATTTTAACCGTATAATAATTTCATCTTGGAACTTGTCTCTGCCTTTTGCCTGTGTCTAAAGTTTTGCTTTAATCTAAAATGTTTATCATGATATAGCAAGGGTGAGCAACAAGTTTACCCAACAAGTTTTAAATATAACAAGAATATATCATGATTGAAAGAATGAATAATAAGCTGACAAACTTTCAACAATATAAGAATTGTGAAAGAACATGAATCAATAATGCTAAATAGTCAACAATGAACATGAGTAAATTCATTTGAATAATATGGTAATGAAGGTGATCAACCTTTCATACCTGATGAACATATACAATATGCACAACGTGCGAATCAATGAATCATATATGTGATATAATCAACAATGATTAATCATGAACATGCTTTACAATAACAACTCGAGTTCGAGTTAGAAAACTCGCATGTACCGTTGATTACTGCTACGCAATCTAATTTAGCTTCAGTTGAAAGACCTATTATTGATAATATCGATCTCTCAATTAGAATAATATCATCACATTAATTTTTGTTAATTACAGTTATAAAATAACCTAAACATAATATATTCCTAATAATCAATAAAACACATAAGACTCGGTATCAAATCAAACTTTTTTAGTCTGAGTTGAGTTCGGTACTATTTCGACATCCTGATTGCCTAATCGGATATTTATCGAGCCTATTATCAATAAGATTCTACTTAAACGCTTTAGTATTATCTTAAATATTTTATTACTTAATAAAAATATTTTTCAATAGCTTATAATAATTTTTAAATAATTATTATCAGTTATAATAATTTTTCAATCATTAATATCATTTTTAAAAGATCAAAATACCAAATAATTCCATTATCATTAATATTTATTTAATTTCAAATATTAATGAAATACATGACATAATATTATAAGTTATTTATAATATTTTAAAATATTTTTAATACTCTAATATCGCCTTTAAATGAATTTAAAACCATTCTTAAATAATTTTCATTAATATTAAAATATTAATGTATTTCATGGCAAAATATTAAAAGTTATGTTTTATAATTTTAAACATTTTTTATAACCTTTAAATCATTTTTAAAACATTAAAACCATTTTTACATAATTTATTTAATACAATTATTAAATAAATTTATTATCATAATATTAATCTATACCTTCATTTAATTACTATTTTATATTAATTAAATAGTAATTAATTAATTACATTTAGTTATTATTTAACATAATTAATAACTAATTAAATAGAATTTAGTATTTAATGTTTAATTATATACTAATTAATCACATCATTATATGCCTTTAATTATTATTTAAAATTAGTTAAATAATAATAAATTAATCACATATTATAAACCTTTAATTTTTCTTTAAAGAATAGTCAATTAGTGGTCATTTATACTCATTTATTATTTAATATTAATTAAATAATAAATAATTATTTTATAATGCTAATGTAATTAACTAATCATATTTTAATACTTAATCTTAATTAAGCATTCTTTAATTATTATATGTTCAATAATAATTAATTAGTGAAAACTTTAGTTAATTATCTTAACTTTTCATTATACTTTTCAAAGTTAAGGTCATTCACGGAAACGCTCGTAGACGGAAATCTATAAGTTCGATGTGGGTCCACTTGGTATCGTTGGAAAGCTGACTTCCCGAACTACAGTTTTGGTTTAAGAAACAGCCATTTTCGACAAGTATAGGCCCTATAAAATAAGCCACTACTGACTGTCCATACAAGGTTTTGAAAATATTTTCTATTTTGAGGTCTTTTACGGAAACATTTATAAACGGAGATCTACAACTCCGATTTGAGCCCACTTGGTCTCGTTGGAACCGTGACTCCCTGAAATATATTATAAAATTATCAAATAATTTTTTCAGAATAGTGACAGAATCGAAAAATTGCTGCTAGTCAGACTGTCCATATTTGTTTAGCTAGTTTGAGGTGTTTTGCTAATAAATTCATAGCTTGCTCATCTTAAATCGGTTTTTAGTCGTTCCACTTGGAGAATCTTCGTATTGAATAGGTCTATCACCCAGAGTTGACGGATCATGAATCTGACTTATGAAAAATGAACAGTAAAATCCGGGAGCGGGCTATTCAGTTTTAGTTTTCCAACTTGACCCTCTTGTACTAAAATAATCATAACTTTTTCGTTTTAAAACATTTTTGAGCGATTCTTGAGTCCACGGGAAGATAACTTCCGGGACTACAACTTTTGTTGTTGGACCATCTTCAAATTGTTGGGTTTGTATGAAATTGTGATGCAATCAAATTGTAAATATTAGCAGAAGCATGGTATATCAGAGTTTAAAAAATTTCTACAAAACCATTACCCAGATCATCCTTTATGCAAATTATTAATTTAAAACGATAAATAAGAAGTTATGGAATCATACCCTTGTAGAACGAAGCTTCCACATGTACTAGTTCAACTCCTTGTTCTTCGTGATCTCCTTGAATTTTTGAGTTAGATTCCTTCCTTTGATCAACATTAGCCACCCAAGTGTTTGGCCTCTAGAGGTAATCCACCAAGGAAGAGGAATTATCAAGAAGGAGGGTGTTTGGCTAAACCTTAATTTTCTATCCTCTATAGAAAAGGAGTACTCTCCAACAATTGAAATTTCATCAATCAATATCTATTATAAGACTTCTCTTATATAGATATTGGTCAACCCTTCTAATCCTATTAGTCATGGGATTTCTTTTAATTAATTAAACTCCTTTAATTAATTTAGGCTTCCCACCACATGAGAATAATTAATTAAATTCATTTAATTAATTTGTCTCCTAATCTTATTAGAAATAAATGAGAGTACTAATATTAAATTAATTATTAAACTCCTTTAGAAATTTAAATAATAATAATTGTAATAATATTAATAAGACTCCTCTTATTAATTTATATTTAATATTTCTAAAATATTAAATAATAAACATTAAGCTATTTAATTTATTCTATCACTATACATTAAATTAATTATACTTAATGCATTATTACGATTATGTCATTACATTCTTAAATAATTATTCTTCCTTTTATGGTGTGCCCCTTTAGGTTCTCTATATTAAACCGGTTGTGAATAAATCAATTAGAACAATTCTAATCTTATTTAAATAAATAAATTAAAATAATAAGCTATTTAAATAAATAATATTTATTCTACAATAGAGATAAGCCTCCCTAGCGATCAACGACTTTCCAAATAATTAGATTTCAACATCAATCATAAAAGAACCTATAAGTAAATAGTTACCATACAACTCAATCCTTCCACCATACAATGTCCTAATTAAATATAAGATATGAATTTACTGTCAAGTCTTATTTTATTTAATTATATGTATTTCGATTAGAAAATGCACAACTCTGATTAATGCAAATTAGAAACCTCTTTCTAATTTTATTCCACCTTGGCCAAGGATTCCTGGGTTATCATTTAACGAATCACATAGAACATATCTCCTCTTTTACTAGAGGTGGTAGATTCTTTATTGATCATTCATTATCTCCATATGTAACTCATTATACCCAAGCATACACTATATATGCCTTAAAAGGTCTTAAGGAATAAGTCAAAGTATAATTTGTTACATACAAGATACTATGATGCTCTCAAGTCCAAGGATCACTTGTACTACTTTCACATTAGGAATTCCGATTGACAGACGAGTAAAACTCCATTAGGTATTCCATAGCGAGTCACGTTCAGTGAACTTATTCTCCAATAAGCACCTACATACTTGCTTTAGTGTCTCCACACAAATGATCATGAGATCAATCATCCTCATCCAATGAGCAAGCAACATATGTACCAATCTATCCGGATTTACTAATCTCCTTTTTAGTAATCCCATGATTGAAAACTATTTTAGTTTTAAAGCTTTCTAAGAATTTAGATTTCATTAGCATGATCAACATCATGATTCTAAAAGCATTGCTTAAAACTATGGGTTATTTACATATTATAAAAACAGCACCATGTAGATAATTAAATGCCTTTAATAAATAAATATTTTATTAATAAATAAATAAGATTGTTTACAAAGTATGTGCTTTATCATCATACATGATTGGCTTGTATGCACACTATTATCACAAATTCCAAGCACAAATTCCAGAGAATTCGTGGAAATGACTGAACCGAAATGGTTTTCCAGTTTTTGACTCGGTTACTTTAAAATGACATAACTCTTTCCTCCGAAGTCAGATTTAGTCCGTTCTGGAGTCTTTGAAAAGATTATTCAGTGTACTATAACATGTCAAAAGCCCAAAATTTTATGAACATTCTAACTATTTCCTTTTTGTGGCAGCAGTCCAATAATGTTTTTCTAAGTTTAAAAATTGTATTGCTTTTCTTTCCTTGAATCAAACTTGTTAACTTCCAACATGATTAGATCCATACATAATGCACTATAAAACATATAGATCTAAGGTATTTAGAGTTCAAGATCATAACTCATAATTTGGACAACAATCAAACACATAAACTAATTAGAGTTTTGTGTTTAAGGATTTTTATACCTTGCTTTGATGCTATATTTCTTCTTTTCTTACTAGATGTTGTTTGCTTTCTCTTACTTTTCCTCTTCTTCTTACTTTCCCAAAATCGTTGCCCTTTCCCTTCCTTCACAAGCTCTCTCTTTTCTCTTGGATTTTGAGTGAGAGTTATGGAAAAACAAAAAGAAAGATTATTTCCTCTTTTTCCTTTCATCTCTCCTCTTCTTACAAAAATGGGGTGAAAAAAATGAGGAAGTGGGCTGATGAGGTTTGCCTAAATCATTGCTTGTTATGATGGTCTTTTGGACTTTGAGTGAAGGAATGAACAAAGAGAAGAAAAACAAACCTTTTGGCTAAATTTTTCTCCCAAGTGGTCCCCACTTTTGTAATCATTTTCTTCCATGTGAACACCCCCATCTTCATGTCCGGATACTCCCCCTCATCTGCTGGAAATCCAGCAAATTTTAACCATGTGGGACCCGCGTTATTTCCTTATTTTGCGTGTTTAATCCCGTCTTTTACTTTCGGACCCGAAAACTCAAATTTTCAAGTTATAGTCGATTCTTACTAAAATCAATGCTCCCGACGTCGTGGACACATCCGTTTCTTCAAATTCATCTTTGAATTTCAAGTTGAACTTTTCTCCGAAAAAGTCAACTGTTGACTTTGACCAAAAAGTCAACCCTAACATATTTCGTGTTTATAGTCTTTTCTGACTAAACTTTACGTTTCGGACGCAACCGAGCAGTCCGTGCTTCAAAATTCTATCTCTAACTCAATTTTTGATTTTTAACTTGCTTCTAGAAAGTCATCCCAAGTTTGGACTATCAAATAAATTATTTGGGATATGTCTCATAAATTTTACATTTCCCTAATTATTCAATTAGGGTTTCTAACAATCATTATACACTCATACACTTAACCATATAAGTTCTTCACAAAAATTTTAATTCCAAACCTTATTTCTAGTCTTGGTCTTATTATTTAACCTTTATTTAATCATTTAAAATTTTATTAATTGTCCAAATTCTCGTGTCGTCACATTCACCCATTCTTCTAAGAATTTCGTCTCCGAAATTACAGCCTACTACACTCTACTCCTTTCATTCACCAGCACTAGGTTTTCATAACAACCTTTATTCAATCATATCTGATTCTACCCGTATATAACGAGTTCATACTATTTCATACATATCATCACATGCTACCTAAAACATCACTCCCAAGAGTTAAATTTTTTAAATCATGCTGAGGAGTCATATAGACCATGAACTATTGAGGTTTATAGGTTTTACTACCTGCGACCTATTTCAATTAAGAAAAAGGTACTCGGCCCCTTACAAAGGTTAACAGTATGTTTACAATCACAAAAAAGGTAAACTACTGATGCTAGTACGTACGTCAATCATGGCTCGCGAATATTCTCGCTATATTGAATTATAAAAATCCAATCTGCATAGTTCACCTCAGTCTTATCATACAATTCCGCACAAAAATAATTCGGTTAGGGAAAATTTTAAAGAACACTTTGAATTTCATAAACGTTGATCTAGCTGAATCAAATAGCTTAGACTCATACCAATAATTCACACATCAATCGAAACATGTGTATGGCCAAATTTAATTGACACTTGACTTTTCTTTAAAATTCTGAAAATTATTTTATGACGTCATTATGTCGCACTGTATTTACAGTCCGTTGAAGATTCTGTCATTTTTGTGACTTTGTCATAATACAATATACCATAATGGGCTGATGATCTTTAGATCACATCCAACACTAGGCAATACTGCATTAATGACTCCATCGTTTTTATCATCCTTGCACCAGGTTCCATGATGCATTGATGATAAATAAAAATACGTTTTGATATTTAAAATAATTTTTGTCTAGCCGAAACAATTAGCGTAGACTCTTCTTTAAAAAGTGCAAAGCAATTGAAAAATCATTTTTGGTGTTATCATACCGCAACAGATAACGATGTGATAATGGCTCGAAGTCCATCTCCACACCCTTGTCACCAAGTTTTGAAGATAATAAAAATTCATTTTATTTCAAAAAGGCACATCAGTGCGAATTTAGCTTGATGTCAAAAATTTGAAGTCTATCACAGTTAGAAGACTTGGAATACCTATGTTTCTTCCATCAACTTCAATTGCTCTAATGATCAATTGCTTAATAATTCTATCTAGTAAAAAATCTTAATTCTTCATCCAGAACTCTTCTATACCCCCGTATAGTTCATCAAACATATCACACTTTATGGGTTCAGGAACTTTCCACAATAATATGAGTTTAGGAACTTATCCTAGCAATACGTAGTTCAAGAACCAATCAGGAACTGTCCATACGCTTAGGGGTTCAAAAATATACCATACAATTATGAGTCACAAACTTACCATAAGTATGAATTTTAAGAACTCGCACCTAATCTTATATTCTCTACCTATCCGTTATACACATTAGAAAAGAATCACCTTCTCAACATACATATAGCGAATAGCGCGACGCCAACATTTCAATGATTATCAATGTGATAAACTAAGTAGTCGTTAGACCAAGCACAAAACCCTCGCCCATAAAAAGATTTGTACAACTCAGCTATCACATGAGTCCTCAACTGAAATCCCACATAATCCTAGATCCCTCTTTTCTCAATACGAATTTCATTTAATCCGTATTTACAATTCTACAACTCTTTCCTGAGTTTTCATAGTACAATTCCATAGTACGATAGTCGTACATCAATTCTGCTAGAAAGTTTTTAATCAGACGATTGATCATCTGTCCTCCTATGACCTCATCAGATCACGTTGTAATATGATATTATATTCGTATTATATTACGATTCTTTTCTATGTTATGATTATTTTATTTTATGATCTTCCTTCCCTTTATACATTTAGTCTTTTAGACTCTATCTATTCATTACTACTGTTCATCTTTATTATCAGAGTTAGGTAACTCTGAATCTTTATAACTTGTCAGGATTCTTCTTTGAATCTTATTGACTTACTGATACCTTGCCTAAATTCATCACTTAAATTTCAAACTCTATTTGAGTTTATTCATTATCCTCATCCATGTGGTTATAGCCTAAGGTAACCCTACCTGTGACGCCCCCAAATCCACGTTCCTTCGAAACCTTGGATTCGGTGCAGTCACGATACTACTATCTTCAAACTATTACATCTTTTAATCATTAGTAAAAGAAAACAACTTTGTTTATTATACTTTAGAATATAAATTCTATTCATATCCAAGATCTCGTCTTTACATCATATTCGATATTACTAAAATACGGAATAATTTAAACTTTTCAATATCCTTTGAATAAAAATCTTTTTATTGATTCCATAACTTTGATACCAATTACAAATCTTGAATCAACTATATAATATGATTCCTTCTTATCTGAGTTATCGTATAAACATTTACAACTCAACTCGATATCCTCTATGTATTAATTAATGCATTCTTACAATACAACAAGTATTAAATAGTGTAAGCAACTATCGAGTACATCATCTAGAATCTAAACATGGTCCAGACAATAATCTAAGTAATATTCTTCAATGCGATACTATCTATCTTTATCAATCAAGAAGCACGAAATCTTTACCGTGAATCCTTAACCTGCAAAAGTGGTTATTTGCATGAGTGAGCTCGACAGCTCAGCAATTCTAACAATCCTCATGCATCACATAGCATATAACATCATACTCAGTTCATGCATTTATAAACAATTTATATTTACTACGCATGTTACTTTCACATAACAAGTATATCATTAACGATCAACTTTCAATCTCATTTATATCTCATATACAGTTCATATATAAGTTCACATTATCATAGCATAATATAATTCAACTAACAGTTATTGAATTCATATATCAAATAGGAACTGAAAGACTTGCCTGATTCGCAGTTTAACAACTATGACTTAACTGCTTAAAGCTTATCTGCACTTCGTGTATCCTACACAGTTATATTAACCATAGAGATCACACTCATTAGTTATATGTATCCACACATTCTCAATGTAATAGTAAAGGTTACATTGTTGTCTAACTTGTTTCTTAGAACCTTTGTCTTACTTTCTTATCGTATTCTTAGAATAACTATGTACGTATACGTATACTTTAACCATACGTACTTACTACCATTCTCTATATACACATGCCCGTCTACCACTAATCTCTTTACATATAGCTAGTGTAGTCCATCTTTTGAGTTAATCATTCTCATATATCATTACTAACACATAAGACCATATCAAAGCAAATATACGCTATTAACTGTCGAAGTCAGATTCAAGTATTAACATACGGTCCTACATAGCATGTATACATATTAAATGATACTTTCATGCTCGTTCAACCTTTTCACGTTCAATTTACACGATATAGGTTCTAAGTCAACATTCTAACAATTGAAGGCCACTCGAGGTCATGAACATCACAAAGTTTATCATGCTAGTTCTTTAAACACATAAAGTATTTATATAACTCATATTGGGCATGTTCATGAATATTCATACTTCATGCATGTAACTATCACGATTATTACTTTGAAAATATGCTTCGTTTACGCTAAACTTGGTTTCATGATATGTAGTCATGGTATATATATACATGTATGATACATGAGAGAGTCCAAGTGTGCTATCACATATGTCCATAAACATCAAAATCCCAAATCTTAAGGTAACATGTTATCGTCCACGTTCAAGGCTCGCATTTTCATTAGTGAAGCTTACTAACAAAGCCTAACATGTTCATGCTATCTATATATAGGTTGACATGTCCGATATGCATTTCTAAGTCATCTAAACATGCTCACAAAATCAGAATATATACATGCTATGTATACGTCCAAGTTCAAATCTAAAACTAGAAGTTTCATTTTAAAATCATACGTTTTCCTTCCATTGTACATACTAACATGGTCATGCATGTACATGTAGTATCAAGAACACGTACTATAAGTTATTACCAACTTCCATGCATGTCTAGACCGTACAAATACGCTTACAAGGTCAGAACACACATGTTTATACAAGTATCAAAGTTCATATCGAAAATCATAAGTTTCATTTGAAAATTATGAGTTCTTCATCAATAATGTATACTATCATGCTTATGTCATGTCATGATACTCATATATACATGTTATTTAAGTGTGCATGCTTGTTATAATTATATAACCTATGCTAGCATATAACAGAACCTGCAACAGAAAACAAAACCCAGAAACTAGTCCCGGCGCAGCTGCGCAGCTCCCCAGTTCAAAACTGGTGCAGCTGCGCAGGGCCTTGGCCAACTCAAGTCTGGTACCGGCGCAGCTGCGCAAGTGGCCGGCCAGAAACAGAGCAGCTTTCTGCTCGACAGACTGCAACCCAACTCACAATTTTCTTTCATGAATCAACTCTAATCAAGCTACATTACATTCCTATCATGCATACCAGCTTAGATACTAAGTTTACAACATTCCTAACTCCAATTAGCAAGAATTCATGCAAAAATCAAGAATTTGTTGAATTCAAAAATAGAGAGTTTATACCTCTGTTAAGCTTGCTCTTATTAGAACTTCCTCAATTCTTAGACTCCTTACTAACATGCTATATTCTCTCTCAATTTTCACTTAACATAAATCTCAGCAAATGAAAACATGAGGGAGAAGAGCTCCATTTATAAACCATGCATTACACAGACATTAACTTTCTACACCATTTTAAACTAATGGGAAGAAGAAGGATTCAATGGTTATAGGAGAGGAGTTGGTAGAGTAGTTGATTTTCACTATTAGGACCACTCCCCCTTCATGATTGTTGCTAGTTTGCTGAGTTTGAGAAATGGAGATAGGCTAGCCTTGTAGCCATTCACGTGTGATGAAATGGGTCACTCAATTAGGGACAAGAAATGACTCTCAGCAACAAAGTAACTAGCAAGTGTATAAATACTTGGGTTATCTATATATACACTTAGGTTATAAGCTTATTTAGAGTCACAATATCATTTCTAATGAGCAAACCATAATACAATATATCAAGTGGAGGTACATATATATCACCATATAATCCATATATATGTTATTCTACCGGATATAATTCTTTCGGGTACCATCACAGTGTATTGTCTTTTTTATTATTAATTCAATAATTATTTACTATATATTCATGATATATTACTTTATTGTATACTTAATATACACATTGTCACACCCACATTTCATGTAACTCACATAGTTTAATTAGTCTTGATACATGGTTCTTATATATAGTATAGTCACATAATTGTTGCACCACACTATATAATATAGTTGCACTACATTTCACACTTCATATAATATATAGTTAGTTACTATACGCTATACATTTTATTCGCATGCTTGCATATAGAAGTAAATAATTTACTTATCTCATCAATTAATTAATAATAATATTAATTAATCACTACCTCGTAAATCAATTATTAATCTCTATATTAATTGATTATAATTTATTATCACCTTAAATAAATATAAATCTTATTATATTTATAAACAAGCTTGCTTATTCTAATGCTATCGATTCACAATAATAATAATTCAACATATTATTATAATAACAATTAATATAGATTAATTGTTTAATTAATAATTCTTCCATCTTCGAATTAATCAATTCATTACCGAATCTATTATCGTGCCACACAAGGCATTTCTCACAAGCTTAATCTCAAGCTTATTATTATTCTCATCACTTACTACTTATAACATGTTCAATATAATTAAAACTATTAACCCACAAGGTTCACATATATAAATATATCGTGAATGAAAATACTCCAATATTCTATATAACCTTTACGGCAATATAATAACTCAAGCTATTAAAATGCTAAACTACTTCAATTAATTATATTTATAATAAGTATAACCTTTACGCTTATAATAATTACTATATACTCTATTAATTATTCCAATAATAATATTCACGATCAAATAATAACTTAAGTTATTTAATATATTAAAAATAACTTAGTTTCCTTTCATTAATTAAACTCCCTTGAAAATACATTTAAAATTATGTATTTAACCATATCATAAAATATTATGTTTTCTCCAAATAAGCACATTCGTTATTAGAAAATAATTTAATTATTGTCTCAAGATATTATAATTAATATAATATCTATTAGAAATAATCACATGCACGGCACATGTACATTATATATAGAAAATAGGTAATAAATTTATTTTTTATTATGATAAATTGTTTCCATCAATTTATTTACATATAGCAAATATGTTTTACCATATTCATTAATCATACCTATTACCTCATACAAAAACATATAAGGTAATATTATTATTCAAAAATAACATTTCCTCCTTTATTAAAATAATTCAATATTAGAATTTATTTTAATATCCTTTATTAGAAATATATAATAATTATTTCTCTTTCTTTTCTATAGATTGTCCTCAAAACAATTTCTTCAAATATTAATTATTCATTTAAAAATATAATAATTTCCATCTCCCGTATATATATTTATTAACGTTATTCGCACGTCAAACTTTCTCACATATTACCACTCTAAGTAATATATATATAAAGTATCAACTATAATTACATATTCAACACACATATTAATTCACTCCTTTACTTAAGTAAATTAAACACTGTACTATATTATCATAGTTAATTAAGGTTCAATACTCACATTATATTATTCTATAATATAACTCACAACTTATATTAACTAATATTTATTCTTATTAGTTAATTCCCTTAACTAACTCATGCTTCACTATCCAAACATATTCACGGATAGCTTAAGTGCTATTAATAACCTATATTATAAACATACTAGTTATTAATACACATACACAAGAATATGGTGATTATACATTAAGGATATTTAATGTCACCAACTTACTATGATAAAATAATTCTATAAATCATTTAATAGCGATAGGAATTTATCCACTTCCTTTATCTCCACTGAATCGTCTTTACGCTAAATAACAAATATACATTAATAGTATTTTTATAAATCATAAAAACACATATTACATAGTCCATATTATCCTATGTAATATAATACCACATACCTCATATCTCATATATATACTCTTATTCGAACTCATCTCACAGTTTAAGAATTTTATTTATTAAATCCTTATTTAATAATTTCTGAAAATTCGGGTTCTTACAACCTCTCCCCCTTATAAGGATTCCGTCCTCGGAATCACCGAAACTTCCTCTACTCGGTGCTATTCCGAATATTACATATTCTCTTGAATAATTTTATTCATTCTCTTTTCAGAAGTTTTATTATTACTTGCTCACTTGCATTCTACCACATTCTCCTTTCTAAGGAACATTCTACTTACTACTTTCATCATTCAGAAGAATAAGAATCTTCCACGATTTTTCAATAATCGGGAAGTACTATGAATAACTCAGATTCCAAATTATGCTGAGGGGTCACAAGACCGTGAACTTTTCTCCAGGTTTACTAATGATTCAACACAATTCTTCACACCGCAAACCAGAGTGTTTATCAATCACAAAGACTGAAAACACCATCCACGCGTACTCTAGGTGGCCAGCCTATTGTACCACTACGTTGGGCCGCAACGTAGTGTTTTGTAACGACTATATGCGTTATGCTCGGAACCATTGTCCCCGAAAACATGTTCCCTTATTGGGTTGTTCACCTCAGCTTTTTAACATCAAAATCCGCACCAGAGCAATCTGGTTTGGCATAAATACACAAGAATGCTTGAATTCTATAATCTCTTTTCAACAATCACCTAGCCGAATCAAATAGCTTAGACTCTCATCAACAATTCGGACATCAATCGAAATAATTTAGCCAACTTAATTGACCTTACAAGAAAATCAAAAATTCTTTTATGACGTCATGATACCATACTAGATTAGTAGTACGTTGAGGATTCCGCCATTTTATGACTTTGTCATATTACAGCATACCATAGTGGGCTGACGATCTTTTGATCACAACCAACACTAGGTTCGATTGCATTGATGACTCCATCGTTTACCATTCTACATCATATCAAATGATGCACATGGTCAAAATATATTTTGAAAGATTGTCAAATCATTTTTTCTTAGCCGAAACAAATAGCGTAGACATACGAATAACGGTGTTGTTTTTAAAACTCATTAGTTCAGTTACCTGACCCAATGTTTTCTCAAGAAAACCGAAGTGCAAACACTAGCACGAAGTCAATAAATATTGAAAATCTAGCGTAGCTAGAGGATTTAGGAAAATCCAATTTCTCCATCGCTTCAATCTCTTACCACTATCAATGCTCACTATTCCAAAACTCTTATATAATATATCTATTCTCAGTACGGTTCACCAACTTACCACACCATGGAAGCTCAGGAACCTACCACAATCATATGGGTTGAGGAACTTATCCTAGTCAAACCAAAGTCGTCCATTCGCTGAGGGGTCCCACCATACGATTATGAGTCACGAACTTGTCATAGGCATGAGTTTTAAGAACTCGCACCTAATCTTAATATTATCTAATTATATCTTAGAAACCTCTATCTGTCAAAATAAATATGAGAAAAGAATCACATTTCCACCATATGTATAATGATACCGCAACACTAACATTCCAACGATTATCAATGTGACGCACTCAGTGCAAACACAAAACTTCTGCCCATACAAAAGTTTGTACAACTAAGCCATGACATGAGTCCTCAATGGAAATCCAACACTTAACTCTATCTTACTCTATCACTTGCTCGTTACGAGCTTTCTACGTTCATCATATACAACTCCTCATAAGTTCATCTCATACTTTTCATAGTCCATTCTCTCATAGCATCAAGCTATACACACTTAGTCGTTATAGACTATCTATCATTTCACAGTTCAATCTGATCACGTCGTGATCATCACTTTACCTCAGGGTTCTTTCCCTACTATCAACTAAACTCCATCCGAATTTATTCTCACTATCTTCGTCATATACATCTTATAGATGTGACACCCCCAAATCCGGTATCTTAATTTTCACAGGATTTGGTGTTCACTGTTCCAATATCATACAACTATCTACCCATAAATAATGAAATTCATTTATTAGATAAATAAGTCATCATCTTACATCATCTGAAATAAAAATACATCATAAATCCCAGGTTATACTTAACATTAAATCTCTTTTGCGGAAACGTAAATAAATAAGTCTTAAATCATCACACATGAATCTTAAACTTTAACATTATTCATGACAACACAAATCTTCATCACTTGTTAGCTTTTCCTTTGCCCTTGCTACTAGAAGGTACATCACTTCGTTCATTATTAGCTGCAATGTTATTATGCAAGAGTGAGCACGGATGCCCGCAAGTATAAAAATATGACAGAATAATAACATGCGAGTGAAAGAATTCTGAATAACAGAAAGCTCGACATTTGAATCAAGAATATTAATCAAGAGTCAAATTACTTCTCAACTTTTGAATCAAGAATATTAATCAAGAGTCAAATTACTTCTGAGGGTCATTAAGACCTTGAACCGAGTCTTAGGTTGTCAAGTATATTAACCTTTCCAACCTTTAACAGTCACAAGACTATAGACTTTACTTCTCGTACTTAGGGAGATCAGCCCTTCGTACTGATACTGTGCACATTATCTTAACGCTTAAAGCATTTTCATTAATCCCCTACATTAGGGTTGTTCATCTCAATTTGACATCAGAATCCGTACCAAATAAAGTTGGTTTGGATAATTCAATAAATGATATTCATATTGAATATTAACTTCTCAAGGTATACAATCGAATAAGTATTGTACACTTAAATGATACTTTTAAAAGAATCATGGCATCTCATGTGAAATTCTAAACTTGGATATTCAAGAGTAAGAATTTTCTCAACAATAGTAATTAAGCATAGCAATTGCTTAATTAAAAGAGTTTAGTTTAGGAAACTTGCCAAACAATAATAATAAGTTAGGGATAGAAAACTTGCCTCGTGCGCAAGTTACAAGTATTACTCACTTCTTTAATTACTCTTACCTATCAATACATTCACATTATCAATTAATCACAAGTTCGATATGATTATTGATTTACAATAGTATTCTTCAAACTCATTATTAGGTTTTCAAATAATGGTTTACGTTGATTAATTAACTTGTTAATTAATCACGTAACTTAAGTTATTAACTTGTATTAATAACTCATTACATACATAACATGTCTTCATGTTAATTAGATTTAAAATAATGTCTTAATGTTTATAACACATTATTTAACCTTTATAAATAATAGTTTAAGTCACGTAATTAATTTATTAATTAATCACATAACATAAATTATTAAACTCATTTTAACATTTTATCATATTTATACAACATGTGTTCATGTTCATTAGACTCAAACACATTTCACAAATTTTCAACACTTAGCAAATTTTTTCAAAAATTCAGGCCTGGCGCGGCCGCGCGCCGTTTAGCCTTGCACCCGGGGCGGCCGCGCGGCTGCGTTTTTCCAAAATTTCCAGTTCGCGAAGAACACTGAAATTCGGCCATTTTCTACAATTTTACCCTAATACACTGATTTATAGTGTTACCCATGAAGTATAAACTTCACAAGAACATTATATATCACTTATAACATGTTCTTAATCATTTCAAGTCATATAATTACATAATTTAAAACCATCAATTTCACTGTTCTTCATAAATTTTATAAAATTTAATGAAAAATATAAAATCTAACATTACGGATTCGTTACTACATCGAATCCGTTCATTTTAATTCCATTCTCTTTGTTTAAACATATACACTTATAATCAAACGTCAATTTTAATCAAAACATATGATTACAACATGTATTTCACCCATATGGGTTATTAACCCATATTCAACACTCTGTATTTTTGAAAAATCCAACTCTTAACAAAATTTCTTGGTGTGATCAGTGTAAATCATACCTACATGATTCTACACATAATATCAACATATATGATTACATATATAAACATATCTTGGTTTAATTTTTCAAAATAATTATTAACAGAGAAAATTTGAACATATATTTAAATAAACTCTGTGATTTCCAAAAACCCAATTAAGGCCATCTTAAATAAAATTGTTCCTTTTAAATCATGATTATATATTATAAAACACGTTATCATCACATACCCATATAGATAAAATTATATCGTAACCCAATTGGGAAACTCAATTTCACAGAAAACTTAAAAGTACGTATTTAAGAAATCTTAATTTTGAAAACTTAAAAGAAGAATTACCCTTTAGTAGTGAAGATAAATCAAAGTTAATAACACAATGATCTCTCAATTCTTCCTTTTTCAATTTCTCCCAATCTCTTCCTCTTTTTCTCTCTGATTTTTTTCTGATATTTCTAAGTGTTTCTCTGATAATGGATTAGAAAAACAACGTATACATATTATAAATATTACCGTTGTAGACTAACTCCTCCTAAGGCCTTGTTTGGCTTGTTCCCTTATTCTTTTTCCATTTATTTTAATTAACTAGTTTACTATATAGTTAATTATCACATTACTTATTGATTAATTAATTTTATTTAAATCAATTAAATAAAATAAGATAATTCACATTAAATCACATTGTCACATAATTAATATTTTTATTTATTAATTATGTCAATTCATTAATTCATTAATTAATTATTAAATTAACTAAAGTAACATATGCTTATTTAATTAATTCAATTAATCAAATAAACTCAATTAAATATATTCTTTGAACAATTAAATTACTCCATATTAATTTAATTAATGTCACACATATAATTAAATTAATCTACCACAAATTCATGAATTAATTATTTAATTCAATAATTAAATCATTAAAAATATTTATTTATCTCCATAAATATTCAAATAACTTTACAAAATTCTCATTCGTCACATCTTTCCCTCCTTAAAAGGATTCTGTCCTCAGAATCACGGTTCGATTTAATAATTTCGTCCCATTATAAATATTCAAACAACTTTGAACTATTAAATCACTACACATTAATTTAATTAATTTAACACATATAATTAAATTAATCTACCACAAATTCATGAATTAATTATTTAACTCAATAATTAAATCATTAAAAATATTTATTTATTTTAATAAATATTCAAATATCTTTACAAAATTCTCGTTCGTCACATCTTTCCCCCCTTTAAAGGATTCTATCTTCAGAATCACGTTCACCAACTTGTGACACCCCCAAATCCGGTATCTTAATTTTCACAGGATTTGGTGTTCACTGTTCCAATATCATACAACTATCTACCCATAAATAATGAAATTCATTTATTAGATAAATAAATCATCATCTTACATCATCTGAAATAAAAATACATCATAAATCCCAGGTTATACTTAACCTTAAATCTCTTTTGCGGAAACGTAAATAAATAAGTTTTAAATCATCACACATAAATCTTAAACTTTAACATTATTCATGACAACACAAATCTTCATCACTTGTTAGCTTTTCCTTTGCCCTTGGTACTAGAAGGTACATCACTTCGCTCATTATTAGCTGCAATGTTATTATGCAAGAGTGAGCACGGATGCCCGCAAGTATAAAAATATGACAGAATAATAACATGCGAGTGAAAGAATTCTGAATAACAGAAAGCTCGACATTTGAATCAAGAATATTAATCAAGAGTCAAATTACTTCTCAACTTTTGAATCAAGAATATTAATCAAGAGTCAAATTACTTCTGAGGGTCATTAAGACCTTGAACCGAGTCTTAGGTTGTCAAGTATATTAACCTTTCCAACCTTTAACAGTCACAAGACTATAGACTTTACTTCTCGTACTTAGGGAGATCAGCCCTTCGTACTGATACTGTGCACATTATCTTAACGCTTAAAGCATCTTCATTAATCCCCTACATTAGGGTTGTTCATCTCAATTTGACTTCAGAATCCGTACCAAATAAAGTTGGTTTGGATAATTCAATAAATGATATTCATATTGAATATTAACTTCTCAAGGTATACAATCGAATAAGTATTGTACACTTAAATGATACTTTTAAAAGAATCATGGCATCTCATGTGAAATTCTAAACTTGGATATTCAAGAGTAAGAATTTTCTCAACAATAGTAATTAAGCATAGCGATTGCTTAATTAAAAGAGTTTAGTTTAGGAAACTTGCCAAACAATAATAATAAGTTAGGGATAGAAAACTTGCCTCGTGCGCAAGCTACAAGTATTACTCACTTCTTTAATTACTCTTACCTATCAATACATTCACATTATCAATTAATCACAAGTTCGATATGATTATTGATTTACAATAGTATTCTTCAAACTCATTATTAGGTTTTCAAATAATGGTTTACGTTGATTAATTAACTTGTTAATTAATCACGTAACTTAAGTTATTAACTTGTATTAATAACTCATTACATACATAACATGTCTTCATGTTAATTAGATTTAAAATAATGTCTTAATGTTTATAACACATTATTTAACCTTTATAAATAATAGTTTAAGTCACGTAATTAATTTATTAATTAATCACATAACATAAATTATTAAACTCATTTTAACATTTTATCATATTTATACAACATGTGTTCATGTTCATTAGACTCAAACACATTTCACAAATTTTCAACACTTACCAAATTTTTTCAAAAATTCAGGCCTGGCGCGGCCGCGCGGCGTTTAGCCTTGCACCCAAGGCGGCCGCGCGGCTGCGTTTTTCCAAAATTTCCAGTTCGCGAAGAACACTAAAATTCGGCCATTTTCTACAATTTTACCGTAATACACTGATTTATAGTGTTACCCATAAAGTATAAACTTCACAAGAACATTATATATCACTTATAACATGTTCTTAATCATTTCAAGTCATATAATTACATAATTTAAAACCATCAATTTCACTGTTCTTCATAAATTTTATAAAATTTAATGAAAAATATAAAATCTAACATTACGGATTCGTTACTACATCGAATCCGTTCATTTTAATTTCATTCTCTTTGTTTAAACATATACACTTATAATCAAACGTCAATTTTAATCAAAACATATGATTACAACATGTATTTCACCCATATGGGTTATTAACCCATATTCAACACTCTGTATTTTTGAAAAATCCAACTCTTAACAAAATTTCTTGGTGTGATCAGTGTAAATCATACCTACATGATTCTACACATAATATCAACATATATGATTACATATATAAACATATCTTGGTTTAATTTTTCAAAATAATTATTAACAGAGAAAATTTGAACATATATTTAAATAAACTCTGTGATTTCCAAAAACCCAATTAAGGCCATCTTAAATAAAATTGATCCTTTTAAATCATGATTATATATTATAAAACACGTTATCATCACATACCCATATAGATAAAATTATATCGTAACCCAATTGGGAAACCCAATTTCACAGAAAACTTAAAAGTACGTATTTAAGAAATCTTAATTTTGAAATCTTAATAACACAATGATCTCACAATTCTTCCTTTTTCAATTTCTCCCAATCTCTTCCTCTTTTTCTCTCTGATTTTTTTCTGATATTTCTAAGTGTTTCTCTGATAATGGATTAGAAAAACAACGTATACGTATTATAAATATTACCGTTGTAGACTAACTCCTCCTAAGGCCTTGTTTGGCTTGTTCCCTTATTCTTTTTCCATTTATTTTAATTAACTAGTTTACTATATAGTTAATTGTCACCTTACTTATTGATTAATTAATTTTATTTAAATCAATTAAATAAAATAAGATAATTCACATTAAATCACATTGTCACATAATTAATATTTTTATTTATTAATTATGTCAATTCATTAATTCATTAATTAATTATTAAATTAACTAAAGTAACATATGCTTATTTAATTAATTCAATTAATCAAATAAACTCAATTAAATATATTCTTTGAACAATTAAATTACTCCATATTAATTTAATTAATGTCACACATATAATTAAATTAATCTACCACAAATTCATGAATTAATTATTTAATTCAATAATTAAATCATTAAAAATATTTATTTATCTCCATAAATATTCAAATAACTTTACAAAATTCTCATTCGTCACATCTTTCCCCCCTTAAAAGGATTCTGTCCTCAGAATCACGGTTCGATTTAATAATTTCGTCCCATTATAAATATTCAAACAACTTTGAACTATTAAATCACTACACATTAATTTAATTAATGTAACACATATAATTAAATTAATCTACCACAAATTCATGAATTAATTATTTAACTCAATAATTAAATCATTAAAAATATTTATTTATTTTAATAAATATTCAAATATCTTTACAAAATTCTCGTTCGTCACATCTTTCCCCCTTTAAAGGATTCTGTCCTCAGAATCACGTTCTCCAACTTGTGACACCCCCAAATTCGGTATCTTAATTTTCACAGGATTTGGTGTTCACTGTTCCAATATCATACAACTATCTACCCATAAATAATGAAATTCATTTATTAGATAAATAAATCATCATCTTACATCATCTGAAATAAAAATACATCATAAATCCCAGGTTATACTTAACCTTAAATCTCTTTTGCGGAAACGTAAATAAATAAGTCTTAAATCATCACACATAAATCTTAAACTTTAACATTATTCATGACAACACAAATCTTCATCACTTGTTAGCTTTTCCTTTGCCCTTGCTACTAGAAGGTACATCACTTCGCTCATTATTAGCTGCAATGTTATTATGCAAGAGTGAGCACGGATGCCCGCAAGTATAAAAATATGACAGAATAATAACATGCGAGTGAAAGAATTCTGAATAACAGAAAGCTCGACATTTGAATCAAGAATATTAATCAAGAGTCAAATTACTTCTCAACTTTTGAATCAAGAATATTAATCAAGAGTCAAATTACTTCTGAGGGTCATTAAGACCTTGAACCGAGTCTTAGGTTGTCAAGTATATTAACCTTTCCAACCTTTAACAGTCACAAGACTATAGACTTTACTTCTCGTACTTAGGGAGATCAGCCCTTCGTACTGATACTGTGCACATTATCTTAACGCTTAAAGCATCTTCATTAATCCCCTACATTAGGGTTGTTCATCTCAATTTGACTTCAGAATCCGTACCAAATAAAGTTGGTTTGGATAATTCAATAAATGATATTCATATTGAATATTAACTTCTCAAGGTATACAATCGAATAAGTATTGTACACTTAAATGATACTTTTAAAAGAATCATGGCATCTCATGTGAAATTCTAAACTTGGATATTCAAGAGTAAGAATTTTCTCAACAATAGTAATTAAGCATAGCGATTGCTTAATTAAAAGAGTTTAGTTTAGGAAACTTGCCAAACAATAATAATAAGTTAGGGATAGAAAACTTGCCTCGTGCGCAAGCTACAAGTATTACTCACTTCTTTAATTACTCTTACCTATCAATACATTCACATTATCAATTAATCACAAGTTCGATATGATTATTGATTTACAATAGTATTCTTCAAACTCATTATTAGGTTTTCAAATAATGGTTTACGTTGATTAATTAACTTGTTAATTAATCACGTAACTTAAGTTATTAACTTGTATTAATAACTCATTACATACATAACATGTCTTCATGTTAATTAGATTTAAAATAATGTCTTAATGTTTATAACACATTATTTAACCTTTATAAATAATAGTTTAAGTCACGTAATTAATTTATTAATTAATCACATAACATAAATTATTAAACTCATTTTAACATTTTATCATATTTATACAACATGTGTTCATGTTCATTAGACTCAAACACATTTCACAAATTTTCAACACTTAGCAAATTTTTTCAAAAATTCAGGCCTGGCGCGGCCGCGCGCCGTTTAGCCTTGCACCCGGGGCGGCCGCGCGGCTGCGTTTTTCCAAAATTTCCAGTTCGCGAAGAACACTGAAATTCGGCCATTTTCTACAATTTTACCCTAATACACTGATTTATAGTGTTACCCATGAAGTATAAACTTCACAAGAACATTATATATCACTTATAACATGTTCTTAATCATTTCAAGTCATATAATTACATAATTTAAAACCATCAATTTCACTGTTCTTCATAAATTTTATAAAATTTAATGAAAAATATAAAATCTAACATTACGGATTCGTTACTACATCGAATCCGTTCATTTTAATTCCATTCTCTTTGTTTAAACATATACACTTATAATCAAACGTCAATTTTAATCAAAACATATGATTACAACATGTATTTCACCCATATGGGTTATTAACCCATATTCAACACTCTGTATTTTTGAAAAATCCAACTCTTAACAAAATTTCTTGGTGTGATCAGTGTAAATCATACCTACATGATTCTACACATAATATCAACATATATGATTACATATATAAACATATCTTGGTTTAATTTTTCAAAATAATTATTAACAGAGAAAATTTGAATATATATTTAAATAAACTCTGTGATTTCCAAAAACCCAATTAAGGCCATCTTAAATAAAATTGATCCTTTTAAATCATGATTATATATTATAAAACACGTTATCATCACATAACCATATAGATAAAATTATATCATAACCCAATTGGGAAACCCAATTTCACAGAAAACTTAAAAGTACGTATTTAAGAAATCTTAATTTTGAAAACTTAAAAGAAGAATTACCCTTTAGTAGTGAAGATAAATCAAAGTTAATAACACAATGATTTCTCAATTCTTCCTTTTTCAATTTCTCCCAATCTCTTCCTCTTTTTCTCTCTGATTTTTTTCTGATATTTCTAAGTGTTTCTCTGATAATGGATTAGAAAAACAACGTATACGTATTATAAATATTACCGTTGTAGACTAACTCCTCCTAAGGCCTTGTTTGGCTTGTTCCCTTATTCTTTTTCCATTTATTTTAATTAACTAGTTTACTATATAGTTAATTGTCACCTTACTTATTGATTAATTAATTTTATTTAAATCAATTAAATAAAATAAGATAATTCACATTAAATCACATTGTCACATAATTAATATTTTTATTTATTAATTATGTCAATTCATTAATTCATTAATTAATTATTAAATTAACTAAAGTAACATATGCTTATTTAATTAATTCAATTAATCAAATAAACTCAATTAAATATATTCTTTGAACAATTAAATTACTCCATATTAATTTAATTAATGTCACACATATAATTAAATTAATCTACCACAAATTCATGAATTAATTATTTAATTCAATAATTAAATCATTAAAAATATTTATTTATCTCCATAAATATTCAAATAACTTTACAAAATTCTCATTCGTCACATCTTTCCCCCCTTAAAAGGATTCTGTCCTCAGAATCACGGTTCGATTTAATAATTTCGTCCCATTATAAATATTCAAACAACTTTGAACTATTAAATCACTACACATTAATTTAATTAATGTAACACATATAATTAAATTAATCTACCACAAATTCATGAATTAATTATTTAACTCAATAATTAAATCATTAAAAATATTTATTTATTTTAATAAATATTCAAATATCTTTACAAAATTCTCGTTCGTCACATCTTTCCCCCTTTAAAGGATTCTGTCCTCAGAATCACGTTCTCCAACTTGTGACACCCCCAAATCCGGTATCTTAATTTTCACAGGATTTGGTGTTCACTGTTCCAATATCATACAACTATCTACCCATAAATAATGAAATTCATTTATTAGATAAATAAATCATCATCTTACATCATCTGAAATAAAAATACATCATAAATCCCAGGTTATACTTAACCTTAAATCTCTTTTGCGGAAACGTAAATAAATAAGTCTTAAATCATCACACATAAATCTTAAACTTTAACATTATTCATGACAACACAAATCTTCATCACTTGTTAGCTTTTCCTTTGCCCTTGCTACTAGAAGGTACATCACTTCGCTCATTATTAGCTGCAATGTTATTATGCAAGAGTGAGCACGGATGCCCGCAAGTATAAAAATATGACAGAATAATAACATGCGAGTGAAAGAATTCTGAATAACAGAAAGCTCGACATTTGAATCAAGAATATTAATCAAGAGTCAAATTACTTCTCAACTTTTGAATCAAGAATATTAATCAAGAGTCAAATTACTTCTGAGGGTCATTAAGACCTTGAACCGAGTCTTAGGTTGTCAAGTATATTAACCTTTCCAACCTTTAACAGTCACAAGACTATAGACTTTACTTCTCGTACTTAGGGAGATCAGCCCTTCGTACTGATACTGTGCACATTATCTTAACGCTTAAAGCATCTTCATTAATCCCCTACATTAGGGTTGTTCATCTCAATTTGACTTCAGAATCCGTACCAAATAAAGTTGGTTTGGATAATTCAATAAATGATATTCATATTGAATATTAACTTCTCAAGGTATACAATCGAATAAGTATTGTACACTTAAATGATACTTTTAAAAGAATCATGGCATCTCATGTGAAATTCTAAACTTGGATATTCAAGAGTAAGAATTTTCTCAACAATAGTAATTAAGCATAGCGATTGCTTAATTAAAAGAGTTTAGTTTAGGAAACTTGCCAAACAATAATAATAAGTTAGGGATAGAAAACTTGCCTCGTGCGCAAGCTACAAGTATTACTCACTTCTTTAATTACTCTTACCTATCAATACATTCACATTATCAATTAATCACAAGTTCGATATGATTATTGATTTACAATAGTATTCTTCAAACTCATTATTAGGTTTTCAAATAATGGTTTACGTTGATTAATTAACTTGTTAATTAATCACGTAACTTAAGTTATTAACTTGTATTAATAACTCATTACATACATAACATGTCTTCATGTTAATTAGATTTAAAATAATGTCTTAATGTTTATAACACATTATTTAACCTTTATAAATAATAGTTTAAGTCACGTAATTAATTTATTAATTAATCACATAACATAAATTATTAAACTCATTTTAACATTTTATCATATTTATACAACATGTGTTCATGTTCATTAGACTCAAACACATTTCACAAATTTTCAACACTTAGCAAATTTTTTCAAAAATTCAGGCCTGGCGCGGCCGCGCGCCGTTTAGCCTTGCACCCGGGGCGGCCGCGCGGCTGCGTTTTTCCAAAATTTCCAGTTCGCGAAGAACACTGAAATTCGGCCATTTTCTACAATTTTACCCTAATACACTGATTTATAGTGTTACCCATGAAGTATAAACTTCACAAGAACATTATATATCACTTATAACATGTTCTTAATCATTTCAAGTCATATAATTACATAATTTAAAACCATCAATTTCACTGTTCTTCATAAATTTTATAAAATTTAATGAAAAATATAAAATCTAACATTACGGATTCGTTACTACATCGAATCCGTTCATTTTAATTCCATTCTCTTTGTTTAAACATATACACTTATAATCAAACGTCAATTTTAATCAAAACATATGATTACAACATGTATTTCACCCATATGGGTTATTAACCCATATTCAACACTCTGTATTTTTGAAAAATCCAACTCTTAACAAAATTTCTTGGTGTGATCAGTGTAAATCATACCTACATGATTCTACACATAATATCAACATATATGATTACATATATAAACATATCTTGGTTTAATTTTTCAAAATAATTATTAACAGAGAAAATTTGAATATATATTTAAATAAACTCTGTGATTTCCAAAAACCCAATTAAGGCCATCTTAAATAAAATTGATCCTTTTAAATCATGATTATATATTATAAAACACGTTATCATCACATAACCATATAGATAAAATTATATCATAACCCAATTGGGAAACCCAATTTCACAGAAAACTTAAAAGTACGTATTTAAGAAATCTTAATTTTGAAAACTTAAAAGAAGAATTACCCTTTAGTAGTGAAGATAAATCAAAGTTAATAACACAATGATTCTCAATTCTTCCTTTTTCAATTTCTCCCAATCTCTTCCTCTTTTTCTCTCTGATTTTTTTCTGATATTTCTAAGTGTTTCTCTGATAATGGATTAGAAAAACAACGTATACGTATTATAAATATTACCGTTGTAGACTAACTCCTCCTAAGGCCTTGTTTGGCTTGTTCCCTTATTCTTTTTCCATTTATTTTAATTAACTAGTTTACTATATAGTTAATTGTCACCTTACTTATTGATTAATTAATTTTATTTAAATCAATTAAATAAAATAAGATAATTCACATTAAATCACATTGTCACATAATTAATATTTTTATTTATTAATTATGTCAATTCATTAATTCATTAATTAATTATTAAATTAACTAAAGTAACATATGCTTATTTAATTAATTCAATTAATCAAATAAACTCAATTAAATATATTCTTTGAACAATTAAATTACTCCATATTAATTTAATTAATGTCACACATATAATTAAATTAATCTACCACAAATTCATGAATTAATTATTTAATTCAATAATTAAATCATTAAAAATATTTATTTATCTCCATAAATATTCAAATAACTTTACAAAATTCTCATTCGTCACATCTTTCCCCCCTTAAAAGGATTCTGTCCTCAGAATCACGGTTCGATTTAATAATTTCGTCCCATTATAAATATTCAAACAACTTTGAACTATTAAATCACTACACATTAATTTAATTAATGTAACACATATAATTAAATTAATCTACCACAAATTCATGAATTAATTATTTAACTCAATAATTAAATCATTAAAAATATTTATTTATTTTAATAAATATTCAAATATCTTTACAAAATTCTCGTTCGTCACATCTTTCCCCCTTTAAAGGATTCTGTCCTCAGAATCACGTTCTCCAACTTGTGACACCCCCAAATCCGGTATCTTAATTTTCACAGGATTTGGTGTTCACTGTTCCAATATCATACAACTATCTACCCATAAATAATGAAATTCATTTATTAGATAAATAAATCATCATCTTACATCATCTGAAATAAAAATACATCATAAATCCCAGGTTATACTTAACCTTAAATCTCTTTTGCGGAAACGTAAATAAATAAGTCTTAAATCATCACACATAAATCTTAAACTTTAACATTATTCATGACAACACAAATCTTCATCACTTGTTAGCTTTTCCTTTGCCCTTGCTACTAGAAGGTACATCACTTCGCTCATTATTAGCTGCAATGTTATTATGCAAGAGTGAGCACGGATGCCCGCAAGTATAAAAATATGACAGAATAATAACATGCGAGTGAAAGAATTCTGAATAACAGAAAGCTCGACATTTGAATCAAGAATATTAATCAAGAGTCAAATTACTTCTCAACTTTTGAATCAAGAATATTAATCAAGAGTCAAATTACTTCTGAGGGTCATTAAGACCTTGAACCGAGTCTTAGGTTGTCAAGTATATTAACCTTTCCAACCTTTAACAGTCACAAGACTATAGACTTTACTTCTCGTACTTAGGGAGATCAGCCCTTCGTACTGATACTGTGCACATTATCTTAACGCTTAAAGCATCTTCATTAATCCCCTACATTAGGGTTGTTCATCTCAATTTGACTTCAGAATCCGTACCAAATAAAGTTGGTTTGGATAATTCAATAAATGATATTCATATTGAATATTAACTTCTCAAGGTATACAATCGAATAAGTATTGTACACTTAAATGATACTTTTAAAAGAATCATGGCATCTCATGTGAAATTCTAAACTTGGATATTCAAGAGTAAGAATTTTCTCAACAATAGTAATTAAGCATAGCGATTGCTTAATTAAAAGAGTTTAGTTTAGGAAACTTGCCAAACAATAATAATAAGTTAGGGATAGAAAACTTGCCTCGTGCGCAAGCTACAAGTATTACTCACTTCTTTAATTACTCTTACCTATCAATACATTCACATTATCAATTAATCACAAGTTCGATATGATTATTGATTTACAATAGTATTCTTCAAACTCATTATTAGGTTTTCAAATAATGGTTTACGTTGATTAATTAACTTGTTAATTAATCACGTAACTTAAGTTATTAACTTGTATTAATAACTCATTACATACATAACATGTCTTCATGTTAATTAGATTTAAAATAATGTCTTAATGTTTATAACACATTATTTAACCTTTATAAATAATAGTTTAAGTCACGTAATTAATTTATTAATTAATCACATAACATAAATTATTAAACTCATTTTAACATTTTATCATATTTATACAACATGTGTTCATGTTCATTAGACTCAAACACATTTCACAAATTTTCAACACTTAGCAAATTTTTTCAAAAATTCAGGCCTGGCGCGGCCGCGCGCCGTTTAGCCTTGCACCCGGGGCGGCCGCGCGGCTGCGTTTTTCCAAAATTTCCAGTTCGCGAAGAACACTGAAATTCGGCCATTTTCTACAATTTTACCCTAATACACTGATTTATAGTGTTACCCATGAAGTATAAACTTCACAAGAACATTATATATCACTTATAACATGTTCTTAATCATTTCAAGTCATATAATTACATAATTTAAAACCATCAATTTCACTGTTCTTCATAAATTTTATAAAATTTAATGAAAAATATAAAATCTAACATTACGGATTCGTTACTACATCGAATCCGTTCATTTTAATTCCATTCTCTTTGTTTAAACATATACACTTATAATCAAACGTCAATTTTAATCAAAACATATGATTACAACATGTATTTCACCCATATGGGTTATTAACCCATATTCAACACTCTGTATTTTTGAAAAATCCAACTCTTAACAAAATTTCTTGGTGTGATCAGTGTAAATCATACCTACATGATTCTACACATAATATCAACATATATGATTACATATATAAACATATCTTGGTTTAATTTTTCAAAATAATTATTAACAGAGAAAATTTGAATATATATTTAAATAAACTCTGTGATTTCCAAAAACCCAATTAAGGCCATCTTAAATAAAATTGATCATTTTAAATCATGATTATATATTATAAAACACGTTATCATCACATACCCATATAGATAAAATTATATCGTAACCCAATTGGGAAACCCAATTTCACAGAAAACTTAAAAGTACGTATTTAAGAAATCTTAATTTTGAAAACTTAAAAGAAGAATTACCCTTTAGTAGTGAAGATAAATCAAAGTTAATAACACAATGATCTCTCAATTCTTCCTTTTTCAATTTCTCCCAATCTCTTCCTCTTTTTCTCTCTGATTTTTTTCTGATATTTCTAAGTGTTTCTCTGATAATGGATTAGAAAAACAACGTATACGTATTATAAATATTACCGTTGTAGACTAACTCCTCCTAAGGCCTTGTTTGGCTTGTTCCCTTATTCTTTTTCCATTTATTTTAATTAACTAGTTTACTATATAGTTAATTGTCACCTTACTTATTGATTAATTAATTTTATTTAAATCAATTAAATAAAATAAGATAATTCACATTAAATCACATTGTCACATAATTAATATTTTTATTTATTAATTATGTCAATTCATTAATTCATTAATTAATTATTAAATTAACTAAGGTAACATATGCTTATTTAATTAATTCAATTAATCAAATAAACTCAATTAAATATATTCTTTGAACAATTAAATTACTCCATATTAATTTAATTAATGTCACACATATAATTAAATTAATCTACCACAAATTCATGAATTAATTATTTAATTCAATAATTAAATCATTAAAAATATTTATTTATCTCCATAAATATTCAAATAACTTTACAAAATTCTCATTCGTCACATCTTTCCCCCCTTAAAAGGATTCTGTCCTCAGAATCACGGTTCGATTTAATAATTTCGACCCATTATAAATATTCAAACAACTTTGAACTATTAAATCACTACACATTAATTTAATTAATGTAACACATATAATTAAATTAATCTACCACAAATTCATGAATTAATTATTTAATACAATAATTAAATCATTAAAAATATTTATTTATTTTAATAAATATTCAAATATCTTTACAAAATTCTCGTTCGTCACATCTTTCCCCCCTTTAAAGGATTGTGTCCTCAGAATCACGTTCACCAACTTGTGACACCCCCAAATCCGGTATCTTAATTTTCACAGGATTTGGTGTTCACTGTTCCAATATCATACAACTATCTACCTATAAATAATGAAATTCATTTATTAGATAAATAAATCATCATCTTACATCATCTGAAATAAAAATACATCATAAATCCCATGTTATACTTAACATTAAATCTCTTTTGCGGAAACGTAAATAAATAAGTCTTAAATCATCACACATAAATCTTAAACTTTAACATTATTCATGACAACACAAATCTTCATCACTTGATAGCTTTTCCTTTGCCCTTGCTACTAGAAGGTACATCACTTCGTTCATTATTAGCTGCAATGTTATTATGCAAGAGTGAGCACGGATGCCCGCAAGTATAAAAATATGACAGAATAATAACATGCGAGTGAAAGAATTCTGAATAACAGAAAGCTCGACATTTGAATCAAGAATATTAATCAAGAGTCAAATTACTTCTCAACTTTTGAATCAAGAATATTAATCAAGAGTCAAATTACTTCTGAGGGTCATTAAGACCTTGAACCGAGTCTTAGGTTGTCAAGTATATTAACCTTTCCAACCTTTAACAGTCACAAGACTATAGACTTTACTTCTCGTACTTAGGGAGATCAGCCCTTCGTACTGATACTGTGCACATTATCTTAACGCTTAAAGCATCTTCATTAATCCCCTACATTAGGGTTGTTCATCTCAATTTGACATCAGAATCCGTACCAAATAAAGTTGGTTTGGATAATTCAATAAATGATATTCATATTGAATATTAACTTCTCAAGGTATACAATCGAATAAGTATTGTACACTTAAATGATACTTTTAAAAGAATCATGGCATCTCATGTGAAATTCTAAACTTGGATATTCAAGAGTAAGAATTTTCTCAACAATAGTAATTAAGCATAGCAATTGCTTAATTAAAAGAGTTTAGTTTAGGAAACTTGCCAAACAATAATAATAAGTTAGGGATAGAAAACTTGCCTCGTGCGCACGCTACAAGTATTACTCACTTCTTTAATTACTCTTACCTATCAATACATTCACATTATCAATTAATCACAAGTTCGATATGATTATTGATTTACAATAGTATTCTTCAAACTCATTCTGAGGTTTTCAAATAATGGTTTACGTTGATTAATTAACTTGTTAATTAATCACGTAACTTAAGTTATTAACTTGTATTAATAACTCATTACATACATAACATGTCTTCATGTTAATTAGATTTAAAATAATGTCTTAATGTTTATAACACATTATTTAACCTTTATAAATAATAGTTTAAGTCACGTAATTAATTTATTAATTAATCACATAACATAAATTATTAAACTCATTTTAACATTTTATCATATTTATACAACATGTGTTCATTTTCATTAGACTCAAACACATTTCACAAATTTTCAACACTAAGCAAATTATTTCAAAAATTCAAACCTGGCGCGGCCGCGCGCCGTTTAGCCTTGCACCCGGGGCGGCCGCGCGGCTGCGTTTTTCCAAAATTTCCAGTTCGCGAAGAACACTGAAATTCGGCCATTTTCTACAATTTTACCGTAATACACTGATTTATAGTGTTATCCATGAAGTATAAACTTCACAAGAACATTATATATCACTTATAACATGTTCTTAATCATTTCAAGTCATATAATTACATAATTTAAAACCATCAATTTCACTGTTCTTCATAAATTTTATAAAATTTAATGAAAAATATAAAATCTAACATTACGGATTCGTTACTACATCGAATCCGTTCATTTTAATTCCATTCTCTTTGTTTAAACATATACACTTATAATCAAACGTCAATTTTAATCAAAACATATGATTACAACATGTATTTCACCCATATGGGTTATTAACCCATATTCAACACTCTGTATTTTTGAAAAATCCAACTCTTAACAAAATTTCTTGGTGTGATCAGTGTAAATCATACCTACATGATTCTACACATAATATCAACATATATGATTACATATATAAACATATCTTGGTTTAATTTTTCAAAATAATTATTAACAGAGAAAATTTGAACATATATTTAAATAAACTCTGTGATTTCCAAAAACCCAATTAAGGTCATCTTAAATAAAATTGATCCTTTTAAATCATGATTATATATTATAAAACACGTTATCATCACATACCCATATAGATAAAATTATATCGTAACCCAATTGGGAAACCCAATTTCACAGAAAACTTAAAAGTACGTATTTAAGAAATCTTAATTTTGAAAACTTAAAAGAAGAATTACCCTTTAGTAGTGAAGATAAATCAAAGTTAATAACACAATGATCTCTCAATTCTTCCTTTTTCAATTTCTCCCAATCTCTTCCTCTTTTTCTCTCTGATTTTTTTCTGATATTTCTAAGTGTTTCTCTGATAATGGATTAGAAAAACAACGTATACGTATTATAAATATTACCGTTGTAGACTAACTCCTCCTAAGGCCTTGTTTGGCTTGTTCCCTTATTCTTTTTCCATTTATTTTAATTAACTAGTTTACTATATAGTTAATTGTCACCTTACTTATTGATTAATTAATTTTATTTAAATCAATTAAATAAAATAAGATAATTCACATTAAATCACATTGTCACATAATTAATATTTTTATTTATTAATTATGTCAATTCATTAATTCATTAATTAATTATTAAATTAACTAAGGTAACATATGCTTATTTAATTAATTCAATTAATCAAATAAACTCAATTAAATATATTCTTTGAACAATTAAATTACTCCATATTAATTTAATTAATGTCACACATATAATTAAATTAATCTACCACAAATTCATGAATTAATTATTTAATTCAATAATTAAATCATTAAAAATATTTATTTATCTCCATAAATATTCAAATAACTTTACAAAATTCTCATTCGTCACATCTTTCCCCCCCTTAAAAGGATTCTGTCCTCAGAATCACGGTTCGATTTAATAATTTCGTCCCATTATAAATATTCAAACAACTTTGAACTATTAAATCACTACACATTAATTTAATTAATGTAACACATATAATTAAATTAATCTACCACAAATTCATGGATTAATTATTTAACACAATAATTAAATCATTAAAAATATTTATTTATTTTAATAAATATTCAAATATCTTTACAAAATTCTCGTTCGTCACATCTTTCCTCCCTTTAAAGGATTCTGTCCTCAGAATCACGTTCACCAACTTGTGACACCCCCAAATCCGGTATCTTAATTTTCACAGGATTTGGTGTTCACTGTTCCAATATCATACTACTATCTACCCATAAATAATGAAATTCATTTATTAGATAAATAAATTATCATCTTACATCATCTGAAATAAAAATACATCATAAATCCCAGGTTATACTTAACATTAAATCTCTTTTGCGGAAACGTAAATAAATAAGTCTTAAATCATCACACATAAATCTTAAACTTTAACATTATTCATGACAACACAAATCTTCATCACTTGTTAGCTTTTCCTTTGCCCTTGTTACTAGAAGGTACATCACTTCGTTCATTATTAGCTGCAATGTTATTCTGCAAGAGTGAGCACGGATGCCCGCAAGTATAAAAATATGACAGAATAATAACATGCGAGTGAAAGAATTCTGAATAACAGAAAGCTCGACATTTGAATCAAGAATATTAATCAAGAGTCAAATTACTTCTCAACTTTTGAATCAAGAATATTAATCAAGAGTCAAATTACTTCTGAGGGTCATTAAGACCTTGAACCGAGTCTTAGGTTGTCAAGTATATTAACCTTTCCAACCTTTAACAGTCATAAGACTATAGACTTTACTTCTCGTACTTAGGGAGATCAGCCCTTCGTACTGATACTGTGCACATTATCTTAACGCTTAAAGCATCTTCATTAATCCCCTACATTAGGGTTGTTCATCTCAATTTGACATCAGAATCCGTACCAAATAAAGTTGGTTTGGATAATTCAATAAATGATATTCATATTGAATATTAACTTCTCAAGGTATACAATCGAATAAGTATTGTATACTTAAATGATACTTTTAAAAGAATCATGGCATCTTATGTGAAATTCTAAACTTGGATATTCAAGAGTAAGAATTTTCTCAACAATAGTAATTAAGCATAGCGATTGCTTAATTAAAAGAGTTTAGTTTAGGAAACTTGCCAAACAATAATAATAAGTTAGGGATAGAAAACTTGCCTCGTGCGCAAGCTACAAGTATTACTCACTTCTTTAATTACTCTTACCTATCAATACATTCACATTATCAATTAATCACAAGTTCGATATGATTATTGATTTACAATAGTATTCTTCAAACTCATTATTAGGTTTTCAAATAATGGTTTACGTTGATTAATTAACTTGTTAATTAATCACGTAACTTAAGTTATTAACTTGTATTAATAACTCATTACATACATAACATGTCTTCATGTTAATTAGATTTAAAATAATGTCTTAATGTTTATAACACATTATTTAACCTTTATAAATAATAGTTTAAGTCACGTAATTAATTTATTAATTAATCACATAACATAAATTATTAAACTCATTTTAACATTTTATCATATTTATACAACATGTGTTCATGTTCATTAGACTCAAACACATTTCACAAATTTTCAACACTTAGCAATTTTTTTCAAAAATTCAGGCCTGGCGCGGCCGCGCGCCGTTTAGCCTTGCACCCGGGGCGGCCGCGCGGCTGCGTTTTTCCAAAATTTCCAGTTCGCGAAGAACACTGAAATTCGGCCATTTTCTACAATTTTACCCTAATACACTGATTTATAGTGTTACCCATGAAGTATAAACTTTACAAGAACATTATATATCACTTATAACATGTTCTTAATCATTTCAAGTCATATAATTACATAATTTAAAACCATCAATTTCATTGTTCTTCATAAATTTTATAAAATTTAATGAAAAATATAAAATCTAACATTACGGATTCGTTACTACATCGAATCCGTTTATTTTAATTCCATTCTCTTAATTTAAACATATACACTTATAATCAAACGTCAATTTTAATCAAAACATATGATTACAACATGTATTTCACCCATATGGGTTATTAACCCATATTCAACACTCTGTATTTTTGAAAAATCCAACTCTTAACAAAATTTCTTGGTGTGATCAGTGTAAATCATACCTACATGATTCTACACATAATATCAACATATATGATTACATATATAAACATATCTTGGTTTAATTTTTCAAAATAATTATTAACAGAGAAAATTTGAACATATATTTAAATAAACTCTGTGATTTCCAAAAACCCAATTAAGGTCATCTTAAATAAAATTGATCCTTTTAAATCATGATTATATATTATAAAACACGTTATCATCACATACCCATATAGATAAAATTATATCGTAACCCAATTGGGAAACCCAATTTCACAGAAAACTTAAAAGTACGTATTTAAGAAATCTTAATTTTGAAAACTTAAAAGAAGAATTACCCTTTAGTAGTGAAGATAAATCAAAGTTAATAACACAATGATCTCTCAATTCTTCCTTTTTTAATTTCTCCCAATCTCTTCCTCTTTTTCTCTCTGATTTTTTTCTGATATTTCTAAGTGTTTCTCTGATAATGGATTAGAAAAACAACGTATACGTATTATAAATATTACCGTTGTAGACTAACTCCTCCTAAGGCCTTGTTTGGCTTGTTCCCTTATTCTTTTTCCATTTATTTTAATTAACTAGTTTACTATATAGTTAATTGTCACCTTACTTATTGATTAATTAATTTTATTTAAATTAATTAAATAAAATAAGATAATTCACATTAAATCACATTGTCACATAATTAATATTTTTATTTATTAATTATGTCAATTCATTAATTCATTAATTAATTATTAAATTAACTAAAGTAACATATGCTTATTTAATTAATTCAATTAATCAAATAAACTCAATTAAATATATTCTTTGAACAATTAAATTACTCCATATTAATTTAATTAATGTCACACATATAATTAAATTAATCTACCACAAATTCATGAATTAATTATTTAATTCAATAATTAAATCATTAAAAATATTTATTTATCTCCATAAATATTCAAATAACTTTACAAAATTATCATTCGTCACATCTTTCCCCCCTTAAAAGGATTCTGTCCTCAGAATCACGGTTCGATTTAATAATTTCGTCCCATTATAAATATTCAAACAACTTTGAACTATTAAATCACTACACATTAATTTAATTAATGTAATACATATAATTAAATTAATCTACCACAAATTCATGAATTAATTATTTAACTCAATAATTAAATCATTAAAAATATTTATTTATTTTAATAAATATTCAAATATCTTTACAAAATTTTCGTTCGTCACATCTTTCCCCCCTTTAAAGGATTCTGTCCTCAGAATCACGTTCACCAACTTGTGACACCCCCAAATTCGGTATCTTAATTTTCACAGGATTTGGTGTTCACTGTTCCAATATCATACAACTATCTACCCATAAATAATAAAATTTATTTATTAGATAAATAAATCATCATCTTACATCATCTGAAATAAAAATACATCATAAATCCCAGGTTATACTTAACCTTAAATCTCTTTTGCGGAAACGTAAATAAATAAGTCTTAAATCATCACACATAAATCTTAAACTTTAACATTATTCATGACAACACAAATCTTCATCACTTGTTAGCTTTTCCTTTGCCCTTGCTACTAGAAGGTATATCACTTCGTTCATTATTAGCTGCAATGTTATTATGCAAGAGTGAGCACGGATGCCCGCAAGTATAAAAATATGACAGAATAATAACATGCGAGTGAAATATTTATTTATGTCAATTAATAATTAAATAATTAAATCATTAAAAATATTTATTTATCTCCATAAATATTCAAATAACTTTACAAAATTCTCGTTCGTCACAATAGACATCGTCTTAACATTTTTATTACCGGAGTTAGGAAACTCCTGTTTCTCATTCTCTAGATATTTTAAGTTCTTCTTTGAATCTTCACGTATATATTTTAATCTTATCTTTTCCTTTCTCAGGCTATAGTCTAAGGTACACTTACCTAAGTTTTATAACCTACAGCTTTGATACCAACCTGTGACTCCCCCAAATCCACGTTCCTTCGAAACCTCAGATTCGGTGCAGTCACGATACTACTATCGTCAAACTATTACATCTTTTAATTATTAGTAAAAGAAAACAACTTTGTTTATTATACTTTAGAATATAAATTCTATTCATATCCAAGATCTCGTCTTTACATCATATTCGATATTACTAAAATAGAATAATTTAAACTTTTCAATATCCTTTGAATAAAAATCTTTTTATTGATTCCATAACTTTGATACCAATTACAAATCTTGAATCAACTATATAATATGATTCCTTCTTATCTGAGTTATCGTATAAACATTTACAACTCAACTCGATATCCTCTATGTATTAATTAATACATTCTTACAATACAACAAGTATTAAACAGTGTAAGCAACTATCGAGTACATCATCTAGAATCTAAACATGGTCCAGACAATAATCTAAGTAATATTCTTCAATGCGATACTATCTATCTTTATCAATCAAGAAGCACGAAATCTTTACCGTGAATCCTTAACCTGCAAAAGTGGCTATTTGCAAGAGTGAGCTCGACAGCTTAGCAATTCTAACAGTCCTCATGCATCACATAGCATATAACATCATACTCAGTTCATGCATTTATAAACAATTTATATTTACTACGCATGTTACTTTCACATAACAAGTATATAATCAACGATCAACTTTCAATCTCATTTATATCTCATATACAGTTCATATATAAGTTCACATTATCATAGCATAATATAATTCAACTAACAGTTATTGAATTCATATATCAAATAGGAACTGAAAGACTTGCCTGATTCGCAGTTTAACAACTATGACTTAACTGCTTAAAGCTTATCTGCACTTCGTGTATCCTACACAGTTATATTAACCATAGAGATCACACTCATTAGTTATATGTATCCACACATTCTCAATGTAATAGTAAAGGTTACATTGTTGTCTAACTTGTTTCTTAGAACCTTTGTCTTACTTTCTTATCGTATTCTTAGAATAACTATGTACGTATACGTATACTTTAACCATACGTACTTACTACCATTCTCTACATACACATGCCTGCCTACCACTAATCTCTTTACATATAGCTAGTGTAGTCCATCTTTTGAGTTAATCATTCTCATTTATCATTACTAACACATAAGACCATATCAAAGCAAATATACGCTATTAACTGTCGAAGTCAGATTCAAGTATTAACATACGGTCCTACATAGCATGTATACATATTAAATGATACTTTCATGCTCGTTCAACCTTTTCACGTTCAATTTACACGATATAGGTTCTAAGTCAACATTCTAACAATTGAAGGCCACTCGAGGTCATGAACATCACAAAGTTTATCATGCTAGTTCTTTAAACGCATAAAGTATTTATATAACTCATATTGGGCATGTTCATGAATATTCATACTTCATGCATGTAACTATCACGATTATTACTTTGAAAATATGCTTCGTTTACGCTAAACTTGGTTTCATGATATGTAGTCATGGTATATATATACATGTATGATACATGAGAGAGTCCAAGTGTGCTATCACATATGTCCATAAACATCAAAATCCCAAATCTTAAGGTAACATGTTATCGTCCACGTTCAAGGCTCGCATTTTCATTAGTGAAGCTTACTAACAAAGCCTAACATGTTCATGCTATCTATATATAGGTTGACATGTCCGATATGCATTTCTAAGTCATCTAAACATGCTCACAAAATCAGAATATATACATGCTATGTATACGTCCAAGTTCAAATCTAAAACTAGAAGTTTCATTTTAAAATCATACGTTTTCCTTCCATTGTACATACTAACATGGTCATGCATATACATGTAGTATCAAGAACACGTACTATAAGTTATTACCAACTTCCATGCATGTCTAGACCGTACAAATACGCTTACAAGGTCAGAACACACATGTTTATACAAGTATCAAAGTTCATATCGAAAATCATAAGTTTCATTTGAAAATTATGAGTTCTTCATCAATAATGTATACTATCATGCTTATGTCATGTCATGATACTCATATATACATGTTATTTAAGTGTGCATGCTTGTTATAATTATATAACCTATGCTAGCATATAACAGAACCTGCAACAGAAAACAAAACCCAGAAACTAGTCCCGGCGTAGCTGCGCAGCTCCCCAGTTCAAAACTGGTGCAGCTGCGCAGGGCCTTGGCCAACTCAAGTCTGGTACCGGCGCAGCTGCGCAGGTGGCCGGCCAGAAACAGAGCAGCTTTCTGCTCGACAGACTGCAACCCAACTCACAATTTTCTTTCATGAATCAACTCTAATCAAGCTACATTACATTCCTATCATGCATACCAGCTTAGATACTAAGTTTACAACATTCCTAACTCCAATTAGCAAGAATTCATGCAAAAATCAAGAATTTGTTGAATTCAAAAATAGAGAGTTTATACCTCTGTTAAGTTTGCTCTTATTAGAACTTCCTCAATTCTTAGACTCCTTACTAACATGCTATATTCTCTCTCAATTTTCACTTAACATAAATCTCAGCAAATGAAAACATGAGGGAGAAGAGCTCCATTTATAAACCATGCATTACACAGACATTAACTTTCTACACCATTTTAAACTAATGGGAAGAAGAAGGATTCAATGGTTATAGGAGAGGAGTTGGTAGAGTAGTTGATTTTCACTATTAGGACCACTCCCCCTTCATGATTGTTGCTAGTTTGCTGAGTTTGAGAAATGGAGATAGGCTAGCCTTGTTGCCATTCACGTGTGATGAAATGGGTCACTCAATTAGGGACAAGAAATGACTCTCAGCAACAAAGTAACTAGCAAGTGTATAAATACTTGGGTTATCTATATATACATTTAGGTTATAAGCTTATTTAGAGTCACAATATCATTTCTAATGAGCAAACCATAATACAATATATCAAGTGGAGGTACATATATATCACCATATAATCCATATATATGTTATTCTACCGGATATAATTCTTTCGGGTACCATCACAGTGTATTGTCTTTTTTATTATTAATTCAATAATTATTTACTATATATTCATGATATATTACTTTATTGTATACTTAATATACACATTGTCACACCCACATTTCATGTAACTCACATAGTTTAATTAGTCTTGATACATGGTTCTTATATATAGTATAGTCACATAATTGTTGCACCACACTATATAATATAGTTGCACTACATTTCACACTTCATATAATATATAGTTAGTTACTATACGCTATACATTTTATTCGCATGCTTGCATATAGAAGTAAATAATTTACTTATCTCATCAATTAATTAATAATAATATTAATTAATCCCTACCTCGTAAATCAATTATTAATCTCTATATTAATTGATTATAATTTATTATCACCTTAAATAAATATAAATCTTATTATATTTATAAACAAGTTTGCTTATTCTAATGCTATCGATTCACAATAATAATAATTCAACATATTATTATAATAACAATTAATATAGATTAATTATTTAATTAATAATTCTTCCATCTTCGAATTAATCAATTCATTACCGAATCTATTATCGTGCCACACAAGGCATTTCTCACAAGCTTAATCTCAAGCTTATTATTATTCCCATCACTTACTACTTATAACATGTTCAATATAATTAAAACTATTAACCCACAAGGTTCACATATATAAATATATCGTGAATGGAAATACTCCAATATTCTATATAACCTTTACGGCAATATAATAACTCATGCTATTAAAATGCTAAACTACTTCAATTAATTATATTTACAATAAGTATAACCTTTACGCTTATAATAATTACTATATACTCTATTAATTATTCCAATAATAATATTCACGATCAAATAATAACTTAAGTTATTTAATATATTAAAAATAACTTAGTTTCCTTTCATTAATTAAACTCCCTTGAAAATACATTTAAAATTATGTATTTAACCATATCATAAAATATTATGTTTTCTCCAAATAAGCACATTCGTTATTAGAAAATAATTTAATTATTGTCTCAAGATATTATAATTAATATAATATCTATTAGAAATAATCACATGCACGGCACATGTACATTATATATAGAAAATAGGTAATAAATTTATTTTTTATTATGATAAATTGTTTCCATCAATTTATTTACATATAGCAAATATGTTTTACCATATTCATTAATCATACCTATTACCTCATACAAAAACATATAAGGTAATATTATTATTCAAAAATAACATTTCCTCCTTTATTAAAATAATTCAATATTAGAATTTATTTTAATATCCTTTATTAGAAATATATAATACTTATTTCTCTTTCTTTTCTATAGATTGTCCTCAAAATAATTTCTTCAAATATTAATTATTCATTTAAAAATATAATAATTTCCATCTCCCGTATATATGTTTATTAACGCTATTCGCACGTCAAACTTTCTCACATATTACCACTCTAAGTAATATATATATATAAAGTATCAACTATAATTACATATTCAACACACATATTAATTCACTCCTTTACTTAAGTAAATTAAACACTGTACTATATTATCATAGTTAATTAAGGTTCAATACTCACATTATATTATTCTATAATATAACTCACAACTTATATTAACTAATATTTATTCTTATTAGTTAATTCCCTTAACTAACTCATGCTTCACTATCCAAACATATTCACGGATAGCTTAAGTGCTATTAATAACCTATATTATAAACATACTAGTTATTAATACACATACACAAGAATATGGTGATTATACATTAAGGATATTTAATGTCACCAACTTACTATGATAAAATAATTTTATAAATTATTTAATAGCGATAGGAATTTATCCACTTCCTTTATCTCCACTGAATCGTCTCTACGCTAAATAACAAATATACATTAATAGTATATTTATAAATCATAAAAACACATATTACATAGTCCATATTATCCTATGTAATATAATACCACATACCTCATATCTCATATATATACTCTTATTCGAACTCATCTCACAGTTTAAGAATTTTATTTATTAAATCCTTATTTAATAATTTCTGAAAATTTGGGTTCTTACATCCTCTCCCCCTTATAAGGATTCCTTCCTCGGAATCACCGAAACTTCCTCTACTCGGTGCTATTCCGAATATTACATATTCTCTTGAATAATTTTATTCATTCTCTTTTCAGAAGTTTTATTATTACTTGCTCACTTGCATTCTACCACATTCTCCTTTCTAAGGAACATTCTACTTACTACTTTCATCATTCAGAAGAATAAGAATCTTCCACGATTTTTCAATAATCGGGAAGTAGTATGAATAACTCAGATTCCAAATTATGCTGAGGGGTCACAAGACCGTGAACTTTTCTCCAGGTTTACTAATGATTCAACACAATTCTTCACACCGCAAACCAGAGTGTTTATCAATCACAAAGACTGAAAACACCATCCACGCGTACTCTAGGTGGCCAGCCTATTGTACCACTACGTTGGGCCGCAACGTAGTGTTTTGTAACGACTATATGCGTTATGCTCGGAACCATTGTCCCCGAAAACATGTTCCCTTATTGGGTTGTTCACCTCAGCTTTTTAACATCAAAATCCGCACCAGAGCAATCTGGTTTGGCATAAATACGCAAGAATGCTTGAATTCTATAATCTCTTTTCAACAATCACCTAGCCGAATCAAATAGCTTAGACTCTCATCAACAATTCGGACATCAATCGAAATAATTTAGCCAACTTAATTGACCTTACAAGAAAATCAAAAATTCTTTTATGACGTCATGATACCATACTAGATTAGTAGTACGTTGAGGATTCCGCCATTTTATGACTTTGTCATATTACAGCATACCATAGTGGGCTGACGATCTTTTGATCACAACCAACACTAGGTTCGATTGCATTGATGACTCCATCGTTTACCATTCTACATCATATCAAATGATGCACATGGTCAAAATATATTTTGAAAGATTGTCAAATCATTTTTTCTTAGCCGAAACAAATAGCGTAGACATACGAATAACGGTGTTGTTTTTAAAACTCATTAGTTCAATTACCTGACCCAATGTTTTCTCAAGAAAACCGAAGTGCAAACACTAGCACGAAGTCAATAAATATTAAAAATCTAGCGTAGCTAGAGGATTTAGGAAAATCCAATTTCTCCATCGCTTCAATCTCTTACCACTATCAATGCTCACTATTCCAAAACTCTTATATAATATATCTATTCTCAGTACGGTTCACCAACTTACCACACCATGGAAGCTCAGGAACCTACCACAATCATATGGGTTGAGGAACTTATCCTAGTCAAACCAAAGTCGTCCATTCGCTGAGGGGTCCCACCATACGATTATGAGTCACAAACTTGTCATAGGCATGAGTTTTAAGAACTCGCACCTAATCTTAATATTATCTAATTATATCTTAGAAACCTCTATCTGTCAAAATAAATATGAGAAAAGAATCACATTTCCACCATATGTATAATGATACCGCAACACTAACATTCCAACGATTATCAATGTGACGCACTCAGTGCAAACACAAAACTTCTGCCCATACAAAAGTTTGTACAACTAAGCCATGACATGAGTCCTCAATGGAAATCCAACACTTAACTCTATCTTACTCTATCACTTGCTCGTTACGAGCTTTCTACGTTCATCATATACAACTCCTCATAAGTTCATCTCGTACTTTTCATAGTCCATTCTCTCATAGCATCAAGCTATACACACTTAGTCGTTATAGACTATCTACAATATGCACAACGTGCGAATCAATGAATCATATATGTGATATAATCAACAATGATTAATCACGAACATGCTTTACAATAACAACTCGAGTTCGAGTTAGAAAACTCGCATGTACCGTTAATTACTGCTACGCAATCTAATTTAGCTTCAGTTGAAAGACCTATTATTGATAATATCGATCTCTCAATTAGAATAATATCATCACATTAATTTTTGTTAATTACAGTTATAAAATAACCTAAACATAATATATTCCTAATAATCAATAAAACACATAAGACTCGGTATCAAATCAAACTTTTTTAGTCTGAGTTGAGTTCGGTACTATTTCGACATCCTGATTGCCTAATCGGATATTTATCGAGCCTATTATCAATAAGATTCTACTTAAATGCTTTAGTATTATCTTAAATATTTTATTACTTAATCAAAATATTTTTCAATAGCTTATAATAATTTTTAAATAATTATTATCAGTTATAATAATTTTTCAATCATTAATATCATTTTTAAAAGATCTAAATACCAAATAATTCCATTATCATTAATATTTATTTAATTTCAAATATTAATGAAATACATGACATAATATTATAAGTTATTTATAATATTTTAAAATATTTTTAATACTCTAATATCGCCTTTAAATGAATTTAAAACCATTCTTAAATAATTTTCATTAATATTAAAATATTAATGTATTTCATGGCAAAATATTAAAAGTTATGTTTTATAATTTTAAACATTTTTTATAACCTTTAAATCATTTTTAAAACATTAAAACCATTTTTACATAATTTATTTAATGCAATTATTAAATAAATTTATTATCATAATATTAATCTATACCTTCATTTAATTACTATTTAATATTAATTAAATAGTAATTAATTAATTACATTTAGTTATTATTTAACATAATTAATAACTAATTAAATAGAATTTAGTATTTAATATTTAATTAAATACCAATTAATCACATCATTATATGCCTTTAATTATTATTTAAAATTAGTTAAATAATAATAAATTAATCACATATTATAAACCTTTAATTTTTCTTTAAAGAATAGTCAATTAGTGGTCATTTATACTCATTTATTATTTAATATTAATTAAATAATAAATAATTATTTTATAATGCTAATGTAGCTAAATAATCACATTTTAATACTTAACCTTAATTAAGCATTCTTTAATTATTATATGTTCAATAATAATTAATTAGTGAAAACTTTAGTTAATTATCTTAACTTTTTATTATACGTTCCAAAGTTGAGGTCATTCATGGAAACGCTTGTAGACGGAAATCTACAAGTTTGATGTGGGCTCACTTGGTATCGTTGAAAAGATGACTTCCCGAACTACACTCTTGGCATAAGAAACAGCCTCTTTGGACAAGTATAGGCTCGGTAAAACAAGCCACTACCGACTGTCCATACAAGATTTTGAAAACATTTTCTGTTTTGAGGTCTTTTACGGAAACATTTATAAACGGACATCTACAACTCCGATTTGAGCCCACTTGGTCTCGTTGGAACCGTGACTCCCTGAAATATATTATAAAATTATCAAATAATTTTTTCAGAACAGGGACAGACCTGAAAAATTGCTGCTAGTCAGACTATTCATGTTTATTTATCTAGTTTGAGGTGTTTTGCTAATAAATTCATAGCTTGCTCATCTTAAATCGGTTTTTAGTCCTTTTACTTGGAGAATCTTTGTATTGAACAGATCTATCACCCAGAGTTGACGGATCATGAATCCGACTTATGAAACGTGAACAGTAAAATCCGGGAGCGGGCTATTTAGTTTTAGTTTTCCAGCTTGACCCTCTTGTACTAAAATAATCATAACTTTTTTCGTTTTAAAATGTTTTTGAGCGATTCTTGAGTCCACGGGAAGATAACTTTCGGGACTACAATTTTTGTTCTTGGACCATCTTCAAATTCCAAACACAAATTACAGAGAATTCGTGGAAGGGACTGAACCGAAATGGTTTTCCAATTTTGACTTGGTTACTTTAAAATGGCCTAACTCTTTCCTCCGAAGACGGATTTAGTCCATTCCGAAGACTCTGAAAAGCTTATTCAGTGTACTATAACATGCCAAAATTCCAGAATTTTTTGAATATCTTAACTAATCCTGAAATTTCTTTTTTGTGGCCGCAGTCCACTAATTATTTTCTAAGTTCAAAAACTGTTTTGCTTTTCTTTCCTTGGATCAAACTTGTTAACATCCAACATGATTAGATCCATACATAATGCACTATAAAACATGTAGATCTAAGGTATTTAGAGTTCAAGATCATAACTCATAATTTGGACAACAATCAAACACATAAACTAATTAGAGTTTTGTGTTTAAGGATTTTTATACCTTGCTTTGATGCTATATTTCTTCTTTTCTTACTAGATGTTGTTTGCTTTCTCTTACTCTTCCTCTTCCTCTTCCTCTTACTTTCCCAAAACCGTTTCCCTCTCTCTTCCTTCACAAGCTCTCTCTTTTCTCTTGGATTTTGAGTGAGAGTTATGGAAAAACCAAAAGAAAGATTATTTCCTCTTTTTCCTTTCATCTCTCCTCTTCTTACTAAAATGGGGTGAAAAAAATGAGGAAGTGGGCTGATGAGGTTTGCCTAAATAATTGCTTGTTATGATGGTCTTTTGGACTTTGAGTGAAGGAATGAACAAAGAGAAGAAAAACAAACCTTTTGGCTAAATTTTTCTCCCCAGTGGTCCCCACTTTTGTAATCATTTTCTTCCATGTGAACACCCCCATCTTCATGTCCGGATACTCCCCCTCATCTGCTGGAAATCCAGCAGATTTCAACCATATGGGACCCGCGTTATTTCCTTATTTTGCGTGTTTAATCCCGTCTTTTACTTTCGGATCCGAAAACTCAAATTTTCAAATTATAGTCAATTCCTACTAAAATCGACGCTCCCCGATGTCGTGGACACCTCCGTTTCTTCAAATTCATCTTTGAATTTCAAGTTGAACTTTTCTTCGAAAAAGTCCACTGTTGACTTTGACATAAAAGTCAACCCTGATATATTTCGTGTTTGTAATGTTTTCTGACTAAACTTGACGTTCTGGACGCAACCGAGCAGTCCGTGCTTCAAAATTCTATCTCTTACTCAATTTTTGATTTTTAACTTGCTTCTAGAAAGTCATACCAAGTTTGGACTATAAAATAAATTATTTGGGATACGTCTCATAAATTTTACATTTTCCTAATTATTCAATTAGGGTTTCTAACAACCTTTATACACTCATACACTTAACCATATAAGTTCTTCACAAAATTTTTAAATCCAAACCTTATTTCCAGTCTAGGTCTTATTATTTAACCTTTATTTAATCATTTAAAATTTTATTAATCGTCTAAATTCTTGGGTCGTCACAATTCTAATATTAAATTATTTTAATAAAGAGAGGATATTATTTTTTATAATGATATTACCTCATATAGCTTTGTATGAGGTAATATGTATGATTAAATAATATGGTAAATATATTAAAATGTATTTGCTATATGTAAATAAATTGATAGAAATAATTTATCATAATAAAAAATAAACTTATTATCTATTTTCTATATATAATATGTGTACATGTGCAGTACATGTAATTATTTTAATAAGACATAGATATTATATTAATATAGTATCTTGAGAAAATGAGTAAATTATTTTATTATAATTAATGCCTATATTTGGAGAAAACGTGATAAAAATATTTTATGTCATGGTATGGCAAAATACATAATTTTTTTATAGTAATGTATTTCCAAGAAGGTTAAAGTTATAAAAGAAAACTAAGTTATTTTAATTTACTAAATAACTTGAGTTACTATATTATCGTAAATGTTATAAATAATATTTGAATATTTTCGTTCACGACATATGCGTTTATGTGAATTTGAGATATAATAGTTTTAAGTAAATTGAACATGTTATAAGTAAGTAATATGGTGTAAATGAACAAGATTATGAGATGATTAAGTGATGTGACTAATGATGAGCTTAATTTAAGCTTGTGAGACGTGCCTAGTTTGGCAAAGTGATGGAATAAGCATTCATTAAATAATTTAATGAATGAATAATTAAAAGAATTAATTAGTATTATTATGTGAATTAATTGCTATATGCAATGATATGTTATATAGTAGCTACATCTATATGATATGAAATAAAGTGTGACACTTCTAAGTAACTATATAATATAGGAAACTATATGGTAAAGTGAAATGAGTCGCATGAGTTACATAAATGGACCTATGTGACAATGTGCTATGTGTGGTACACTAATGTGTACTTTATTAAGAATATTAAATTAAACTAAATAAATTATTATTGTTAATAATTATTTCAATGATTAAGTATAATTGAAATAATAAAGTTTATAATAATGTGGTGTGACACTACTCAATTAAAATATATTCGGTATTGGCAAATGTACACGGATTATATAATGTGTAATATAAGTTGATAGATACAAGTATACATATATGTATAGGTATATATGTATATGGATGTATAAGGGAGGTATTTAATTACATATGTGTATTTAAAGACTTGTATGCTAGCTTTGTGTACAAGGTAGGAATTAAATATGTGACATGGTGCAATAGACCCCCTCCCATGACCCCTATTCTATGCCCAAATGCTGATTTTTTTGTGCCATGGTGAAGTTCACAAGCTAGAGCCATGTAGGGGGGAATGATGAGGAAGGACCATGAATTGTAGTAGTTGGTGGAGTTAGCCACTAACTCCACTCTTTGCCCCTTGTGTAATGTCTATATGAGGATAATAGCTTGTCTATAAATAGAGGTCATGCATTAGTGTGTGGAGTTTGTTAGTTCATTGCTAAATTATTGCTAAATTTATATAGAGAGTGTGTTGGTGATATAGAATCTGAGATGGAAGCTAGTTTGTGTAATTCTATTTAAAGAGGTATAACTCCTACATTATGTTCTTAGTTTTGAGTTTGATAAATTCATAGAGATTGCATAAATTAGTTAAAGTTTGATATGTGAGATGATGGTAACATGTTAGTAGATACTATATACATGTTATAGAGGCAATATGATGGATTTTAAGTAGGCTTCATAAAGAATTGTGGGATTGGTTTGAGCTCTACTGTTGCAGAAGCCCATTCTGGTTTGGAATAGTACAAAAGCAGCGCGGCCCGTAGCTCTGCAGAAATGGAATCCAACTCTTTGGGTTTTCTGATATGATAAGCATGCTAGTTTGACTTCAATAGTTATGAAAAGGAGTCTAACATGTGACCTAAGGTTACCTTGCATGTAACGAGTGGTGTTAGCTTGGTATTAATGATTTTCTAAGAAGAAAACTTAATGTTTTGAAAATGAAACTTGACGAATTTAGTGTCCTTTGAGTTCTGACCTTGGAGCCTATATACACGTCTCAACGTGCATGAAATGTTGTTGTTAAGTTACCTTGCATATATTAGATTGTTATAGTTTGGTTTAAAAATGTCGTGAAGGAAAACTTGGAAGTTTTGAAAACTAATATTCTTGAACATTGTGTAAATAGTATTATGACTTTTCAAGCAAGTATATTAGGACACCTTATGCCTCTAGACGTGACGAAGGTGATCACTATCTAGCTATGAATGAATTAGACCTTTCAAACATAGTTTAAAATAAGTTTTCAAGTAATGTACTATGCTATGTCTATGAGATAGATACATGTGAGCATGCGTATTAAAAGCTTATTAGTACCAATACATGGTTTAAAAGCTTATAAACATTGAACCTTTGTTAAAGGAAGTTGTTAAGCCTTATTGATTGAAATGAATCAATATGGAGCTTTATAGTTTGAATGCGAACTTGAAGAAAGATCACAACTTACTTGACGTATAATATGCATCAGAATACATGATATGCTAGAAACTAAACTGTGTAATGAAAAGCTCAAGTCTGCTTTTGGCTGGGAGTAGCGCAGTCGCGCCACTCCCACGCCTATATGCAGCGCGGCCACGCTGTTCTGCAGAATTGCCAAGAGCAGTTTGTTAACTACTTGGACTTAAGTCGTGTTTACACATTTTCCTTAAAGACCACAAGGACTGAAACAATATGGTTTCCATAGAAAGAGTATGAGGGTATGATGTGGTAACATCATGGTTATCCTAAGATGAAGTAAAATGAAACCAAGTTAGAAAATGATATACAAATTTTTCTTCTATTAAGAGCGTATGAAATGTATGACTGATGGGTATGAATCCATGATTATATAAATGTGTAGGAATACATGAAGTGCAGATAGCTATAAGTAGTTAAGTCGTAGTTGATAAACTACGTGCCAGGCAAGTCTTTCAGTTCCTATTTGATATATGAATTCGATAACTGTTAAGTGAATTGTATTATGCTATGAGAATGTTAATTTATATATGGACTGCATATGAGATATGTATGAAATTTGAAAGTTGATCGTTGATGATATGCTTATGAAGTTAATCTCTATTCCTGTTATGTGAGAAGTAACATGCGTAGTAAATATTAAATGATTATGAATGCATGAACTGAGCATGATATTATATGCTATGTGATGCATGAAAACTGTTAGAACTGTTGAGCTGTCGAGCTCACTCTTGCAAATAACCATTTTTGCAGGTTAAGGACTCATGATAAAGTTACGTGCTACTTGATTGATAGAGTTCATAGTATCGCAAGGAGATTGATTTAATTATCTAATGTTATGATCTTGAACCATGTTTAGGTTCTAGGAGATGTACATGATAGTAGTTTACAATGTTTAATACATATTGAGTTGTAAGTTGTACTATCGATATATAGAGGATATCGAATTAAGATGTAAAAGTTTATACCGTAATTTAGATAGAGTGAATCATAACATAATTTGATTCAAGGATATGTAATTGATAAAGATTGTGATTTAGATATAATAAAGAGAGAAGATTGAAAATATTTAAATTATTCAGCATTTTTATAACATCGAATATGATGTAAAAAAAGGAATGGTAAATGACCAAGATTGAAACTTATTAAAGTTTGAGATCATTATACAAATCCTGGAAATGGAAAGAATTTATATTCTAAATTGTAATAAGCGAAGTTATATTCATTAAGTTATGAATAAAAGATATCCATAGTTTGACGATAGTAGTATCGTGGAAGACCAGGTCCGAGGTTTGAAGGGACCCGGATCTGGGGGCGTCACAGAGGCTGACCTATCTTAGCTATTCTCGTGGCTTTTCGGCACGAAGGTGCCCAGATCATTACAATTTATTAGATGGGAAGTTAATCTGATCTTTCAATTAGAGCGGATCTGAGTGGCGCCTTTCCTGAGCCTCGCAGGATTAGTCTCCTTTGAGTCCAGTAATCAAACACCGACGGGTTCGCCTCTTGGTGGAGGAATCACACAACATACATTCACATACAACGCATCTCACCGTATGAAAGATGACATTGTGTGAAGCACTAATATAAAGTAGTAAAACATTTATTTACATCCATTCAATGTAAAGACAACATCCACATATATGTAGATAAAAGGGAATTTTTGAAAAAATTAAAATACGTCTTAAGCCCTCTACTGTTATCCTCAGCAGAGTCGCCACCTATCGACGTCGGGAAAAATCTTAATTTCGTTTCCTAAGTATTTCTACCCTTTATGTTTTCTATTTCTGATTTGATTGATCTGAAGGGTGAGATTTTTAGGAAAAGACCGACATATAATGTCGACGATTTGAAAAGATGGATTTTATTGGTCCGAATTAGACAGAGTAGCCAGTTGGTATGAGTTAAATGGTTGTACCAACTCAACCGAGTTTTGAAAGATTTTGCAATATGACCCAATTACTGGACTCTATTTAATTAGTATTTGGAAACCGAGATTCATAAAGTTCAGGGGCTTGATTAAGCAGGGGGAAGGTGTTAGGCCCCCCTCAACTTCTGTGAAACACGGTTATCGCATCTTTTCAATTCACTAATCATTATGTGTGTGTGTTGCAGTTAATTGGGCCTAAGTGCTTTATTTAAAAGTAGTGTTGTGCTTCGTTGGACCTATATACGAAGGGTTTGATTTATTTGAAAAGCTCATTTTTAGACAAGATATGAAGGTGAAGTTTTGAAAAGAGATTTCAAACCTTTTCGCTCGCATAGGAATTGAAGTCTTTTGATACTTCCATTTCATTCCAGATTCGATTTGATTTGATTTTATTCTCGAGATGTGAAGCATCTTCGACAAAATAATATATACATTGGTGTCGAGCTCCTTTTGGGCATGAAAGCCATCGAAGTGACCCAAACACCACAAATAATGCTTTTACTATATTGAGACCTTAAATCCGGATAACCGTTTTAAGGCCCCTTTTATTTACATTTACAAAAAGGCTTGCATGCTATATATAGTTTAAATTTGTCCGTCATGAGTATCGGATCTAGATCCATGTAATCAATCGAAGATCCCGTGATTCCTAGGCTCACAAAATAACATTTAAAAGTTTTCACGATAGCTATATGGAACTAGAATGCAAATTAAAACCTAGACATCACAAAATAAATGATTCATCAGTTAAATCTTTGCATGCGCATAACCAAGCTTCCCGTTCCCTCTACATACAGATCTAGGGTCACATAGTTGCTTAGTATTTACAAAACTAGAAAGAAAACTAGATTTAAATAAATCTTAGCCATTCTAGCTCAATGGTTCTAGTTTTACAACTTTGAACCAGTTAAAAGTTAGATATGGCTAGATTTAGATAAATCTAGTCCACAAACTCTACATTAGTACAGATTTACATCAAATGAACAGTTAAAACTTATATTTAATCAAATTAAATAACTAATATATATATTACTTATATATATATATATATTAAAATAGGAAAAAGCCACAAATTCACAATTATGGCATGACTGATCAATATATATATATATATATATATATATATATATATATGCTTATATATATATATTAAAGTTGAAAAAACTACGGATTAGCAATCCTGGCCAAATGAATTAATATAATTATATATATATATATGATTATATTTATATTAAAGTAGTAAAAAGCCACAGATTTATAATTAAAGCATAAATGAGTTAATGTAAATATATACATATATATATATATATATATATATATATTAAACAAGAAAATACCATAAATTAACAATCCAGACTAAATGACACTTATATATATATATGTATATATATACTTATATTTATATTAAAGCCAGAAAAAGTCATAGATTTACAATCCAGGCATAAATAACATAAACTTTAAATAACTTAAATGAAAATCTTTCATATTAAATGGCTATAACTTCTTAAATAATCCCAAGTAATCTAACCTTAAAACCATCATTCAAATGCAGAAAAACAAACCAAATAGTTTCATTACATAATTAAATCAATTAGCATAAACAAGTCTTCAACACTTGTTCATCTTGGCCTTATCCTTACTCGTGGACGGCTCGTCGACTTTCTTGACCTTAGCTGCAATGTTATTATTTACAAGAGTGAGCAAAACAAAGCTCACTGGGATACTCATGAATAATAAAAATATGTGAATCATAATGAATAACTTTAGCTGAATAATTAGATCTTTTCTGTCAATTATAAATAAAAAGCTCAATAGCAACTAAACTTTTGGGTTAAGAATGGAATACAAGATCAAAAGTACATCTGAGGGTCATAAGACCATGAACTATGTCCTAGGGTGTCAAGTATCTCTACTTTAAACCTTTAACAGTCATAAAACTATATGGACCTTACTTCTCGTACTTAGGGGGATCATCCCTTCGTACCATGTATTGTGCACAAACATCTTAACGCTAACGCGTAAATAATCCCCTATAATAGGGTTGTTCTTCTCAGTTTTGACATTCGAGTCCGCACCAAAGAAAGTTTGGTTTGGATTAACTTTTAAAATAGTTCTAGAATTTTAGAACGCTTCATCAACCATGGACTAGTTGAGTCAATAGAGTTCACTAGCCATATAAGGACTTTGTACAACATAAGAGAATTAAATAATGATATTTAAGATCAAAGATTGGACAACAACAATGTACAATAGAACATACATTGTACACTCAAAATATTACTTCTAAAGAATTAGGAATTCTTATTAAAAATAACGAGCTTGAATAATTTAAGCTTTGAAGAAAAGAAACGTTAGTTAAGAAATTTCTTCAACAAAGACTAAGAATAGGAATCATGCATAATCGTAATCAAGTTAGGGTAAGGAAATTTATCTCGCGCATTAGCTACACAACTATAACTTATGCTTCCCGAATACCCTACACATACCATTAGAATCACAACATTGATTAGCTACATCAACATTAACCTTATAAGTTAAATCCTATTTTAGTTGAACTCGTTCCTAATTCAAGTTTTAATCGTTAGCATCATACACAACTCTGAAATCACTAGTCTTAGTAAAGTAATACAACACCTTAATCATCAACTCTAGTCTTACAAATAATAACTTGAACTTTAAATAATGTACAAGTCCAAGACTGTACGAACTCAAGTGCACCAAGTGCGAATATCAATAAGATCGATGTGGAATAATTGTAAAATAATTAAACCACCTAATAGCATGCTTAGAAATAAGATTCAAGCTTAAATAAAATACCTTTTAATTCAATAATAATCCCGCTCAATACAATATGAGAAGGATATGAAACTTGCACAATAAAGAGTTTGTGTAAGTTATAGAATACTTGCTTACAAGATTCATCGAATAAAGTAAACACAAGGATAGGATACTTGCTCAAGTAAAAGAGTAAGAATTAAAGAACTTGCACAACCAAAGAGTAATGTTCAGGAAGTTCCCTGTTTGCTCAGCTATAATTAAGTTCTAGCTTTAATTAAATAGCGTTGAAACGACCTAAAATTAACAAGTCGGTCTCTCAATTAGTATTGTATAAACTGGTAAGAGTTTATACTTAACAAGCATCTAATTATCATGCCACATTGTCATAGTATGTAGTTATCTCAAGTAAACACATATTAGTAGGGCCAGATTCTAGTTTGCAGTTTAAACATCATATAAGTCGACTAGCATAGTCAGGAAACTAGCAGGCTGCACCAATCAGTGCCAACTCTCTAGCATGCAAACTACTGACATTAACAAATACACATGCTTATCAGATTATTAGCTCAAGTTTGAGACTTAGCACGTTATTCAATTCCAATTCAAAACCATAAGTTTTCATGTTGGACATTTACACACTTTAAGCAATACAAGTTCATGCTTCAAAGGTTCGCTACTACGGTCATATTATCTCATAAAGAGACTAACCCATACTAAGTAGGCATGCTTGTACTTATATGTTATATGTATCCATTAATCACATAGTTCACCATGAAATTATTTTTCTATAAATATGTGCATATGTGAAATCCATACTTTAACCAAACGATGCTCGTGTCAATATGTCTATAGGCATAATGAAATCTTAATCTTCATGCTTGCATGCTTAGAACGTAACTCGCACGGTGTTTGATGATATTAGTCTTCAAACTCTAAGTTTTCATTGAAAAGTATACTAAGTCCACAAAGTCGTTTAGTATAAACAAAATATTTTGTAACCATGACTCTCATATATTAAAACACATTACTAAGCCATATAAATGCTCTCATATGGTCAGAATTTACAGAACATTAACCTTGGTCACGTTTGCTTCAAAAGTCTTTAAGTTTCTTTCCTTTGAAATCACTTGAATTTATCAATCATGTATGATAAGGTGTGCTTAACACTTTAAACATGCATTTCATGTCAATATAAACCATACTATCATGTTCTCAAAATCAGAATGCATACACGATATGTTCATAACAAGTTCACTTTAGCAATTTCTAAATTCATTTGTAAACTTTAAATCCTTTCATCATTAGTGTACACTATCATGATTATACATACTTATATCATGTCATTGTACTAATATCTACAAGTTAAATCACGTTCACAAGCTTGTCTTAAGTGATGCTACATGCTAGTACGTAACAGGTTTACAACAAAAGCAGGAAACCAGAAACTGGTCCTGGCGCAGCTGCGCCGCTGGCCTGTACATAACTGGCGCAGCTGCGCAGGCTGTCGGCCAGAGACAGACACTGTTCTGTTTCGGCAGTTCAACAACCCATCTCAGAAATTTCCTATAAATTTCATTCCAGATATATATTCTAACACAGTTCTAACATACTTGTAAGCTAACATAGCAACTAGTAAGCATTTTCCAATCAACTTATCATACAATTCATGCTTTAATCAAAGAACCAAGGACTTAGCAATTTACAGAATTTGAAGAACAAGAATGGGAAATGATATACCTCTGAAATGCATGTTTGCTGCTATAACAATTCTCCCTCACTGATAACCCTCTCAATATATATGCTATCAATTCTATACTTAAGGAAATCTCAGCAAATGGAATGAGGTGAAGAGATGTCATATATATAGGCAATTTGTATATCCGATTCTTGACTTTGTTCACCAAATCAAAACAATGAAAATAGAAATTGTATGAAGGATAATTGGGAGTAGCTGAAATCCATCATACAACCCACTCCCCCCCATAATGATTATCTATATTTACTAAAATTGAGAAGAGCTATAGGGTAGCTAGCTATGTGGGAGGTCACGTGAAGAAAAAGTTGGGAATGGACACTCAAATTGGGACAACACATGAACTTCAGCAACTTGCAAGTGTTGTATATATATAAGCAATTAGTCATATAATAAATACACATAGTATATTCTTAAGTCACAATGTCACTTCTAATTATAATGTAATAAGTAGGGTACACAATGTTATCTCTAATAAGTAAATAATAATACAATGTACCAAGTATAGGTACATATATACTAACATATAATCCATGTACATTTTCCTTAATACCAAATATAAAGAGATTGGGTATTATTATTACTCATCATCATAACTGTTATTATTATAATAACTTATTGAGATTATTTATCAATTAATAATTATTTATTGATATTACTATATGTTGATAAGGTATATATGAATGTTTACCCACACACTTCATGTCACATAAATAATATTATTATGTAACTCTATTAATGCAATTAATCTTGGTATATAGTCTATATATAGAATATATAGACATATTAATGTGTCATCTTGTACTATATATAATATATAGTTAACTACCATATATTAAAGGTTTAATATGTCGTATGCTTGCACAAATTAATTAATCAAGTAAATATAATCTCATTATATTTATTAATCCTTCGCTTATTAGTATATTATTCTCAACAATAATAAATTCATATGTTATCGATTAATTACCCAAAATATAAATTAATTAATCATGTTTAAATCTCTACACTATATTCAAGTAATTGAATATTTAATTACTAATCATTTTATTAATTCTTTTGATATAAAAGTCTCAGGGCTAGTTCACTAATTTAATTAACCATTAGTGATTCCCTTTAATATTCCTAGCATTTATTCGCATAGGCTATAATCACATAATCACATAAGGTTTAAATAAACTCACAAAACTAACTTAGTAAAATTAAATCACATATTTAATTAATAATGAAGTTTAAAATTCACGGTCATTACATCCCTCCCCCCTTATAAAAATTCCGTCCTCGGAATTGTAAAAATAAGGTTACTCAAATAAAAACGGATAATTCGCTTTCATCTTCTCTTCTAGTTCTCACGTAGCTTCTTCGACTGCGTGATTCCTCTAGAGAATCTTAACGGAGTGAATGATCTTATTCTTCAGCTTCTGTTCCTTCTTATCTAGTATCTAGACATGAACTTCCTCGTATGATAAATCTTTCTCGACTTGGACATAAAAGATAACGTGCTTGTAGTCCGGTTTATACAGTCGCAACACTTACACATGAAACATGTTGTGAATGTGCTCAAGTTCAGGAGGTAATGCTACCTTGTATGCCATTTCACCGACTCGCCTCAGAATCTCTAATGGTCCTATGAACCTAGGGCTCAACTTGCCCTTCTTCCCAAAATGAATCTTCCCTTTCGAGGGAGATACTTTCAAGAATGCGTAGCTTCCTAATTCAAAATCTCCCTTCTTGCGATGTAAGTCCGCATACTTCTTCTGGCGATCTTGAGCTGCTACCAATCGAGCTCTTATCACCTTGATAATCTCTACTGTCTGCTGTACCAATTCTGGTCCCAACAGTCGACGTTCTCCAACTTCCTCCCAACACAATGGTGTTCGACACTTTCTCCCATATAGCGCTTCGTATGGTGGCATTCCAATACTAGCGTGATAACTATTGTCGTACGCGAACTTTATTAATGGAAGGTGATCCTCCCAGCTACCCTTGAAGTCCATCACACAAGTTCGGAGCATGTCTTCAAGTGTTTGAATCTGTAACGATTGAGATTTTATATTTAATTTTAAATATTTATTGAGTTAAATAAATATTTTATGTGATTTATTTATAGAGTGAAATAAATAAATTATGTGATTTATGGAAGTGATTTAATTAAGTGTTATATATTAATTAAATAAATGTATAATATTTAATTTAATTGATGTATATTAATTTTATATTATAGTTCTAATTTAATTGAGAGAATTAAATTAGATGATTTATGTGTTAGTGTTACATGAATTATAATTAGCGAGTAATTATAAAATATGACAATTTTATGTGATTAATTAATGTTGAATTTTAATTGATCAAATTAGTTGTTAAATGATTTAATTAATTAAAGTGTGACATTAAAGTATGTGTTAAAATAATTTATTAAAATAAAGAAAAGAGTTTTAAAAATGATTTTAAACAAACAAGGCCCTTACTTTTATTTTTAAAAGGTTTTTGCAAAACAGGGCTCTTACACTATCTTAAACCTGATTTACCCAAAACCATGTTTCATTTAATAAAACTAGTTTTGAAATTTTCCTGTTGCTAAACAAGCCAAAAGGCTTTTGAATTTGTGTAACCGCTAAGTTAATTATAGTATTAAGTGTAATTAGTATACGTACATTATTATATCAGTTATATATGTATATTACGTTAAGAGGAAAGAACTACGTTAGCTTTCCTAAGTCTGAGACTAAGAAGAAAAGAGAGAGTAGAGAGGAGTTGGAGAAGAAGAGAAAAGAGGAGGAAGAATTGCTAGAATCAAACTCACATCATCTTTTCTGTCAACCTATTAGCAAAAGGTACCATTTATAATCTTTAAATTGTTATAGAACTCAGGTCATATGTTTCATATTCAGTCTCTGTTAAAATTAAGTTTTCGTGGAATTGTATAATCATGGATTGTTGATATAGAATGGATTCATGTGGTTTATATATGAAGTGTATGCCATAAACAATGATTTTCATAAATTAAATTGATTGTATAAACATATTCTAATGGAGGATATGTGTTATTATGAAATTTATATATTTGGTTGAGTTTTAGAGTAAAAGTTATAATTCAATTGTGGTCAATATGCCTATTTGGAATATTTTCATAGTGCTATCTTCAGTCATGATAATAATGCATGTATTGTAATTTAAATTGGGGGAGAATTTGAATTACAAAGAATTGTTTTGAGGAAATATGAGTTTTATGAAAAATATCAAATTTGATTTTTAAAACTTTTGATTATTGTTGTTTAGATGATTTTTGTGTTTGAAAACATGTTATATGCGTGTATTGTCTTAAGTATGTGCTATATATTATTCAAGTAGCTTGTAATTATTGGTTGGTGGCTTGTATGGGTTAATCGGTGAAGCATGGTGCCGTTGTTGTTTGCCTATGTCCGTGTTCCTGCGCAGCTGCGCCGATAACACAGCCAGAAGCAGCGCAGCTGTGCCGGCTGCCTTTCACAGACTTAACACCTGCGCAGCTGCGCCGGTGCCAAGGTCTGTGGCTGCGCAGCTACGCAGCTGCGCCGCTGGCCGTGTAGAAGTAGTGAGTTGGTTTGATTGGATTGTGCAGTCTTATTTGATAGCCTAAATTAAGTTGGTTATGATGATGAGCATGTATTCAGTGACTATAACATGTGTTAACATGAAGTTGACAATTTTATAATTAGAGAAAAAGAAGTTTTGAAAACCTTAATGTAATATTTAAATTATAAGTTATAATTATTTAATTATAATATGAGCTACTTAATTATAATTTGAATAATTATAATTAAGAGTAAATGTTTAAATTTAATTTATAATTTTGTTAAATTATAATGAATAGTAGTTGATTTATTTTAATCAATTAGATATTAATTTAAATTGTAATTTATGTAATTGTAATTTAACAAATGCATGTTTAATTATAGATTATAATTGCATAATAGCATGATTAATTATAATTTGTGTAATTATAATGCATGATGTAGTTTAATTAATTTTAAATTATAATTATTTATAGTTTAAGTTGTGATTATAATTTAAGTAATTATAATTAGATTAAATATTTGAATTGTAATTGATTAATTATAATTTAGCTAAATACATAATTAATCTAATTATGTGAGCATGTGTGTGATGTAATTAACTATATGATGATTGATTATTATTATTTATTTAGTTAGAGTGAGTTAACCATGAGGGTTAACCACTTATATGAATTAGTTACGTGTTAACTAATTTAGGTTATTGTGATTGAATATGTATGTATGTAGGAAGTGGTAAAGTACGTGATTGAGTTAAGTAGCTTACGCGTAAGGCAAGTCTTCTAAATCCTAAACTCGCTATTTCTACGCAAGTTCTTTGAGTTCATATATTCATTGTTGAGAATGTCCTTTTAATTTCTGTACTGGACAATTATTTACTTAACCGAAGAGATCTTGACTTATTGTTCAAGTAAGATCCAGTTTATTATTTTAAATGCTTTAAGTTTACTTCTAAAGTATATGTTAATTCATAATTCTTTTATTTATGAATTATTGAAAGTCGATTCAACTAATCCTTAGTTGATGAACGTGAATTCTAAATTACCCTTGTAAGCTTATCCAAACCAATCTTTGGTGCATACTTGAATTTAAATTACTGAGTTGAACAACCCTAGTTATTAGGGGAGATTACTATGCATAGTGTTAAGATGTTTGTGCATAATACATGGTACAAAGGACTGATCCCCCTAAGTACGAGTTAAGGTCCATAGTCTTATTGGCTGTTAAAGGTTTAAATAGAAATATTTATAACCTAGGACAAGAGTTCAAAGGTCTTATGACCCTCAGATAAATTCTATATTTGAATTTTAATGTTGATAGAGAATTATTATTCAATTCTTTATTGTTGAAGTAAGCTAAGTTATTCAGATCTTTTTAAAGATATCCTTTCATGTATTTATTATTGTTAAACTGCAGTGAGCTGTTGTTTGCTCACTCTTGCATTAAATAACAATTGAAGTTAAGGTTGATAACGTTGATGCCCTGTCTACGAGTAAAGGCAAGGGAAAGATGAACAAGTGAAGACTTGTTTAATTATTTTGAAATGATTGTAATAAGACTTTTATGTCATATTTTTATTCCGCACTTTATTGTTTATGTCAAGGTTAGAGTAACCCTGAGATTGTTTTTTTTAAGGTTGTAACCCTTGTTTTAAGGGAGATTTTATATAAAGATTGTAATTTATTTTGAGATATATTGGGTAGATGTTTGTTATAGTTAGAAAGTGAACACCAAATCATGTGGAAACGAAGTACCCGGATTTGGGGGTGTCACAGGTTGGTGTCAAAGCTGTAGGTTATTAAACCTTAGGTGGGGAAAAACCTTAGGTAGTAGCCTTATGTTAAGATCGAAAAGATAGTGATGATAGGTAAAGATAATAAACTACCTTATGTGCTTATGTGTTTACGTTTTAGTATTCGAAGAGTGGCGAGTTGATGTCACGTAATAATGAACTTTAAAATTCTTTTGTCAGGATGTCGAAAGTTGGAGAACCTAGTCAGGCTAGAGAGGAAGTACCTCAGGTTCCTAGAGAGGAGGAGCCCCGTGACATACATATTGCCTGGGAGCAGCTGGTTAGGAGAGAGCCATCTCCAATGATCGCCATAGCTGGTCGGGAGCGTGAGCTGACACCTATTCCAGAAGAAGAGGATGAGGATGAGTCTGAAGAGAAGGAGGAGGAGGAAGAGGATCCCGAAGAGGAATTCCCACCTCACTCTACTAGTGGTGAGATGTACGAGGCAGTCTACGATAGCAACGTGGAGCTTCATGGACGAGTGAGAGAGCTCGAGGAAACTACCGAGCAGTGAGACGAGACGATTGAGGAAAAGGTAAGTGACCTAGGAGAAGCACAGTGGAACCTGATACATATGGAGGTTGATAGAGATGCTGCTCGATTTGAACTGGCAAAGCTGAAGTAAGATATCCAGGAGGAGTCGAGGAAGCGTGCCAAAGCTGAAGAGTCAAGCTTGAGGGCTAATCAACGAGCCGATCAAGCTGAAGGTGAAGCTGAAGCCAAGAGGGCCAAGCTAAGGGAAACAGAGTATGCTTTCCACACAGCTATAGAAAGAGCTCAGGACCGTGTTTTCTATTACCCAACTCAGTTCCAAGGTTTACTGTAGTATGTGGTGGACCGAAGAACGGCATTTCGGGTAATGGAAGAGGAACGCAGAGAGGCTGTGCGACGTATTAATATGCCTAGGCAGTAGTAGTAGAGCTGTTGTTTATGTGTTGCTTTTTATAGTAAATAAAGTAAATCCCATAATTTGAGATAAGAATGGGATAAGCTAATAATGTAATCTTGCAACTTTTCCAGTTCAGGAAGGATGATGTAAATGGCAGAAATGCTATCTGATTGATGTTTTTAAACTACGACTAATGAATAAAAGAAGTTTATTGACGTGCTATGTGTTCTATGTGAACTAAGTTATTCGAACATTTAAGTATGAACTTGAATACTTAATAGTTGAATAAAGGGTCTAATAATAATATTTTCTTAACATAAAATGCCTCCTAGAAGAAGACCAACATGTCAGAACCCCGAGGGTTCGATGAACAACAACAATAACGATGGGACGAATCCCAACTCGGTTCAGCAGTTGGTGACCTTATTGACCGGAGCTCTTGCGAATCAGCCGCAAGTGTAGGGTACTACGTTCAAAGAATTCAAGGTAGCAGGACCGCCTGAATTCAAGGAATTGACTAACCCTATTGAGGCTCAGACGTGGGTTATGGAAATGGAGAAGGTATTTGACGTGGCTAGGGTAGGGGAAGACCAGAAGACAGCGTTCGCGGCTTTCATGTTGAAGTCAGATGCTAGCTTCTGGTGGCAGGCTAATAAGACCCAGGAGGGAGAAGGAGTCATAATGTGGGAACGTTTCAAGGAAATGTTCTACAAAATGTACTTCCCAGTGAGTTCGCAGGACCAGATGGAGGTCCAATTCCTAGAGCATAAGCAGGGAGGGATGACGGTGTCCGAGTATGCCGCTAAGTTCAACGAACTTGCCAGGTTCGCTACTTACCAGGTCAGCACTGATGCTAGGAAGGCGAGAAGGTTTGAACGGGGACTGAAGCCCTTGCTCTATAGCAAGGTTTCCATATTCCAGCTGAACACATTTACGGCTGTGCTAGAGAAGGCTATACTTGCTGAGGGAGGAAGCGAAGCGGTGACGAAGTTCAGCCACGATAAGAAGAAGAAGAATGAGATAGAAACCAAGGCTGGGGGTAGCAGTGCTGTGAACTAGAAAAGGAAATGGAATGACAACACCTCTGTTGGGAGTCAGTAAGGAAACTAACAGAAGAGAAAGTTCGAAGCATGTGCTACATGCGGTAAGAATCGCACTGGCGTGTGCATGAAGGGGAAGCAGGTGTGCTTCAACTGTGGTTAGGAAGGCCACATTGCACCTAATTGCCCAAACCCGAAGAAGGGATCTTGCTTTACATGTGGATCCAAGGATCACATGGCTCGCAACTGCCCTAAGAAGCTGACGGCAGGGTCAACAGGGAGCGGAGGGAATGGAAGCAGCAGTACCGTTACTATCGCTGCACCATTGCAAGCTATTCGACCCACTACACGGACATTTAATATGACGGTGAAGGATGTTGCACAATCAAAAGACATGGTGTCAGGTATTATTTTGGTCAATAGTATAAATGCATATGTATTATTTGATTCGGGTGCTACTTGTTCATTCATATCTGATGATTTTGCTAAAACCCTAGACTTACCTGTAGAAGAGTTAGTTTACCCCTTGAACATAGAGATTGCGAATAGGGAAGTTATTCCTGTTAGGTGTGTTTAGAAGAACTGTAGATTGGACATTAAGGTTCAAAAGCTGAGAGTTTATTTGATTCCGATAAAACTTGGGGAATTCGACGTCATACTGGGTATGGATTGGTTGTTCAACCATGGGGCGATAATCGACTGTCAGAAGAAGTCGGTAAACCTTACTACTCCGTCGAAGTTAGTGTTCTATGGTAACAAATCACCTAGACAAGCGAGTTGTCTGACGGTTATGCAAGCCAAGAAACTTCTGACGCAAGGCTGTCTAGGATATCTAGCCTATATAGTAGATACGCGTAAGGAAAGCCCGAAGGTGGAGGAGATATCGGTAGTTAAGGAGTTTGTAGACGTATTTTCGAGCGACTTGCTAGGACTTCCTCCAGATAGGGAGACAAAGTTCGTGATCGACTTAGCGCCGGGAACTGCTCCGATTTCGAAGGCTCCGTACCGAATGGCTCCAGTTGAGATGAAGGAACTGATGGTTCAACTGCAAAAATTACTGGACAAGAAGTATATTCAACCAAGCGTTTCGCCGTGGGTAGCGCCTGTTTTATTCGTGAAGAAGAAGGATGGGTCAATTCGTCTTTGCATTGATTATAGAGAATTGAACAAAGTTATAATCAAGAATAGGTATCCTTTACCTAGGATCGATGACTTGTTTGATCAACTGAAGGGTGCGAAGTACTTCTCGAAAATCAATTTGAGAAGCGGGTATCATCAGTTGATGGTGAGAAGAGAAGATATACAGAAGACGACTTTTAGGACTCGATATGGTCATTATGAGTTCTTAGTGAAGTCATTTGGTTTCATGAATGCCCCAACTGCATTTATGGACCTAATGAATAAGGTGTTCAAGCCATTTCTGGACAAGTTCGTGGTAGTGTTCATAGATGACATCTTGCTTTATTCCAAGACCGAGGAGGAACATGCTGAACACTTACGACTAACCTTAGAAGCCCTGAGACGTGAGAAGCTTTACGCTAAATTCTCGAAGTGCAAATTCTTGTTGGAACGTGTGCAATTTCTTGGCCACGTAATCGACAAGGATGGTATTTCGGTAGATCCGTCGAAGGTTGAAGCGGTAATGAATTGGGATCAGCCGAAGACGCCGTCTGAAGTTAGGAGTTTCTTGGGATTGGTAGGTAATTATCGTAGATTTATCCAAGACTTTTCTAGAATCGTAACTCCGTTGATGAATTTGACTCATAGAACGGTTAAATTTGTTTGGACGGAAAAGTGTGAGGAAAGTTTTCAGGAGCTGAAGAAGAGGTTGAGTACTGCGCCTGTATTGTCTTTACCGGATACTTCGGGGAATTTTGTAGTATGTAGCGATGCCTCACATAAAGGATTAGGCTGTGTGTTGATGCAGAGCGGCAAAGTCATTGCCTATGCGTTATGTCAGCTGAAGGATTATGAGAAGGGGTATCCGACCCATGATATAGAATTGGCGGCAGTAGTGTTTGCCCTAAAGATTTGGAGGCACTACTTATATGGAGAGAAGTGTGAAATATACACAGATCACAAGAGTCTGAAATATATTTTCACCCAGAAGGATTTGAACTTGCGCCAAAGAAGATGATTGGAACTGATTAAAGACTACGATTGCGAGATACTTTACCATTCGGGTAAAGCTAACGTTGTCGCTGACGCTTTGAGTAGGAAAGGTCGGGAGAAGTTGAACGTGTTAACTGATCAGGATCGGTTAATATAACAGATGGCTAGATTAGAGTTGGAAGCGAAGTTTCCGAAGGAATCAGATGAGAAGTTGTTTCAAGTAACTATTGGTTCTACTCTAGTAGATAAAGTGAAAGAAGCACAACTTCACGATGAAGAATGTGAGAAGATTCGGAGGAGGATAACCGATGGCGAAGAGTTTAAGTTCAAGATCGATACTGAAGGTCTGTTACGGTTTGAAGGTAGAATCTGGGTACCGCCAGTACCTGAGGTCAAAGAGGAGATTCTGAGCGAAGCTCATAGTTCTAGATATTATATTCACCCAGGGAGTACGAAGATGTACCAGGATCTCAGGCATCATTTCTGGTGGCCGAATATGAAGAGGGATGTTGCTGAATGTGTTGCGAAATATTAACGTGTCAGAAAGTTAAAGCAGAACACTAGAGACCTAGCGGATTGCTACAACCGTTATAAATTCTAGCGACTAAGAAGAGATTTGATGCGATATGGGTTATAGTGGATCGACTGACAAAGTCAGCCCACTTTCTTCCGATCAGGGTTAAGTACAACTTGGATCAGCTAGCGAAGCTATACGTGAAGGAAATTATTTCTAGACATGGTGTTTCGGTGTCAATTGTGTCCGATAGAGATCCGCGTTTCACGTCTAATTTCTAGAAACAATTGCAAGAATGTCTGGGAATGCAATTGCGAATGAGTACAGAATACCATCCTCAGACTGATGGACAGAGCGAGAGAACGATTCAGACGCTTGAGGATATGCTGAGAGCTTGTGTGATGGACTTCAAAGGAAGCTGGGAGAATCATCTACCATTGGTGGAGTTCGCCTACAACAATAGTCACCCTGCGAGCATCGGCATGCCACCCTACGAAGCGTTATATGGCAGAAAATGCAGAACTCCTTTGTGTTGGGATGAAGTCGGTGAACGTTAGCTGTTGGGACCAGAATTGGTACAACAAACTGCCAAAATTGTGAAGCTAATTAGAACAAGACTTCATCGACAAAATCGAGAATTCTTACCAGGAAGTTTCGTGTTCCTGAAAGTATCTCCCTGGAAGTGGAAGATTCGATTTGGTAAGAAGGGAAAGCTGAGTCCCAGATTTATTGGACCTTTTGAGGTACTACGAAAGGTGGGCGAGGTTGCTTACGAGATTGTATTACCTCCGGAGCTCGAGAATATACATAACGTCTTTCCTATTTTTGTGCTAAGACCTTACAAGCATGATTATAAACATGTAATAGAATATGAACCTTTACAATTTGATAAAGACTTAACATATAAAGAAGTGCCTGTTCAAATAGATGATAGAAAGGAACAAGTACTTAGAAATAAAATGATACATTCTGTTAAGGTAATCTAGAGGAACTATAGTGCTGAAGAAGCTACGTGGGAACTCGAAGATGTTATGATGCAATCTTATCCGCAGTTATTTGCTTAAAATTTTGTGTGTAACCCCTTATGTATTGATTCTGGGGACAGAATCCTTTTAAGGGGGGAAGAATGTAATAGACGAGAATTTTTTTTTAATTTTTTTTATGAGTGATTCTAAAGACAGAATCCTTTTAAGGAGGGAAGATTGTAACGATTGAGATTTTATATTTAATTTTAATTATTTATTGAGTTAAATAAATATTTTATGTGATTTATTTATAGAGTGAAATAAATAAATTATTTGATTTATGGAAGTGATTTAATTAAGTGTTATATATTAATTAAATGAATGTGTAATATTTAATTTAATTGATGTATATTAATTTTATATTATAGTTCTAATTTAATTGAGAGAATTAAATTAGATGATTTATGTGTTAGTGTTACATGAATTATAATTAGCGAGTAATTATAAAATGTGATAATTTTATGTGACTAATTAATGTTGAATTTTAATTGATCAAATTAGTTGTTAAATGCTTTAATTAATTAAAGTGTGATATTAAAGTATGCGTTAAAATGATTTATTAAAATAAAGAAAAGAGTTTTAAAAATGATTTTAAACAAACAAGGCCCTTACTTTTACTTTAAAAAGGTTTGTGCCAAACAAGGCTCTTACACTAGCTTAAACCTGATTTACCCAAAACCATGTTTCATTTAATAAAACTAGTTTTGAAATTTTTCTGTTGCCAAACAAGCCAAAAGGCTTTTGAATTTGTGTAACCACTAAGTTAATTATAGTATTAAGTGTAATTAGTATACGTACATTATTATATCAGTTATATATGTATATTACGTTAAGAGGAAAGAACTACGTTAGTTTTTCTAAGTCTAAGACTAAGAAGAAAAGAGAGAGTAGAGAGGAGTTGGAGAAGAAGAGAAAAGAGGAGGAAGAAGTGCTAGAATCAAACTCATATCATCTTTTCTGTTAACCTATTAGCAAAAGGTACCATCTATAATCTTTAAATTGTTATAGAACTCAGGTTATATGTTTCATATTCAGTCTCTGTTAAAATCAAGTTTTCGTGGAATTGTATAAGCATGGATTGTTGATATAGAATGGATTCATGTGGTTTATATATGAAGTGTATGCCATAAACAATGATTTTCAGAAATCAAATTGATTGTATAAACATATTCTAAGGGAGGATATGTGTGTTTATGAAATTTATATATTTGGTTGAGTTTTAGAGTAAAAGTTATAATTCAATTGTGTGTCAATATGCCTATTTGGAATATTTTCATAGTGCTATCTTTAGTCATGATAATAATGCATGTATTATAATTTAAATTGGTGGAGAATTTGAATTACAGAGAATTGTTTTGAGGAAATATAAATTTTTTGAAAAATATCAAATTTGATTTCTAAAACTTTTGATTATTGTTGTTTAGATGATTTTTGTGTTTGAAAACATGTTATATGTGTGTATTGTCTTAAGTATGTGCTATACATTGTTCCAGTAGCTTGTAATTATCACTTGTTGGCTTGTATGGGTTAATCGGTGAAGCATAGTGTCGTTGAAGTTTGCCTCTGTCCGTGTTCCTGCGCAACTGTGCCGGTAACATAGCCAGAAGCAGCGCAGCTGCGCCGGTTGCCTTTCACAGACTTAACACCTGCGCAGCTGCACCGGTGCCAATGTCTGCGGCTGCGCAGCTGCGCAGCTGCGCAGCTGCGCAGCTGCGTAGCTACGCAGCTGCGCCGCTGGCCATGCAGAAGCAGTGAGTTGGTTTGATTGATTGTGCAGTCTTATTTGATAGCCTAAATTAAGTTGGTTATGATGATGAGCATGTATTCAGTGACTATAACATGTGTTAACATGAAGTTGACAATTTCATAATTAGAGAAAAAGAAGTTTTGAAAACCTTAATGTAATATTTAAGTTATAAGTTATAATCGTTTAATCTGAATATGAGCTACTTAATTATAATTTGAATAATTATAATTAAGAGTAAATGTTTAAATTTAATTTATAATTTTGTTAAATTATAATGAATAGTAGTTGATTTATTTTAATCAATTAGATATTAATTTAAATTATAATTTATGTAATTATAATTTAACAAATGCATGTTTAATTATATATTATAATTGGATAATTGCATGATTAATTATAATTTGTGTAATTATAATGCATGATGTAGTTTAATTGATTTTAAATTATGATTGTTTATAGTTTAAGTTGTGATTATAATTGAAGTAATTATAATTAGATTAAATGTTTAAATTGTAATCGATTAATTATAATTTAGCTAAATACATAATTAATCTAATTATGTGAGCATGCGTGTGATGTAATTAACTATATGATGGTTGATTATTATTATTTAGTTAGTTAGAGTGAGTTAACCATGAGGGTTAAGCACTATGTGAATTAGTTACGTGTTAACTAATTTAGGTTATTGTGATTGAATATGTATGTATGTAGGAAGTGTTAAACTACGTGATTGAGTTAACTAGTTTGCGCGTAAGGCAAGTCTTCTAAATCCTAAACTTGCTATTTATACGCAAGTTCGTTGAGGTCATATATTCATTGTTGAGACTGTCCTTTTTATTTCTGTACTGGATAATTATTTACTTAATCGAAGAGATCTTGACTTATTGTTCAAGTAAGATCCAGTTTATTATTTTAAATGCTTTAAGTTTACTTCTAAAGCATATGTTAATTCATAATTCTTTTATTTATGAATTATTGAAAGTCGATTCAACTAATCCTTAGTTGATGAACGTGAATTATAAATTACCCTTGTAAGCTTATCCAAACCAAACATTCTTTGGTGCGGACTTAAATTGAAATTACTGAGTTGAACAACCCAAATTATTAGGGGAGGTTACTACGCATAACGTTAAGATATTTGTGCACAATACATGGTACAAAGGGCTGATCCCCCTAAGTACGAGTTAAGGTCCATAGTCTTATTGACTGTTAAAGGTTTAAATAGAAATATTTATAACCTAGGACAAGAGTTCAAAGGTCTTATGACCCTCAGATAAATTCTATATTCGAATTTTAATGTTGATAGAGAATTATTATTCAATTCTTTATTGTTGAAGTAAGCTAAGTTATTCAGATCTTTTTAAAGATATCCTTTCATGTATTTATTATTGTTAAACTGCAGTGAACTGTTGTTTGCTCACTCTTACATTAAATAACAATTGCAGTTAAGGTTGATAACATTGATGCCCCGTCTACGAGTAAAGGCAAGGAAAAGATGAACAAGTGAAGACTTGTTTAATTATTTTGAAATGATTGTAATAAGACTTTTATGTCATGTTTTTATTCCGCATTTTATTGTTTACGTCAAGGTTAGAGTAACCCTGGGATTGTTTTTTTTTTTTAAGGTTGTAACCCTTGTTTTAAGGGAGATTTTATATAAAGATTGTAATTTATTTTGAGATATATTGGGTAGATATTTGTTATAGTTAGAAAGTGAACACCAAATCATGTGAAAACGAAGTACTCGAATTTGGGGGTGTCACAGAATCATTCTCTCGCTTTGCCCATCGGTCTGCGGATGATACGCAGTACTCATTCGTAGTTGTGTCCCCACTCTTTCTTGAAGACTCTTCCAGAAGTTTGACGTGAATCGCGGATCTCTATCCGATACAATAGATACCGGCACCCCATGCCTCGAGATAATTTCCTTAACATACAATTTGGCTAGCTGGTCCAAACTATACTTAATCTTAATCGGCAAAAAGTGAGCCGACTTGGTAAGACGATCTATAATTACCCATATAGCGTTGTACCCTTTCTGCGTTGCCGGAAGTCCCACCACAAAGTCCATTGTGATGTGCTCCCACTTTCATTCTAGAATCTCTAACGGTTGTAATAACCCGCTTAGTCGTTGATGCTCTACCTCGACTCTCTGACAAGTTAGATATCTGCTTATGCATTTTGTAACTTCTCTCTTCATGTTTGGCCACCAGAAGTGGTGACGCAAATCTTGGTACATCTTCGTGCTTACTGGGTGTATCGAGTATCTTGTACTGTGTGCTTCTTGCAAAATCTCCTCTCTTAGTTCTGGTACTAATGGTACCCAAATTCGTCCTTCGAATCTCAGCAGTCCAGTGCTATCAATCTTATACTTAAGCTCCTCGCCTTCGGCAATTTGCTTCTTGATGTTATTGCAATCTTCATCCATTTCTTTTGCCTCTTTAACCTTATCTAATAAAGTCGGGCTCGCTATCACTGTAAATAATTTCTCAATGGTCTCCATCGAATACTTAACCTCCAAGTCTAGTTGTTCAAAATTTTTCACCAATTCCTCTTGAATGGTCAACTTCAATAACTTCTCTCTGCCTTTTCTGCTCAAGGCATCTGCCACTACATTTGCTTTGCCTGGATGGTACAGAATCTCACAATTATAATCTTTGATCAATTCTAGCCATCGGCGCTGCCTCATGTTTAACTCCTTCTGCGTGAAGATATACTTCAGACTCTTGTGGTCCGTATATATCTCAAACTTCTCGCCATATAAATAATTCCTCCAAATTTTCAAGGCAAAAACTACTGCTGCTAACTCCAGATCATGAGTCGGATAGCCCTTCTCATAATCTTTCAGCTGACGTGAAGCGTACGCAATGACTCTGCCGTGCTGCATTAGTACACAGCCAAGACCTTTGTGTGACGCATCACTATACACTACAAACCCTCCCGTGTTGTCTGGTAAAGCCAACACAGGTGCTTGACTAAGCCTCTTCTTCAATTCTAGAAAACTCTCCTCACATTTCTCCGTCCAAACAAATTTAATGAATTTTTTGGTAAGATTGGTCAACGGCGATGCTATCTTCAAAAAATCCTGAATGAATCTTCGATAGTATCCCGCTAACCCTAAGAAACTCCTAATTTTTATTGGTGTCTTCGGCTGCTCCTAATTGATAACCACTTCTACCTTTACGGGATCAACTGAAACACCATTCTTGTCGATAACGTGTCCCAAAAACTGCACTCTCTGCAACCAAAACTCACATTTGGTGAATTTTGCATACAACTTCTTCCTCCTTAATGTCTCCAACACTATGCGAAGATGCTCGGCGTGTTCTTCCTCCGTCTCTGAATACACTAGAATGTCAACGACGAACACGACAACAAACTTATCCAAATACTGCTTGAACACTCTGTTCATCAAGTTCATAAATGCTGTCGGCGCGTTCGTTAATCCGAATGACATTACCAGAAACTCAAAGTGTCCATACCGAGTTCTGAATGCCGTCTTTGGAATGTCCTCCGACCTCATTTTCAATTGGTGATAACCGGTCCTTAAGTCAACCTTTAAAAAGTATTTCGCCCCCTTCAACTGATCAAACAAATCGTCGATCCTGGGCAACAGGTATTTGTTCTTAATGGTGACCTTGTTCAACTCTCGGTAGTCGATACAAAGTCTTAGCGAATCATCTTTCTTCTTTAAGAATAAGACTGGTGCTCCCCACGGTGATACGCTCGGTCAAATGTATCCCTTATCTAACAATTCTTGTAATTGAGCCATCAGTTCTTTCATCTCTACCGGTGCCATACGATACGTCGCTTTGTATACCGGTGCTGTTCCTGGTGCCAAATCAATAACAAACTCTATCTCTCTATCCGGTAGCAATCCCAAAATCTCATCTGGGAAGACATCGACGAATTCCCTTATAATAGGTATCTGACCCAGTTCACCCTCGACTCGTCGAGTATCAACCACGTTAGCCAAATAACCTACACAACCCTTCCTAAGCAATCTCTACGCTTGTATCATCGTCAGATAATGAGATTATCTCGGCGATTTACTACCATAAAATACCACCTTTGATTTATTCGGAGTCTTAAAGTGTACACACTTCTTCTTACAGTCGATAACTGCTCCGTGATCTGATAACCAATCCATCCCAAGGATTACATCGAACTCCCCTAAACGAATCGGTATCAAAACTACTTTGAGCTTAAATCCTTTCAAATCGGTATAACAGTTCCTATGAATGTCTTCTACGGGGATAATTTCCTTGTTTGCTACTTCTACGTTCATAGGATGTTCTAATCTTTCACGAGGTAAGTCTAACTGTTTAGCAAATTCTTCAGAAATAAAAGAGCAGGTAGCACTCGAATCGAATAACACATAGGCATCTATATCATTGATCGGGATGATAGCTGACACCACGTCCTTGGACTCCACCACATCCTGTACGGTCATGTTGAACGTGCGTGCCGTTGGTCTGTTGGCTTGATTGGCTGGCCCTCCGATACTCAGTCCGTTGTTATTATTGTTGCAATTGCCGCTAGCTGCATCACCCTTTCCCTTCGGGCAGCCCTTAATCTGGTGATCTGGGGCTCCACACGAGAAACATCCTCCTTTCTGCTTGTTCGGACACTGAGGAGCCATGTGCCCCGGTTGTCCGCAATGGTAGCAAACACTCTTTCCCTTCATGCACTCCCCCGAGTGATTCCTCCCACAGTTGTTGCACTTTCCATTTTTCTTGGCCTCTCCGCCAAACTTGTTGCCTCCAGAGGATTGGCTCTCCATTCATTTACGCTTATTGGGGTTGCTGCCTCCGCTGCTTCCCCCTTTCTGTCCTTCATGTCCTGTCTTCTTTTCTTGTTTAAATCGCGCTATGGCTTCATTGCCTCCTTCTGCAATGATAGCCCTTTCCAGTAGATCAGAGTAAGTCTTAATCTTCAATACCGCGGCTGCTTTTTGCACCCATGGTTTCAGTCCTAATTCAAACCTCCTTGCCTTCCTGGCCTCCGTGTCAACCTGATGTGAAGCGAATCGGGCCAACTCGTTAAATTTTATCGCGTACTCTGCGACAAACATACCACCTTGTTTCAATTCTAGAAACTTAATTTCCATATCCTGTTGCGTATTCTCCGAGAAGTAATTCTCGAGGAATAGCTCCTTAAATTTGTCCCAAGGAATAACTCCTTTGCCTGCTCGTCCCTTGTTAACTTTCCACCAATAGTTAGCTACGCCCTTCATCATGAAAGTGGCAAAACTCGTTTTCTGTGCTTCAGCCACCCATGCGACCTCAAACACTTTCTCCATCTCTTCTATCCATGTTTGGGCTTCGATTGGGTCTAAGGTTACCCGGAACTCCAGTAGTCCTACCAATTTAAAATCCTTGAAGCTAGCCAAGTAATGTCCTGGCTGCCTTGCAGCTGGCTGGGGTCTGTTTTGCATTGCTTCTGTTAACAAGTCAACGAAGTTCTGCATGGGGTCAGCATTTCCCCCTCCATTGTTAATGGATTCTTCCTTCCTCTAGTTTCGTGGTAGTCTCCTAGGCGACATGATCTGAGGAAAGGAAGAAAACTTAGGCTTTACGTGATATGCTATTCATGTTAGCATTAAGAAGTTTAAGACGTCTATCAATCATATTCGATTCAAATAAACAACTTCAGTATCATAATAAAACTCGATGGATTTCCTCAACCCATCACTTACATACTCTACTTGAGTTTTCTACTAAGGTTATAACCTAGGTTTTGTATTCCTAATGTTTATAACCTACGGCTTCGGTACCAACCTGTGACACCCCCAAATCTGGGTTCTCTGACCCCGGTCCGGTCGTCACGATACAATGCTACATCCACCTCTAAACAACATACGATAACTAAAATGCGGAATATAATAAACGTACGTCGTTTATTCAAAAGGTGTTAATAGTCCCAAGATTCAATTACCTTAATATAGTCATACAAACATACCTTAGAATAGTCATTAGGGTTCATATTACATAACAGTAATTTAGTTAAACATAAAGATAAAGTCTTCTCCTTGCAAACTAATCCAACATCTTTCCTTTACCCTTGTCCTTCCCTGAAGTCCAAGGCTTAACTGCAATAGAAGTCATGATATAGCAAGAATGAGCAACAAGTTTGCTCAGAAAGTTTAAATACAACAATAAAGGATATATCATAATGAAAGGAATATATCTGAACAATGAATTCAACAATATGAATATTGGAAGCAAGAATAACAATTGCTTTTAGAATAACTGATAGTCAAGTAGACTTTTAACTATAAAACTCCAGTGGAATCAATAGCTGATTGACCCTTTGGTTACTGGCTACAGAATAAGTACTTGAGGGGATCAGCCTCGCGTACGCCATATATATGCACAACATTCAACTCTGCTGTTTGTATCTTATATAAGATACATGGGTACTCCCCCATATATATAAGGGGTGTTCTTTCATTCTAAGAATCTTTACCATCAATTGGTTTGGATAGCTTTTATAAAATTTCATACAATTGTCTGACCGAACAAGGGTTCAGACTCTATCTGACACAGTTCAAGAATTATAGAACTTTAAATAATGTACAAGTCCAAGACTATACGAACTCAAGTGCGCCAAGTGCGAATATCAATAAGATCGATGTGGAATAATTGTAAAATAATTAAACCACCTAATAGCATGCTTAGAAATAAGATTCAAGCTTAAATAAAATAACTTTTAATTCAACAATAATCCCTCTCAATACAATATGAGAAGGATATGAAACTTGCACAATAAAGAGTTTGTGTAAGTTATAGAAAACTTGCTTACAAGATTCATCGAATAAAGTAAACACAAGGATAGGATACTTGCTCAAGTAAAAGAGTAAGAATTAAAGAACTTGCACAACCAAAGAGTGATGTTCAGGAACTTGCCTATTTGCTCAGCTACAATTAAGTTCTAGCTTTAATTAAATAGCGTTGAAACGACCTAAAATTAACAAGTCGGTCTCTTAATTAGTATTGTGTAAACTGGTAAGAGTTTATACTTAACAAGCATCTAATTATCATGCCACATTGTCATAGTATGTAGTTATCTCAAGTAAACATATATTAGTAGGGTCAGATTCTAGTTTGTAGTTTAAACATCATATAAGTCAACTAGCATAGTCAGGAAACTAGCAGGCTGCACCAATCCGTGCCAACTCTCTAGCATGCAAACTACTGACATTAACAAATACACATGCTTATCAGATTATTAACTCAAGTTTGAGACTTAGCATGTTCATTCAATTCCAATTCAAAATCATATGTTTTCATGTCGGACATTTACATACTTTAAGCAATACAAGTTCATGCTTCAAAGGTTCGCTACTACGGTCATTTATCTCATAAAGAGACTAACCCATACTAAGTAGGTATGCTTGTACTTATATGTCATATGTATCCATTAATCACATAGTTCACCATGAAATTCATTTTCTATGAATACGTGCATATGTGAAATTCATACTTTTACCAAACAATGCTCATGTCAATATGTCTATATGCATAATGAAATCTTAATCTTCATGCTTGCATGCTTAGAACGTAACTCGCACGGTATTTGATGATATTAATCTTCAAACTCTAAGTTTTCATTGAAAAGTATACTAAGTCCATAAAGTCGTTTAGTATAAATAAAGTGTTTTGTAACCATGACTCTCATGTATTAAAACACATTACTAAGCTATATAAATGCTCTCATATGGTCAGAATTTACAAGACATTAACCTTGGTCACGTTTGCTTCAAAAGTCTTTAAGTTTCTTTCCTTTGAAATCACTTGAATTTATCAATCATGTATGATAAGGTGTGCTTTACACTTTAAACATGAATTTTATGTCAATATAAACCATACTATCATGTTCATAAAATCAGAATGCATACACGATATGTTCATAACAAGTTCACTTTAGCAATTTCTAAATTCATTTGTAAACTTTAAATCCTTTCATCATTAGTGTACACTATCATGATTATACATACTTATATAATGTCATTGTACTAATATCTATAAGTTAAATCATGTTCATAAGCTTGTCCTAAGTGATGCTACAAGCTAGTACATAACAGGTTTGCAACAGAAGCAGGAAACCAAAAACTGGTCCTGGCGCAGCTACGCCACTAGCCAGTACATAACTGGCGCAGCTGCGCAGGTTGTCGGCCAGAGATAAACACTATTCTGTTTCGGCAGTTCAACAACCCATCTCAGAAATTTCCTACGAAATTCATTCCAAATATATATTCTAACACAGTTCTAACATATTTGTAAGCTAACATAGCAACTAATAAGCATTTCCCAATCAACTTATTATACAATTCATGCTTTAATCAAAGAATCAAGGACTTAGCAATTTACAGAATTTGAAGAACAAGAATGGGAAATAATATACCTCTACAATGGATGTTTGCTGCTATAACAATTCTCTCTCACTGATAACCCTCTCAATATATGTGCTATCAATTCTATACTTAAGGAAATCTCAGCAAATGGAATGAGAAGAAGAGATGTCATATATATATGCAATTTGTATATTCGGTTCTTGACTTTGTTCACCAAATCAAAACAATGAAAATAGAAATTGTATGAAGGATAATTGGGAGTAGTTGAAATCCATTATAATACCCACTCCCCCACCCATAATCATTATCTATATTTGCTGAAATTGAGAAGAGCTATAGGGTAGCTAGCCATGTGGGAGTTCACGTGAAGAAGAAGTTGGGAATGGACACTCAAATTGGGACAACATATGAGCTTCAGTAACTTGCAAGTGTAGTATATATATAAGCAATTAGTCATATAATAAATACACATAGTATATTCTTAAGTCACAATGTCACTTCTAATTACAATGTAATAAGTATGGTACACAATGTTATCTCTAATAACTAAATAATAATACAATGTACGAAGTAGGGGTACATATATACCAACATATAATCCATGTACATTTTTCTTAATACCAAATATAAAGCAATTGGGTATTATTATTACTCATCATCATAACTGTTATTATTATAATAACTTATTGAGATCATTTATTAATTAATAATTATTTATTGATATTACTATATGCTGATAAGGTATACATGAATGTTTACCCACACACTTCATGTCACATAAACAATATTATTATGTAACTCTATTAATGCAATTAATCTTGCTATATAGTCTATATATAGAATATATAGACATATTAATGTGTCACCTTGTACTATATATAATATATAGTTAACTACTATATATTAAAGGTTTAATATGTCGCATGCTTGCACAAATTAATTAATCAAGTAAATATAATCTCATTATATTTATTAATCCTTTTCTTATTAGTATATTATTCTCAACAATAATAAATTCATACGTTATTGATTAAATACCCAAAATATAAATTAATCAATCACGTTTAAATCTCTACACTATATTCAAGTAATTGAATATTTAATTACTAATCATCTTATCAATTCGTTTGATATAAAAGTCTCAGGGCTAGTTCACTAATTTAATAAACCATTAGTGATTTCCTTTAATATTCCTAGCATTTATTCACATAGGCTATAATCACATAACCACATAAGGTTTAAATAAATTCACAAAACTAACTTATTAAAATTAAATCACATATTTAATCACATAACCACATAAGGTTTATATATATATATATATATATATATATATATATATATATATATATATATTATGCTTTAATGTAATCCTTTATTGTGGGTAGTTAGATGCATTATTTTGGACAGTGAACATCAAATTCTGTGGTAATGAAGTATCCGGATTTGGGGGTGTCACAGTGAACCATAAATTAAACAAGTAAAATAGTAAAAGATTATGTTACTTGTAGTAAATGAGATAAATGTGAAAACAAATAAATGGAATAAAGAAAGTGATGAATAACTAATTAAATAAAAGTAGATTGATTTGTGAGCCTAAGTATATGAGGTTAGTAAATTAGACCAATTATATTTACATTTGTGGGTTAATAGAGATTAACAGTTATGACGATCATAGGTTATTCAAAGGATAAGAAGTGAGGGTCGAATATAAGCTACTACTCAGGAAAGTTCCCTAACTTACACAACCTTGTATATTGTGCAAGTTTCCTAATATATATACATCAATTACCTAAACTGGTACTCTCATTGATCGTACGAGTAAATAATTGTTAGAATGATTCTTGTGTTATATAAATTCATGAAAATTATTATTCATACTCTGAAGCTTGATTTAAATTATAATTACATTCTTTGAATCATGTTGCAAACATTGAACATATAAATTGTTTCTAAATGTATCAAGAAAACTTTCTACGCTATTTGATTCGGCTAGACAAATATCCATGTATTGAGAAGCGATCCAAACTAATTACTTTGGTGTGGACTCTTATAATCCGCTGATATGGACAACCCTCATAGAAGGGGAAAATATATTATATAGGGGAAAATATATTATGTTGGGAAACCGAAACGCACGCAAACAACATGTTTAAGTGTTATGCATAACATAGGGTACCTTAGGCTGATCACCTATTGTACTTGTTTAAATTGTGGAGTTTTAGTGAAATACTGTTAATTCTCGCAGGAGTATTTGGTCCATAGTGACTACTCAGTATTAAATACTCATTAACTTAAAATTGTTGAAACATTTGAATTCCTTTAATAATCCTTCGGTCCATAATGACTCATTATTTAAATTGAAAGGAAAGATTTGGAACTATTAATATTTACTTTGTTCACAGCATTCTTACTTAAATGCATGAGCTATCAATTTTTGTTATAACCTTTAACATTATGAACTTTATATATATGCTCATTCATATTTATTGTTATATTATTTGCGAAGCAAACTTGTTGCTCACTCTGCCATTTAAACATTTCAGTTAAGACAGAACAAAGTGGAACTTCAGGAAAAGATAAAGGCAAGGGCAAGGCTACAAAATAGGTTTACTCTTGTATGCTATTATTATGGTTTCTATGTGTATTGAGACTTAATTAATGTTATGTATTAAGTTATGTCATGGATTAAGTTATGTCATGGATTAAGTTATGTAGTGTATTAGTAATGATTGCGAGAGTTGGGACAAGAATATTTTGTTAGGTTTGTAAGATCAAAATAGCATGCAACAATTAATTACATAGCAGCAGAAGTATAAAATTAGATTTTTAAAATTTTACAAACCATGAACCCGGATCATCCTTTATTTGCAATTACTAATTTAATCTAATGAGATGAAGAACGAATCATACCCTTGAAGATTCGTGCTTCCTCAAGTACGAGTTCTACAACAATCCTTTTCTTGTTCGATTTGAATTTACTGGGTGTGATTCCTTTCTTTGATCAACGTCAGCCACCCAATTGTTTGGCCTCTAGAGGTGAACCTGTAACAGATGAGATTTTTTTTTATGTTGTGATTCTGGGGACAGAATGTGAGAACCCAGAATTTCACATAATTCATATTTTTCGAATAAATCTTTTTATTTAATATTGACATTGATTATCAATATTGTGTTGAGTATCTGTGATATAAGTTTAGCAAAGTGGTCAAACTGTGTATTGACTAAAAAATATGATACAATTTTGTTTAACAGAGCATAGAAACTCTAATCCTAGTTACGAATAGGAATTCGATAGAAAATAAAGTTATAATAATTGTATTGATGAATATGTGAGTGTTTATAACTTATTAAGTCAATTAGGGCTATTAAGTTAATACACTAGGGGAATATGTTATGACATATGTGAATTATGTACGTGATTAAATAAATATATATTATGAATGTGTATATATTTATTTAGCGTCTAAAGAGAATTAAGAATAAAGATTTGTGACCAAATATATATATTAGGTATAATAATTAAATAACCTAAGGGTTATAATATGGGAGAATGATAGTATTTAAATATATACTAATCCTAAGAGATTTATTTTATACATATCAAATAATTAATTTTATAACCTAAGTAAAACAAGTCTAATTGGGTTATGAAATTAAAGATATATGAGTAAGGAATTAACGTACAAATGTGTGTAAGGAAATCCTAACTAAATGATTAGGAGAGGATAAAAATTAAAAAGTATAAACTATATTGAATTGCAAGCCCAAAGAATTAGAATTGCTAGCCTAAATAATTAATTGCGTGGCCCAACTCTTAGCCCAATTGGGAGGGGACCTTTTGGACCATTAAGCAAGCTAAATGGGCCTTAAAAAGAAAATAAAATGGGGCAAAACAAGGCCCCTTGGCCGAAATTTATAGAGAGGAGAGAAAGGGGGGAGGCATGTAATGATTGCATTGCTTTAGTAAGTGAGCTAACTTGCTAGGTGTCAAGCCTTGGTCTTATTCTTATCTTTTCACCAAACCCACAAGATAAACCAAGACTGCAAGCAATCTTTATCTATGCTTACAAGTAAACTCCATCATGATGTGAGAGAGAGGGAAAATAAGAGATTGGGAGATAAGGATAGAAGATATACATTGAATATCTTCACTTTTACTAACCCACCCAAAATATATTCATTTCATTTTTTCTTTCATTATATTTCCTCCTTAGTATACAAAGCAAGCAAGATATAGTGAGAGAGAGAGAGTGATATTTCGGCCACTATAGAAGAAAGAGAGGGAGAGTTTTTGATAGTTTATTAAGTTCCTAATCTAGGTTTAGGAAGAAGAAGAGAAAGAATAAAGCAAAGGTATAAAGGCTTTCTTCTTTTATAGTTTATTTTTCTTTTGTTATGATTTGAGTTTTGATTTTTGTAAAAATATAATCTTAAGATTTAAAACCTTAGGTCCATATGTTTAAAAGTGTTTCATGAATAGATTGAACCCTTTTGTGGATCAAAAGTTAGATTTAAAGTGTGAAATATGAGTTTTGTTTTTCAAAAGATAGAAAATTAAATTTTTCTTAGCTTTGGTTGTGTTTGATCTTGTGTTTGTTGATTATGTGGTGAATTACATCATAAATCATGTTAGATCCATGAGTATATGAGGTTCAAGTAAGTATTATGATGAGCTATGTTGGTTGTATGTGAAAATATGGAAGTTTTCTTAAAAATCACTAAAGTTGAAAAATAGATTTTTGAAAAAATAAAGTGAGATATGAAAATGACTATATCTCTCATTATACTTTGAATTTTTGAATGTGGTTAATTTTTGGAGTTAGATATATGAGTCTTCTAATAGATCCAAGTGGAATCACTGAAAAATATGTTATAGATTTTCGTGTGGCTTGATTTTAGTAACAGAAGCAAAATTTGAAAAAGTCAAAATAGTAGGCTGTCCGGAAATTGTGAGGGAAATTTCGTCCACTTAAATATTAAAATAAAATCCACTCTTTTGGGACATGAAATATATGTTATAAAGTAGCTTGTGTCCAAAAATGAGCTCATTCTGACTTAAAATGAGCAAGTTATGACTATTTTAATATTTAGATTTTCCCGACGAAAAACACTATAATCAGAGTTGTATAACTCCGATGGACACGAAATTTAAACTGGAAGTTCACGTTAACATGTGAAAGATCCCTCCAAGAGTTGGGAATTTCTGGAGTTAAGCGTGAGGTAGTTAATTTCTTAAGGAATTAACTAGAAATGAATTTTTGGAAAATACTTAAGTTGAAAAATTCCAGAAAAAATCTTTTTGTGTATGGAATATATGTATTTGTGATTGGCCAAAAGATAGAAAAATAATAAGCTGATTTTGTATTTTCGTGAATAGTGTATTTCAGCTTCCTGAAATGAACATTTCAGGTTACTGAAATGAGAAACTGAAATGTCAGAAGAGATATCAGTTTTGTTTTAGCTTGCTGAAATGGAAACTGAAATGATATATTAAGTATACTAAAGTCATAAATAGTGTATCAAGTTATATTAAGAACTTATAAATGAACGAGTAAGTGTTAAGTCTAAGGTAGTATGGTTGTACTCTTTAATGATTGATTATGTGATTACATGCGATGTGTAAGATATGTGATGCTAATTAAGAGATCGATCTTATTAATGATAGGTCTAACAAAAGAAGTTAACTTAAATTGCGTAGCAGTAGTCAACAAATCAGGCAAGTTTCCTTAACTCAATCTCGAGTTATTACTTTTCAAATATAGTGGTGGTTAATTATTGCTGATTATACCACGTCTGAGAATTATTGTTAATTATTCGCAGTTAGTGCATGTTTATGAATTCAAATTAAATTATTGATTTTGAGAATGTGTTTGGGAAATAACTGTTGTTGGTTATTCATATCCGTAGAAGTTATTATTGATTGCAAATAGTACAGTTAATTTTTGTCTATTATTGAATCGTGTTGAGATATGTCGTAGCTAATTGTTTTGGCTAGACGAACATTTGTTGAAACTTGATAGGTTCGAGAAGAGAACTCAATTATTATTGACAAGTCAATGCCAATTATTCCGGCTAGATCGAGAAAGCGATTAGATATTGAAATCATTGTATTTCGTTGTTGTGATTCAAATTCTGATTATAAGACTGAGAAGAACAACCTTTTTATGTAAAAAGGGGCTTTGTGGTCGTATATTCGGCCGTTGCGCGAGTGTAAGTATTATGCATAATATGGGGTATAATGAAGCTGATCACTTTATATACTTGCGGAGGGGTATGATTTAATCTTTATGGTTATCTGATACACCTGGGTACTTCAAAGTACAATCTTTGATAGTTACTCGAGAAGTTCAAGATCCTTTAGGGTCGCTAAGCTTAAAAAAATCTGGATAATATTCCACTTTGTTATTGCGTAGAATTGATTCTTGTTATTCAATTGAGAAATTTGGAAAGCGTTTTACTCTTTCACTATTGAATTATTGTTTTGCATAAAATGAGAGAAAGTTTTGTTATTGATTAACGCTTTATTCAGCTAATTCAAAGTCCTTTGAACTTTGGTGATATTCTATCGAATTGATAGTCTATATTCTTGATTCTTATACTTTATTGTATGATTTAACTTGCAGAGCAAATTTGTTGCTCACCTTTGCTTAAATACAATATGTCAGCTAGCAACGAGGTAGCCGGAGGGGCAGAGAAAGACAAAGGCAAAGGTATATTGTTGGAGTAGTTATAATGAATATATTTATTATGTTGTTTTGTATAACCCTTTTTGTATATCTAAAGGTATATTTGTTATGTTAAGGTTAGAAAACTTGGGACAATGTATTAACAATATCAGTTAATAAGATGTATATTTCTACTCATAAATAAATGGGTAGTTAGATGGTATTTATATGTTGGATCGTGAGCACCAAACTTGGGGGTCAGGTAACCCGGATTTGGAGGCGTCGCACAGAATCCTTTTAAGGAGGGAAGATTGTAACGATTGAGATTTTATATATTAAATTTTAAATATTTATTGAGTAAATAAATATTTTAGGTGATTTATTTATTGAGTTGAATAAATAATTTATGAGATTGTGGAGTGCTTATATTAAGTAAACATATACTTAATATCTAATTTAATTGATGTGTATTGATTTTATAGTATAGTTCTAATTTAATTGAGGTAATTAAATTAGATGAGTTGTGTGATGAGTGTTACATGAATTATAATTAGCGAATAATTATAATTATGTGATAATTCTTATGTGATTAATTGATGTTGGATTTTAATTAATTACATAGGAATGTTAAAGATTTAATTAATTAAAGTGTAACATTAAAAAATGTGTTAAAAAGTTTTATTTTAATAAAAAAGAGCTTTTATATTGTTTTAACCAAACAAGGCCCTTACTTTTGTTTTAAAAAGGCTTTTGCCAAACAGGGCTCTTGCATTGTTTTAAACATATTCTAACCAAACAATGTCTTAGTACTAAAATTTATTTTTAAGAATAACCTTCTTTTGCCAAACAAGCCCTAGTGGCTTTTGAAATCTTGTAACTGCTAATTAAATAATACATTAAGTAATATAATAAGTATTAGTTAATATACGTATTATATATCAGTACGTTATATAGTTTACGCTAAGTTTCTAAGCCTAAACTAAAACAAAGAAGAAAAGAGAGAGAGCAGAGAAGAAAACTCAAAGGAAAAGTTAGAGAAAAAGAGAAAAGAAGAAGAATGATTGCTAGAAATCGAACTCACCATCATCTTCTTCCACACTCATAGCAAAGGGTATCATCTTAACCCTTATAATTGTAGAATCAATTCATATGCTATTTATATTTTTGTTCTCTGTTAAAATAAGTTTTCATGGAAATTCTATAATCATGAATTGTATATGTATATATTGTATTCATATGTTCTTCGTAGTAATTGTATGCCATGAAAGGATTCTCTGAATTCAATTATCGTAAAAACAAGTTTTAATGGAAAATTTGTATTCATATGAGTTCATATATTTTTGGTTGAGTTAGAATGAAAGATTGATGTAAACATAAAATTTATGTGTAATATGTATTATAGCATGTTCATATATGAGTTATATAGTTGTCTTAGCGATTTAATCTACGTAATTAAAATGAACATGAAGAAATCATGTTCATAGTAATTTACTGTGAACTAATTTTGAAAATAGCCTTTTTAAACTATCAAATTGGTGTTTGATTATGGATTATTGCTTAAATTGATCATGGGTTATGTTAATATATTAATAATTAGAGTTATTACAATTGGAATTACATGGATTGATTGAAAAACGAATTCGTAATATAATTTTTTTTAAACGCTTGATATTATAGTTTTCTTCAAAAATCAAGAAAACGTGGTTTTGGTTATGTGTTGTAAGGATTTTATATGTTATAATCATGTTAAAGAGTCCAAAATTTTGTTGTTATCAAGTTTTATGTTTATCATGTTGAGAAAAATCGGACTTTGGTGTGGAGAAATAAGCCAAATTAGCTTATTTCTCTGTCGCTCACGAGCTGGGGGTTTCCCACCAGTAGTGGGCCCCGCCCCAGTGTGGCTTTTTGCCTTGGGGGACCCGCCCTAGCGGGTTAACATGCTTTCTGAAAAATTTGTTTTCGCTTTGTTGAGTTTTCATGTTGCGTTTGTTTAGCTAACTTATTTTTATGACTTGATAAGTGTAATAGGTAATGAGATAACATGCTTTTGATGTGTTTAAGATAGATTGAAGTCTTATATTATTATATGATATGTGTGCTTGGATATTATTACCGTAAGATACAATATGATAGTAAAAGTACTATACATGTATAAAGTGCTTGATTGTGAGTTTAGCCTCACGTATGTATATTAGTATCGACGTATGTCGTAACCATGTTGTGAGTTGGACTTGAGTATGAAGTTAGACGGTTTAAATGTTATAGTTAAGTACTAATAGACGTTTTAAACGTAATATAATGTGTAAGGTAATTGTGGAAGTGATTGCAATTATTAAAGTGTAGCTTGCGCTTGAGGCAAGTTCTCTATTCCTTATCTTTTACTTGAGCAAGTTTTCTAATCCTTATTCTTTTACGTTACGCAAGTTTCATATCTCTAAACTCGTTACTTTTCATTGTGCAAGTTCTCTAACCCTTGCTCATTATATCATGCAAGTCTGTATCCGTTTCTTAACTTGTTGTGTATTGTACAAATTATACTATATTCAAATATTTGTAAAGCATAAGTATTGAAGTATTATTTAAGTAATGTGATCTTGACTTAGTTGTTCAAGCAAGATCTACTTGATCTATTGAATGCTTTAAGTTATTTCTAAAGCATGCCTAGTTATCATAAAATCTACTGTTGTATCTTACATTTGATTCATAATTCTTATATTATCGAACTGTTAAAGTATTGTGAGTCGATTCAACTACTCCTTAGTTGATGATAGTTGAAACTCTAAAGTTCCTTTATCTATCCAAACCAAACTTTCGTTGGTACAGACTTGTATTCAAATACTGAGAATGAACAACCCTATTTACTAGGGGACATTTATGCGAAAACGTTAAGATGATTGTGCACAATACATGATACGAAGGGCTGATCCCCCTAAGTACGAGTTAAAGGTCCATAGTCTTAATGACTGCTAAAAGTTTAAATTGAAATATTTATAACCTAGGACATAGTTCAAGGTCGTATGACCCTCAGATAAATTATATATTCGAATTTTAAATATGATTAAATAATTATTATTTAATTCTTTATTTTTGATGAAAGTAAAGTTATTCAAACTCTCTTGAAGATATTCAGTCATGGCATACCATTGTATATTTCAAGTGAGCTTTTGTTTGATCACTCTTGCGTATTTTTATAACCATTGCAGTTAAAGCCGAGAATGTTGATGTACCATCAACAAGAAAAGGAAAAGGAAAGATGAGCAAGTGAAGGCTTGTTGTTTCAATCTTGATCGTAATAAGACTTAGTTGATGATGTTTTATTTTCGCATTTATTTATTTGATGTCAAGGTTTAGTTAACCTTGGGATTTTATTTGGACAAGTTGTAATCCTTTGTCAAGGAAGATTCTATTTAAATATTTATGAAAGTTGTAATTTACTTTGCAATTCTTTACTATTGGGTAGATGTATGATTTATTTAGAAAGTGAATACCAAATCTTGTGGAAACGAAGTACCCGAATTTGGGGGTGTCACAGGTTAGTGTCAAAGCTATAGGTTATGAACCTTAGGTGGGGGGAAAAACCTTAAGTAGTAGCTTTATAGGAAGATCGAAAAGATAGTATTGATAGGTAAAGATAATAAACTACCTTATGTGCTATGTAGTTACGTTTAAGTATTCGAAGAGTGACGACTCGATATCACGTAAAAATAAACTTTAAAATTCTTTTGTCAGGATGATGAACATTGGAGAATCCAGTCAGGCTAGGGAGGATATACCTCAGGTGTCAAGAGAGGAGGAGCCCCGAGACATCCATGTTGTTTGGGAGAAGTTGGTTAGGAGAGAGCCATCTCCAGTGATCACCGTAGCTGGTCGGGAGCATGGGCTGACACCTATTCCAAAGGAGAAGGACGAGGATGAGGATGAGTCAGAGGAGGAAGAGGATCCCGAGGAGGAATTACCACCTCACTCTGTTAGTGCTGAGATGTACGAGGTAGTCTATGACAATAACGTGGAGCTACATGGTCTAGTCGGAGAGCTCGAAGAGACCATCCAGTAGCGGGACGAGACTATCGAAGAGATAGATAGTGAGCTAGGAAAAGTGCAATGGAAGCTAATCCACGTAGAGAATGATAGAGACGAGGCTCGAGCCAAACTAGTAAATCTAAAATAAGACATCCAGGAAGAGTCAACAAAGCGTGCCAGAGCTGAGGAAACAAGCTTGAAGGCTACTCAACAGGCCGATCGAGCTGAAGACGAGGCTGAAGCCAAGAGGGCCAAGCTAAGGGAAACAAAATACGCATTCCATACGGTCATAGATAAGGCCTAGTACCGTATCTTCTATTACCCAGCTCAGTTCCAAGGTTTACCATGGTATGTGGTGGACTGAAGGACAGCGTTTTGGGTGATGGAGGAAGAATGCAGAGAGGCTGTGCGACGTCTTAATATGCCTAGACATTAGAGCTTTTAAATTATTTGTTTCTTTTGTAATAAATAAATATAAATCCCATAATTTGAGATAATAATGGGATAAAGTGATAATGTAGTCCTGTAACTTGTTCCAGTTCAGGAAAGATGATGTAAATAGCAGAGATGCTATCTATTCTATGTTTTTAATACTACGAGTAATGAATAAAAGAAGTTTATGGATGTGTTATGTGTTCAATATGAATTGAGTTATTTAATTATTTAAGTCTGAACTTGAATACTTCAGAATTTAGTAGAGGAACTAATAATAATTTTTCTTAACAGAAAATGCCTCCTAGAAGAAGACCAATACTTCAAAACCCCAAGGGTTCGACGAACAACAGCAATAACGATGGAACAAACCCTAACTCGATTTAGCAGTTAGTGAACCTACTGACGGGGGCACTTGCAAATCAGCCGCAAGTGCAGGGTACTACATTTAAGGAATTCAAGGCAGTAGGATCGCCTGAATTCAAGGGATCGACAAACCCTGTAGATGCTCAGATGTGGGTGATGGAGATGGAGAAGGTCTTCGACGTAGCTAGACTCGGTGAAGACCAGAAAACAGCATTCACAGCTTTCATGTTGAAGTCGGATGCTAGTTTCAGGTGGTAAGCTAATAGGACCAGAGAGGGAGAAGGAGTGATACCGTGGGAACGTTTTAAAGAGATGTTCATTAAAATGTACTTCCCAGTTAGCTCGCAGGACCAGATGGAGGTCCAGTTTCTAGAGCTGAAATAGGGAGGGATGACAGTGTCTGAATACACCACGAAGTTTAATGAGTTGGCCAGGTTCGCTACATACCAGGTCAGCACGGATGCTAGGAAGGCGAGGAGGTTTGAGCGGGGACTGAAACCCTGGCTCTACAGTAAGGTCTCTATGTTCCAGCTGAACACGTTTGTAGTTATGCTGGAAAAGGCCATTCTAGCTGAAGGAGGGAGCGACGCCGTGACTAAATTCACCCTAGACAAGAAGAAGTAGATTGAGACAGAAAATAAGGCTGGTGGTAGTAGGGCTATCCATCAGAAAAGAAAGTGGAATGACAACACCTTTACTGGGAGTCAGCAAGGAGGCCAGCAGAAGAGGAAGCTCGAAGCATGTGCTACATGCGGGAAGACTCACACTGGAGTGTGCATGAAAGGGAAACGGGTGTGCTACAACTGTGGTCAGGAAGGCCACATCGCACCGAATTACCCAAACCCGAAGAAGGGAGCTTGCTATACATGTGGATCCAAGGATCACATGGCTCGTAGCTGCCCTAAGAAGCCAGCGGCAGGGTCAACAGGGAATGGAAGAAATGGCAGCAGTAGCACTCTGACCATCGCGGACCGTTGCCACTGTAAGCTGTTCGACCCACTGTCCGCACATTCAACATGACGGTGCAAGACGCTGTACAATCAAAAGAAGTGGTGGAAAGTATTATTCTGATCTATAATATAAATGCATATATATTATTTGATTCGGGTGCTACTTGTTCATTCATATCTGATGATTTTGCATAGACCCTAGACTTACCTAAATGGGATTTAGTTTACCCCTTAAACATAGAGATTGCGAATAGGGAGATTATTCCTGTTATATTTGTTTACAAGAACTTTAGAATGGACATTAAGGGTCAGGATTTAAGGGTAGATTTGATTCCGATAAAACTTGGGGAATTCGACGTCATATTGGGGATGGACTGGTTGTTAAACCATGGGGCGGTAATCGACTATCAGAAGAAGTCGGCAAACCTTACGATTCCATTGAAAGTAGTGTTCTATGGAAGTAAATCTCCTAGACAAGCGAGTTATCTGACGGTTATGCAAGCCAAGAAACTTTTGACGCAAGGATGTGTAGGATATCTAGTCTACACAGTAGATACGCGTAAGGAGAGCCCGAAGATAGAAGTGATACCAGTGGTTAGGGAGTTTGTGGACGTGTTTTTGAACGATTTACCAAGACTTCCACCAGACAGGGAGATAGAGTTCGTGATCGATTTAGCATCGGGGACTGCTCCATTTTTGAAGGCTCCGTACCGAATGGCTCCAGTTGAGATGAAGGAACTGATGGTTTAACTGCAAGAATTGTAGGACAAGAAGTATATTCAACCGATCATTTCACTGTGGGGAGCGCCAGTTTTATTCGTGAAGAAGAAAGATGGATCGATGAGACTTTACATTGATTATAGGGAGTTGAACAAAGTTACAATCAAGAATATATATCCTTTACCTAGGATCGATGACTTGTTCGATCAACTGAAGGGTGCTAGATACTTCTTGAAAATCGATTTGAGAAGATATACCAAAAATGGCCTTTAGGACTCGGTATGGTCATTACGAGTTTTTAGTGATGTCATTTGGTCTAACGAATGCCCCAGCTGCATTTATAGACCTAATGAATAGGGTGTTTAAGCCATTCCTAGATAAGTTCATTGTAGTGTTCATAGATGACATTCTGGTTTATTCCAAGACCGAGAAAGAACACGCAGAACATTTAAGGCTGACCTTAGAATCGCTGAGACGAGAGAAGCTTTATGCGAAGTTCTCGAAGTGCGAATTCTGGTTGGAACGTGTGTAATTTCTTGGCCACATGATCGACAAGGATGGTATTTCGATAGATCAGTCGAAGGTTGAAGCGGTAATGAATTGGGATCAGCTGAAAATGCCGTCTAAAATGAGGAGTTTCTTAGGATTGGTAGGTTATTACTGGAGATTTATCCAAGACTTTTCCAAGATCGCAACTCCATTAACGAATTTGACTCGTAAGACAGTTAAGTTTGTTTGGGCGGAAAAGTGTGAGGAAAGTTTTCAGGAGTTGAAGAAGAGGTTGAGTACTGCGCCTGTGTTATCATTGCCGGATAGTACGGGGAATTTTGTAGTATATAGTGATGCCTCACATAAGGGATTAGGCTGTGTGCTGATGCAGAGCAGCAAGGTCATTGCCTATGCGTCACGTCAGCTGAAGGATTACGAGAAGTGGTATCCGACTCATGTCTTAGAACTAGCGGCAGTGGTGTTTGCCCTAAAGATATGGAGACACTACTTATATGGAGAAAAGTGTGAGATATACATAGATCATAAGAGTCTGAAGTATATCTTTACCCGGAAGGATTTGAACATGCGCTAAAAGGAGATGGTTGGAACTGATCAAGGACTACGACTGCGAGATACTTTACCATCCGGGTAAAGCTAAAATTATCGTCAACGCTTTGAGCAGAAAAGGTCGGGAGAATCTGAACAAGTTAACTGATCAGGATCAGTTGATAGAACAGATGGCTAGATTAGAACTAGAAGTGAAGTTTCAAAAGGAATCGGATGAAAAGTTATTTCAAGTTACTACTAGTTCTAGTCTGGTAGACAAAGTGGAAGAAGCACAACTTCACGAAGAAGAGTACAAAAAGATCCAGAAAAGGATAACCGATGGCGAAGAGTTCAAGTTCAAGATCAATAACGAGGGACTGTTACGATTTGAAGGGAGAATTTGGGTACCGCCAGTACCAGAAGTTAAGGACGAGATGTTGAGCGATGCTCACAGTTCAAAAAATTTGATCCACCCTGGGAGTATGAAGATGTACCAGGATCTCAGGCATCATTTTTGGTGGCCGAATATGAAGAGGGACGTTGCTGAATGTGTTGTAAAATGTCTAACTTGCCAGAAAGTCAAAGCAGAACACAAGAGACCTAACGGATTGTTACAACCGTTAGAAATTCCAGAATGGAAGTGGGAGCACATCACAATGGATTTCGTGGTTGGTCTTCCAGCGACTCAGAAGGGATTTGACGCAATATGGGTGATAGTGGATTGACTGATGAAGTCAGCCCACTTTCTACCAATCAGGATTAAGTACAACTTAGAACAATTGGCGAAGTTATACATTAAGGAAATTATTTCTCGATACGGTGTTCTAGTGTCAATTGTATCAGATAGAGATCAGTGTTTTACGTCAAGTTTCTGGAAACATTTGCAAGAGTGTCTAGGAACGCAATTGCGAATAAGTACAGCATACCATCCTCAGACCAATGGCCAGAGCGAGTAAACGATTCAAACACTAGAGGATATGCTGAGAGTTTGCGTAATGGACTTCAAGGGAAGTTGGGATGATCATCTACCATTGGTGGAGTTCGCCTACAACAATAGTTACCACGCGAATATTGGCATGCCGCCTTACGAAGCGTTATACGATAGGAAATGCAGAACTCCCTTGTGCTGGGATGAAGTCGGTGAACGTCAGCTGTTGGGACCAGAATTGGTGTAACAAACTGCTGAAATTGTGAAGCTGATAAGAATAATATTGGTTGTTGCTCAAGACAGACAAAAGAAATATGTCGATCAACATCGACAGAATCAAGAATTCTTACCAGGAAGCTTCGTTTTCCTAAAGGTATCTCCCTAGAAGGGGAAGATTAGATTTGGCAAGAAGAGGAAGCTGAGTCCCCGATTTATTGGACCGTTCGAGGTACTGCAAAAAGTGAGTGAAGTAGCTTACGAGGTGGCGTTACATCCGGAGCTAGCGAATATACACGTCTTTCACATTTCCGTGTTTCGACCTTATAAACACGACTACAAGCATGTAATAGAATACGAGCATTTACAGTTTGATAAAGACTTAACTTATGAAGAGATTCCTGTTCAAATAGTTGATAGGAAGGAACAAGTACTTAGGAATAAAGTGATACCTTCTGTTAAGGTAATTTGGAGGAACCACAGTGCTGAAGAAGCCACGTGGGAACTCGAAGATGTAATGAGAAAATAGTATCCTCAATTATTTGCCTAATTGTTGTGTAACCCCTTACATATCGATTCTTGGGACAGAATCCTTTTAAGGGTGGAAGAATGTAACAGATGAGATTTTTTTTATGTTGTGATTCCGGGGACAGAATCCTTTTAAGGAGGGCAGATTGTAACGATTGAGATTTTATATATTAAATTTTAAATATTTATTGAGTAAATAAATATTTTATGTGATTTATTTACTGAGTTGAATAAATAAATTATGAGATTGTGGAGTGATTTAATTAAGTGTTATATTAAGTAAATGAATACTTAATATCTAATTTAATTGATGTGTATTGATTTTATAGTATAGTTCTAATTTAATTGAGGTAATTAAATTAGATGAGTTGTGTGATAAGTGTTACATGAATTATAATTAACGAATAATTATAATTATGTGATAATTCTTATGTGATTAATTGATGTTGGATTTTAATTAATTAAATAAGAATGTTAAAGATTTAATTAATTAAAGTGTAACATTAACATATGTGTTAAAAAGATTTATTTAGATAAAGAAAAAGAGCTTTTAAATTGTTTTAACCAAACAAGGCCCTTACTTTTGTTTTAAAAAGGCTTTTGCCAAATAGGGCCCTTGCATTATTATAAACCTATTCTAACCAAACAATGCCTTAGTACTAAAATCTATTTTTAAGAATAACATTCTTTTGCCAAACAAGCCCTAAAGGCTTTTGAAATCTTGTAACTACTAATTAAATAATACATTAAGTAATATAATAAGTATTAGTTAATATACGTATTATATATCAGTACGTTATATAGTTTACGCTAAGTTTCTAAGCCTAAACTAAAATAAAGAAGAAAAGAGAGAGCAGAGAAGAAGAACTCAAAGGAAAAGTTAGAGAAAAAGAGAAAAGAAGAAGAAGGATTGCTAGAAATCGAACTCACCATCATCTTCTTTCACACTCATAGCAAATGGTATCATCTTAACCCTTATAATTGTAGAATCAATTCATATGCTATTTGTATTTTTGTTCTCTGTCAAATTAGGTTTTCATGTAAATTGTATAATAATGAATTGTATATGTATATATGGTATTCATATGTTCTTCATAGTAATTGTATGCCATGAAAGGATTCTCTGAATTCAATTGTCGTACAAACAAGTTTTAATGGAAAATTTGTATTCATATGAGTTCATATATTTTTGGTTGAGTTAGAATAAAAGATTGATGTAAACATGAAATTTATGTGTAATATGTATTATAGCATATTTATATATGAGTTATATAGTTGTCTTAGCTATTCAATCCACGTAATTAAGATGAAAATGAATAAATCATGTTCATAGTAATTTACTGTGAACTAATTTTGAAAATAGCCTTTTTAAACTATCAAATTGGTGTTTGATTGTGGATTATTATTTAAATTGATTATAGGTTATGTTAATATATTAAGAATTAGAGTTATTACAATTAGAATTATATGGATTGATTGAAAAACAAATTCGTCATAGAAATTTTTGTAAAGAACGCTTGATATTGTAGTTTTTTTTCAAAAATCATGAAAACTTGGTTTTGGTAATGTGTTGTAAGAATTTTATATGTTATAATCATATTAAAGAGTCCAAAATTTTGTTGTTATCAAATTTCATGTTCATCATGTTGAGAAAAATCAGACTTTGGTGTGGAGAAAAAAGCCAAATTGGCTTATTTCTCTGTCACTCTCGAGCTGGGGGGTTCCCACCAGTAGTGGGCCCCACCCCAGCTGGATTTTAGCCTTGGGGGACCCACCCCAGCGTGTTAACATGCTGTCCAAAAAATTTGTTTTCGCTTTGTTGAGTTTTCATGCCGCGTTTGTTTAGCTAACTTATTTTTATGACTTGATAAGTGTAATAGGTAATGAGATAACATGCTTTTGATGTGTTTAAGATAGATTGAAGTCTTATGTTATTATATGATATGTGTGCTTGGATATTATTAACGTCAGATGCAATATGATAGTAAAAGTACTATACGTGTACGAGGTGCTTGATTGTGAGTTTAGCCTTACGTATGTGTATTAGTATCGACGTACATCGTAACCATGTTGTGAGTTGGACTTGAGTATGAAGTTTGACGGTTTAAACGTTATAGTTAAGTACTAATAAACGTTTTAAACGTAATATAATGTATAGGGTAATTGTGGAAGTGATTGCAATTATTAAAGTGTAGCTTGCGCTTGAGGCAAGTTCTCTACTCCTTATCTTTTACTTGAGCAAGTTTTTTAATCCTTATTCTTTTACGTTACACAAGTTTCCTATCTCTAAACTTGTTACTTTTCATTGTGCAAGTTCTCTAACCTTTGGTCATTATATATTGCAAGTCTATTTCTTCACTTGTTGTGTATTGTACAAGTTATACTATATTCAAATATTCGTAAAGCATAAGTATTGATGTATTATTTAAGTAATGTGATCTTGACTTAGTTGTTCAACCAAGATCTACTTGATCTATCGAATGCTTTAAGTTATTTCTAAAGCATGCCTAGTTATCATGAAATCTATTGTTGTATCTTACATTTGATTCATAATTCTTATATTATCAAACTGTTAAAGTATTGTGAGTCAATTCAACTACTTCTTAGTTGATGATAGTTGAAACTCCAAAGTTCCTTTATCTATCCAAACCAAACTTTCGTTGGTACGAACTTGTATTCAAATACTAAGATGAACAATCCTATTTACTAGGGGACATTTATGCGAAAGCGGTAAGTTGATTGTGCACAATACATGGTACGAAGGGCTGATCCCCCTAAGTACGAGTTAAATGTCCATACTCTCAATGACTGTTAAAGGTTTAAATAAAAATATTTATAACCTAGGACATAGTTCAAGGTCGTATGACCCTCAGATAAATTCTATATTTGAATTTTAAATATGATTAAAGAATTATTATTCAATTCTTTATTTTTGATGAAAATAAAGTTATTCAAACTCTCTTGAAGATATTCAGTCATGGCATACCGTTGTATATTTCAAGTGAGCTTTTGTTTGCTCACTCTTGCGTATTTTTATAACCATTGCAGTTAAAGCCGAGAATGTTGACGTACCGTCAACAAGTAAAGGAAAGGAAAGATGAGCAAGTGAAGGCTTGTTGTTTCAATCTTGATCGTAATAAGACTTAGTTGATTATGTTCTATTTCCGCATTTATTTATTTGATGTTAAGGTTTAGTTATCCCTATAATTTTATTTGGACAAGTTGTAATCCTTTGTCAAGGAAGATTCTATTTAAGTATTTATGAATGTTGTAATTTACTTTGCAATTCTTTACTATTGGGTAGATGTATGATTTATTTAGAAAGTGAACACCAAATCTTGTGGAAACGAACTATCCGAATTTGGGGGTGTCACAGATCCACCAAGGATGAACATGTGTTAAGAAGGTGGGTAATTGTCAATACCCTAGTTTTCTCTCACTCTAGAAAAGGTGAGCTCTCCCAACAACTTATGATAGCATTAGCACCTAATCAAAACAAGACTCCTCCCTCCTATACCTTATTGGATTAGGGTCTCATATTATTTAATGAAACTTTTTTAATTAATTAGGCTTGCTAATCTTATTAGGAGCAATTAATTAAACTTCTTTAATTAATTTATCTCTTAATCTTATTAGGAATATGGGAAATCTCATTTATTAATTAATTTCCAAACTTCTTTAAGAATTCAAATTAATAGTAATGAAATAATAATAATAAGACTCCTCTCATTAATTTATATTTAATATTTCTAAAATATTAAATATTAAATAATAAATATTAAACTATTTAATTTATTCTATTACCATAGATTAAATTAAATACATTCAACTTATTATTACGATTATATCATTTGCTTCTTAAATAAATATTCATCCTTTTATGGTGTGACCCTTTAGGTTCTCCAGATTAAACTGGTTGTGACTAAATTAATTAAAACAATTCTAATTTTATTTAAATAAATAAATTAACTATTAATTTATTTAAATAAATAATATTTATTCTACAATAAGGGTAAACCCCCTTAGCGCTCAACGACTTTTCAGATAAGATAGATTTCAACATTAATCATAAAAGAACCTTTGAGTAAATAGTTACCATACAATTCATTCCTTCTACCATACAATGTCCCAATTAAATATAAGACATGGATTTACTATCAAGTCTTATTTGATTTAATTATATGTATTCTGATCTCCGATAATGCAAATTAGAAACTACTTTCTAATTTCATTCTGCCTTGGCCAAGGACTACTGAGTTGTCATTTATCTAATCACAAAGGACATTCATTTCTTTTACTAGAAGTGGTAGATCCTTTATTAATCATTCATTATCTTCATGTATAATTAATTATACCCAAACATACCCTTTAATATATACCCTTAGGGTCTTAAGGGACATGTCAAAGTATAACTCATTATACATAAGATACTATGATGATGTCAAGTCTAAGGATTACTTGTACTACTATCACTAAAGGAATTCCTATTAATAGGTGAGTAAAACTCCACTAGGTATTCCTTAGCGAGTCACGTTCAGTGTACTTATTCTCTAATAACCACCTAAAAACTTGCTTTAGTGTCTCCACACAAATGATCATGAGATCGATCATCATCTTCCAAAGAGCAAACAACGTATATACCAATCTATCCGGATTCACTAATCCCTTATTTAGTAATCCATCGATTGGGAACTATTTTAGTTTTAAGCTATCTAAGAATTTAGATCTCATTAGCATGATCATCATCATGATTCTAAAAGCATTGATTAAAATTATGGGTTTATCATAATTAAATATAACAACATTATGTAGATAATATAAACACCTTTAAATAAATAATTCTTTTATTAATAAATAAATAAGATTGTTACAAAGTATATGCTTTATCATCATATATGATTGGCTTGTCTGCATACTATCAATCTCCCACTTGCACTAAAGCCAATCGCTATGGTATCTAATAACCATCTTCTCTAAGTGACGATCAAACTACTGTTGTGTTAAAGCTTTAGTAAATTGATCTGCAATGTTGTTTTGAGTGTCCACACGCTCTAGGGTGATATCTCCTCTTTCAATGATCTCTATAATCAAATGAAACCGCCGCAACACGTGTTTGGATTTCTAATGAGACCTGTGTTCGTTGGCCTGTGCAATAGCTCCGGTGTTGTCTCAAAATAATGGTAGTGCTTCTCTAATGCTAGGAACCACTCCAAGTTCAGTTATAAACTTTTCCATCCAAACATCTTCTTTTGTAGTTTCACTTGCAGCTATGTACCCTGCCTCTGTCACTGAATCAGCAACTGTTTGCTGCTTGGAACTTTTCCAACTCACTGCGCCACCGTTTAAGGTAAACACATATCCCGAAACGGATTTACTGTCATCTCGATCCGTTTGGAAACTTGAGTCTGTATAGCCCTCTAGTTTCAATTCAGATCCACCATAGACAAGAAGTACATCGTTAGTTCTTCTTAAGTACTTTAGGATACTTTTCACTGCCTTCTAGTGTTCTTCTCCTGAATTCGACTGATATTTACTAGCAACACTAAGTGCATGAGCGACATCCGGACTTGTACATAACATACCGTACATGATAGATCATGTTGCTGAAGCATAAGGTATCTTATTCATACGATCTCTCTCCTCAGGTGTCTTTGGGGCCTATTTTTTAGAGAGATGTATTCCATAGCCCATCGGCATTAGACCTTTCTTGGAATATTCCGTCGAGGATAAGTATTTTTTTTAAATTTTTATTCTGTTTTGACAATATCCAGGGTTTTAACCTATATTTTTTGTACCTGTAAACCTGTTCTTTTTTCCCAACAGCACATACAAGCTAACTAACTATCCGACAACATTCACATCAGCTTAATAAGGCCCAATAACATGAATTACAATTACCAAGGCCAATAATATGTCAAAAATCAACTAAATGAGACCCCATTAATCTAAACTAAAGTATATCAAACATCCCATTAAGCTAAACTAAACTAAATGTCAAACATAAACAAAAGTAAAGTAAAGAGATATGTCAAACTAAAGTAATGAAAAGGTTTAAACTACAATACGTCAAAAATAATGTAAACTACAAAATATTAACTTCCCATTAAGTTAAACTAAATAAATATGTACAAATCATCTACAAGACTAAGTCAAGCAAGTAGAACTGCCCCCGGTGTGAGGAGGATCATCTGGCGGGCGTCATTACTGCTGCTCTGGAGTCTGAAAATCATCGTCATCGAGATCAAAGTGAGCAGCCTCCTCGTCACCCTGTTGATACAATTTAGTGTAACTCATTAGTCCATATATATGAAACAACTAAAGATATAACATGGAATAAAAAAATTAAATAACATGTAGAATATATACTTGAATTTAAAACGAATAGAATACATGAGTAGTCGAGGGCTGACTAAGCATTGGCCCAAATGCGTCCATGAGTAAGGTAACCACCATCCGAACAATTTCGTTGCGTATCACGGCGAACTGCTTTAGAGGGATACCCGTACTCTCGGCGGTGGCACCAGCTGCAAAGTCCTATGCAAGCTGATGGAGGCGAGAACGGCTGGGCAGGTCCTGACGACAAAATATCGGATCCGTCGCAAACCTCTCCAACACCGCAGCCATAACCCGCTGGAACAAAGCATCGTCTAAGCCAACACCCGTATGTGATGGTCCCATTGGGGCTCTCGGACGCAGACGCTGGCTAGAGCCTACAAAAATAAATATAACATGAATAATATTATAAGTGTAACGACCATGAATTTTAGTCACTTTAGTGTGCTAAAATCTTAGGGTCTATATAGGTGATATATTCACCTATTTCAACATATAGGTTAATTTATTTAGCTCTTTTAATAGTATTGACTGAGAACTCAAAATAGTTCACAGCCCATGCCGAACTCTGTACCTGCTGCCCAAAATAGTGGTCCCAAATGACTTAACATACTCACTTCTAACTTTTAGTTTAATAGCCATTGAATCTTTAGTATGTTATTAGACATTTAAGTTTGTCATTGAGAGATTTAAGGTGGCTTTAATTGACCTTAGTCTCAACTTGGTCTAACAAGCTCAACACTGCATTAGCAGTTAGTTGAGCTTCCTTGTAATACCCGAGAATTTCCTAATATTATTAAATAATTATATTAATGAAAATGAGAATTTATTTGAATATAAATGATTTTGTGTTATGAGAATGATTAATTCAATTATATTAAATTGAATATCTATGACAATTGAGAAAAATGTGGAGTTTACGATAAACTCGTTGAGAGCCTAGTGTGGCACAGTGATGGGAAATATTAATAATTATATTAAATAACGAAGAATTTTTAAGTGAACAATTAATTAATTGTTAATTGTTATTAGAGAATATTAATTGATTGTTGTGGGATATTAACTATGGTTGATTAATAATATGTGATTATTATTGCAAGAAATATAATAATCATAATCCACTTGTTTATAATTGTGCTGAGATTTATATTTGTTAATGTGATAATTAATCCTATGATTATTAATTTGGTATAATTAATAGTCAATGATGAATAAATTAATTAATATTATTGTTAATTAATCAACGAGATAAATAGTTTATTTATTTGACATTATGAATAATAAAATAAATAAGTGAGTGATTAATATAATAAGATTATATTAATTGATATGTGCAAATGTGCAATATTTGAATATATAAAGTATATGGAATACAACTATATTATATAGTGTAGAGAGACACTTAAGTGTGACCATGCATGTATATACATACACTATGTTATATAATGCAATGCGAATATATTACACATAGAAACCATATATTACATGAAGCATAATGTGATTATGTTAAAACTATATGTTATGAATGCATGATAATACTGATGTGACAATAAATATGTGGGAATACACTGTATAATATATCATGAACATATTGTAAACTATTAATTTTAATAAAGTGAGACATCATGAATATATGGTGAACAATTTAATAATACATGAGATAATGTAATGTGATAACATCCGATTAAATTATACCAGTATGATAAAAATGTACATGAATTATATGTGCACAATTCACACTTATTACATTATGTGAATCCATGTTAGTATCATTAGAATTACATTGTAACTATAATTGTGGCCTAATTATATAGTATATATACATGTAACATATTTTGGCATAAGTGTTGTGTATATATACAAATTATAGAATGCTGATATATGGCCTTGTCCCAATATAATAGTCACTCTCCTTCTCCTTCACGTGTATGGCAAAAAGGCTAAGGCCTATTCTCCCCATTCTTCTCCCAAGCTTAGCTAGCAATGATCAATGGGGAGTGGTTTTGATGATGAGATTTACCAACCATTTACCAACTCCCTCTTATCTAGCATGCAATCCATTCATCTGTTAGTTTGATTTGCAATATAATTGCATTGTCTGTGTAATAATTCGTCTATAAATAGTAGCCATGTTTCTTCACATTTCTTTTGCTGAGATTTTATTTGAGTTGATAAGTTGAGAGCATATACATATATCAGTATAATAGCATTGTGAAGTAGCAACAAGTTCAATTATCTTACAGAGGTATAATTATCTTTCCATGTTCTTCATTCATGTTCTATATTTTGCTTACTGTCAAAATTTCCAATTCTTGATTTTGATTTCAATTCATGCTAGATTGGATTAGGACATGTTCTTAGTTGCTATATAGACTTATAAACATGTTTAAGCCATAATGTGGCTGCTTAGAAAAGTTTTCGTGAAGTAATTTTGTGAATTGGGATAATGTCTGCCGAAGTAGACTGCAGTCTGGCCAGAACCAAGGGTGGCGCAGCTGCGCCGGTTTGGCCTTAGTATGCTGCGCAGGACACTGTCTGCAGATTTTGAATTGTTGTTTCCTGCTTGATGTTTGCTACATGTTAGTTGATGAAATAAAATAGAACAAGCATGCTGATATGGTTAATACATATATATTGACTTATTAAACTAGAACGAGCATGTTATATTCGGATCACTTGCATAAACGATGAAGTGATAGATTTTCAAAATAAACTTAAGATTTCAAAATGGACGTTGATTCGTTATATCCATTTTAGACATTCTGACTTGTGAGACATATTGGTATGACCTAGACACACACGAAATACATATTGACTTAAGTATATATGTATCGTGATATGATATGAACATGTGAACACAACTAGTGCATCTTTCTAACAAAAATACAAGTTTTGGAGGTTGATATTGACATGTAAAGACCATACACACATTCTGATTTTTGGAGCATGTTTGAATAAACTTGAAATACATGTCGGACACATTAACTTACGGATATAGATTTTATAATGTTGAACGTGAACGTCGACATGCTACATTGAGATTTGAATTTCGATACTTATGAACATGTTTGATAGAACTTGTAGACTTGCTAAGGTATCATTCATGTTTGCCTACTATGTTACATGTAGTGAAACCAAATTTGCGTAAATAAAGCATGTTTTCAAACTAATGATAATGATAGTTGCATATATGTGATATGAAAACTCATGAACATGTTTACTACAAGTTATGTGAACATTTTAAGTGTTTAAAAAGCGAGCATGTTAGACCTTATGAGTACGTATCCTTGAATGGCTTTAAATTATTGAAAGTGTTAACTTAGAATCTATTGCATGTATATTTGAAACGAGGAAATGTTGTACAAACATAAAAGTATCTTTTAATATGTTTATATGCTATGTGGTGTTGTTGGCTTGCATGACCGGACAGAAACCATAAGGCACAGCCTAGCCTTGGCTTGGCCAGAAGGCGGCGCAGCTGCGCTGGCCCTAGGCTTAGCCATGGCGCAGCTGCGCCAGTCTGGAATCAGAATTGAGCTAGTTGTTGATCTGATTTTTGACAGTTAGCTTATGCGATTACTTTAACTTGTAATATATGACCAGTATGCTAAGAAATGTGTTAAGAGGCATGCTAAGTGATAAAATTGAATGTTTGATTATAAACTTCCCAGGGATAAGTCCAAAAGGTATTTGGGGACTATAAAGCAACGATTAAAAACTAGGTGATGACTTCATAATGTCATGTAAACTGAAATGTGCTATATGTACGCAAAAGTATATGATGAAGTATGTGTATAGTATGCAACTAAGTTAAACGTTTATGGGTGCGTTTAAAATTACATATCATATGTGAGCATAAATGACTAATGAATATCCTATACTTATAATACACTATAAATAGGATTCAAAAGTGTTGAATTACTTTACGTGGATAAACTACGCTAAAGGCAAGTTTCCTAACTTACACTCTTTTACGGTGCAAGTATTCTATCCTTGTATATTGTGAACTAGTTTCTTACTAAATCGTTGAATTAAATTAGCATACTTGAACTCTTAATTCATTAAAGCTATTATACATGTTGAACTTAGTATTGTTCTTGAATATTGTGAAAGTGTCTATGCCATTTGATTCGGCTAGACTTATATTATTGAAAAGCGACCCAAACTAATTGATTGGTGCGGGATCTTGTATTTGACTGAGAAGAACAACCTTCTTTGAAGGGAATATATAATTATCGGAGAACCGACGTGCACACTTGAGTATGATTGATTGTTATGCATAACGATGGTACTTTAGGCTGATCACCTGTTGTACCTGTTTTTATTGGATTTTCAGTTTATTACTGTCAATTCTAGTAGAAGTTCATAGTCCTTAGTGACTGCTCAGTATTCAGTTATTTGAAATCTTGAATTGACTTATTATTGAATCATATCCTGTCCTTAGCGACTGTTATTGAGAACTGTTGATATTCTTGTTATTCTTGAGCTATCAAACCTTGCTATACCCTTTCGAGAATTGAGAATCTTATTATTCCCCTTTATTGTATATTACTTGCTGGGCAATTTGTGCTCATTCTTGCTTTCCCTAAAACATTTCAGTTAAGGCAGAGCATGGCGAACCTTCGGGCATTGATAAGGGCAAGGGCAAGGCTACCAACTAGCTTATGTCTGTTATGTTTCAAATATATTAATATTGTGTGAAGATGATGTAGTAAGACTGGATTTGTTTATGTTTAAGCTTAAGTTAGATTATATAACAAGTCGTTAATTGATATTGCTATGTAATCTATTAAGTACTGTAGGTTGCGAGACTTGGGGGAATAATTATAATAAATCATTGTAAATTATTCTAGAATAGATTTTCCGCTGTGGTTGTGTGATATTTAGTTATCATTATTGCGATGTATTACCATGAGCACGTGATGAACCGAATTTGAGAGACCAAGTGGCGGTCCTGGAATTTGGGGGTGTCACATTCCTACTATTGTTAACTGCCAGCAGCCCTTCACTTCTCCTTTGCAAGTTTTTATCCTTAAATATTCTTCACTTCATTTATCTTTTTTTAGTTAAGAGCTTAAACTATATAAGTACACCTTCAAGTTGCAACACTACGCCAAACATGGCTCACTAAGGCTGCTATAGTAGCTATTCGCTGCCATACACTGCTACACATTTTGATCCCTTATGATGTTTTAGATACTTGCCCAACTGATATATACATTTATAATAGTACCACAGTGGTTGGGCATCAAGAGAAACAAAAGTGTACTGACTGAAAGCCTAAGGAGAGCTCAAGCCCATGCCACTCATGCTTGCTGCTGCTGTCGAGGCAGCAGCCCTGTCCTCTCTTCTCTTTTCAATTTCAAGCATACATGCTCAATGACAAGTCTATTTACATGTTCATTTTAGGAGTTCAAAATCTAAGCCTTATGAGTAATTATCAATTAACTTGTAAAGCCAAAATAGCTCACCCACACAGCCATAGCTGCTGTTGATGACCACTACTTGCTACTGCCACCGAGCAGCAGCTTCAGCTCTAGCTCCTCATTTCACAAATTAATATCTTGCAATATATTAGCCCATTTATGCGGAATTCTGGTTATTATATAGATAATATACTTACCTATTTAAATAAAATATTAGCTATGTCATTTAAACATCCTAGCTTTGCCAACTGAGAGCTCAAAAAGAGCCCCCAGCCCAGTCCAGTTCGCTGCTACTGCTGCTGCCAAAGGCAGCAGCCCTGCACCCATGTTGCAATTTAATAACCTTAGATACATAGGTTTATACATGCCCAATTCTAGATATTTTAAACATAGTATATTAAAGTATGTTCAGAAGTTATAATACCACCATTTTGGTCCCAAAAGACTGCTCACAACAGAGCTCATATGTGGCTTGTCATACTAAATTTTAAATTTTATTATAGTTGAAAAATGATTTTCGTTTGTATTTAATATGTTCAAACACTTTGCTTAACCTCATGTAGGGAGTATATACATAACCCAAACTGAAATTCTTTCTAGAATTTCGTTTTTAGTCAAAACAGTTACTTGGAGCATTTTAACAAGGACCTTAGGTGCACAGTTTAAAACTACTAGTCTCATAGTCATTTGCTTGAGTTTTAAATCCATTTTTATCCTTATTACTCCACAGCCCATCGTATCTCCTTGTGCTTAAATTCAGTACATAATAGAAATAAAGCTTAACAAGAATCATAATGGTTAACATAGAAATAAAAATCAATATAGCAGTCCTTCATGACCATCCAAAGCCATTCGGCCATAACAGATCATTGGTGGCACGAAATTGGATTGGAAAAACAAATGGAAAAAAGAATTGAATTGTTCACCTTGCTGGTTGATAATTTCCAGACTTCAAGTCAACTGGGGTGGGAGTTTTTTAGACTCCTATTCTCCTTTTACACCAGCCGAATCACTGCTCTCTCTCCCAACTAATTTCAGCACTTAGTATATAAGTATTGCTTACTGAATTGGGTTGTAAGGTGTGGTCATATATGGCTGAGCTTTCACTCTCTCTCAATGCTACTGATTTGAAATTCTCAGATTTTTACCTCAATGATATACTCCCTCTAAATTCTTAGTTATCAGAAAACTCCTTGCAGATTAAATAAGAAGGAGAAGTGTTCTATTTATAGAAACTCTCTTACACAGACAATTACAGTAACGTAAAATTGAGAAATAAAGCTGTTATTTATATAGTAATGGTGGACTGGCTAATGAATTTACATGGAAGTTTGAAACCAGAATGTAGAAGAAGAACACACTGGTTAACAGTGGGTTGCTCAACCACCCACCATCAGCCATTGGCATAGCAATGATCACCTATTTTCATAGCCTTTAATCACAACTTGAAAGTTACGTAAAGAAAAAGTAGGCTACTGTTCATGTACTATGAGGGTCACTGATTTTGGGACATGATTTAAATCCCAGCAATAAGCTTATCTTGGTTCTTTAATTCCCAAAACGTAATTTTAATGTACAATTGTTACCATATTAAGAAAATTAGGGATTATATTTGTACTCACATCATATAATCCACTTTTCCCAAACAGGCCACTGGCGCAGCTACGCCAGTTTGTACTGCTGGGAGGGCGCAGCTGCGCCGGTCCCTAGCAGTGCCAAACTAGTTTAGCTCTAAGCCAATTCTCACTTCTATCACCATACTAGTTTTATATGACATGAATTAACTTTCATATTGGTAATATTACTATTCAGGGAGTTTATTCATTCCTTATATGGAATCATATAATTACTCATAAATAAATCTTCCTCTTAATGAACCATTTCTCTTTTAATTCACTTAGTGAATTTTCCTCATTCCATATTATTACTAATATTCATTTAACATAAAGCTTAGGTGTCACACCTTACCTTAATACTTAATTACCTTAGATGGGTATATACTATGAACTTATACTCATAACATCTTTATCAAAATAACCATTTCCTTAATAATTATTATGTACTCCACTAATTAATATAATATAATATTCTACAATATCGCTTAATTAACCATATTTATTGCTTCATACAAAAATATATAAGGTAATATTATTATTCAAAAATAATATTTCCTCCTTTTATTAAAATAATTCTATAAATTATTTACTATCGATAGGAAATTTTATCCACTTCCTTTATCTCAACTGAATTGTCTTTACTATAAATAACAATATATATTTATCAATCACATATTACATAGTTCATATTACCCTATGTAACACAATACTTACATCCTCACAACACACATATATCTATTCGAACCCAATACATGTCTTAAGAATTTTATTTATTAAATTCTTATTTTAATAACTTCTTGAAAATTCGGGTTCTTATATCATCTCCCCCTTATAAGGATTCCGTCTTTGGGATCACCGAAACCTCCTCTACTCGGTGCTATTCCGAGTATTACATATTCTTTTGAATAATTTTATTCATTCTCTTTTCGGAAGTTTTATTATTATAACCTTCTCAATCGCATTCTACCATTTTCTCCTTTTTAAGGAACATTCAACTTACTACATTCATCCTTCAGAAGAATAAGAATCTTCCACGATTTTTTAATAACCGAAAAGTAGTATGAATAACTCAGATTTCAGATTATGCTGAGGGGTCACACAAGACCGTGAACTCTTCCACATTTACAAATGTCTCAACACGAGTCTCCACACTATAAACTAGAGTGTTTATAAATCACAAGGGCTGAAAACGCCCTCCACACGTACACTAGGTGGCTACCCTATTGTACTACTACGTTGGGCCGCAACATAGCGTGTTGTAATGACTATATGAGTCATGTTCATGACCACTGTCTCCGAAAATAGGTTCCCATTATAGGGTTATTCAACTCAGCTTCTCAACTTCTACATCCGCACCAGAGCAATCTGGTTTGGCACAAATATACAAGAATACTTGAATTCTATAATCATTTTTCAACAGTCGCCTAGCCGAATCAATTAGCTTAGACTCTTATCAACAATTCGGACATCAATCGAAATAATTTAGTCAACTTTTTATAATTTGAAAGAAAACCAAAAATCGTTTTATAACGTCAAAATGCCGCACCCACTTAATAGTACGTTGAAGATTTCGTCATTTTGTGACTTTGCCATACTACATCATACCATAGTGGGTTGACGATCTTACGATCACTTTCGACACTAGGTTCGATTGCATTGATGACTCCATCGTTTACCATCCTACACCATATCAAATGGTGCACATGGTCAAAATACATTTTGAAAGATTTTCATATTATTTTTGTCCTAGCCGAAACAAATAGCATAGATATACGAATAACGGTGTTATTTTTAAAATCCATTGGTTCAGTCACTTGACCCAATATTTTTCTCAAGAAAACAGAAATGCAAACACTAGCACGAAGTCAATAAATTTTAAAAATCTAGCATAGCTAGAAGATTCAGAAAAATCCAAATTTCTCCATCACTTCAATCTATTACTACCATCAATGCTTACTATTTCAAAACTCTTAATTCTTGATATATAATATATCTATTCCCAGTACAGTTCACCAACTTACCACACCATGGAAGTTCAGAAACTTACCACAATCATATGGGTTTAGGAACTTATCCCAGACCACAATCGTCCATTCGCTGAGGGGTTCCACCATACGATTATGAGTTACGAACTTGTCATAGGCTTAAGTCTTAAGAACTCGCACCTAATCTTAATATTATCTATTTTAATCTTAGAAATCTCTATCTATCAAAATAAACATAAGAAAAGAATTACGTTTTCACCATATGTATAATAATAGCGCGACACTAACATTCCAACGATTATCAATGGGATGCACTCAGCTCAGGCACAAACCTCTGCCCATATAAAAGTTTGTACAACTAAGCCATCACATGAGTCCTCAATGGAAATCCAACACTTAACTCTATCTTACTCTTCACTTACTCTTTGCTCATTACAAACTTTCTATGTTTGATCACATACAACTCCTCATGAGTTCATCTTGTACTATTTCATAGTACATTCTCTCATAGCATCAAGCTATAACCACTTAGTCGTTACAGACCATCTATCATTTCATTGTTCAATTTGATCACTTCGTGATCATCGATTTACCTTAGGGTTCTTTCCCTATTATCAACTAAACTCCATTCGAGTTCATTCTCATTATCTTTGTCATATTCATATTATAGACATCGTCTTAACATTTTATTACCGGAGTTAGGAAACTCCTGATTCTCATTCTCTAGATACTTCAAGATTCTTCTTTGAATCTTTACGTATTTATTTTAATCTTATCTTCCCCTTTCTCAGGTTATAGTCTAAGGTACACTTACCTAAGGTTTATAACCTACAGCTCTGATACCAACCTGTGACGCCCCAAAATTCGAGTCCCTATTATTACCTCGGATCCGGTGCAGTCACGGTACAACCATCGTCAAACTATTTACATCTTTTATTCACAACTTAAAGAATAAAACTTGCTTTATTATAATTTAGAATATAAGTCCTTTTCATTATCAGGATCTGTATAATGACCCCAAACTTTTATAAGTTACACTATTGGTCATTTACCATCCTTGTCTTATATCATGTTTAATATTATAAAAATACATAATAACTTAAACTTTTTCAATCTTCTTTGAATAAAATCTTTTATTGAATTTATAACTTGAATCAATTACATATCCCTGAATCAAACTATATTATGATTCACTCTATTCAAATTTCTGTATAACCGTATACATCTTATCTTGACCTCCTCTATGTATTAACTAATACATCTTTACAGAATGACAAGTATTGAACATTGTAAACAAATATCAAGTACAACTCCTAGAACCTAAACATGGTTAAAACGGTAATCTAAATAGTATTCTTCGTTGCGATACTATCTAACTTTATCGATCAAGAAGCACAAAATCTTTATCGTATGTCCTTAACCTGCAAAAATGGTTATTTGCAATAGTGAGCTCGACAGCTCAGCAGTTCTAACAGTTTTCATGCATCACATAGCATATAACATCATACGCAGTTCATGCATTTATAATCAATTTATATTACTAAGCATGCTACTTCTCACATAACAAGCATTTCAACAAAAATCAACTTTCAATCGCATACATATCTCATATACAGTTCATATATAAGTTCACATCATCGCAACATAATATAATATAATTTAACTAACAGTTATTGAATTCATATATCAAATAGGAACTGAAAGACTTGCCTGGTTCGTGGGCTATTGATAAGGTTCAGCTTAATGTGTTCTCACAGAGCCTACACAAATTTATTTGCATTTACAAGCATATTAGCCAAATAGCCAAGTCATATAGCTTGTACGTATGTTCACATATCTCATATTCTTATAATCACATTGATTATAATTTTAGTTTGTAATTCTACTTTTTGATATATTTCTATACATTTTTCAAATACCCCATCCATGCTTTTAAAATAGCCATTTTTCTCTTTAATAGAGTTTGGTATGTTTGTAATAGGAAATCAAACTACAATTATCATTTACATCGTATTCAAAACTTAGAATATAAGCATTTCATGTTTTCTTTATTATACTAACAGCTCCTTAACATTCTTTTATGCTAACAGTCATATATATTTGACTTTATGGAATTCAGTTAGTTTATTGTAGCTTTGGTTGGGCTCAGCCCTAATTTGCTCTAACAAGCTTATACCGCATTGGCAGTTAGCTAAAGCTCTCTGCTACTGCTAATTGTCAGCAACTCTGCCCCTTCTTTGATCAATATTAAATTTTAAGATAGCTTACAAGATATAATATACTATAAATTATACACATCCACAACCTCAGTATGTAAAAGATAAGCCAACGAGGCCCTTGGCTGCTACTATATATGGTCACTGCTGCTTTCGTGGGCAGCAGCCCTGTTCTTATTCCATGCCATTTTTGGCTTCCCTTAAGGTAAGTTATTCACAACCTTTTATTAGTAATGTATGAACAGTACACCCATCATTTAAAATAACTTACAAACTAAAGTATTTACATATGGTATATAACCCAAAATGGATGCCAAACCAGTCTTAAATTTCGGGAATTGAAGAACGCTGCTGCAATTAGCAGTAGTTCTTCACTTTTAGCTTCCACTACTTTAAAGTTTACCTTGTAATTTAGTCACTTTAGTGTGCTAAAATCTTAGGGCCTATATAGGTGATATATTCACCTATTTCAACATATAGGTTAATTTATTTAGCTCTTTTAATAGTATTGACTGAGAACTCAAAATAGTTCACACCCCATGCCGAACTCTGTACCTGCTGCCCAAAATAGTGGTCGCAAATGACTTAACATACTCACTTCTAACTTTTAGTTTAATAGCCATTGAATCTTTAGTATGTTATTAGACATTTAAGTTTGTCATTGAGAGATTTAAGGTGGCTTTAATTGACCTCAGTCTCAACTTGGTCTAACAAGCTCAACACTACTACTATTGTTAACTACCAACAGCCCCTCACTTCTCCTTTGCAAGTTTATATTCTTAAATATTCTTCACTTCAATTATATATATTTTTTTAATTTCAGAGTTTAAGCTATAAAAGTGCACCTTCAAGTTGAAACACCACGCCAAACATGGCTCACTAAGGCTGCTATAGTAGCTATTCGCTGTTGTGCACTGCTACACATTTTGATCCCTTATGATGTTTTAGATACTTGCCCAACTGATATATACATTTATAATAGTACCACAGTGGCTGGGCATCAAGAGCAACATAAGTTTACTGACTGAAAGCCTAAGGAGAGCTCTAGCCCATGCCATTCTTGCTTGCTGCTGCTGTCGAGGCAGCAGCCCTGTCCTCTCTTCTCCTTTTAATTTCAAGCATACATGCTCAATGACAAGTCTATTTACATGTTCATTTTAGGAGTTCAAAATCTAAGCCTTATGAGTAATTATCAATTAACTTGTAAAGCCAAAATAGCTCACCCACACAATGTGACAACCCGAATTTTCGAAAATTTATTATTATAAGAATTTAATAAATAAAATTCTTATTATGAGATGTTTTGAGTTTGGATATGAGTATATGATGTGGTGAAGTATATGATGTGGTGTGAATATAGAAGATATATATATATATATATATATATATATATTCATAGGTTGGAAGAATGAGGTTTAGTAGTTAATTTATTTTAACTATTAAAGAAGGGAAACGAAATTGTTTGAAAAGGGAATTAAGTTAATTAAGTTGGAAGTTATATTATTGAATAATATAATTTGATTATTATGCCTTGTTGGCACTATAATTGTTATGAATTAAATTTCATAAATAATGAGAGTAATTCACTTAATTAAAATAGTGAATTAATGTAAATATATTTGTTTTAATAAAATGAGAGGGTAATGTGTTACATATAAATGTAATATGTTAATGTAATTTGATTGAGAATTTCGTAAATAGTTATGATAATTATCGAGTAAAATAAATATTTTAGTTGAGATATTTATTAAATAAAGTAAATATTTGATGGAAATTATTATGGAATAATTTATTCATGTATGATGATATTAAGTAAATTGATGATAAACAATTTTATAATCGGTGCCTATTTTATTACGCTAATGGAATGACAATGCTCTAATTTAATTAAATAATTAAATTAGAGGATGAATGATTTATTAAATAAATTTATTATGTTGATAAGGAGTGATTTGATAAATTAAGTGATTAATAAACCCAATGTAACTTAATATAAAATTTTAAGGTTGGTTTGGTTATGTGTGACAAATGTGCCATATAATAGAGGAATATTTAAATAAATTAGAAGATGATAATTGGGTTCCAGCCAAACATGGCCTTGAGACCCTTGGGCTTTTGTAACTGAGAAAGCCATATTGATGTACATATTATGTTTATATCAGTTATATGAATTTTACGTATTTTATTCCTAAAGCTTAAAAAAACAAAGAAGAACAAATACAGAGAAGAGAGGAAGAGAGAAATTGAGAAGAGGGAGATTAGAGAAGAAATTCTCTGTAATTGAAGAGGAGTTTCAGAATCAAAGGAGGGTGAAACAAGAAATTGTTCAAGCTTTATAACAAATCAAAGGTAAAATTTATAGGTTTCTAGTTTATGGTTTTGTTTTCTAAAGTCTCTGTAATCGAGTTTTGGTGGTTGAGTTTGTTGAGGTATAGTTTGTATATGTTTTTAGATGGATATAATTTGTTAATGGTCATCTAGAAGCAATTTTAGAGTGTTTAAACTCATGAAAACATGTTAAAGATGAAGAATTGAGTTTTGGTTGAATATGTACATTTTGGTCATTTTTGAGACTAAAATTAGTATGAAATCTTGATGGAAACCTTAAATTGTTAATGGATATTGTAAGAACATTGAAAAACAAAAAAAAAACGCAAGTTGAATGAATCAATTTGGTTAAGAAACGAATTCGTTGTGAATGAATTCGCTAAACATGTTAAAACATGAAAGTTTAGTATGAAAATGATTTTTGAGTCAAGATTTAGGCAAGATAATGGTTATATAAATTATGGATTTCCTTGCTATGTTGTAGTTCTATGAATTATGAATCCATAGAGTCGAAAATGGACTCAATCGGATGTGTATAGCTTGATTTATGAAGATGGGAAGGAGGAAAGGGTTAGAAAATTCGCCAGAACCATAAACTGGAAAGAAAAATCACGTAACAGGCTGCCAGGGGCGCAGCTGCACTGCCCCCAAGGCTATTTGGGGCGCAGCTGCGCCGGGAGGAAAATTCAGTCCGGGACTATTTTGACCTTCTGTGGTAAAATGGCCATAACTTTTTCATACCGACTCGGATTGAGGTGATTCAAGATGATCCAAAACGAGCACGAGTAGACCTACAAATTTTGTTCTTTAAGTGTTTCAATTTGAGGTCGTTAGCTAGGGTCAAAATAGTCATTTATGGGACTGATGTATTTTTGGAGGCAATCGGGGGGCGTCGGGCATGCACGTATGCATATGTAATGCTCCCGACCATGTAAAATGATGTTCTAACTTCCATAACATGACTATTAGGTATTATAATGATACTTAACATTAATCTTTGAGTATTATACAATTTGTTTGGGCGTGCTAAGCGTGCACAAATGTGTGTCGTTTGGGCGTTCGAATAGGCAAGTTTGGCGTACGAACGTGCAAGCGTCTCAATGCCGTAACGAGTGTGTATGACCTTGTTTAATATTATGTTTTTAATAAAAATGAAATATTATAGAGTAATGTAACCCAATATAGGAGCATGCAAAGCACATGCAAAAGAGGCGAGTTAGGCGTGTGACGTATAAACGTCGAAACGCCGTGTAATGTGGTAATACACTTAAATAGTGTTTCGATTCTAATGAAATGAATATTATAATATATGAAATGTGGTTAATATAAAACCAATAGGTAGTCCTAGCAGGACTTAAACACTTGAATGAATTTCAAATATTACGAAAAAGAATTATAGTGAAATATAAGTCGATAGTTAACACAATCAAATTGAACATTGTGTATTGATAATAGGAAGGGTTATGAGATGTAGAGTAAAGTTTACGTTATAACTAATATGCATTGCTATGTGACTGATAATTGATATACATGATTATATAATTGTGTAGGGCACGTGAAGTGCAGATATCTGTAAGCTGTTAAACTGTTATTGGTAAACAACGATTAAGGCAAGTCTTTTAGTTCCTATTTTCTACGTGAATTTGATGATGAACTGTTTTAAATTGTTTTGCAAATAGAATGATATGTTGTATATGTGTCGTAAGCATGAAATGTTAAAGTCAATTTATGACTACATTGATTAATTAAAAATGTTGATTGAGTAAGGAACTCAATCTTTATATTTATTATGTGAAGTAAAGCATGTATGCCATGTTACTTTAATTATTTTGAGATGTATGTTGAGCATGTATTTATGTGCTATGTGATGCATGAAAGCTGTTAGATCTTGCTGAGCTGTCGAGCTCATTCTTGCAAATAATCACTTTTGCAGGTTAAGGATTCAAGGTAACGCTATGTGCTACTTGAAAGAAATGAATCAGATGTAATGCATGGAGATTTATATACTTTGGCTGAATTGTTATTATTTTGGACCCTGTTTAAGGTTTCAGATAATGTATTTGATAATGTATGATGGGTAATAGATGTTATGTTGTAAAGTTTAAATTTTACCCGATGTATAAGGGTTATTGAACGTGGTTGTAAGTTTTAGTTTATACTAACTCTGACGAAGCGATTCATGAAATAAAGTTGAATCAAAGTTACGTAATGATAAAGGTTGAGATTCAGGGAAATAAAGAAGGAATAATATAAAAGTTTTAAATATTCCGTATTTTTAGTGATTGTATCAGTGATTAATGGTGTAAAGGATGTATTGTTAACGACCGATGTCGAGAGTTGTATTGTATGAATGTTGGGGTCGTTACAGTTGGTATCAAAGCTGATAGATTATACACCTTAGGTAAGAGTACTTTAGGCTATGACCTTAGAGAATGAGATGTTAAGTTACGTATAACGAAAAGGTGATTTCTTTCACATACGTAGAAGTATAGGATGAGTTAAGTCCTAGAAATATTATAAGAAGGAGAGAATAACGAGGAATAAAACTCGAATAAAATGTCAAACTTTATGAACGGAATTAGAAATTTTTAAAAGAAGAGTTAATAAATAAACAAGAAGATTCAAAGAAGAATCTTGAAGAGATATGAAGATGAGAATCAGGAGTTACTTAACTCCAATAATAAAGATGACCAATAACGATGAATAGACTAAGTCTATAGGATTAAATCATAATGAGGTCCTGATATAACCTGATGAAAGGAAAAGATAACAAGTTTTAAAACAAAATGATAATGAGATAAGAAAGAATCATAAGGGAGATGATTATAGAATAAGGTCATGACGTGATCTTTTAAAGTTAAAAGACAGATGGTCAGTAATGATTGAATAGTTATAGTTTGATGCTATAACGAGAATGTACTATGATATAGTACGAGGTTAACTCATGAGGAGTTATAAATGATGAGATGCGAAAAATTCGTATCGAGTAAAGAGCAAGTTATGAGTAAGATAGAGTTAGGTGGGATTTTAATTGAAGAATTATGTGATGGCTGAGTTGTACAAACCTTTGTATGGGCGAGGGTTTTGTGCTTGCACTTTGTTTATCACATTGATAATCATTGGAATGTTGGTGTCGCGCTATCAATGTATATGTGTTAAAAAAGTGATTCTTTTCTCATGTGTATATTTGATAGTTAGAGACTATTAAGATTAGTAAGATGTTATTAGGATTAAGTGCGAGTTCTTAAAACTCATGCTTATGGTAAGTTCATCACTCATAATCATATGGTATGTTTGGAACTCCTCAGCGAATGGACGCCTATAGTCTGACTAGGAAGTTCTTAACCATATTATTGTGGAAAGTTCCTAACTTCCAAAGTGTGGAAAGTTTGATGAACTATACTGGGAATAGAAAGGTTATGGTGTAGGAAGCATTGATGTTGTTTAAGGTTGATAGAATGATTAAGTAATGATGCAGTAAAGATTTAATTGATAGAGAAAGTTTCATATTCTAAATCTCCTAGCTTTGCTAGATTTTTGAAATTTATTGACTTCGTGCTGATGTTGCACTTCTGTTTTCTTAAAAAAAATATTGGATCAAATGATGGAACCAATGATTTTTTAAAAAATAGTGCTATTATTCACATGTCTATGCTAATTGCTTCAGCTAGACAAAAATAATTTTAAATTTTCAAAATGTATTTTATGTGTTCTATGCATCATTTGATATGGTGTAGAGACAATAATCGAGGAAGTTATCAATGCAGTTAAACCTAGTGTTGAATGTGATCGTATGATCATCAGCGCACTATGGTATGATGTAGTATAACGACGTCATGTAATGACGAAATCCTCAACGTACCATTATTACGAACGGTATCAGGGTATTATGAAAAGATTCATTTATTTTTAGTTTTCTTAAACTATAAAAAGAACAGGGGATTTATTTACTTTTAGTTTCTTTAAAAAAAAATTGAGTTGGTTAAAGATGTATATATATATATATATATATATATCTCGATTGATGTCCGAGTTATTGCTAGAAGTCTATGCTACTTGATTCAGCTAGACGAATATTGAAAGATGTTCATGAAATTCAAGCGTTCTTTGTCAAACTATGCCAAACCAAATTATTTTGGTGAGGATTCAAATGTTAAGAAGCTGAGGTGAACAACCCTGTAAAAGGGTACATGTTATCGGAGACAATGGTTCCGAGAGTAACGCATATAGCCGTTACGATGTTAAGATGTAATACGTTGTGCACGACGTAGGGGTACGATAGGCTGATCAACTAGAGTACTTGCAGAGAGTGTTTTCAGTCTGTGTGATTGCTAAACATTCTGTTAAAGATGGTTTACAGTGGTGATGCACTATTAAACCTGGAAAAGAGTTCAAGGTCTTATGACCCCTCAGAATGAATTGGAATCTTTTAAATTCCTGTTATTCATATCGCTTCCCAATTATTAAACAATTTGATAGTAGTGTGCATACAAGCCAATCATGTATGATGATAAAACACATACTTTGTAAACAATCTTATTTATTTATTAATAAAATATTTATTTATTAAAGGCATTTAATTATCTACGTGGTGCTGTTTTTTATAATATGTAAATAACCCATAGTTTTAAGCAATGCTTTTAGAATCATGATGTTGATCATGCTAATGAGATCTAAATTCTTAGAAAGCTTTAAAACTAAAATAGTTCCCAATCGTGGGATTACTAAAAAGGGGATTAGTAAATCCGGATAGATTGGTACATATGTTGCTTGCTCATTGGATGAGGATGACTGATCTCATGGTCATTTGTGTGGAGACACTAAAGCAAGTATGTAGGTGCTTATTGGAGAATAAGTTCACTGAACGTGACTCGCTATGGAATACCTAATGGAGTTTTACTCGCCTGTCAATAGGAATTCCTAATGTGATAGTAGTACATGTGATCCTTGGACTTGAGATCATCATAGTATCTTGTATGTAACAAATTATACTTTGACTAATTCCTTAAGGCCTTTTAAGGCATATATAGGGTATGCTTGGGTGTAATGAGTTACATATGGAGATAATGAATGATCAATAAAGAATCTACCACCTCTAGTAAAAGAGGAGATATGTCCTATGTGATTCGTTAAATGACAACCCAGGAATCCTTGGCCAAGGTAGAATGAAATTAGAAAGAGGTTTCTAATTTGCATTATTTGGAGTTGTGCATTTTCTAATCGAAATACATATGATTAAATAAATTAAGACTTGACAGTAAATCCATATCTTATATTTAATTGGGACATTGTATGGTGGAAGGATTGAATTGTACGGTAACTATTAACTCACAGGTTCTTTTATGATTAATGTTGAAATCTATATTATCTGGAAAGTCGTTGATCGCTAGGGAGGCTTATCCCTATTGTATAATAAATGTTATTTATTTAAATAGATTATTAGTTTAATTTGTTTATTTAAATAAGATTAGAATTGTTCTAATTGATTTATTCACAACCGGTTTAATATGGAGAACCTAAAGGGTCACACCATAAAAGGAAGAAGAATTATTTAAGAAGAAAATGGCATGATAGTAATAATGCATTAAGTATAATTAATTTAATCTATGATGATAGAATAAATTAAATAGCTTAATGTTTATTATTTAATATTTTAGAAATATTAAATATAAATTAATAAGAGGAGTCTTATTAATATTATTATTATTATTATTATTTTAATTCTAAAGTAGTTTAGAAATTAATATAATATCAGTACTCTTTCTCAATCTTAATAAAGATTAGGATATAAATTAATTAAATAAAACCCTATTCTAATTGGATTAGGAGGGTTAATCTGATATCTATATAAGAGAGTCTTATATCAGAAATAAGGGACGTGAAATTTTCCAAGAGTTGGGAGTACACATATTCTATAGAGATAGAAACAAGGGTTAAGCCAATAACCCATCTTCTTGAGTTCTTCATCTTCCTTGGTGGATCACCGTTAGAGGCCAAACATTTGGGTGGCTGACATTGATCAAGGGAAGGAGCCACTATCAGAGGAATCAAAGGAGTAGAACTCGTACCTGAGGAAGCTTAGATCTTCAAAGGTATAATTCCACGTTCTCTCTTTTCTGTTATTGATAACAAGCACAAAGCATGATCATGGTTATGGGTTTGTATAAATTTTGAAAACCTAAGTTTTACGCTTCCGCCCGATTTATGTGATTTGATTGCATGATTGCGTTACATACAAACCCAACAGTGGTATCAGAGCCTAACTTTGTGCTAATTATCAGTTTTATAATTCCATGTATGAATTGATGTGAGAATTGGATCGTTTTTCTGTACAAAAATCATTTTCTGCAAGTTTTTGCGGCGAACGGCGCAGCTGCGCAGCTTCCCAGTTCATTACTGGCGCAGCTGCGCTGGTCTGCAAAAACTGCTGCTTCCGTTTACCTGCGCAGATGCCCAGTTCATTACGGGCGCAGCTGCGCCGGTACCTGGACAGACCCTGAAAATTGATTTTAATTAATTAAGTAAACTGTTTATTTAATTGATAAAGTTTTAAAATAAAAAAGTTTATTTTATCTAAAATATGTTTTCAGAATGCTAAAATTAAAGGAGTTTAATTTGGATTTATTTTTGATTAAAATAAAAGAGTTTATTTTGTTTCAAAAATAAAATTTAGCAAAACTTTTGTCCATTAAATAACATCGATCCATATATGGAATAGCATTGTTATTCATGAGATGAATGGATATTTATTGATGCATATGTTGATGTGTATGATAATAAATGGGGTTGATTATGGACTATGACCAATGTGATTGAATTTTATTTTGGATGAATGCTTGAATGTATGGGTTTTATAAAATGGGGTCTGCGTACCTCGTCTTCTCTAGTTTTATTCTCGATGTAAATTCTATCTCTTTTCTATGTACTTTCCCTTGACTGCTGATCAAGGTTTCTATTTAATTTTAAAATAGTTAATGTAATAGAGATAGTTAGAATTATTTTGAAGAAATTGAAGACCAAGGAGCAAGGAGCGCGTGAAGACCCGTTTGTATGGAGCCCGGGTTTAAATGTAATAGTTACATTTAAAATTTAAATTCTTGCATCCTAGGTTTGACCTTTTGGTTCACTTGGTGGCTCTAGTGAACTAAACTAGAATAAAAGTTCATAATCAATCCGGGTAGAATATAGTATTCTATATCGCATGCTAAATATTATATATATTATATTTTATACAAACATGCTTCGCATGTTTAATAAAATGACGCGTATTTTATATATATATGTGCATGCGCGCTTAAAAGATGAGACAAATAATAACAAACCCCTCAAAGAAATAATATTAAGTCTGAAGCGTTCAAATGATATTTGGAATATCGAACGTCGCCTTCTAGCATGATTAGTTAATAGAGTATTAAATATTTAATATGAGTTTGTTGTGCTATCCAAAAGGCGAGTATTGAATATTTAAGATGTTAATTAATCACATTTGATGCTTATCAAGAAAATTGAACGATCTAGTCTTGTTGTGCTATCCACAAGGACGATTTTTTTTTTTGAATTTATGGAAGTGCTAGGCTGGACTTAACTTAAATCATTTTAGTTCGGATGTGCACACACATGACCATTATGATTTAAGAGGCAAAATAAAAGGAGTTACATGGTGATGTAATTGACAAGAGTTGTCTACCTATTTATTTGTATATCGCTTGTTGTGCTATCCACAAGGTTATATACATTTGAAATGGGATCCTTAATCTCACTAGCAAATCTTTAATTAGATGTTGCCGAACTATATGAGTGAGGGTAATATAGTTTGATGAAAATAGTGGGAGATACCAATTTAAAATAAAGACCTAAATATATTTTGGTATGCAAAGTTAATAAAATGAATGTTTGCTAAAATGTTGTCTTTTCACATGCAGAATTTTAAAAATGTCAAAATCACTAATCTCACTACGAAGCATATTTGATGCAAATAAGCTTACCGGCCCGAATTATGAGGATTGGCTAAGAAATCTGAGAATTGTTCTCACTGCTTAAAAGATTTCTTATGTCCTAAATTCCACTATCCCTGAATCTGTTTCAGAAACAGCCTCTGAGGAAGAGATTGCCACTTTTAATAAGTGGCAAGATGATGCATCTGTGGCTCAATGCATCATGCTCGCATCCATAAATAACGAGCTTCAGCGTCAGCACGAAAAAATGGATGCTCCTGCTATGCTGCTTCACCTCAAGGAGTTGTATGGTGAACAGAGTAGGACTGCTAGATATGAGATATCTAAGGAGCTCTTCCGATCTCGGATGACCGAGGGCACTACCGTCGAGACTCATGTTCTGAAGGTAATCAATTTGATTGAACGCCTTGGACAGCTTGGGTTCGTCATGGATGGGGAGTTGAGTCAAGACTTGGTCTTGCAGTCACTCCCTGAGACCTTCTCGCAGTTTGTGGTTAATTTTCACATGAATAAGCTAGATGTCAGCTTACCTGAGCTGCTTAACATGCTGAAAACTGCAGAAGGTCACTTCTCATCCAAGAAGAACCATGTCTTGATGGTGGATTCTTCCAATAAAAGGAAGAGGCCCAAGGTGTCTTCTGAAAAGAAGAAATCTAAGAAGGCTAAGGGAAAAGGGAAAGAAAAGGAGCAAAAGAAACCTGAACCAGCTAAAGGAATGTGCTTTCATTGCAATGAGCCGAGACATTGGAAGAGGAACTGCAAGAAGTTTCTAGCAGAGAAGAAGCTTGGAGAAGCTTCGACTTCCAATCAAGGTTTGTTTATGTTTGAAATTAATTTTTTTGAAAGTCATAATTCTACTTGGGTATTGGATACCGGCTGTGGTTCTCACATATGTAATATTGTGCAGGGACTGGTCAGAAGTAGAAAGCTGAACAAAGATGATGTGATCCTATGAGTGGGAAATGGAGCAAAAGTTGCTGCATTAGCTGTAGGAACTTATTGTTTAGCAATGCCTTCGGGCAAATCCATTTATCTTAATAATTGTTATTATGTTCCGAATATTATTAAAAACATTATTTCAATTTCTGTATTGGATATGGAAGGTTTTGACGTTATTATAAAGAACAATGGTTGTTCTATTTATAAAGACGATGTTTTATATGGTATTGGAAATTTGCGAAATGGACTTTATACACTTGACTTGCAAGAAAATATATTTCAAATTGAACAAATTAAGAAAAGGAAAAGAGATGATATTAATTATACCTATATGTGGCACTGTAGACTCGGTCATATCAATGAAACAAGATTATCCAAGTTGCATAAAGATGGGCTCCTCGAGCTATCTGATTATGAATCAAATCCAACTTGTGAATCTTGTCTCATGGGTAAAATGACTAAATCTCCTTTTAGTGGAAAAGGGGAGAGAGTTACAGAGTTGTTGGCATTGATTCACACAGACGTTTGTGGACCTATGACAACAAGTGCACGGGGTGGGTATTCTTATTTTATTACTTTCACTGATGATCACTCAAGATTTAGATATGTGTATTTAATGAAATACAAATCAGAATCATTTGAAAAGTTCAAAGAGTTCAGAAGTGAAGTAGAGAAACAAACGGGCAAGAGTATTAAGATACTTCGATCAGATTGAGGTGGAGAATACTTAAGCAGTGAGTTTCTCAATTGTCTCAGAGAAAATGGTATAATCTCACAATGGACTCCTCCAGGTACACCACAGTTAAATGGAGTATCTGAAAGGAGAAATCGAACACTGTTGGACATGGTTCGATCCATGATGAGTTTTACCGACCTTCCAATTTCCTTCTGGGGATATGCCCTAGAAACGGCTGCATACCTACTTAACAAGGTACCTACCAAATCCGCCCCAAAGACTCCATATGAGATGTGGAAAGGGAGGAAACCAAATCTTAAGCATGTTAAGACTTGGGGTTGTCCAGCTTATGCCAAAAAGTTTGAAAATGATAAGCTACAGACTAAATCCGATAAGTGTAGATTTGTGGGATACCCTAAAGAAACCGTAGGGTATTATTTCTATCATTCAACTGATCAAAAGGTGTTTGTTGCGAAACATGCTACCTTCTTGGAGAAAGAGTTTATCCATGAAGGGGTCAGTGGGAGTAAGATATATCTTGAAGAAGTTCAAGAACCACAAGTTACCACAGACCAAAGTCAGGTACCTAACCAAGTAGAAGAACCTACTGTACCACACCATGTTCGTAAATCTGGAAGAGTACCGAAGATACCTGAGAGGTATGGATTCGTTATAGAGGATAACGATGAGGTACACATCATGAATGATGATGATCCATTGAATTACGAACAGGCTATGAGTAATAAAGACTCAGGGAAATGGCTTGAAGCCATGAAATCCGAAATGGACTCCATGTATGAAAACAAAGTATGGTCTTTGGTTTCACCACCTGAAGGTATTAAACCTATTGGGTGTAAATGGGTTTTTAAGAAAAAGACTGGAGCAGATGGAAAGGTAGAGACCTATAAGGCCCGACTGGTTGCAAAAGGTTTCAAACAAAGACAAGGAGTTGACTATGATGAAACCTTCTCACCAGTAGCCATGCTCAAGTCCATTCGGATTTTGCTTGCGATTGCAGCTTACAACGAATATGAGATCTGGCAGATGGACGTGAAAACGGCCTTCCTCAATGGGAAACTTGAGGAGGATGTGTATATGACACAGCCAAAGGGATTTATTTCAAAAGTTGGAACAAATTAAGTCTGTAAGCTACAACGATCCATTTATAGGTTGAAGCAAGCTTCTCGTAGATGGAACATTCATTTTGATGAGACAATCAAAGAGTTTGATTTTATCAAAAACGAGGATGAACCATGTGTATACAAGAAGGTTAGTGGGAGCGCAGTATCATTCCTTGTATTATATGTTGATGATATATTACTGATAGGGAATGACATTCCTATGTTACAATCCATTAAAATCTGGTTATCAAAAAACTTCTCCATGAAGGACTTGGGTGAAGCATCCTATATTTTGGGGATAAAGATCTATAGAGATAGATCTAAAAGGATGCTCGGCTTATCCCAAGGAACGTACATTGATACAATGCTAAAGAGGTTTAGCATGGAAGATTCCAAAAGAGGTCTCATGCCGATGAGCCATGGAATAAATCTCTCCAAGAAACAGGCCCCAAAGACACCTGAGGAGAGAGACCGTATGAGTAAGATCCCTTATGCTTCTGCAATAGGATCTATCATGTACGGTATGATATGTACTAGACCGTATGTTGCTCACGCACTTAGTGTAACAAGCAGATACCAGTCGAATCCAGGAGAAGAGCACTGGAAGGCAGTGAAAAATATCCTAAAGTACTTGAGAAGGACTAAAGATATTTTTCTTGTCTACGGTGGGTCTGAATTAAAACTCGAGGGATTCACGGACTCAAGTTTTCAAACAGACCAAGATGACAGTAAATCTGTTTCAGGGTATGTGTTTACCTTGAACGGAGGTGCAGTGAGTTGGAAGAGTTCCAAGCAGCAAACAGTTGCTGATTCAGTGACAGAGGCAGAGTATATAGCTGCAAGTGAAGCTGCAAAGGAAGCTATTTGGATGAAGAAGTTCATAACTGAACTTGGTGTGGTTCCTAGCATTGGAGAAGCAGTTCCCGTATACTGTGACAACACCGGAGCGGTTGCACAGGCTAAGGAACCCAGGTCTCATCAGAAATCTAAACACGTGTTGCGGCGATTTCACTTGATCAGGGAGATCATTGAAAGAGGAGACGTCACCTTGGAGCGTGTAGACTCTCAAGACAACATTGCAGATCCATTTACTAAAGCTTTAACACAACAGCAGTTTGATCGTCACTTAGAGAAGATGGGTATGAGATACCATGGCGATTGGCTTTAGTGCAAGTGGGAGATTGATAGTAGTGTACATACAAGCCAATCATGTATGATGATAAAACACATACTTTGTAAACAATCTTATTTATTTATTAATAAAATATTTATTTATTAAAGGCATTTAATTATCTACATGGTGCTGTTTTTTATAATATGTAAATAACCCATAGTTTTAAGCAATGCTTTTAGAATCATGATGTTGATCATGCTAATGAGATCTAAATTCTTAGAAAGCTTTAAAACTAAAATAGTTCCCAATCGTGGGATTACTAAAAAGGGAATTAGTAAATCCGGATAGATTGGTACATATGTTGCTTGCTCATTGGATGAGGATGACTGATCTCATGGTCATTTGTGTGGAGACACTAAAGCAAGTATGTAGGTGCTTATTGGAGAATAAGTTCACTGAACGTGACTCGCTATGGAATACCTAATGGAGTTTTACTCGCCTGTCAATAGGAATTCCTAATGTGATAGTAGTACATGTGATCCTTGGACTTGAGATCATCATAGTATCTTGTATGTAACAAATTATACTTTGACTAATTCCTTAAGGCCTTTTAAGGCATATATAGGGTATGCTTGGGTGTAATGAGTTACATATGGAGATAATGAATGATCAATAAAGAATCTACCACCTCTAGTAAAAGAGGAGATATGTCCTATGTGATTCGTTAAATGACAACCCAGGAATCCTTGGCCAAGGTAGAATGAAATTAGAAAGAGGTTTCTAATTTGCATTATTTGGAGTTGTGCATTTTTTAATCGAAATACATATGATTAAATAAATTAAGACTTGACAGTAAATCCATGTCTTATATTTAATTGGGACATTGTATGGTGGAAGAATTGAATTGTACGGTAACTATTAACTCACAGGTTCTTTTATGATTAATGTTGAAATTTATATTATTTGGAAAGTCGTTGATTGCTAGGGAGGCTTATCCCTATTGTATAATAAATGTTATTTATTGAAATAGATTATTAGTTTAATTTGTTTATTTAAATAAGATTAGAATTGTTCTAATTGATTTATTTACAACCGGTTTAATATGGAGAACCTAAAGGGTCACACCATAAAAGGAAGAAGAATTATTTAAGAAGAAAATGGCATGATAGTAATAATGCATTAAGTATAATTAATTTAATCTATGATGATAGAATAAATTAAATAGCTTAATGTTTATTATTTAATATTTTAGAAATATTAAATATAAATTAATAAGAGGAGTCTTATTAATATTATTATTATTATTATTATTTTAATTCTAAAGGAGTTTAGAAATTAATATAATATCAGTACTCTCTCTCAATCCTAATAAAGATTAGGATATAAATTAATTAAATAAAACCCTATTCTAATTGGATTAGGAGGGTTAATCTGATATCTATATAAGAGAGTCTTATATTAGAAATAAGGGACGTGAAATTTTCCAAGAGTTGGGAGTACACATATTCTATAGAGATAGAAACAAGGGTTAAGCCAATAACCCATCTTCTTGAGTTCTTCATCTTCCTTGGTGGATCACCGTTAGAGGCCAAACATTTGGGTGGCTGACATTGATCAAGGGAAGGAGCCACTATTAGAGGAATCAAAGGAATCAAAGGAGTAGAACTCGTACCTGAGGAAGCTTAGATCTTCAAAGGTATAATTCCATGTTCTCTCTTTTCTGTTATTGATAATAAACACAAAGCATGATCATGGTTATGGATTTGTATAAATTTTGAAAACCTAAGTTTTACGCTTCCGCCCTATTTATGTGATTTGATTGAATGATTGCGTTACATACAAACCCAACACAATTGTGGAAGATTCTTATTATTCTGAAGGTGAAGGTGGCAAGAATTATATTCCCTAGAAAGAAATAGTTGTGGAACACAACAAGTTAGTGAATAAAATTAACGTAAAATCTACTTTGATAGATTGAATGAATGAAGATTAATAAAAATTTTGAGGATGAAATTCTTAGAAGAATGAGTGAATGTGATAACCCGAATACTTATAAAATAGTGAATTATGAAGTATATGTCTTCGACGAATAAAGTATATGGTAATGATCCTTAGAAAGGAAATGAACGAGTTAGAGAATATATAATATTTGAAACATAATTGTGTTTAAATGAAGGTTATGAAATAAAACCTAGAATTCGTTGAAGAACTGAATGTAGTTTAATATATATATAAAACCTATATTAAGGTAATGCGTTGAAGTTACTCAACGATAAATGTTTTTTAAGAGATTTGATGAAAACCTGAGAAAGGTAGGGTTTCAATCATTCCGAGGACGGAATCCTTATAAGGAGGGAAGGATGTGACAACCCGAATTTTTGAAAATTTATTATTATAAGAATTTAATAAATAAAATTCTTATTACGAGATGTTTTGAGTTTGAATATGAGTATATGATGTGGTGAAGTATATGATGTGGTGTGAATATAGAAGATATATATATATATATATATATATATATATTTATAGGTTGGAGGAATGAAGTTTAGTAGTTAATTTATTTTAACTATTAAAGAAGGGAAACGAAATTGTTTGAAAAGTGAATTAAGTTAATTAAGTTAGAAGTTATATTATTGAATAATATAATTTGATTATTATGCCTTGTTGGCACTATAATTGTTATGAATTAAATTTCATAAATAATGAGAGTAATTCACTTAATTAAAGTAGTGAATTAATATAAATATATTCGTTTTAATAAAATGAGAGGGTAATGTGTTATATATAAATGTAATATGTTAATGTAATTTGATTGAGAATTTCGTAAATAGTTATGATAATTATCGAGTAAAATAAATATTTTAGTTGAGATATTTATTAAATAAAGTAAATATTTGATGAAAATTATTATGGAATAATTTATTCATGTATGATGATATTAAGTAAATTGATGATAAATAATTTTATAATCGGTGCGTATTTTATTATTCTAATGGAATGACAATGCTCTAATTTAATTAAATAATTAAATTAGAGGATGAATGATTTATTAAATAAATTTATTATGTTGATAAGGAGTGATTTGATAAATTAAGTGATTAATAAACCCAATGTAACTTAATATGAAATTTTAAGGTTGGTTTGGTTATGTGTGACAAATGTACCATATAATAGAGGAATATTTAAATAAATTAGAAGATGATAATTGGGTTCCAGCCAAACGTTGCCTTGAGACCCTTGGGCTTTTGTAACTGAGAAAGCCATATTGATGTACATATTATGTTTATATCAGTTATATGAATTTTACGTATTTTATTCCTAAAGCTTAAAAAAACAAAGAAGAACAAATACAGAGAAGAGAGGAAGAGAGAAATTGAGAAGAGGGAGCTTAGAGAAGAAATTCTCTGTAATTGAAGAGGAGTTTCAGAATCAAAGGAGGGTGAAACAAGAAATTGTTCAAGCTTTATAACAAATCAAAGGTAAAATTTATAGGTTTCTAGTTTATGGTTTTGTTTTCTAAAGTCTCTGTAATCGAGTTTTGGTGGTTGAGTTTGTTGAGGTATAGTTTGTATATGTTTTTAGATGGATATAATTTGTTAATGGTCATCTAGAAGCAATTTTGGAGTGTTTAAACTCATGAAAACATGTTAAAGATGAAGAATTGAGTTTTGGTTGAATATGTACATTTTGGTCATTTTTGAGACTAAAATTAGTATGAAATCTTGATGAAAACCTTAAATTGTTGATGGATATTGTAAGAACATTGAAAAACAAAAAAAAACGCAAGTTGAATGAATCAATTTGGTTAAGAAACGAATTCGTTGTGAATGAATTCGCTAAACATGTTAAAACATGAAAGTTTAGTATGAACATGAGTTTTGAGTCAAGATTTAAGTTTCGAATAGGCAAGTTTGGCGTACGAACGTGCAAGCGTCTCAATGCCGTAACGAGTGTGTATAACCTTGTTTAATATTATGTTTTTAATAAGAATGAAACATTATAGAGTAATGTAACCTAATATAGGAGCATGCAAAGCACATGCAAAAGAGGCGAGTTAGGCGTGTGACGTATAAACGTCGAAACGCCGTGTAATGTGGTAATACACTTAAATAGTGTTTCGATTCTAATGAAATGAATATTATAATATATGAAATGTGGTTAATATAAAACCAATAGGTAGTCCTAGCAGGACTTAAACACTTGAATGAATTTCAAATATTACGAAAAAGAATTATAGTGAAATATAAGTCGATAGTTAACACAATCAAATTGAACATTGTGTATTGATAATAGGAAGGGTTATCAGATGTAGAGTAAAGTTTACGTTATAACTAATATGCATTGCTATGTGACTGATAATTGATATGCATGATTATATAATTGTGTAGGGCACGTGAAGTGCAGATATCTGTAAGCTGTTAAACTGTTATTGGTAAACAACGATCAAGGCAAGTCTTTCAGTTCCTATTTTCTACGTGAATTTGATGATGAACTGTTTTAAATTATTTTGCAAATAGAATGATATGTTGTATATGTGTCGTGAGCATGAAATGTTAAAGTCAATTTACATTGATTAATTAAAGAATGTTGATTGAGTAAGGAACTCAATCTTTATATTTGTTATGTGAAGTAAAGCATGTATGCCATGTTACTTTAATTATTTTGAGATGTATGTTGAGCATGTATTTATGTGCTATGTGATGCATGAAAGCTGTTAGATCTTGCTGAGCTGTCGAGCTCATTCTTGCAAATAATCACTTTTGCAGGTTAAGGATTCAAGGTAACGCTATGTGCTACTTGAAAGAAATGAATCAGATGTAATGCATGGAGATTTATATACTTTGGCTGAATTGTTATTATTTTGGACCATGTTTAAGGTTTCAGATAATGTATTTGATAATGTATGATGGTTAATATATGTTATGTTGTAAAGTTTAAATTTTACCCGATGTATAAGGGTTATTGAACGTGGTTGTAAGTTTTAGTTTATACTAACTCTGACGAAGCGATTCATGAAATAAAGTTGAATCAAAGTTATGTAATGATAAAGGTTGAGATTCAGGAAAATAAAGAAGGAATAATATAAAAGTTTTAAATATTCCGTATTTTTAGTGATTGTGTCATTGATTAATGGTTTAAAGGATGTATTGTTAACGACCGATGTCGAGAGTTCTATTGTATGAATGTTGGGGTCGTTACACACAACCATAGCTGCTGCTGATGACCACTACTTCAGCTATAGCTCCTCATTTCACAAATTAATATCTTGCAATATATTAGCCCATTCATGCTGAATTCTGGTTATTATATAGATAATATACCTACCTATTTAAATAAAATATTAGCTATGTCATTTAAACATCCTAGCTTTGCCAACTGAGAGCTCAAAAAGAGCCCCCAACCCAGTCCAGTTCGCTGCTACTGCTGCTGCCAAAGGCAGTAGCCCTGAACCCATATTACAGTTTAATAACCTTAGATACATAGGTTTATACATGCCCAATTCTAGATATTTTAAACATAGTATATTGAAATATGTTCAGAAGTTATAATACCACCATTTTGGTCCCAAAAGGCTGCTCACAACAGATCTCCTATGTGGCTTGTCATACTAAATTTTAATTTTTATTATAGTTGAAAAATTATTTTCGTTTGTATTTAATATGTTCAAACACTTTACTTAACCTCATGTAGGGAGTATATACATAACCCAAACTGAAATTCTTTCTAGAATTCCATTTTTAGTCAAAACAGTTAATTGGAGCATTTTAACAAGCACCTTATGTGCACAGTTTAAAATTACTAGTGTCATAGTCATTTGCTTGAGTTTTAAATCCATTTTTATCCGTATTACTCCACAGCCCATCCTATCTCTTTGTGCTTAAATTCAGTACATAACAGAAATAAATCTTAACAAGAATCATAATGGTTAACATAGAAACAAAAATCAATATAGCAGTCCTTCATGACCATCCCAAGCCATCCTGCTATAACAGATCATTGATGGCACGAAATTGGAATGGAAAAAGGAATTGAATTGCTCACCTTGCTGGTTGATATTTTCCAGAATTCATGTCAACTGGGGTGGGAGTTGTTTTAGACTCCTATTCTCCTTCTACGCCAGCAGAATCACTGCTCTCTCTCTCAACTAATTTCAGCACTTAGTATATTAGTATTGCTTACTGAATTGGGTTGTAAGGTGTGGTCATATATGGCTGAGCTTTATCTCTCTCTCAATGCTACTGATTTAAAATTCTCAGATTTTTGCCACAATGATATACTCCCTCTAAATTCTTAGTTATCAGAAAACTCCCAGCAGATGAAATGAGAAGGAGAAGTGTTCTATTTATAGAAACTCTCTTACACAGACAATTATAGTAACGTAAAAATGAGAAATAAAGCTGCTATTTATATAGTAATAGTGGACTGGCTAATTAATTTATATGGAAGTTTGAAACTAGAATGTAGAAGAAGAACACACTGGTTAACAGTGGGTTGCTCAACCACCCACCATCAGCCATTGGCATAGCAATGATCACCTATTTTCATAGCCTTTAATCACAGCTTGAAAGTTACGCAAAGAAGAAGTAGGCTACTGTTCATGTACTATGAGGGTCATTGATTTTGGAACATGATTTAAATCCCAGCAATAAGCTTAGCTTGGTTCCTTTAATTCCTAAAACGTAATTTTAATGTACAATTGTTACCATATTAAGAAAATTATGGATTATTTATGTACTCACATCATATAATCCACTTTTCCCAAACTGGCCACTGGCGCAGCTGCGCCAGTTTGTACTGCTCGGAGGGCGCAGCTGTGCCGGTCCCTAGCAGTGCCAATATGGTTTAGCTCTAAGCCAGTTCCGACCTCTATCACCATACTAGTTTTATATGACATGAATTAACTTTCATATTGGTAATATTACTATTCAGGGAGTTTATTCACTCCTTATATGGAATCATATAATTACTCATAAATAAATCTTCCTCTTAATGAACTATTTCTCTTTTAATTCACTTAGTGAATTTTCCTCATTCCACATTTTTTCTAATATTCATTTAATATAAAGCTTAGGTGTCACACCTTACCTTAATACTTAATTACCTTAGATGAGTATATACTATGAACTTATACTCATAACATCTTTATCAAAATAACCATTTTCTTAATAATTATTATGTACTCCACTAATTAATATAATATTCTATAATATCGCTTAATTAACCATATTTATTGCTTAATACAAAAATATATAAGGTAATATTATTATTCAAAAATAACATTTCCTTCTTTTATTAAAATAATTCTATAAATTATTTAATATCGATAGAAAATTTTATCCACTTCCTTTATCTCAACTAAATTGTCTCTACGATAAATAACAATATATATTTATTAATCACATATTGCATAGTTCATATTACCCTATGTAACACAATACTTACTTCCTCATAACACACATATCTATTCGAACCCAATACATGTCTTAAGAATTTTATTTACTAAATTCTTATTTTAATAACTTCTTGAAAATACGGGTTCTTACAAGCACCGTCCTTTTCTGGTATTTTCATACCTCCTTGCATAGAGGGTTCAGTCTGACTCTTATACTTAGCTTCCTGAGATACTTTACACTGTTCTCTCAATAAGGTCGTCATCTCGGCAATCTCTTTCTTAAACTCCTCGTATTCCTCTCGAGATAAGGGATGGGTTCTTAATAACTTCCTTCAGCCATTTTGACTGGTGCTGAACGGGTGTTTTTTTGGCTCGGAATCGAGATTTAGGACCAATCTGCACAAAACCGATATCTAGTTTAGACTGGATATTGGTGTACAAAGTTGCATGATATGCTATGCATCAATTTAATGGTTTTTTAATCTTTTCCTGCAACACAACGGGTTAGTCGAATTGATGATAGGATTGGAAAGGTGTACAAATGATAGTACAAGATGATGGCCATTTATATACGCGGAAGAGTAAATATGGCATGAAGAAAACACAACGCGTTTGGTTTATCAGATGCTGACCTATCTTAGGGTTACTTTCATGGGCTTTTTGAAATTGGTTCTCAGATCTTCGCAATTTACTTGATGAAAACATCCATTTTTTAATTGGAGTGGATCTGAGTGGTTGTGACGCCCCCAAATTCGGGTCCCCAGAATCTCGGATCTGGTACGTTACAATACATCATTTCTATAATTATTGAGGAAGATATAAATATAAATTGTTTATACAATAACTTATTACAACATAATCCCCAAGGTCTGTAACCTTAACTTAATACCTGCCTTCAATATCCTATACGACATACCATGTCATTTGCATTCAATACTATAACAAGTTTAACCTGCATCCAAATCCAATTCTGGAGTTTGTCTTTGTCTTTGCCTGTATCCGAAGTTTTGCTTTAATCTAAAATATTTATCATGATATAGCAAGGGTGAGCAACAAGTTTGCCCATCATGTTTTAAATACAACAAGGATATATCATGATTGAAAGAAAGAATAAGCTTTCGAATTTTCAAAAATATAATAATTGTAAAAAAGCATAAATCAGAGTTTCAATAAATGAATGACTAAATCAATAATGTTTAATGTCAACAAGGACCATGAACAATTTTAACTGAACCTTATAGTAATGAAGGTGATCAGCCTTTCATACCTGATGAATATATGCAACATGCACTAAGTGCGAATCAATAATCAATATAGATATTAATAATCAACAATGATTAATCACGAACATGCTTTAAAATAACAACTCGAGTTCGAGTTAGGAAACTTGCCTGTACCGTCGATTACGGCTATGCAATTTAATTTAATCGCTTTATTGTAAAGACCAATCAGTTATAAGATTGATCTTTCAATTAACATAACATACTTTATAAGTAAACTATCTAACATTTAAACACGGTTAAATATTAGATAACCTTAACACTATACATATACACAAGTCTAAACCTAGCACACATCGAGCCTTTAATAATATTTAATATAGTATACTGAGTGGTTTTCCACAAGCAACTAACAAATTAGTTTTCGTCTAGTCTACACTATTTTCATAGTGAGTTAAATCGGTTACTAATTCGTAGATCCATTCCCCAGATGAAAGAGTCGTTTAGCCCAGCTACTATACATCAACCATTAAAGAGTACGATTGTACTACCTTAGACTTAACACTACTGTATCATATATAAGTTCTTATTTTAACTCGGTTAACTGTTTACTATTTCAACAAATCAACTTCCTCATTTCAGTAAACTGAAATCAATCTATCTTCTTTCCCTAACCTTATCAGTTTTCATTTAAGGAAGCTAAAACCAAACTGTCTTCCTAACATTTCAGTTTCCATTTCAGCATCCTGAAATTGTTCATTTCAGGAAGCTGAAATACACTATTCACAAAAATATCAAATTATCTTATTATTTTTTTATCTTTTGTCCACACATAAATACATGTATTTCATACACAAAAATAATTTTTCAGGATTTTTTCAATTAACTTTAGTATTTTTCAAAAATCCATTTCTAGTTAATTCCTTAAGAAATTTGCTACATCACGCTTAACTCCAGAAATTCCCAACTCTTGGCAGGATCTTACACATGTTATCGTGAGCTTCCAGTTTAAATTTCGTGGCCATCAGAGTTATAGAACTCCGGTTATAACGTTTTTTGTCAGAAAAACCCAAATATTAAAATAGTCATAACTTGCTCAATTTAAGTCGGAATGAGCTCATTTTTGGACACAACTAGTTTATAACATATATTTTAATGTCCCAAAAGGCCTTATTTTATTTCATAACTTAAGTGGCCGAAACATCCCCTTAAATTCCCGGACAGCCTACTTTTCTTTAATTTTCATATTTTACTTCCTTTGCTAAAATCAGTCTACACGAAAATCTATAACTCCTTTTTAAGAGATTCCACTTGAAAACGTTAGAAGACTTACATATCTAACTCCAAAAATTGACCACACTCAAAAAATTGAAATATTAAGAGAGATATGGTCGTTTCCATTTCACACTTCTTTTTCACAAAAATCTGTTTTTCATTACTTGTGATTTTTAAGAAATCTTCCCTATTCTCACATAATAATCAACATAACCCATCATCAAAACATCATACCAAAAACTAATACCTCATATGCCCATGGATCTAACATGATATATGATCTAATTCATAAAAAAATTAAAAATCACAAGATTAACACAAGTAAGGCTAGAAAAATTAAGTTTTTTCACTTTTGAAAAACTTATATCCTATTTCTTAGTTTAGATCTAACTTTTGATCCATAAATGGGTTAGATATAAACTTGTTATACTAATAAACACATATATCCAAGGTTTTTGAGCCTCAAAATTATAACTTCACAAAAATCAAAACTCAAATCAAACCAAAAAGATATTAGACTATATAAGTAGGAATTGTTTATACCTTAGCTAGTTCTTCCTCTTCTTCTTCTTATGTTTACTTAGGAAACTATGAAACTAAGAAGAATTCTCCCTCTCTCTTCTCTCTATGGTGACCGAATTCTCCCTTTCTCTCTCTCTCTCTCCCTATTAGTTTGTTAACTAGCATAGAAAGAAATATTGAGATGAAAGAGAAAAGAAAGAAATATTATTTGGGTTTTAGTGGGTTAGTAGATATATTTTGTATATCTATTGTAATCTCCAAATATCTCTCTCTCATAATCATTATAAGCTTGCTTGCACACTTTGGATAAAATGTGATCTTGGTTAAAGTGTTGGCTCCACTCCAAGGTTAACACCTAGTATAGTTGTTCACCAACTAAAGTGGCTTAATCATTACATTCATCTCCCCCTTGCTCCTCCCGCATAATTTCGGCCCTAAGGCCTTCTTGGGCTTTAATTGGTTTTATTTTAAAGGCCCAAATTGCTTACTTAATGTCCAATAGATCCTCACTCCATTGGGCCACCAATTGGGCTACCCAAATATATCTTTGGGCTTGCACTTTTCTTAGTTTACTTACTAATAAAATAAGCTTGAGCTTCCTCCATTAATTAAATTGGGTCACCACTATACTTGCCCTATACATAATATATTGGGCTACTTATCAACTTTAATTGCTATTAAATCAAATTAGCTACCAGTCCAATCCTTAAATAAACAATTGGGCTACTTATACAATTCCTTGGGCCATACAATCATCTTAGTCCATTAAATCTATTATCACTAGAGCTAATGCTCAACATTTTTGATATATACATATTCTTAATTATCTCTAACAAAATAAATGTATACACATTATATAATGTATATTTATTTAATCATACACATAATTCACATAACTAATTTATATATTAGGTCACCAAACTTTATAATTATTGTAGTACCTTATCCTTAGTATTCCATCAAACACATATAGATTCATCTCCATAATTCCTCTATTCTCAATCAAATAATAAACCATTTAGGTTCTTCTTTAAACATTTTAACTAAATCCTCAAATTCTCATCTAGGTTTTATTCCTTAACCTTTATTTACTCATTTAAAATTTTATAAATTCTCGGGTTGTCACATTCACCCCTTTTTATAAGAATTTTGTCCCCGAAATTTACCTTACACCTTACACCTTTCATACTCATCATCACATGCTACCCAAAACATCACTCACCAGAGTTAAATTTTTCAAATAATGCTGAGAAGTCATATAGACTACGAACTTTCATTTTCAAAAAGGTTATACAGAAATTCATCCGCTAACTGTCATGACTTACGGACACAAAGGTTAATTAGCCCGTTATGCCCTGTACTTATTAAGTACTGCTTGTCGGAACAATTTTTTCCCATTCCTCTTATCCGCCTTAGGCGCACAAAATTTTTCCAAATTTTGTGATGCTTACCTCAGTCTTACCGAATTCCACACCAAAACAATTTGGTTCGGGAAAATTTCCAAATAACGCTCAGAATCTTCATAAACATTGGTGTAGCTGAATCAAATAGCTTAGACTCATACCAAGAATTCAATTTCAATCAAAATATTTATGTATAGCCAAATCCCATTGGCAATTAATTATAAGAAAATTATTTTAAAAATGACGTCATGATACCGTACTGTATTTACAGCTCGTTTGAGAACTCTGTCATTGTGTGACTTTGTTATAACATATCATACAATAGTGGGATAACGATTTTTAGATCGAATTCAACACTAAGTATTCTTATATTTACAACTTCATCAACTTTTTATCATCTCTACACCAGGTTATATGATGCATCATTGATAAATAAAACACATTTTGATATTTCAAATCTTTGTTGTCTAGCCGAAACAATTAGCATAGACTATTCTTTAAACGGTTCAAAAATCATTGTAAATCAGTTTTATCATCTCAACAGGTAACGATGTGTCAGTGTCCCGAAGTCCACACATACACACTAGTCACCAGGAGTTGAGAATAAAAATTCATTTTTTAAAAGGCACATAGTGCGTATTTAGCTTAATGTTAAAATTTTTGAAGTCTAGCATAGCTAGAAGATTTAGAATACCTACGCTTCCACTAATGATCCATAGCTTAAACAGTCTATCTATTCCTATTATCCTTAATACTCTATTCACACTTAATTATACCTAGTTCGTCAAACTTACCACACGTTATGAGTTCAGGAACTTTTCACAATCATATGAGTTTAAAAACTTATCCTAGACAGACCATTGGCGTCCATTCGCTGAGGGGTTCAAAACATTTCATATAATTATGAGTCACGAACTTACCATAAGTATGAGTTTTAAGAACTCGCAACTAATCTTATATTCTCTACCTATCCGTTATACACATGAGAAAAGAATCACCTTCTCATCATACATATAGTGAATACCGCGACACCGACATTTCAATGATTATCAATGTGATAAACTAAGTAGTCGTTAGACCAAGCACAAAACCCCCGCCCATACAAAGGCTTGTACAACTCAACTATCACATGAGTTCTCAATTAAAATCCCACATAATCTTAGCTCCCTCAATACTCGATACAAATTTTATTTAATCCGTATCTACAATACTACAACTCTTTCCTGAGTTTAACTCGTACTATATCATAGTACCACTATCATACAGCAATTCTGCTATAAAGTTTTTAACCATTTGATTGATCATCTGTCCTTTTTATAACCTTATCAGATCACGTTGTGATCTCATATTATAATCGCATTATATTACGATTCTTTTCTATGTTATGATCGTTTTATTTTACGATCTTCTTTCCCTTTATACTTTTAGTCTTTTAGACTCTATCTATTCATTACTACTATTCATCTTTATTATCAGAGTTAGGTAACTCTAGATCTTTATTACTTGTCAGGATTCTTCTTTGAATCTTATTGACTTATTAATATCTTGCCCAAATTCATCGCTTAGAACTTAAACTCTATTTGAGTTTATTTCTATTCATTATCTTTGTGGTTATAGCCTAAGGTACCCCTACCTAAGGTTTATAACCTACATCTCTGATACCAACTGTGACGCCCCCAAATCCGAGTCCCCAGAACCTCGGACCAGGTACGTTACGATACATCATTTCTTTAACTATTGCGGAAGATATAAACATAAATTATTTATATAATAACTTATTACAACATAATCCCCAAGGTCTGTAACCTTAACTTAATACCTGCCTTCAATATCTTATACGACATACCATGTCAATTGCATTCAATACTATAACAAGTTTAACCTGTATACAAATCCAATTCTGGAGTTTGTCTTTGTCTTTGCCTGTATCCGAAGTTTTGCTTTAATCTGAAATATTTATCATGATATAGCAAGGGTGAGCAACAAGTTTGCCCAGCATGTTTTAAATACAACAAGGATATATCATGATTGAAAGAAAGAATAACCTTTCGAATTTTCAACAATATAATAATTGTGAAAGAGCATAAATCAGAGTTTCAATAAATGAATGACTGAATCAATAATGTTTAATGTCAGCAAGGACCATGAACAATTTTAACTGAATCTTATGGTAGTGAAGGTGATCAGTCTTTCATACCTGATGAACATATGCAACATACACTAAGTGCGAATCAATAATCAGTATAGATATGAATAATTAACAATGATTAATCACGAGCATGCTTTACAATAACAACTCAAGTTCGAGTTAGGAAACTTGCATGTACCGTCGATTACTGCTACACAATTTAATTTAATCGCTTTATTGTAAAGACCTATCAGTTATAAGATTGATCTTTCAATTAGCATAACATACTTTATAAGTAAACTATCTAACATTTAAACACATAGTCAAATATTAGATAACCTTAACACTATACATATACACAAGTATAAACCTAGAACACATCGAGTCTTTAATAATATTCAATATAGTATACTGAGTGGTTTTCCATAAAAAACTAACAAATTAATTTCCGTCTAGTCTACACTATTTTCATAGTAAGTTAGATTGATTACTAATTTGTAGATCCCTTTCCCATATGAAGGAGTCGTTTAGCCCAGCTACTATACATCAACCATTAAAGAGTACGACTGTACTACCTTAGATTTAACACTACTGTATCATATATAAGTTCTTATTATAACTCGGTAAACTATTTACTATTTCAACAAATCAACTTCCTCATTTCAGTAAACTGAAATCAATCTATCTTCTCTTTCTAACCTTATCAGTTTTCATTTCAGCAAGCTGAAACCAAACTGTCTTCTTAACATTTCAGTTTTCATTTCAGCATCCTGAAATTATTCATTTCAGGAAGTTGAAATACACTATTTATAAAAATATCAAATCATCTTATTATTTTTTTATCTTTTGTCCACACATAAATACATGTATTTCATACACAAAAATAATTTTTCAGGAATTTTTTAATTTACTTTAGTATTTTCCAAAAATCCATTTCTAGTTAATTCCTTAAGAAATTTGCTACATCACTCTTAACTCCAAAAATTCCCAAGTCTTGGCGGGATCTTACACTTGTTATCATGAGCTTCTAGTTTAAATTTCGTGGCCATCGGAGTTATAGAACTCCGGTTATAGCATTTTTTGTCAGAAAAATCCAAGTATTAAAATAGTCATAACTTGCTCAATTTAAGTTGGAATGAGCTCATTTTCAGACACAAGCTAGTTTATAACATATATTTTAATTCCCAAAAGGCCTAATTTTATTTCATAAATTAAGTGGCCAAAACATCCCCTTAAATTCCCGAACAGCCTACTTTTTTTCAATTTTTAGATTTTACTTCCTTTGCTAAAATCAGTCCACACAAAAATCTATAACTCTTTTTCAAGAGATTCCACTTGGAAACGTTAGAAGACTTACATATATAATTCTAAAAATTGACCACACTAAAAAATTCAAAACATTAAGAGAGATATGGTCATTTCCGTTTCACACTTTGTTTTCACAAAAATCTATTTTTCATTACTTGTGATTTTTAAGAAATCTTCCCTATTCTCACATAATAATCAACATAACCCATCATGAAAACATTATACCACAAACGAATACCTCATATACCCATGGATCTAACTAGATCCATGATCTAATTCATAAAAAAATCACAAATCACAAGATCAACACAAGTAAGGCTAGAAAAATTAGGTTTTCTCACTTTTAAAAAACTTATATCCTATTTCTTAGTTTAGATTTAACTTTTGATCCATAAATGGGTTAGATATAAACTTGATATACTATTAAACACGTATATCCAAGGTTTTTAAGCCTCAAAATCATAACTTCACAAAAATCAAAACTCAAATCAAACCAAAAAGATATTAGACTATATAAGTAGGAATTATTTATACCTTAGCTAGTTCTTCCTCTTCTTCGTCCTATGTTTGCTTAGAAAACTATGAAACTAAGAACAACTCTCCCTCTCTCTTCTCTCTATAGTGACCGAATTCTCCCTTTCACTCTCTCTCTCTCTCCCTATTAGTTTGTTAACTAGCATAAAAACAAATATTGAGATGAAAGAGAAAAGAAAGAAATATTATTTGGGTTTTAGTGGGTTAGTAGATATATTTTGTATATCTAATGTAATCTCCCAATATCTCTCTCTCTCATAATCATTATAAGCTTGCTTGCACACTTTGGATAACTTGTGATCTTGGTTAAAGTGTTGGCTCCACTCCAAGGTTAACACCTAGCATAGTTGTTCACCAACTAAAGTAGCTTAATCATTGCATTCATCACCCCCTTGCTCCTCCCTCATAATTTTGGCCCTAACGCCTTCTTGGGCCCTAATTGGTTTTATTTTAAAGGCCCAAATTGCTTACTTAATGTCCAAGAGGTCCTCACTCCATTGGGCCACCAATTGGGCTACTCAAATATATCTTTGGGCTTGCACTTTTCTTAGTTTACTTACTAATAAAATAAGCTTGGGCTTCCTCCATTAATTAAATTGGGTCACCATTATACTTGCCATATACATAATATATTGGGCTACTTATCAACTTTAATTGCTATTAAATCAAATTAGCTACCAGTCCAATCCTTAAATAAACAATTGGGCTACTTATACAATTCCTTAGGCTATACAATCATCTTAGTCCATTAAATCTATTATCACTAGAACTACTGCTCAACATTTTTGATATATACATATTCTTAATTATCTCTATATACAAAATAAATGTATACACATTATATAATGTATATTTATTTAATCATACACATAATTCACATACCTAATTTATATATTAGCTCACCAAAATTTATAGGTATCGTAGTATCTTATCCTTAATATTCCATCAAACACATATAGAATCATCTCTAGGGTTTAGAAATTTTATAACCCATAATTCCTCTATTCTCAATCAAATAATAAACCATTTAGGTTTTTCTTTAAAATTTTTAACTGAATCCTCAAATTTCCATCTAGGTTTTATTCCTTAACCTTTATTTAATAATTTAAAATCTTATAAATTCTCGGGTTGTCATAGTGGTGCCTTTCCTGAGCCTCACAATGGAAACACCCAGAGGAGTCTAGCAATAAACAACCGACGGGATTGCCTCCTAATGGAGGTACCACACAACATACATTCACGTCCTCACTTATACAATATGATGACATTGTGCAAGCACCAATATATTGTGCGAGGCACTAATACAAAAAATGCTTAAAAATTAAAACAATTATCACACACAAAGATCATTCACACAAAATGCACATGCAGAATGAAAATCAAAAAAGATTGAATGCGGCTTAAGCCCTATTTAGTCCCCAGCGGAGTCACCACCTGTCGACGCTGGGAAGATTCTTCGCTTGATCTGCGTCCGCCCTTCCGTAGTTTGTTTTGTTTGTTTTTACCCGTTTCCATTCGTTGTGTCTATGGATTTTATTAAAGGATGAAGTTTCAGGAAAGCGGTACCGACATAAGTGTCGACGACTTTGAAAAAAGATTAATTTTTTTATTTTATGATTGGATCGAATGAGACAGAGTCGCCAGTTGGTATGGTTTAAATGGATGTACCAACTCATCCGAGTTTTAATAGTTTTAGCAATATGGTCAATATGTAACTCCGAAAGATTGGTCTGAAACCCAAGATTCGTGGAATTCGGGGGCTAGGTTAAGCGGGGGGAAGGTGTTAGGCACCGCTGACTCCCGTGAAAACACGGTACCACATCTTATTAATTTCCTTTACATAAAATGTGTGTGTGTGTGAGAGAGTGTGAGTGTGTGTGTGTGTGTGTTGTATTTGGAAAGTTTTTATTCTAAGCCTCATTGTCAGTTTTTTGGAAGTAGTGTTGTTCCTTTTTTTACCTATGTACGAAGGGTTTGATTTAGCAAGAGTTCATTTTTAGACAAAATATACATTTCAAATGATATTTTGGAAAAACACAAGGTTTTTAAATCTTTCGTCCGAATAGTAATCGAGGACTTTTGATACTTCCATTTATGATCTAATGTCTATTCCCGACCCGCTTTATTATTATTGAAAGCTCTTTGTGGTTTTATTGGAAATCGTTTTAGTGATATGTATGTAAAAAGCATTGAAAGGCGACGATCATCATCGGGCATGTATGCCATCTTGATGAATTCGAACACCCACAATTAAAGTTTTCACTTTTACGGGATCTTGAATACGAATTCTCAGGACTAACCCCTCGAGTTCGTCTTCAAGATCCAAATATTACATGTACAATGATTTGACGTTATTTAAATATTACAAAGTGAATAAAATGTCTATCGTGGGAATCTAGTTAAGATCTAATCATTAGATCTCAACCCTGGGATTTCTATGCTCACATTTATTGAAATAAACATATATACAACATGTCCTATACCCAAGATCCGGTGGTTTCATCTGTTGAAAACCCAATTACGAGAGCTTAGGACCCTCCTCGCCTCTAGATATAGATTTAGGGCTCAACGGAGTGACCGAAAATGATATAAAGTGGTAAAACACGAGATCTACCGTGAATTTAAGTCGATCTAGCTTACGGGTTAAAGCTCCATTCTTAATAACCACTCAAAATGCTAGATTCATCTTAGATCTAGGTAGATCTAGCCTCCGAACTTGATTTACAACAAGATACGCCCAATATAACCGGTAGAAACGCAATACCTACCATCTATTACACAATATACTTAGAAAACAACAAGTTTAACTAGATTTAAACAATATATAACATCAATCTAGTGTATTGAACAAAGTTTACAAAGAACGTAGCTAAAAAGAGTGTTTTTTTCACCTTGGGGGACGCATGAACAAGCGTTTGATAACCTGGGATCAACTTAGAACACTCTCGGGACTCCAAGTAGATGCTAAAGAAGATAAAATAACTCAAAGTTGGTGTATATAGCTCCAACCCGAGGGGTTCTCTCTCTAGAAATGAGTTTCTCTCTCTAACTTCTTCTCTCTCTTTTTTCTTAATGAGCTTATATTGCTTTATTAATCCACCAGAGCTAGCCGCATATATACATGCGGCTAGCAGCATGTATACATTCGTCTAGGCTGCCGTCTCGAAGTTTATTTCTTTAGTCTCGGTTCGGAGAAAGTCAACCTTCGCATAACGAACTTTCAAAAAGTCTTTGCGGAAATGCTGCGGCATAAGATCGAGTCTGACTGAATCGGGGTCCGAAAAGATGATGTTAGTAACTGAGAGGTATCTTTCGGTTCCAGACTGTAGTTAACTGGCTATCTTTGATTGCACACATTTCGAGGTTTGCTAAGGGGGCTTCCAGTGGACACTGTCTCAGCTTTGCGATCCTCGTTTGGTTCGCGTCATGTTCAGACTTTATTGGCCCTTTGAATCATCCATAGGGTTGTTTCCGGGGTGACCAGATGCTTTTGCCTTACCTCGAGGTTGTCTCTGAAGTAAAATTATGTATTTTCCCTTCTGCAAGGTTAGTATAATGAAAGCAAAATTTCAAGTATCTACACCCACAAATGTAAATCTAATTGGTCTAATTTACTAACCTCATATACTTAAGGCTCACAAATCAATCTACTTTTATTTAATTAACCTTTACTTACTTTTAAGTAATTTTCTTAATTACTATTCACACTTTATTAGTCCATAAATAAAATAATCTAGTTATTATTTTATTTGTTTAATCTGTAATTGGAGTTATTAGTTCATAATTAAATAATATTTAATAATATTTAATTGTTTATTCTTTATTAATCCATAATTAACTCACAATTATCTTTCAATTAAATGATCTTTATAATTAAAATAATTATCTTTAACTTATTTTAATTGTTTACAATTTATCAATTCATAACATTATTTAAGTTGTTTAAACTTCACAATTAAAACACTTATTATCTTAATTGTTTATTAGTCCACAATTAAAAAAATATTTAATATTAATTCATAATTATAATAATTTTAACTTTCTAACTCACAATTAAAATAGTCTTTATTATTTTAATTGTTCAATCATAGTTAATGTAATCATCAATGTACAATTAAAATATTATTTTAATTATTTTTTAGTAATTCACAATTAATATTAATTATTATTTTATTTTTATTATTATTTTATTTCATTTCATTTCATTTTATTTTAAAAAAAAATATGTTCTGACCCGTTTGACCATGACCCGACCCGGTTTGACTAAAATCGAACCAACTGCAGAATTGGCCTAACACCTAAGCGCTTGAATTTGGCTTGGGTAGAGCGCTTAGGCGCTCTCTAGCAGAATCCTAAAATTTGATTTTTTTTAACATTTTGATTTTTGTCTCTTTTTTTGGTTCAATCTTTTCACAACTTGTTCATTTTACATCCAAATGAGTTCAAACCATTTCCAATATTTCATAAACTCAAATATCTTCAATATTTGATCTCTTAAATAATTTTCCAAAATGCTTATCTGACCAAACTTATTGATTTTCCAAGCTAGTGTTCTTATTTGACATGTTTTACTAAATATTTCGCCATGAGTTCGTTCTAATTCCAATTCCGACGATTCCACTTGGGTTGTGCTCGTATTTCATAGACGTTCATCATAAGATTTTTAAATCAAGAAAATATCTTACACATATTATGCCATTTAACACCAATCTCATGTTTTCAAGTATTTTATTTTAGATTTCATGCTAACATGCTTTCCTTTGTTCATTTAGACATAAAATACATACGAAGACATATTAATCATATGATTTCCTTACCATAATCATCCTTATATATTCAGATCCTCCATGATCCAACAACAAATAGAACTCCCACAATCAAGCATGTATTTGCTATTATAAACAACAACATACTAACTTACTTGAAAGATTAGGGTTAGACTAGGATCTTACATTCTTAGTGCTCTTTTTCTCTTAGCTATGAACTTCAAGTAACTCTCCACCTTCTTCCTTCTTCTTGGACTCCTCTTGAATCACCAAAGAGCAAGAGTTTATCAAGCTTTCTTCTTTTCTCTCTATTTCTCTCTAACTCTCTTTATATTTACTAACACAGAAATTGTCACGTAACCTTACAAATGAAATAAGGCACCCTATTTATAGGTAAGATGTAATACCCAAGAATTTCTGGATATTATTAATGAATAAATTAATGGAAATGAATATTTATTTGAATATAAATGATTATGTGTTGTGTGGTGAGTTAATTCAATTATTTCAAACCGAATTTATAATTATTGAAAAAAATGTGGAGTTTATGATAAGCTCGAAGAATGCCTTGTATGGCATAGTGGTGAGAATTATGGTGATTTAATTTAATTGAAGAAGGGATTAATGAGTGTATGATTAATTAATAATGTATTGTTAATTACTGATTATTATGAGTAATAGCATATTAATGAATGAATTGTTAATTAATATTTTGAGAGTAATGTTTGTTCAATTAATTGTTTAGTATATAGTTATGTAATCGCATATTGTATAATAACTACAACTATATAATATAATATATAATGTGACATTTTGCTATGACTATGTAATATAGAAACTATATGGTAAAAGGAAGTGAGTCACATGATTGGACATATGAGAATACATATTATGTGTACATTGTACAATATGAAATCAAACAATATCATATAAAGTGTAGTGTGACTCGTTAGTGAGACTATGCAATATGAAAACTATATTGTAAGAGTAATAAATTGTATGAGTTACATAAATTATGTGACCATGTGATATGTATAGTGCATTAGTGTGGAATTTATAAAATATTAAATTAAAGTATGTGAATAATTATTATTAATAATTATTTCTATAACTAACATAATTGGAATAATGAGGTTTGTGATAATGTAGTATGTCACTATTCAATTAACTCATAATTTGGCATTACCAAAATGTACATGAATTATATATTGATGTGTTTATGTGTGCCCAATTGATTTTCAAAACCTAAGTGTATATATATATATATATATATATATATATATGAGTATGTATATTTAAACCTAAGTATACACATTATGTTATGTAGGGATATACATATATGTGAAGACTTAAGTAATATATAGGCCTCATTGCTTCTAAGATTTGCTGAGATTAGAAATTGTCCCATATTGAATGTCTCAATTCCTTATTCACGTGAAAGGGCCAATGGCCTATTCTACTTCACCATGTCAACTTTCTAGCTAGCAAATGATGGCCATGATGAAGAAGGGTGTGGGTGATGGGAGTAGTTGGGAACTATTGCACCAACTCTTGAATATCCAATGAACTCTCCTTCCACATCTTGGTTTCAATTCTTGGACAACGGCTTTCCTTGGTTAGTAAATTTCCTATAAATTGAGCACTCCCCCTTCATTCTTATGTTGCTAGAATTGTTGGTAAGTGATATAGAAAGAGTAGAGGGATTGTGCAATCTGATATTGAGAGCAATTTTTGTACAACTCAAAGCTTTAAGAGGTATAATCCTTATTCAACTTTGAAGTGTATAATTTTTGATTCATAGAAATTAAACATGAATTAGTTGTAACTGAGTATATGAAAGGATGCTAGAATGTTTGTTGAGTTTATATACATGTTATAAATTTAATGTAGTCAATTCTTAGCATGATTCATGAAGTATTTCTTAAATGGGTTAGAAGCTTTGCTCTAGCAGAAAACTGTCTGGGCTGAAACCGGAGTGGCGCTGCCGCGCCACTCCTAAGTACAAACAGGGCGAGGCTGCGCCCTTCTGCAGAACCAGTTGATGGTTTGTTGTGGTTTCTGAGATGTTGAGCCCATTAATTGAACTTAAATAAGACCATACAAGTCTCTAACATGCTAGTTTATATTACCTTTCATATAGTCACTCACCATGACTTGGTTTCAAAAGAGAACTTGAGTTTTCAAAGTGCAAACTCAATAAACTATGTATACTTTAATTCTAAACTAGAGAACATGCTATTATGATCTGATTACAAACGTACATAAGCATGAGAGCATGAAAGCATGAAATGAATATGTGGACTTACAATGTATGCTTAAATTATTTCGATAGCCTTCTAATGGAAACTTAGAGTTTCAAATATGAACTTGATAAATTATATGTCCTTTAAGTTTTGAAACTTATGAGCATGCTTAGGTGGTATGATTATGTATGTACAAGCATGAAAACCTTATATGTGTAGTAACTTTGCATGCTTGAAGGGTTAATATGAGATTTTCAAGAGAAACCTTAAAAAGTTGAAAACTAGTTTTGTTGATAACTACATGGTGAGCATTCTGAAATTTATGACCATTTTGATAAGATATCATATGCCTCTAGACATGATTGCCATGTGTGCCTAACTAGCCTTATGCATTGTGAACTAGTTGAGCATGAATTAAAACGAATGTTAAAGAGGTGGAACCATGGAATATGAAATGCATGACTAAAATAACTTGCACATGTGTAAATGATTCTTAGTGACCTCATTGCATGCGTTTAATAAGTAGACGTAAAAAACATTATAATCGAACACGTTAAGACTCGTTAATTGGAAATTGTTAAGACTATGTGGAAAGCATAACATAAGAATCAAACTTATCACAACATGTATATTTTTGCATGTGTTATTATGACGCCCCCCAAATCCGAGTCCCCAGAACCTCGGACCTGGTACATTACGATACATCATTTTTATAACTATTGCGGAAGATATAAACATAAATTGTTTAAACAATAACTTTTACAACATAATTCCCAAGGTCTGTAACCTTAACTTATACCTGCATTCAATATCCTACACGACATACAATGTCATTTATATCCTATACTATTACCATTTTAACCGTATAATAATTCCATCCTGGAACTTGTCTTTGCCTTTGACTGTGTCCGAAGTTTTTTTTTTTAATCTGAAATGTGTATCATGATATAGCAAGGGTGAGCAACGAGTTTGCCCAGCAAGTTTAAGTTCAAATGAAGATATATCATGTTTGAAAAGAATAATAAGCTGACAAACTATCAACAATATAAGAATTGTAAAAGAACATGAATCAATAATGCTGAATAGCCAACAATGAACATGAATAAATTCAACTGAACAATATAGTAATGAATGTGATCCAGCCTTTCATACCTGATGAATATATACAATATGCACAACGTGCGAATCAATAATCAGTATAGATGTGAATAATCAACAATAATTATTCACGAGCATGCTTTACAATAACAACTCAAATTCGAGTTAGGAAAACTTGCTCAATAAAAGTATGGTTTAGGAACTTACCTGAACCGTCGATTACTGCTACGCAATCTAATTTAATCGCTTTATTGGAAAGTCCTATCAATTATAAGATTGATCTTTCAATTAGCATAACATACCCTATAAGTAAACTATCTAACATTTAAACACATAGTCAAATATTAGATAACCTTAATACTATACATATACACAAGTCTAAATGTAGCACACATCGAGTTTTTAATAATATTCAATATAGTATATTAAATGGTTTCCCACAAACAACTAACAAATTAGTTTTCGTCTAGTCTACACTATTTTCACAGTGAGTTAGATCGGTTACTAATTTGTAGATCCCTTCCCCACATGAAGGAGTCGTTTAGCCCAGCTACTATACATAAACTATTAAAGAGTACTACTGTACTACCTTAGACTTACCACTACTGTATCATATAACTTATGAATTAATACTTAGTCTTTCATTTTATAAGTCCTTTATAATTAAGTAAGATAAATACCTAATCCAGTAACCTGGATTCAGAATGAATTTTAATTTAGAAACTATTTTCTAATCCAGTAGGCTGGATTCAACTAACCTCTAATCCAGTAACCTGGATTATCTAAACAGACCAATCCAGTATCCTGAATTATCCAAACATCTCATCCAGAAAGCCTAGATTCATTAATTCCTTCAATCCAGCAATTTAATGGCCAACCAATAAACTAGATTGCAATCCAGCAAGCTAGATTCCTCATTTTTAACCAAATCATCTTATTATTTTTTTATCTTTTGTCCATGCATAAATACATATATTTCATACACAAAAATAATTTTTTAGGAATTTTTCAATTTCCTTTAGTATTTTCCAAAAATTCATTTCTAGTTAATTCCTTAAGAAATTTGCTACATCACGCTTAACTCCAAAAATTCCCAACTCTTGGCAGGATCTTACACATGTTATCGTGAGCCTCCAGTTTAATTTCATGGCCATCAAAGTTATACAACTCCGGTTATAGCGATTTTTGTCAGAAAAATGCAAATATTGAAATAGTCATAACTTACTCAATTTAAGTCGGAATGAGCTCAGTTTTGGACACACGCTACTTTATAATATATATTTTAATGTCCCAAAAGATTGGAATTTTTTTCAAAAATTAAATGCCCGAAACTGCCCTTACAATTTCAGGACAGCCTACTTTTTGGGTTTTTTCAGATTTGGTGTCCTTTCTTCAAAATAGTCTACACGAAAATCTACATGGAATTTTTCAGTGATTCGACTTGAAAAAGTTAGAAGACTTCTAGATCTAACTCTAAAAATTAACCACACTCAAAAATTCAAAATAGAATGGGAGATATGGTCTTTTGAATTTTTGGTTACATTTTCTCAAAAATCTGATTTTATAATCTTTGTGTTTTGTAAGAAAACTTTCATGATCTATTAATTAATCCAACATTAGCCATCATAAACCATCATAACACATACTAATACCTCTAAGACTCATAAATCTACCATGATCCATGATCTATTTCATCAAACTTTCACCAAATCGAAGCAAATCATAATTTATGCTAAAAAAATTAAGATTTTCTAACTTTTAAAACATAGTTTCCTTTTTATTGCTTTTGATCTAACTTTTAACACTTAAAAGTGATAGATCTACACATAACACACTTATATATATATAGATCCAAGGTTTTGGAGTTTTGAAATCTTAGATCCAAGTTATGATTGAAAATACACAAAATAAATTGAATAAACTAGTTAAAGCTTATACCTTTGCTTATGATTTCTTTCTTCTTCTTCCTAGAGTTTGTTTATGGGACTAAGAACACACAAAGCTCTTCCTCTCTCTCCCTCAAGGCTAGCCAAAATTATCTTCTCTCTCTCCCTTGGTTTTCTTTTGCTTATCTAATAAGAAAGGAGAATGAAATGAAAATGAGTAAACTCTTTATTTGCAAATGAGATGGGTTTATATATAAGCTAGCAATATGTGTAGATATAACTTCTATATCTATAATAAATCTCCCAATATCTTCTATCTCCTCTCTCTTATCTTTAGCAAATCTAAGCATATCTCACCAAATCACTCCATCTCTTTCCATATCTTTGCAAAATCTATCCAATATCTTTTCTTCTCTCTCATAATCTTTAGCAAATCTAAGCATATCTCACCAAATCTCTCCATATCTTTCTATATCTTTATAAAATCTGTCCAATATCTTTTCTTTCTCTCTCATAATCTTTAGCAAATCTAAGCATATCTCACCAAATATCCCTTAACAATTGGGCTAAAGTCTTGGGCTCCAAATTAATTCTTTTGGGCTTGTTAATAAAATAATTGGGCTATGTAAATTAGCATAGTCCACAATTTTAATTCTATTCTACCCTAATCATTTAATTAAAGTTTTTATTCACTCAATTGTAATTTAATTCCTTACTCAAATAATCACTTAACCCAATTAGACTTACTTGTATAAAATTAATTAATTGAGAGAATAAAATAAATCCCTTAGAGTTAGTAAAAATTTTAAATACTAACATCATTTACTATTATAACCCTTAGGTTATTTAATTATCATACCTAATATATATTAGGTTATAAGAATTTATTCTTAATTCTCTTTATGTGTTAAATAAATATATAAACAATACACAAAATCATATAATTCCTTGGTTTTCTTTTGCTTAGCTAAGAAGAAAGGAGAATGAAATAAAAATGAGTAAACTCTTTATTTGCAAATGAGATGGGTTTATTTATAAGCTAGCAATATGTGTAGATATAACTTATATATCTATACTAAATCTCCCAATATCTTCTATCTCCTCTCTCTTATCTTTAGCAAATCTAAGTATATCTCACCAAATCTCTCCATTTCTTTCAATATCTTTACAAAATCTATCTAATATCTTTTCTTTTTCTCTCATAATCTTTAGCAAATCTAAGCATATCTCACCAAATCTCTTCATATCTTTTCATATCTTTACAAAATCTATCCAATATCTTTTGTGACGAACGAGAATTTTGTATAGTTATTTGAATATTTATTGAAATAAATAAATATTTTTGACGATTTAATTATTGAGTTAAATAATTAATTAATGAATTTGTTGTAGATTAATTTAATTATATGTGTTATATTGATTAAATTAATGTGTAGTAATTTTATAGTTCAAAGTATATATTTAATTGAGTTTATTTGATTAAATGAATTAATTAAATAAGCATAATGTTATTCTAATTAATTTATAATTAATTAGAGAATTAGTGAATTGACATAATTAATAAATAAGAATATTAATTATGTGACAATGTGATTTAATGTGAATTATCTTATTTTATTTAATTGATTTAAATGAGATTAATTGAATTAATTAAAGTGTTACAATGAACTATACACTAAAGTAGTTAATTAAAATAAATAAAAAAAAGAATTAGGAGTGTTGCCAAACATGGCCCTTATAGAGGTTAGTTCGTTATCAGTATAACGGAAGATTATATATATACGTATATTGTATTGTGTTGTCAGATATAAGTTTTTATTTTCAAAGTCAGAGAGAAAAATTGGAGAAAGTGAGAAGAAGAAGGGATTGAGAGAGATTACGAGAAGAGAATTTAAGAAACACTGTGTGATCTTTGATTGTATCATCTTCATTATTAAAGGGTAATCCTTCTTTTATGTTTTCAAAATCTAAATTTCTTAAAGTTCTTCATTACGAATTTTTATAGTTTCTGTGAAAATTGAGTTTAATAATGAAGTTATGATATGGCTATATCTATATGGTTGTGTGATTATATCGTGTTTGATATTTGGTATGAATGATTTAAAATGATCAAAATTATATAATTTGGTCTTAATTGGGTTTTTGAAAAAGTTATAGAGTTTTTATACGTCTTTTAAAAATTCTTTGTTAAGAATTATTTTGATAAATTAAATCAAGATATGATCATATATGTGACCGTATATGTTAGTATTATGTGTTGGATCATCTATCCATGATTTATAGTGATCACACCATGTAATTTTGTTAAGAATTGGGTTTCTTGAAAAGACAGAGTATAAATGTTGTGTGTATAACCCATATGGGTAAATTAAATACTTTTAAAGTATGTTTAAATTAAAATTGACGTTTGATTTTGATTACATATGTTTAAACAAAGAGAATAGAATTGGAATGAGCGGATTCGGTGTTGTAACGAATCCGTAATGATAGATTTTATATTTTTCATTAAATTTTACAAAATTTTTTGAAGAACAGTGAAATTAAAAGTCTTAAATTGTGGAATTACATGACTTGAAATGTTAAGAACATGCTAGTAGTGATTTGCGATGTTCCTATGAAGTTTATACTTCATGGGTAACAATATGAATCAGTATATTGGTGTAAAATTGGAAAAAAGGGGCGAGTTTCTGTGTTCTTCGAGAACTGAAAATTCTGGAAATTCGTCGTCGCGTGGCCGCGCCGTTCCAAAGGGTTATTGCCGCGCGGCCGCGCATTTCTGGAAAATTCGAAAAAAAAATTCTAAGTGTTAAATTTTGAGTAATGTGTTTTAAATCTAATAAACATGAAGACATGTTATGTATGTGATAAGATGTTAATACAATGTTATGTGATTGATTAATAAGTTAATTAATGGACTTGAAACCATTATTTGAAAAACCTAATAATGAGTTCGAAGAACACTGTTGTGAATAGATAATCATATCGAACCTGTGATTAATTGATATTGTGAATGTATTGATAGGTAAGAGTAATTAAAGAACGTGAGTTATAATTGTAGCTTGCGCACGAGGCAAATTTCTGATGAGTGGGATTTATACCCGCAAATCGGATACTTTATGGCTTAAATAGTTGCCTGATCTTTGTAGTTTTTATATAGTTTTATATGTTTATTGTATTATTATGTTTAACCGATGTATTGTAGGCTTTACAATATTTTTCTAGCTTTCAAGGGACAAAACGGACAATTTACATACATTGGCGCCGCAGCGCTAACGCCTAGTCTTAATCTCGCGCCGCGGCGCCTCCCCTAGTCCTTGCTGATGTCATCCTGGCGCTGCAGCGCCACAGTTCCTTTATGGACTCGCGCTGCAGCGCGACCTCCGGTCTTTTGATTTTAATGTGGCGCTGCAGCGCCACTTATAAGCCTATTGCCCGTGCCGCAGCGCGACCTCCGGTGCCCAGACAGAGAAGGCTTGCTTTTGACCTAATAAAAAGAAAGGGAGGAGGAGGGAGCCTCTGCATAGTAGAGGGGAGAGAGAGGAGAAAAAGAAGACTGGGATAGAATCGGTTAGCTTAGCTTAGGATAGATTAGATCTCTTTTGTACTTTCTCTCTCTAGTTATTAGGTAATGTTTGTAAATATAGATTAGGTAGATTAGGATAAAGTCTGGGATTTCCTTGGAGCAACAAGAGAAGTGAGCAACACGGATTGGAGAGCTTGAAAGGAGCGGAATGCTTGGAGACTGAAGAGGCTTGACAGAGTTTATTCTTATCCATTTATTTCCTCTAATTTTGTAATCCATAAATGTTGTCTTTATTGCTACTTATATTTTGTTCAATAGCTATGAACTAAGTATTGGCTCTAAGGTTATAATGGAACCCTTTGTTAGTTAAATTGACTGTCTTATCTCTTTGGTTGGCACCATATGGTTTGGTTTAATATATTCATGCTTAATGATTCTCGCTAAGACATTAGAGATGATTTTGGTAATCTATATGATATCGAAAGAAGGATTATAGATTTACACCTAAATATATTGGCATGTGATTATGAGTTTTGACTGCATAAGTTGTGCGTAGAATAGACATATATCTGTGTGCCACGTGTGACCTAATTGAGAACTTATGCTTAAATCCTTGTTAGGTTAATTCACATAGACATGTGTAGGATTATCACCTAGTTTGGACGTTCTTTTCTGTTCTATTCCCTATCGGGTGGATCTGGAGAGGATATGTTTGTGCATACCTCGACAGAGGTGTATGAGCACCTGTGTGTTCTCGGCCGACAAACTGTCATGACCATTAAGACCAAAGAGAGAAGGGTAAGAAGTTTGATGAAGCATAGCATGCCAGGTGTTCGACGGAATGCCTATGTGGGGTGAAGTTGTAACCTTAGCTTGTAATTCCTTCGATTACCATTCGTTATCCGTTTACTTACTTTAATAATTAGTTATAACTCGTTTAACCACACTCCTATTAGTTCACTGTTCGAATAAGACTTAAGCGATACAAAGTTGGTATTTGGTAAATATTAGTGATAGTTCCTCGTGGGTACGACACTTTCCTTATCACTGTATTACTTGTTAGACCGCGTATACTTACGCCTATTTAGTGATCGGTTTTCCGACCAACAGTTTCCTAAACTCAAATCTTTACATTTGAGCAAGTTTCCTAACTATACTCTTTAAATTGAGTAAGTTTTCTAAACTCAAATCTTTACATTTGAGCAAGTTATAGACTTAAATTCTATATCAAGCAAGTTCTTATCTTTGACTATTCAAGTTCAAGATTTCATATGAGATGTTATGATTCTTTTAAAAGTATCATTTCATTTATATATTATTTATTCGATTGTATACCCTTGAGAAGTTAATATTCAAATTGAATATCATTTGTTGTTGAATCCTTTAAAGACTAGTGAACCCTTACTGATTCGACTAGTCCATAGTTGATAAGCATTTTAAATTCCAGAACTATTATTGCGTTTATCCAAACCAAACTTTCTTTGGTGCGGACTCTGATGTCAAACTGAGATGAACAACCCTAATATAGGGGATTGATGATGATGCTTTAAGCGTTGAGGTATTGTGCACAGTATCGGTACGAAGGGTGATCTCCCTAAGTACGAGAAGTAAAGTCCATAGTCTTCTGACTGTTAAAGGTTTAAAGGATAATATACTTGACAACCTAGGACATAGTTCAAGGTCTTATGACCCTCAGATGTAATTTGATTCTCGATTATTATTCCTGATTCAAAAGTTGAGCTTTCTGTTATTCAAATTTCTTTGATTTCACTTGCATGTTATTACTGTCATATTTTTATACTTGCGGACATTCGTGCTCACTCTTGCATAATAACATTGCAGCTAAGAATGAACGAAGTGATGAACCTTCTAGTAGCAAGGGCAAAGGAAAGGCTAACAAGTGTTGAAGACTTGTAGTATTAATAAAATGTTAAAGTTCAAGACTTGTGTGTATTTATTCAGACTTATTTGTTTACGTTTTCGCAACAGAGATTTAAGGTTAAGTATAACCTGGGATTGATTATATATTTATTAATTCAGATGTTGTAAAGATGATGGATTATTTATCTATTTAATGAATTTTATTATTATGGGTAGATAGTCATATGATATTTGAACAGTGAACAACAAATCCTGTGGAAATTAAGATACCGGATTTGGGGGTGTCACAACTTTTCTTTCTTTCTCATAATCTTTAGCAAATCTAAGCATATCTCACCAAATATCCCTTAACAATTGGGCTAAAGTCTTGGGCTCCAAATTAATTCTTTTGGGCTTGCTAATAAAATAATTGGGCTATGTAAATTAGCATAGTTCATAATTTTAATTTTATTCTATCCTAATCATTTAATTAGGGTTTTTATTCACTCAATTGTTATTTAATTCCTTACTCAAATAATCACTTAACCCAATTAGACTTCCTTGTATAAAATTAATTAATTGAGATAATAAAATAAATCCCTTAGAGTTAGTAAAAATTTTAAATACTAACATCATTTACTATTATAACCCTTAGGTTATTTAATTACCATACCTAATATATATATTCGGTTACAAGAATTTATTCTTAATTCTCTTTATGTGTTAAATAAATATATAAACAATACACAAAATCATATAAGTCCTTCACAAAATTTTTAAATCCATACTCTATTTCTAGTCTAGGTCTTATTATTTAACCTTTATTTAATCATTTAAAATCTTATAAATTCTCGGGTTGTCACAGTTTTCATATATATATATGTGGGTGTGCAAGCTAGGCCAGGCATTGTGTAGCTCAGCTCTGATCTGAACTGGGAGCATCGCGGCCGTGCCACTCCCTAGTTCAAATCAGGCGCGGTCGCGCCACATTGCAGAAAAGTCTGACTGTTTTGTTTGCAATCTGAGATTGACGTATGCTTATATTGTTAACGTAATCTCTAATACATGTCCAGTATAGTATTTAAGTAACAATGAGCATGTTATAAGGAAACCATCTTGAATTGCTAAAGTGTTTATAAAACTTTCAAATGTTAAGTCAAATAATGATTACGAACTATGTTATGTAATTTCATAGTGTCCTATTAAACCAATGTGGTGCTATGTGTACGTAAAGTACGTAATGACGTACGTATAGGATTATACGACTAAGTTCGAATCATATGTGTATACTTGAATTTCATATCGAGCTTGTGTATCAAATGTACAATGCTAATGAATATCCTAAATACATAAATATGTTATAATATGATTTGAAATCGTTGATAAGCTTTACCTTGGTAATCTACGCTTCAGGCAAGTTCCCTAACTTACACTCTTTTATTGTGCAAGTGTCCTAAACTCTTGCATTACTTTATTCAACGGATTTTGTAAGCAAGTATTCTACTCATATTGAACATGTATTGAGCTTCTACTATTATTCCTTATACAAGTAAGCTATTCAAATTACGATTCATGACTTGTTGCTTCATAGCTAAGATAAAGTCGATTATATTCTTCAAACTTTAATATCAAGTATTGAACTTATAAAGAAGGGTCTATTCCATTTGATTTGGCTAGACTTATATTATGAATTTGAAAAGCGATCCAAACGAATTGATTGGTGCAGAATCTTGTATTGACTGAGAAGAACAACCTTCTTTGAAGGGAAAATATAATTGTCGGGAGACCGACGTGCGCACTTGAGTACGATTGAATGTTAAGTATAATATAGGGTACTTTAGGCTGATCACCTGTTGTACTTGTTTTATTGGATTATCAGTATATTTCTGTTAATTCTAGTAGAAGTTCATAGTCCTTAGTGACTACTCAGTATTCAATTATCTTAAAATCTTGAATTGATTTAGCATTGAATCTTATTGATATCTTTCTGTCCTTAGCGACTGTTATTGAGAACTGTTGATATTTCTTGCTATCCTCGAACTATCATATTCTGTTATACCCTTTGGGATTTAAAAACTATATTACTCACCCTTATTGCTATATTACTTGCTAAGCAAACTTGTTGCTCATTCTTGCTTTCCCTAAAACATTTCAGCTAAGGCAGAGCAGGGCGGACCTTCTGGCATCGATAAGGGCAAGGGCAAGACTACCAACTAGCTTGGCCCTTTTATGTTTTAGACATTCTCGTGTTATATTATGACAACTACGATGATGTACTAAGACTGATTCAGAACTATGGTTTAACTTAAGTAGGGTTATGTAATAAGTCTCTATTTGATATTAATATGTAATCTATTAGGTACTGTAGGTTGCGAAACTTGGGGAAATAAATATAATAAAACATTGTATATTATTCTAGATTATATGTTGTGATTGTATGATTTTAGTTATTATTGTTAGAACGTGACGAACCGAATTCGAGGCATCATGGCCCGAATTTGGGGGCGTCATAGGTTGGTATCAAAGCTGTAGTTATAAACCTTAGGAGTGAGTGTCCTTAGATTATAACTTAGGAGAACTTAGAAGTTCGAAAAGGATATAACTCACATAGAGTTTTTCCTTGAGAGACTTAGTGTGTTATGATATGTAACTTCATTCTATACAATGAACTTATGTTTTATTTAACATTCTAATGGAGTTGCTGTTTGCTTGTCTTGTGTTTGTGATTGTAGGATGACAGATATGGGAGTACCTAGTAGAGTGGCAGAGGAGGAGCCCAGAGATATACACGTCGTATATGAGGCACCTCTAGAGGCTGTGCCAGTGCAGGCTGTTGCACCATCCGAGTCTGACAACGAGGATGAGATCGAGGTGGAGTTTGATCCAGAGGAGGAGCTTATAGAGGACGATCCTGTTGAGGACGAGCCTACAGAGGAGGAGCCCATGGAGGACTCTTATGAGCCTTACCTGGAGGAGCATATGCTGGGAGAGTACGAGGAGCATATTCTAGAGTTGGACTGCAGAGTGTTTGAGTTGGAGGCTGAGGCCCAAGAGAGAGAGAGTCCGAGTTCTAGAAGCTGAGGGATGAGGACCATAAGAGGAATCTAGCGATGCAGGAGTTAGGGGTGGAAATGGCATACCGTAGGGAGGTAGGGATCCAGATGGAGACCTTGTTTCACAAGTCGGTGGCTAGAAATGTGGATCTGGCAAGAAAGCTGGAAGAGGTAGAGCAGAGGGGACTGAGCGAGAAGAAAGAGAAAGAGGCACTACGTACTCAGCTAGAGTTGGAGGTTATGGATAGGATCCACTTCGAGGAGAAGTGGGAAGCAGCGAACGAGAGCGCAGACTACTTAGAGGATGAAGTCAGATGCAAGAAGAGGAAGATGAACAAGATGGGGTATGTGTTCTGTTCAGCTTTTGAGAGGGTGATTGATGGTGTATACCACTACCCAGCAGAGCAGGGACAAACCCTACATACCATGCACCGAGAATTGATGGCGTATAAAGAGCAGATCGAGTACAAGAGCATTGTGGAGCGTGGGATAATGGGATGAGACCCTTAGTCAGTCTAGTAGTAGTATTTACTTTATGTGTTGTATATACTGTGATGTAATCCCAATCTTTTGTGTAAGTGTTGGTCATTTTACCGATCAATATATTCGTGCAAGTATACACGGTCAACAAGTAATAAAGTGTAAGTACATATATCGTTCCCACGGAGAATTAACAGATAAAAGGTCTCCAAATCACTAGTCCATAATCATCTCAGTCTTATTTAAACGAGCGGTAAGGACTTGGAATTAAAACTAATTAAAACTAGCCAAGTAATTAAACTTAAACTAATTAATCCTAGAGTAAAATCATATAATGAAGATAGGAGATTCCATTTTATCCTAATGATTCGTCTAAGTCAATAAACTTCCAGTTAGGTCAAATTAATCGCAAAGCTTGTTAGTCGAGAATGCTAAAGTAAGAAAAGGTCATCTTCCAATGTACCTAAGCCGTATCATATGCAATCCATATATGATAGAACGCACGTGAACACCCACATTACCTAAACCACTATATGTCTATGTGATTTAAAAATAAATAGGGTTTAAGTAAAAGTTCTCAATTGGCTACAGGCGGCGCTTCGGTATATGTCTATCCTAGGCACAAATCATACGTCCAACGTCATGTGAACATACAATCGCCCGCTACTACGATTAGATCTAAATCTATATTTCATCTTTCAAGTCCACATAGGTTATCACAGTAATTGTTCGCGAATCAATTAGCAATGCAAGCACGAATCGTAATAGACAATCACATAGCAATAAATAAGACAATCATGGAGGAATATCAAAGTAAACTACTCATTAGAATCTCAAAATAAGTTGAAGTCATAAATGACTCAAACATATCATCCACAATATGAATATACATCATCTAAATACAATGAATACAAGGAGAGTAAGAGATAGAGAATGCAAATCTGTAATCCTTCTCCAAGTATGGATCTTTGATGATATCCTCTTGCTTCAATCTTCAAAACTAACTAAACCCTAGAATCTAACTAACTAATTAAACCTAAGCTTAACCTTAATCTACTCCTAATCTATACAAGAAAATGGAAAGGAAAAGAAAAACAAGCTAAGCTAGGGCTTAAAGCCAAGGAATTCTCTCCCTAGTGAAGATGCTCGACCAAAAGGGACTAAAAGCCCTTATATGCAAGCTTCTCCAGTCTGCCCAAGTGAAAGTCAAAGTTTGGCTGCAATTTAGACTGGCGTGGCCGCACGCGCCCAAGCCTTCATCCTGGCACGGCCGCGCGGCACTGGAATTGCTGATTTCTGATGGCGTTTTGCTGCTGGTTCAAAGCTGGCTGCTGTATGTTTTCTTGCTGCTTTCATTTGCACTTATTAAGCCTTATTTGTTGCCTCTAGCATCATGCTATCATTCCATAACTTGGCTTCTTTCCTTCTAGCCTCCTAGCATCACATTCATTGCTCCTTCACCCATGTCATCCTTATGCTTTAAGCTATTATCTGTGCTTTGCCCCATTTAGGCCATCTTTTGTCCTTTAAAGCTCAATTTGCACCTGGAGAGTTTCTAAACATAAAAACTGCAAAACAAAGGAAAAATATATGAAAAGCACAATAATACTCGAGTTTAAGCCACAAAATGAGTTGGTTACTATCCGAATAAGTGGTCATAAAAACCACTAATCAAATACCCCCAAACTTAAACGTTGCTTTCCCTCAAGCAACCAAAACAAAACTAAACAAAATATACAATGCAATATCGATAATGTATGCAACCTACACTATCATGAATGCGAATCCAAGTCCCAGTCAGTAATGAACTTCATAAGCAATGCCTCAGAAAAATCACAATATAATCAAACAGATAAGCTACCCAAGACAAGATCATACGGCATATTCTTGCAAATCCAAAACTGTCAGCACTGATGTATTCTGCGTTGAGTGCCTAGCAACCATTAGACATGATTTCAGATAAATAACTCACATACTATACTTCTTAGGGGAAAAACAAGTTTCAACTCAAGAAAAACAGTAAATCATATAATTTTTAAATAAGACCATGTATTACTTAAGCTATGGGTCAACAGGGGATTTCATTAAGATTTTATTACTCACGAGGGCGTATTCGCACTTTCCCGTGTACACATTCGACCGTGCAAAGCCTAGCTCTCTTAGGCTTTTCAATGATATCCGTGTAGCGAGCTTTCGACCAACGACTCCCAGACCAGACGGCCTTAGGGCGCTGGGTGTAGAGACACCCCGAGGGGGGCTTACTAGCTCAAATATCAAAGGCCACAGACCTCGACGTAGCTGAAGTGTTTATTCTATTTTTTTTCTTTTTCTGAATCTTTTCTTTTGTTTTTCTTTTCTTTTTCAAAGGGGAGTGCGTCTTACGCTCCATCTCCCCACTTAGCATGCATACCCCCTATTTTCCCCCAAACTAAAGCTTTTTACAGTCTAGTTATTATCATATGAGAATTGAAACTCTTTCATTAAAACACAGATTTTCCACCAGAAGACAAGTATGTGAAAATTTAAACTAAGCATATCATGATGGTTACTCTATCGTGCTACTGGCTACACAGTATCTGACAGATAAGGATTTACATATATGACAATACTATCAAGCTTAAGTCTGAAATCCGCTCAAAAATCAAGTGATTTTAGTTTCCTCACAGGCCAAATACATAACTAACCAACTAAAATTGGATTCATGCAATATGTCCTAACACAGAATGCAAAAACAAAACAAAAATTTTAAAATTTTGAACAAATTTTAACAAAATACCATCTACATGCATTTAATGAACTAACACAACATGAAATGAACTAACTACATGCAAAAACAAAACCAATACCCCCAAACCTAAAATATTCAATGTCCTCATTGAAGTTAAAGGTAAAAAGAAACTCCCTTATTCAGCTTCGTCATCGCCCTCGTCCTCATTGTCCTCCTGTTCTGGTGGTGTGTCTGGAGGTGGATAAGCAGCGGCGGATCCATATGTCGGGAACTGCACCTGTACTCCCATCTAGCCGAAAGCGTGGGACAAAGCCCCGCATAAATCTGTAGTGAAGGCCTGGAAGTTCGTGCTCATGGCATCCATCCTGCGCTGCAAACGCCTCTCCATCCTATCAATGTGCTCGTGAACTGTGTGGAAGGACTCGGACTGCGCCGGTGGCACTCTCTCAGAAGGCTCCCCAGCCTCTCTCTGATCTGGCACTATGAACCCTGCTCCCTGAGGATAAGACTTGTTGCCTTTCCATATCTTGAATGACTCAATGGTAGGGTGGTCAATGGTGCTCATGGGCATCTGCATCGGCTTTGCGCCGGACCACATAACTATATTCATAATGCAGATCCTGGTAATCACCGATGCCTATGGGATACTAACTGAATTACCGCCACTCAAAAATTTGCGGATTGAACTGTTAATTATGTATCCCAAATCAATCTTTTTGCCCTTAACGATCCCTTATAGCAAAACAGCTCAGTCCTTAGTGACCTCATTCTGATGCTGTGTCGGCATCAGATTTGCGCAAATGAAGCTGTACCACGCCTTCCCATATCTACTCAAGGCGGCCTGGGGAAAATGCAATTTTTGATCTGTCCCCTACTTCAACTTCCATGATGTGCTTGGCTTGCACAGATAATCACTAATAGCATCCATTTCTAATCCCCCACTCCCTAGCATAAAGAGACTCAGGTGCATCCAATGCAATATTCGACAAACTAAATAGCTCATTGATGCTCTCTTTTCCAAATGATACTTCACATCCCCACACAAATATCTTGTTGGACTTGGTGAATTTGGCATTGGCATAGAATTCCTATACCACAGAGATGGGGGCTGCCATAGGCTCCTCGCAAAAAAGATTCCAGCCCCTCGCTCTGATCATGGCTGCCATATGCCAGTCCAACTTCTTATCAGGTGCCAATCCTCGCTCCAAGACAAATGTCCTGCTGACCAATGCATCGTGAAAGAATTTCTGGGCCTTCAGACTGACAAATTTATGGTCATCATAATCGATGCCACCTCCCCCATGCTCAGAATCACTGCCCATGGATGATGATTCCCTCCTACTCCGCTTGGATGCCATTTAAAATGAGACTAGAAGATGCAATCCAATAATGCACTCAAAGAACCCAACCAATTCAAAAATCTTGCTATGCTCTCTGACCCACACTCACCATCTCAATTGATCAGTTTTAGAGGATGAGGTTGATGGGTGTATTGGTGATTTCGATTGAGGAGGTAGGAGGTTTGATGTTAATCGAACTAGGGCTTGCGGTAGAGGGGATTTGTGAAGGAGATTGAAGATGGAAGAGATGGGGGGATTACTTGAAGGAACTTGAGGGTTTGGGATGAATGAAATTTGGAGAAGAAGCTCTGAATCTCGATTGCTAATGAAATGAAAGTATGGGTTTGAGTTCTGCCAAAAATTATTTAAGTCAGGCACATATGGTACGAGGCGCGGCCGCGCGCCCTCTAAGGCCTATCCGGGCGCTGCCGCGTGGCTACCAAATTTCTGTTTCTGCAGAGTTTGGCATGAACTGAGGTTGTGGCATATAAACTTTGCTTCATGCAGCATGGATTGAACCTGGGAAAAACACATAACACTTATTAAGCCCTTGCAAACTATCAAAAGTTCATACTTACTACTGGCTATTTACAATTAGGAGCAATAAAAGTAGGATGATGTATATATGACTGTGCATTCCCAAATACTCCTATATGTGTGTATATGCAATGTGCAAGTGCATCGCAATATGTTCAATAAGCTTCTAAGTCCCAAAAATCTACGCACTACTGCCTAAGTCCAAAAATGTAGGCATTGAAATCCTAAATCCTAAAGCGTTCAAAAATTTACAACTAAATTAAACTAATAAGAATTAAACAAAGGGGAGGAAATGGAGATAAGTATGTAGAATTAAACAGGTAGGGAGAGAGAGAAATGATGGGGTGCCTCCCATCGAGCGCTTGATTTATTGTCCTCTAGCTGGACTCTGTCTGACACAACTATCCGATCCCACGACGATTTTGGAGAAACCCTCCATCCATTAGAATTACCGTGTGAGCTTGGAGGCTTCCCAACAGGAGAGGCTTCGGATTTAAACTACCTAGCATATATTATGTATAGGAATTCCCCATGCTGAAGGTTGGGGGGCTAGGCACTGCTTCTATTGTGTTTGCGAAATGATTGGGGCATTGAGGTTCACCAAACACAACCGTCTCTTGTTCAATTCTCTATTCATACCACCATGGTTTTAGAAATGTGAATTCTCTCATGTCATCGAGATCCGTCTCTGTAATGTGGTTACCAAGGTGGTAAGGGTATTCAAACTTGACCAGATTTTCAAACTTGGGAGGAGAAGGCTCTTGGGGTATTGTCACTGTTGTTTCATACTTTTCCACGTCCCCAATTGTCTCCTCTATATCCATTGCCTTATGCTCGTCCAGTTGCAAGTACACTTCCGGTTCTCCATCAATTTTTGCATCCATATCATAACACCACGTATCCTAGGGATCATTACTTACGACTTCAGTCATTAGAGGTACAAAATCTTGCATTGTCGTCTCTTGCTCAAAAACTTCCTCCTTCCTTAAAGCCGTGCTAATTTGCTCTACCCAAGTCTAAAGATACTCAATTGACTTCTGTTGTTCGACCAAGATCTCCTTTGTTGATGCTAAGGAATTCCCCCACAAACTTTCCAATCTTTCCTTTTCTGTTTCAGTCTTGAGATCCATGTACTGAGGCTCATTTGTAGGAGTATTATTGATTAGGGCCATTTGGTTTTGAAAATTTAGGTTTGATAGTTTCTGGCTCCTAAGCATCTCCTCTTGGTTCGCTAAACTCCTATACAGGACTTCCTCTAGTGACTGTTTTTCTTGTAAACACAGAGACTGGTATGTGTGGTCTGATGCATACATTGGACTTGGCTCGCAGTATTGGACTTGATAGCTCGCTGACCCTAATCTTGCTGATAATTGGGATAAGGCTCATTGTAGGAGTACTCACCCCCATACTGCTCCTGTCCATAACTAATAGGCTCCTAATGGCTCATATAGCTCCCAGCACCGTATTTATAAGTCACTGCCGTCTCTCGATTCTACTGGGCTGAAACAAGATCTAACTTCCTCGAGAGAACCTCCAACTATGCTAAAAGTGTTGCAATTGGGTCGACACCATCATTCCATACTTCTCTTGGTTGTTCTTGCCTTGTGTAGAACCATGTATAAGCGTGAGATCCATTGTACCTGAAAAAAGAATATAGGAAGAGAATTAAATAAAAATAAAATGTTTAAATTAAGACTAATTTGATTGAAACTAATGTTGGCAAACAGTTATCCAATTCAGTCCCCGGCAACGGCGCCAAAAACTTGTTGGTCGTTTTACCGTTCAATATATTCGTGCAAGTATACACGGTCAACAAGTAATAAAGTGTAAGTACATATATCGTTCCCACGAAGAATTAACAGAAAAAAGGTCACCAAATCACTAGTCCATAATCATCACAGTCTTATTTAAACGAGCGGCAAGGACTTGGAATTAAAACTAGACAAGTAATTAAACTTAAACTAATTAATCCTAGAGTAAAATCAGATAATGAAGATAGGAGATTCCAATTTCCCCTAATGATTCGTCTAAGTCAATAAACTTCCAGTTAGGTCAAATTAATCGCAAAGCTTGTTAGTCGAGAATGCTAAAGTAAGAGAAGGCCATCTTTCAATGTACCTAAGCCGTATCACATGCAACCCACAGATGATAGAACGCACGTGAACACCCACATTACCTAAACCATTATATGTTTATGTGATTTACAAATAAATAGGATTTAAGTTTAAGTTCTCAATTCACTACAGGCGGCGCTTCGGTATATGTCTATCCTAGGCACAAATCATACGTCCAACATCATATGAACATACAATCGCCCGCTACTACGATTAGATCTAAACCTATATTTCATCTTTCAAGTCCACATAGGTTATCACAGTAATTGGTCGCGAATCAATTAGCAATGCAAGCACGAATCGTAATAGACAATCACATAGCAATAAATAAGACAATCATGGAGGAATATCAAAGTAAACTACTCAAAAGGTTCCATTGGAATCTCAAAATAAGTTTAAGTCATAAATGACTCAAACATATCATCCATAATATAAATATACATCATCCAAATACAATGAATACAAGGAGAGTAAGAGATAAAGAATGCAAATCTGTAATCCTTCTCCAAGTATGGATCTTTGATGATATCCACTTGCTTCAATCTTCAAAACTAACTAAACCCTAGAATCTAACTAACTAATTAAACCTAAGCTTAACCTTAATCTACTCCTAATCTATATAAGAAAATGGAAAGGAAAGGAAAAACAAGCTAAGCTAGGGCTTAAGGCCAAGGAATTCTCTCCCTAGTGGAGATGCTCGACCAAAAGGGACTCAAAGCCCTTATATGCAGGCTTCTTCCGTCTGCCCAAGTGAAAGTCAAAGTATGGCTGCAATTTAAACTGGCGCGGCCGCGCGCACCCAAGCCTTCTTCCTGGCGCGACCGCGCGGCACTGGAATTACTGATTTCTGATGGCTTTTTGCTGCTGGTTCAAAGCTAGCTGCTGCATTCTTTCTTGCTACTTTCATTTGCACTTCTTAAGCCTTATTTGTTGCCTCTAGCATCATGCCATCATTCCATAACTTGGCTTCTTGCCTTCTAGCCTCGTAGCATCACATTCATTTCTCCTTCACCCATGCCATCCTTATGCTTTAAGCTACTATCTGTGCTTTGCCCCATTTAGGCCATCTTTTGTCATTGAAAGCTCAATTTGCACCTGGAGAGTTCCTAAACATGAAAACTGCAAAACAAAGGAAAAACATATGAAAAGCACAATGATACTCGAGTTTAAGCCACGAAATGAGTTGGTTACTATCCGAATAAGTGGTCATAAAAACCACTAATCAGTAAGATATGGGATAGTGATGTAAACCCCGAGTAGGCTTATGTTAGAGGGGTAGTAGGTTGGTATATTCCTCATCTTTTGTGATATTAGGGGATATGTGATAACATTTATAGAAATATGCTAGGGATAATCATGTAATGAAAAGATTTGGCATATGAATATAAATGAAGCTTATTTCAGAAATGTGTTATAAGATTTTATGCCTTTAGTATTAAAGAAATACTTAAGTAATATAAATTAAGTATTAATAACGTGAAAAAATTGTGATGCAGAAAATGCCGCCCAGACGTAGATTAACTGCACCTGAGAAATCAGTTAACAATGAGAGGGAACAAGTAGACCCGATCCAGAAGCTAGTAGACTTGTTAGGAGAAGCTCTTAGGGGAAGGAACAATGAACCCGTTTGCCCCAATCCTCAAGCAGTACCGGTCACAAGTTTTAAAGATTTTAGGAGTGTAGGACCTCGAGAGTTCGAGGGTACTACCGATCCGATTATAGCTCAGACATGGTTTAAGGATATAGAGAAGGCTTTCACCATCGCTCGAGTGGGTGAAGACCAGAAAAGGGTATTTGCTACGTATATGATGAGAGGCGAAGCCAACTACTGGTGGGAGGCTAATCAACAAAGAGCCGGAGAAGGGATAATAGCGTGGGATAGATTCAAGACTCTATTTTTCGAGAACTACTTGTCGAAAAGCATGAAGAACAGATTGGAGGTTAAGTTTTTGGAACTTAAACAAGGTGATACGACGGTGACGCAGTACGCGGCTAAGTTCAATGAACTAGCGTGATTTGCAGAACACTAGGTAGGAGATGAAGAGAGGAAGGCGAGGCATTTTGAACAATGATTGAAGCCTTGGCTGTTTAATAAGGTATCTGTTCTTCAAATTGATTCCTTTGTGACATTACTGGAGAAGGCGATCATTGCGAAAGGTGGCAGTGAAGCCTTAAGTTTATATAACAAGGAGAAGAATAGTAAGAATACCGGAGGAGAAAACTGGGGAGGAGGTAGCAGTAGTGGAGGAAGTAATTTGGGAAAAAGAAAGTGGGAGAACAATAACACCAACAACAACAAAAACAACAATAATCAGTCGGGGAATTTTCATGGAGGTTTTATGAAAAGGGCTGAAGGATGCCCAAAATGTGGAAAGAATCACCAAGGTGAGTGCTGGAAGGGACGCGGCACTTACTACAACTGCGGCCAGGAAGGACACATTTTGCCCAACTGCCCGAAATCAAAGAAGATCCAAGGATGTTTTTCTTGTGGCTCGACGGAGCACCGAATCAAGGATTGCTCGAAGAAGGGAAGTGGCGGAGGTAGCAGCCAACAAAAGGGAAACAAATTAATGATCGGAGGACCGACACAATCCAACCGCCCATCCGCCAGAACTTTTAACATGACTGTCAAGGACGCAGTGGTTGCGAAGGACGTGGTGTCAGGTATAATCCCAATCAAAGATATAAATGCATATGTATTATTTGATTCGGGATCCACCTGTTCTTTTGTATCTGAAGAATTTGCTAGTAGACTTAATACACCCCGAGAACGATTAGAAGATCTCTTGAACATAGAAGTTGCAAATAAGGAAGTAATCCCTATAGAATACGTTTACCGAAATTGTCACGCAAATATTAGAGATCATGAACTGAGCGTAGACTTGATTCCAATTAGATTGGGAGAATTCGACGTAATACTGGGAATGGATTGGTTGTATAACCATGCAGCGATAATTAACTGTCAAAGTAAAAGTGTGAACCTTCAGACTCCGACTAAGTCTAAGGTAGTGTTTTATGGTAGCTCATCGCTTAAGCAATCGTGTTGCCTTACGATGATTCAGGCCAAGAAATTGTTAAGGAAAGGATGTGTAGGTTATTTAGCTTACATTGTAGATACTTGGAAAAAGGGAGTAGAAATTAAGGATATGTCCGTAGTGAATGAATTCCAAGATGTATTTTCGGACGATCTGCCTTGTCTTCTGTAATAGACGAAAATTTTTAAGGGGGAAATTTTTTATTATGTGTGATTCTGGGGACAGAATCCTTTTAAGGAGGGAAGATTGTAACGATTGAGATTTTATATTTAATTTTAAATATTTATTGAATTAAATAAATATTTATGTGAATTATTTATTGAGTAAATAAATAGATTAAGTAATTTATGGAAATAATTTAATTGAGTGTTACATATTAATTTAATAAATGTTATTTAATTAATATGTATTTATTATTAATTTTATATTACAATTCTAATTTAATTGAGATAATTAAATTAGATGAGATATGTGATGAAGTGTTGCATGAATTATAATTAGCGAGTAATTATAATTATGTGGCAATTTTATGTGATTGATTGATGTTAGATTTTAATTGATTAAATTAGTTGATTAATATTTAATTAATTAAAATGTGACATTAAAGTATGTGTTAAATGATTTGTTAGAATAAAAAAAGGTTTTAAATTATTTTGCCAAACAAGGCCCTTGTAAATGTTTTAAACCTATTTCTACCAAAGAGGGCCCTAACTATCAAAAAGCTGCTTTTAAATAAACTGTTACCAAACAATACCTTAGCATTCAAAATCTATTTTTTTGAAAATAACCTTGTTTTGCCAAACAAGACATTGTGATTTTTGAATTTTGTAACTTATATAATAAATGTATTTATTATATATATTAATTAATTAGCAGTTACATATATATCATTAGTATACGTATATTATATCAGTTCTAATATATCTATACTACGTTAGATTAGAAGTTAGTCTGTAAAGCTAAGAACAAAAAGAGAAACGAAGAGTAGAGAAGTTAGAGAAGAGAAGGAAGAAGAAACTTGTGAAGGCAAGAATTAGTCATTGTATTCTTCTCCAATCATTAAAACGGTAATTAATATCTTATAGTTTTAAAGAATTGTGATTAGTTGTTCTTCATTGTTTTGAGTTTCTGTAAATTTAGTTTTCTGTGAATTTCATGAAATTATATAATCATGAATTTTATATATATGTATTGTATCCATGTGTTGATTGTGGTAATTGTATGACATAAGAGGATTTTCAGAAATCAAATTACTGTAGAAATATATTTTTAAAAGAAAATTCATGTTTATATGAGTTCCTACGGAATTTCATGAGTGTGATTAATTTTAATTGAGAAATTAATGCAATTGGTAAGTGTTAATATGCTTATTAAGTAATTTCTTGATGCTATCTTCAACTTCGTATGTAATGCATGTATATAAGTTCGAATTGATGGAGAAAAATAGTTACAGAAGATTATTTTTTGGAAAATATATGAGTTTTCATGAAAATGACCAAATTGGATTTTTAAAACTTGTGATTATCATTGTTTAAATGATTTTGGATTTTGGAAGCATGCTTTATATATGTGTAATAGCGTATATATGTTTTACAGAGTCTATAGTACTGTATTTTTGGCGTTGTTGGCTTGTTTGGGTTGGTCGGTTAAACAGGGGGCCGTGGCTGTCTGCGTCTGGACGAGCTGCTGCGCAGCTACGCCGGCAGCAAGGCCAAGAGCAGCGCAGCTGCGCCACTGGCCTATCCCAGATTCCTTCCCTACACAGCTGCGCCGGTTATAGGGCAGCTGGCTGCGCAGCTGCGCCGGACACAGTGCTTAGGCAGTGAAGGTTAGCTAATTGTGTAGTGTTAATTTTGAACTTAGTTTAATTATGCTATGACATTGAGCATGTATCTAGTTACTACAACATGTTGTTAACATAAATTTGACAAATTTATATTTAGAAAAGAAAAGAGGTTTGAAAACCTTAAAGTATGATTTGAATTATTATTTAAATGTGATATATGATTATAATTTAAATAATTATAATCAAAAGTAAATGTTTATTTTAAATTATAATTTTGTTAAATTATAATGAATAAAGGTTGATTTATTAGATGTTAATTTAAATTATAATTTATGTAATTATAATTTAATAAATGCATGTTTAATTGTAGATTTTAAATTGATAATTACATGATTAATTATAAATTTTGTAATTATAATACATGTTATAGTTTAATTAATTGTTGATTATAATTGATAAATACATGATTAATTATAAATTGTGTAATTATAAATACATGAATGTGGTTTAATTGATTATAAATTTTTTATAATTTAAAAGGTAATTATAATTTAAGTAATTATAATTTGATTAAGTGTTTGGATTATAATTGTTTAATTATAATTTAGTTAAATACATAATTAATTTAATTATGTGAATATGTAGGTGATGTAATTAACTATGTGATAGCTGATTATAATTATTATTTAATTAGAGTGTGAGTTAACCATGAGGGTTAATCACTTATGTGAATTAGTTACGTGTTAACTAATTTAGGTTATTGTGATTGAATATATATGTGTAGGAAGTATTAAAGTACATGAATTGTGTTAAGTAGCTTGCGCTTGAGGCTAGTTTTCTAAACTCTAAACTTGTATTAATTTTTATGCAAGTTTTCTAAACCCTAAACTTGTATTAATTTTTATGCAAGTTTTCTAAACCCTAAACTTGTATTAATTTTTATGCAAGTCTTCTAAACCCTAAACTCGTTAATTTTATATGATCTCTTGAATTCATATATTCATTGTTGAGAATGTCATTTCCATTTCAGTATTGGATAATTGTTTATTTAATTGAAATGGTCTTACCTTATTGTTCAAGTAAGATCCAATTATTATTTTAATGCTTTAAGTTTACTTCTAAAGCATATGTTAATTCATAATTCTTTTATTATGAATTATTGGAAGTCGATTCAACTAATCCTTAGTTGATGAACGTGAATTCTAAATTACCCTTGTAAGCTTATCCAAACCAAACTTTCTTTGGTGCGGACTTGAATTCAAATTACTGAGTTGAACAACCCTATTTACTAGGGGAGGTTACTACGCATAGCGTTAAGATGTTTGTGCACAATACATGGTACGAAGGGCTGATCCCCCTAAGTACGAGTTAAAGTCCATAGTCTTATTGACTGTTAAAGGTTTAAATAGAAATATTTATAACCTAGGACAAGAGTTCAAAGGTCTTATGACCCTCAGATAAATTCTATATTCGAATTTTAATGTTGATAGAGAATTATTATTCAATTCTTTATTATTGAAATAAGCTAAGTTATTCAGATTTTTTTTAAAGAATTCCTTTCATGTATATATTATTGTTAAACTCCAGTGAGCTGTGGTTTGCTCACCCTTGCATTAAATAACAATTTCAGTTAAGGTTGATAACGCTGATGCTCTGTCTACGAGTAAGGGCAAGGGAAAGCAAAGAAAGTGAAGACCAGCTTTTATTTAATTGAGAATGATTGTAATAAGACTTGAACGTTATGTTTTTATTTACGCACTTTATTATATTCATATCAGGGTTAGAGTAACCCGGGATTTTTTTATAAAGGTTGTAATCATTGTTTTAAGGGAGATTTTATTTATTTTAATTTAAGTTGTAGTTTATTTTACATTATTCATTGGGTAGATGTATGCTATATTAGAAAGTGAACACCAAATCATGTGGAAACGAAGTACCCGGATTTGGGGGTGTCACAGGTTGGTATCAAAGCTGTAGGTTATGAAACCTTAGGTGGGGAAAAACCTTAGGTAGTAGCCTTATGGTAAGATCGAAAAGATAGATGTGATAGGTAAAAGATAATAAACTACCTTATGTGCCTATGTGTTTACTTGTTAGTATTCGAAGAGTGACGATTCGTTATCACGTAATAATGAACTTTAAAATTCTTTTGTCAGGATGTCGAACGTTGGAGAACCTAGCCAGGCTAGAGAGGATGTACCTCAGGTGCCTAAAGAGGAAGAGCCCCGTGACATACATGTTGTCTGGGAGCAGCTGGTTAGGAGAGAGCCATCTCCAGTGATCACCGTAGCTGGTCGGGAGCGTGAGCTGACACCAATTCTAGAGGATGAGGACGAGGACGAGTCTGAAGAGGAGGAAGACGAGGAAGAGGATCCCGAGGAGGAATTCCCACCTCACTCTACTAGTGCTAAGATGTACGAGGCAGTCTACGATAGCAATGTGGAACTTCATGGACGAGTAGGAGATCTCAAGGAGACTATTCAGCAGTGGGACGAGACTATCGAAGAGATGGATAGTGAACTAGGAGATGCACAGTGGAACCTGATACATATGGAGGTCGAAAGAGATGCTGCTCGATTTGAATTAGCAAAGCTAAAGCAAGACATCCAGGAGGAGTCGAGGAAGCGTGCCAGAGCTGAAGAGTCAAGCTTGAGGGCTAATCAACGAGCCGATTGAGCTGAAGGTGAAGCTGAAGCCAAGAGGGCCAAGCTGAGGGAAACGGAATATGCTTTTCATACAGCGATAGAGAGAGCTCAGGACCGTATTTTCTACTACCCAGCTCAGTTCCAAGGTTTACCGTGGTATGTGGTGGACTAAAGAATGGCATTTCGGGTAATGGAAGAGGAACGTAGAGAGGCTGTGCGACGTATTAATATGCCTAGGCAGTGGCAGTAACAGTGGTAGCAGTGGTAGAGTTTGTTTATGTGTTATTTTTTTGTAATAAGTAATGTAAATCCCATAATTTTAGATAAGAATGGGATGAGTTAATAATGTAATCCTGTAACTTTTCCAGTCCAGGAAGGTTGATGTAAATGGCAGAAATGCTATCTGTTTGATGTTTTTAAAACTACGACTAATGAATAAAAGATGTTTATGGACGTGCTATGTGTTTTATATGAATTGAATTGTCTAGAACGTTTAAGTATGAACTTGAATACTTAATAATTGAATAAAGGGTCTAATAATAATATTTTCTTAACAAGAAAATGCCTCCTAGAAGAAGAGTAACGCGTCAAAATCCCGAGGGTTCGACAAACAACAACAATAACAATGGGACGAATCCCAATTCGGTTCAGCAGTTGGTGAACCTGTTGATAGGAGCTCTTGCGAATCAGCCGCAGGTGCAGGGTACTACTTTCAAGGAATTCAAGGCAGTAGGACCTCCTGAGTTCAAAGGATCGACTAACCCTATCAAAGCTCAGACATGGGTTATGGAAATGGAGAAGGTATTTGACGTGGCTAGGGTAGGAGAAGACTAAAAGACAACGTACGCAGCTTTCATGTTGAAGTCTGATGCTAGCTTTTGGTGGCAGGCTAACAAGACTCGAGAGGGAGAGGGAGTCATCATGTGGGAACGTTTCAAGGAAATGTTCTATGAGACGTACTTTCCAGTGAGTTCGCAGGACCAGATGGAGGTCCAGTTCCTAGAACTTAAGCAAGGAGGGATGACGGTGTCTGAGTATGCCGCTAAGTTTAACGAGTTGGCCAAGTTCGCTACATACCAGGTCAGCACTGACGCTAGGAAAGCGAGAAGGTTTGAGCGGGGACTAAAGCCCTGGCTCTACATCAAGGTTTCCATGTTCCAACTGAACACATTTGCAGCGGTGCTGGAGAAAGCCATACTTGCTGAGGGAGGAAGCGAAGCGGTAACGAAGTTCAACCAAGATAGGAAGAAGAAGAATGAGGTAGAAATCAAGACTGGGGGTAGCAGCGCTGTGAACTAGAAGAGGAAGTGGTCTGATAATACCTCTGTTGGGAGTCAGCAAGGAAGCCAGCAGAAGAGGAAGTTCGAAGCATGTGCTACATGCGGTAAGAATCACACTGGCGTGTGCATGAAGGGGAAGCGGGTGTGCTTCAACTGTGGTCAGGAAGGCCACATCGCACCTAATTGTCCAAAACCTAAGAAGGGAGCTTGCTTTACATGTGGATCCAAAGATCACCTGGCTCGCAACTGCCCGAAGAAGTTGACGGCAGGGTCAACAAGGAGCGGAGGGAATGGAAGCGGTAGTACAGTTACTATCGCTGCACCATTGCAAGCTGTTAGACCCACTGCACGGACATTCAATATGACGGTGCAGGATGCTGTGCAATCAAAAGACGTGGTGTCAGGTATTATTCCGGTCAATAGTATAAATGCATATGTATTATTTGATTCGGGTGCTACTTGTTCATTCATATCTGATGATTTTGCTAAAACCTTAGGCTTACCTGTAGAGGAGTTAGCTTACCCTTTGAACATAGAGATTGTGAATAGGAAGGTTATTCCTGTTAGGAGCGTTTATAAGAACTGTAGATTGGACATTAAGGGTCAGGAACTTAGAGTAGATTTGATTCCGATTAAACTTGGGGAATTAGACGTTATACTGGGTATGGATTGGTTGTTCAACCATGGGGCTATAATCGACTGTCAGAAGAAGTCGATGAACCTTACGACTCCATCGAAGTTGGTGTTCTATGGTAACAAATCGCCTAGACAAGCGAGTTGTCTGACGGTTATGCAAGCCAAGAAACTTTTGACGCAAGGCTGTGTAGGATATCTAGCCTACATAGTAGATACGCGTAAGGAAAGCCCGAAGGTGGAGGAAATATCGGTAGTTAAGGAGTTTGTGGACATTTTTCTGAGCGATTTGCCAGGACTTCCGCCAGATAGGGAGACAGAGTTCGTGATCGATCTAGCGCCGGGAACTGCTCCGATTTCGAAGGCTCCGTACCGAATGGCTCCAGTCGAGATGAAGGAACTGATGGTTCAACTGCAAGAACTGCTAGACAAGAAGTATATTCAACAGAGCGTTTCGTCGTGGGGAGCTCCTGTCTTATTCGTGAAGAAGAAGGATGGGTCGATGCGTCTTTGCATTGATTATAGAGAGTTGAATAAAGTTACGATCAAGAATAGGTATCCTTTACCTAGGATCGATGACTTATTTGATCAACTGAAGGGTGCGAAATACTTCTCGAAAATTGATTTGAGAAGCGGGTATCATTAATTGAAGGTGAGGAAGGAAGATATACTGAAAATAGCTTTTAGAACTCGGTATGGTCATTACGAGTTCTTGGTGATGTCATTTGGTCTCACGAATGCCCCAGCTGCATTTATGGACCTAATGAACAGGGTGTTCAAGCCATTTCTGGACAAGTTCGTGGTAGTGTTCATAGATGACATCCTGGTTTATTCCAAGACCGAGGAGGAACATGCTGAACACTTACGACTAACCTTAGAAGCACTAAGACTAGAGAAGCTTTACGCTAAATTCTCAAAATGTGAATTTTGGTTGGAATGTGTGCAATTCCTTGGCCACGTGATCGACAAGGATTGTATTTCGGTGGATCCGCCGAAGGTTGAGGCCGTGAACAGCAGAAGACGCCGTCTGAAGTGAGAAGTTTCTTAGGATTGGCTGGTTATTACCGAAGATTTATCCAAGACTTTTCTAGAATCGCAACTCCATTGACGAATTTGACTCGTAAAATAGTTAAGTTTGTTTGGATGGAGAAGTGTGAGGAGAGTTTTCAAGAGCTGAAGAAGAGGCTGAGTACTGGGCCTGTATTGTTTTTACCGGATAGTTCGGGAAATTTCGTAGTATATAGCGATGCCTCACATAAAGGATTAGGCTGTGTATTGATGCAGAGGGCAAAGTCATTGCCTATGCGTCACGTCAGCTGAAGGATTACGAGAAGGGGTATCCGACCCATGATCTAGAATTGGCAGCAATAGTGTTTGCCCTAAAGATTTGGAGGCACTACTTATATGGAGAGAAGTGCGAAATATACACAGATCACAAGAGTCTGAAGTATATATTTACCCAGAAGGATTTGAACATGCGCCAAAGAAGATGGTTGGAACTGATTAAAGACTACGATTGCGAGATACTTTACCATCCGGGAAAAGCTAACGTTGTTGCCGACGCTTTGAGCAGAAAAGGTCAGGAGAAGCTGAACGTGTTAACTGATCAAGATCGGTTAATAGAACAAATGGCTAGATTGGAGTTGGAAGTAAAGTTTTTGAAAGAATCGGATGAGATGTTGTTTCAAGTAACCAATGGTTCTACTCTAGTAGATAAGGTGAAAGAAGCACAACTCAATGAGGAAGAATGTGAAAAGATTCGGAAGAGGATAACCGATAGTGAAGAGTTCAAGTTCAAGATCGATAACGAAGGTCTGTTGCGGTATAAAGGTAGAATCTGGGTACTGCCAGTACCAGAGGTCAGAGAGGAGATTCTGAGTGAAGCTCATAGTTCTAGATATTCTATTCACCATGGGAGTACGAAGATGTTCCAGGATCTCAGGCATCATTTCTGGTGGCCGAATATGAAGAGGGACGTTGCTGAATGCGTTGCGAAGTGCTTAACATGCCAGAAAGTCAAAGCAGAACATCAGAGACCAAGTGGACTGCTGCAACCGTTAGAAATTCCAGAGTGGAAGTGGGAGCATATCACGATGGATTTCGTGGTAGGTCTTCCAACGACTCAGAAGGGATTTGACGCGATATGGGTTATGGTGGATCGACTGACGAAGTCAGCACACTTTCTGCCGATCAGGGTTAAGTACAACCTGGATAAGCTAGCGAAGCTATACACTAAGGAAATTATTTCTCGACACGGTGTTCCAATGTCGATTGTGTCCGACAGAGATCCACGTTTTACGTCAAATTTCTGGAAGCGATTGCAAGAATGTATGGGAACGCAATTGCGAATGAGTACAGCGTATCATCCTCAGACTGATGGACAGAGCGAGAGAACGATTCAAACGCTTGAGGATATGCTGAGAGCTTGTGTGATGGACTTCAAAGGAAGTTGGGAGGATCATCTACCGTTGGTGGAGTTCGCCTATAACAATAGTTATCATGCGAGTATTGGCATGCCGCCTTACGAAGCATTATACGGTAGAAAATGCTGAAGTCGGTGAACGTCAATTATTGGGACCAAAATTGGTACAACAAATCGCCGAAATTGTGAAACTGTTCAGAACGAGATTAGTTGCTGCTCAAGACAGACAGAAGAAGTATGCCGATTTACATCGACAGAACCGAGAATTCTTACCAGGAAGTTTCGTTTTCCTGAAAGTATGTCCCTGGAAGGGGAAAATTCGATTCGGTAAGAAGGGGAAGCTGAGTTCGCGATTCAATGGACCTTTTGAGGTACTACGAAAGGTGGGCGAGGTTGCTTACGAGATTGCATTACCCCCGGAGCTCGAGAATATACATAATGTCTTCCATATTTTTGTATTAAGACCTTACAAGCACGATTATAAACATGTAATAGAATATGAACCTTTGCTATTTGATAAAGACTTAACGTATGAAGAAGTGCCTGTTCAAATAGTTGATAGAAAGGAACAAGTACTAAGGAATAAAGTGATACCTTCTGTTAAGGTAATCTGGAGGAACCACAGTGCTGAAGAAGCTACGTGGGAACTCGAAGATGTTATGATGAAATCTTATCCACATTTATTTGCTTAGTTGTGTGTAACTCCTTATATACTGATTCTGGGGACAAAATCCTTTTAAGGGGTGAAGATTGTAATAGACGAAAATTTTTAAGGGGGAAATTTTTTATTATGTGTGATTCTGGGGACAGAATCCTTTTAAGGAGGGAAGATTGTAACGATTGAGATTTTATATTAAATTTTAAATATTTATTGAATTAAATAAATATTTGTGTGAATTATTTATTAAGTAAATAAATAGATTAAGTAATTTATGGAAATGATTTAATTGAGTGTTACATATTAATTTAATAAATGTTATTTAATTGATATGTATTTATTATTAATTTTATATTATAATTCTAATTTAATTGAGATAATTAAATTAGATGAGATATGTGATGAAGTGTTGCATGAATTATAATTAGCAAGTAATTATAATTATGTGGCAAGTTTATGTGATTAATTGATGTTAGATTTTAATTGATTAAATTAGTTGATTAATATTTAATTAATTAAAATGTGACATTAAAGTACGTGTTAAATGATTTGTTAAAATAAAGAAAAGGTTTTAAATTATTTTGCCAAACAAGGCCCTTGTAATTGTTTCATGATAGTAGTGTGCATACAAGCCAATCATGTATGATGATAAAGCACGTACTTTGTAAACAATCTTATTTATTTATTAATGAAATATTCATTTATTAAAGGCGTTTAATTATCTACATGTTGCTGTTTTTATAATATGTAAATAACCCATAGTTTTAAGCAATGCTTTTAGAATCATGATGATGATCATGCTAATGAGATCTAAATTCTTAGAAAGTTTTAAAACTTAAATAGTTCCCAATCGTGGGATTACTAAAAAGGGGATTAGTAAATCCGGATAGATTGGTACATATGTTGCTTGCTCATTGGATGAGGATGATTGATCTCATGATCATTTGTGTGGAGACACTAAAGCAAGTATGTAGGTGCTTATTGGAGAATAAGTTCACTGAACGTGATTCGCTATGGAATACCTAATGGAGTTTTACTCGCATGTCAATAGGAATTCCTAATGTGATAGTAGTACAAGTGATCCTTGGACTTGAGATCATCATAGTATCTTGTATGTAACAAATTATACTTTGACTTATTCCTTAAGACCTTTTAAGGCATATATAGGGTATGCTTGGGTATAATGAGTTACATATAGAGATAATGAATGATCAATAAAGAATCTACCACCTCTAGTAAAAGAGGAGATATGTCCTATGTGATTCGTTAAATGACAACCCAGGAATCCTTGGCCAAGGTAAAATGAAATTAGAAAGGAGTTTTTAATTTGCATTATTTGGAGTTGTGCATTTTCTAATCGAAATACATATAATTAAATAAAATAAGACTTGACAGTAAATCCATGTCTTATATTTAATTGGGACATTGTATGGTGGAAGGATTGAATTGTATGGTAACTATTAACTCACAGGTTCTTTTATGATTAATGTTGAAATCTATATTATCTGGAAAGTCGTTGATCGCTAGGGAGGCTTATCCCTATTGTAGAATAAATATTATTTATTTAAATAGATTATTAGTTTAATTTATTTATTTAAATAAGATTAAAATTGTTTTAATTGATTTATTCACAACCGGTTTAATATGGAGAACCTAAAGGGTCACACCATAAAAGGAAGAATAATTATTTAAGAAGGTAATGGCATAATCGTAATAATGCATTAAGTATAATTAATTTAATCTATGGTGATAGAATAAATTAAATAGCTTAATGTTTATTATTTAATATTTTGGAAATATTAAATATAAATTAATAAGAGGAGTCTTATTAATATTATTACAATTATTATTATTTTAATTTCTAAAGGAGTTTAGTAATTAATTTAATATTCAGTACTCTCATTTATTCCTAATAAGATTAGGAGACAAATTAATTAAATAAATTTAATTAATTATTCCCATGTGGTGGGAAGCCTAAATTAATTAAAGGAGTTTAATTAATTAAAAGAAATCCCATGTCTAATAGGATTAGAAGGGTTGACCAATGTCTATATAAGAGAAGTCTTATAATAGATATTAGATGATGCAATTCTAATTGTTAGAGAGTACTCCTTTTTATAGAGGATAGAAAACTAAGCCAACAACCCTCCTTCTTGATAATTCATCTTCCTTGGTGGATCACCTCTAGAGGCCAAACACTTGGGTGGCTAACGTTGATCAAAGGAAGGAATCTAACCCGGAAATTCAAGGAGATCTCGAAGAACAAGGAGTTGAACTCGTACCTGTGGAAGCTTCGTTCTACAAGGGTATGATTTTATAACTTCTTATTTATCGTTTTAAATTAATAATTTGCATAAAGGATGATCTGGGTAATGGTTTTGTAGAAATTTTTTAAACTCTGATATAACATGCTTCCGCTAATTTTTGCAATTTGATTGCATCACGATTTCGTACAAACCCAACAGTGGCATCAGAGCCAAACCTTTATGCAATTATTAATTATTTTTATTCCATATATGTATGGGTATGTATTTAAAATAATTTATTGGGCATAATTTTATTGTATAAAATTAATTTTTTTTGAGAGAGAAAAAAAAAACGGAAAGCATCTTTTTCTTTTTGAAGTCGCGTTATTTCAAAATCGCGAAACATATTTTTCTGGTGAATCACGTTATTATATGAATCAAGTGATTCAAAAGTTTTTGAAAGCAATAAGGTGACCCATCAGGTTTTTAAAAAACTAATATCATATATATATATAACGTGGGTAACCACGAATTGCTTCTGCAGGAAGTGAATAATGAAAGTTTTTCAAAAAGTGATCTAATAAGAATTATATATCATAAATATATATATAAACGATATATTATATATTTATATATAATATTTCTAAATAATTTTATAATTAAAATAAAGAGTTTATTTTAATCTTGAAATTGGATTTCATGCAATTTAAAATTGCCCATTAAATGATACTCATATATATATGGAATGTTTTAATTCATGAGATGAATATTTATTTATTAATATATATGTGATATATATGATAATAAATGGGGATTGATTATGGACTATTTGACCAATGTGATTGGATTTTATTTTAGTTGAATGCTTGAATTAATGGGTTTTATTAAATGGGGTCTGCGTACCTCGTCTTCTCTAATTTTTTTTCTTGATGTAAAATTCTATCTCCCTCTTATGTACTTCCCCTTGACTGCTGATCAAGGTTTCTATTTAAATTAAATAGTTTAATATAATAGAATTATTTAGAATTATCTTGAAGAAATTGGAGACTAAGGAGCAAGGAGCGCGTGAAGACCCGTTTGTATGGAGCCTGGGTTTAAATGTAATAGTTATGTTTAAATTTAAATTCTTGCACTCCTAGGTTTGACCTTTTGGTTCACTTGGTGGCTCTAGTGAACCAAACTATAATAAAAGTCCATAATCAATCCGGGTAGAATATAGTATTCTATATTGCATGCTAAATATTATATATATTATATTTTATGCAAACATGCTTCGCATGTTTAATAAAATGACGCGTATTTTATATATATATGTGCATGCGCGCTAAACAAGATGAGACAAATAATAACAAACCCCTCAAAGAAATAATATTAAGTCTGAAGCGTTCAAATGATATTTGGAATATCGAACGTCGCCTTCTAGCATGATTAATTAATAGAGTATTAAATATTTAATATGAGTTTGTTGTGCTATCCACAAGGCGAGTATTGAGTATTTAAGATGTTAATTAATCACATTTGATGCTTATCAAGAAAATTGAACGATCTAGTCTTGTTGTGCTATCCACAAGGACGAACATTTTTCTTTTTTGAATTTATGGAAGTGCTAGGCTGGACTTAACTTAAATTATTTTAGTTCGGATGTGCACACACTTGACCATTATGATTTAAGAGGCAAAATAAAAGGAATTACATGGTGATGTAATTGACAAGAGTTGTCTACCTATTTATTTGTATATCGCTTGTTGTGCTATCCACAAGGTTATAAACATTTGAAATGGGATCCTTATTCTCACTAGCAAATCTTTAATTAGATGTTGCCGAACTATATAAGTGAGGGTAATATAGTTTGATGAAAATAGTGGGAGATACCAATTTAAAATAAAGACCTAAATTTATTTTGGTATGCAAAGTTAATAAAATGAATGTTTGCTAAAATGTTGTTTTCTTTCACATGCAGAATTTTAAAAATGTCTAAATCACTAATCTCACTACGAAGCATACTTGATGCAAACAAGCTTACCGGGCCAAATTATGAGGACTGGCTAAGAAATCTGAGAATTGTTCTCACTGCTGAAAAGATTTCTTATGTCCTAAATTCAACTGTCCCTGAATCTGTTTCAGAAACAGCCTCTGAGGAAGAGATTGCCACTTTCAATAAGTGGCAAGATGATGCATCTGTGGCTCAATGCATCATGCTCGCATCCATGAATAACGAGCTTCAGCGTCAGCACGTAAATATGGATGCTCCTGCTATGCTGCTTCACCTCAAGGAGTTGTATGGTGAACAGAGTAGGACTGCTAGATATGAGATATCTAAGGAGCTCTTCCGATCTCGGATGACCGAGGGTACTGCCGTCGAGACTCATGTCCTAAAGGTGATCAATTTGATTGAACGCCTTGGACAGCTGGGGTTCGTCATGGATGGGGAGCTGAGTCAAGACTTGGTCTTGCAGTCACTCCCTGAGACCTTCTCGCAGTTTGTGGTTAATTTTCACATGAATAAGCTAGATGTCAGCTTGCCCGAGCTGCTTAACATGCTGAAAACTGCAGAAGGTCACTTCCCATCCAAGAAGAACCATATCTTGATGGTGGATTCTTCCAATAAAAGGAAGAGGCCCAAGGTATCTTCTGAAAAGAAGAAATCTAAGAAGGCTAAGGGAAAGGGGAAAGAAAAGGAACAAAAGAAACCAGAACCAGCTAAAGGAATGTGCTTTCATTGCAACAAGCCGGGACATTGGAAAAGGAACTGCAAGAAGTATCTAGCAGAGAAGAAGCTTGGAGAAGCTTCGACTTCCAATCAAGGTTTGTTTATGATTGAAATTAATTTTTCTGAAAGTCATAATTCTACTTGGGTATTGGATACCGGCTGTGGTTCTCACATATGTAATACTGTGCAGGGACTGGTCAGAAGTAGAAAGCTGAACAATGATGAGGTGATCCTACGAGTGGGGAATGGAGCAAAGGTTGCTGCATTAGCTGTAGGAACTTATTATTTAGCAATGCCTTCGGGCAAGTCCATTTATCTTAATAATTGTTATTATGTTCCGAATATTATTAAAAACATTATTTCAATTTCTGTATTGGATATGGAAGGATTTAACGTTGTTATAAAGAGCAATAGTTGTTCTATTTATAAAGACGATGTTTTATATGGTATTGGAAATTTGCGAAATGGACTTTATACAGTTGACTTACAAGAAAATATATTTCAAATTGAACAAACTAAGAAAAGGAAAAGAGATTATATTAATTATACCTACATGTGGCACTGTAGACTCGGTCATATCAACGAAACAAGATTATCCAAGTTGCATAAAGATGGGCTCCTCGAGCTATCCGATTATGAATCATATCCAACTTGTGAATCTTGTCTCATGGGTAAAATGACTAAATCTCCTTTTAGTGGAAAAGGAGAAAGAGTTACAGAGTTGTTGGCATTGATTCACACAGACGTTTGTGGGCCTATGACAACAAGTGCACGGGGTGGGTATTCTTATTTTATTACTTTCACTGATGATTACTCAAGATTTGGATATGTGTATTTAATGAAATACAAGTCAGAATCATTTGAAAAGTTCAAAGAGTTCAGAAGTGAAGTAGAGAAACAAACGGGCAAGAGTATAAAGATACTTCGATCAGATCGAGGTGGAGAATACTTAAGCGGTGAGTTTCTAAATTGTCTCAAAGAAAATGGTATAATCTCACAATGGACTCCTCCAGGTACACCACAGTTAAATGGAGTATCTGAAAGGAGAAATCGAACACTGTTAGACATGGTTCGATCCATGATGAGTTTTACCGACCTTCCAATTTCCTTCTGGGGATATGCCCTAGAAACGGCTGCATACCTACTTAACAAGGTACCTACCAAATCCGCCCCAAAGACTCCATATGAGATGTGGAAGGGGAGGAAACCAAATCTTAAGCATGTTAAGACTTGGGGTTGTCCAGCTTATGTCAAAAAGTTTGAACATGATAAGCTACAGACTAAATCCGAAAAGTGTAGATTTGTGGGATACCCTAAAGAAACTGTAGGGTATTATTTCTATCATCTAACTGATCAAAAGGTATTTGTTGCGAAACATGCTGCCTTCTTGGAAAAGGAGTTTATCCATGAAGGGGTCAGTGGGAGTAAGATATATCTTGAAGAAGTTCAAGAATCACAAATTGCCACGGATCAAAGTCAGGTACCTGACCAAGTAGAAGAACCTACTATACCACACCCTGTTCGTAAATCTGGGAGAGTACCGAAGATACCTGAGAGGTATGGATTCGTTATAGAGGATGACGATGAGGTACACATCATGAATGATGATGATCCATTGAATTACGAACAGGCCATGAGTAATAAAGACTCAGGGAAATGGCTTGAAGCCATGAAATCCGAAATGGACTCCATGTATGAAAACAAAGTATGGACTTTGGTTTCACCACCTGAAGGCATTAAGCCTATTGGGTGTAAATGGGTCTTTAAAAGAAAGACTGGAGCGGACGGCAAGGTGGAGACCTATAAGGCCCGACTGGTTGCAAAAGGTTTCAAACAAAAACAAGGAGTTGATTATGATGAAACCTTTTCACCAGTAGCTATGCTCAAGTCCATTCGGATTTTACTTGCGATTGCAGCTTATAACGACTATAAGATCTGGCAGATGGACGTGAAAACGGCCTTCCTCAATGGGAAACTTGAGGAGGATGTGTATATGACACAGCCAGAGGGTTTTGTTTCAAAAGTTGGAATAAATCAAGTCTGTAAGCTGCAACGATCCATTTATGGATTGAAGCAAGCTTCTCGTAGATGGAACATTCGTTTTGATGAGACAATCAAAGAGTTTGATTTTATCAAAAATGACGATGAACCATGTGTGTACAAGAAGGTTAGTGGGAGCGCAATTTCATTCCTTGTATTATATGTTGATGATATATTACTGATAGGGAATGACATTCCTATGCTACAATCGATTAAAATCTGGTTATCTAAACACTTCTCCATGAAGGACTTGGGAGAAGCATCCTATATTTTGGGGATAAAGATCTATAGAGATAGATCTAAAAGGATGCTTGGTTTATCCCAAGGAACGTACATTGATGCAATGCTAAAGAGATTTAGCATGGAAGATTCCAAAAGAGGTCTCATGCCGATGAGCCATGGAATACATCTCTCCAAGAAACAGGCCCCAAAGACACCTGAGGAGAGAGACCGTATGAGTAAGATCCCTTATGCTTCTGCAATAGGATCTATCATGTACGGTATGATATGTACTAGACCGGATGTTGCTCATTCACTTAGTGTAACGAGCAGATACCAGTCGAATCCAGGAGAAGAGCACTGGAAGGCAGTGAAGAATATCCTAAAATACTTGAGAAGAACTAAGGATATTTTTCTTGTCTACGGTGGGTCTGAATTAAAACTCGAGGGCTTCACAGACTCAAGTTTTCAAACGGACCAAGATGACAGTAAATCTGTTTCGGGGTATGTTTTTACCTTGAACGGAGGCGCAGTGAGTTGGAAGAGTTCCAAGCAGCAAACAGTTGCTGATTCAGTGACAGAGGAAGAGTATATAGCTGCAAGTGAAGCTGCAAAGGAAGCTGTTTGGATGAAGAAGTTCATAACTGAACTTGGTGTGGTTCCTAGCATTGGAGAAGCAGTTCCCGTTTACTGTGACAACACAGGAGCAGTTGCACAGGCTAAGGAACCGAGGTCTCATCAGAAATCTAAACACGTGTTGCGGCGCTTTCATTTGATCAGGGAGATCATTGAAAGAGGAGACGTCACCTTGGAGCATGTAGACTCTCAAGACAACATTGCAGATCCATTTACTAAAGCTTTAACACAACAGCAGTTTGATCGTCACTTAGAGAAGATGGGTATGAGATACCATGGCGATTGGCTTTAGTGCAAGTGGGAGATTGATAGTAGTGTGCATACAAGCCAATCATGTATGATGATAAAGCACGTACTTTGTAAACAATCTTATTTATTTATTAATGAAATATTCATTTATTAAAGGCATTTAATTATCTACATGTTGCTGTTTTTATAATATGTAAATAACCCATAGTTTTAAGCAATGCTTTTAGAATCATGATGATGATCATGCTAATGAGATCTAAATTCTTAGAAAGTTTTAAAACTTAAATAGTTCTCAATCGTGGGATTACTAAAAAGGGGATTAGTAAATCCGGATAGATTGGTACATATGTTGCTTGCTCATTGGATGAGGATGATTGATCTCATGATCATTTGTGTGGAGACACTAAAGCAAGTATGTAGGTGCTTATTGGAGAATAAGTTCACTGAACGTGATTCGCTATGGAATACCTAATGGTGTTTTACTCGCATGTCAATAGGAATTCCTAATGTGATAGTAGTACAAGTGATCCTTGGACTTGAGATCATCATAGTATCTTGTATGTAACAAATTATACTTTGACTTATTCCTTAAGACCTTTTAAGGCATATATAGGGTATGCTTGGGTATAATGAGTTACATATAGAGATAATGAATGATCAATAAAGAATCTACCACCTCTAGTAAAAGAGGAGATATGTCCTATGTGATTCGTTAAATGACAACCCAGGAATCCTTGGCCAAGGTAAAATGAAATTAGAAAGGAGTTTTTAATTTGCATTATTTGGAGTTGTGCATTTTCTAATCGAAATACATATAATTAAATAAAATAAGACTTGACAGTAAATCCATGTCTTATATTTAATTGGGACATTGTATGGTGGAAGGATTGAATTGTATGGTAACTATTAACTCACAGGTTCTTTTATGATTAATGTTGAAATCTATATTATCTGGAAAGTCGTTGATCGCTAGGGAGGCTTATCCCTATTGTAGAATAAATATTATTTATTTAAATAGATTATTAGTTTAATTTATTTATTTAAATAAGATTAAAATTGTTTTAATTGATTTATTCACAACCGGTTTAATATGGAGAACCTAAAGGGTCACACCATAAAAGGAAGAATAATTATTTAAGAAGGTAATGGCATAATCGTAATAATGCATTAAGTATAATTAATTTAATCTATGGTGATAGAATAAATTAAATAGCTTAATGTTTATTATTTAATATTTTGGAAATATTAAATATAAATTAATAAGAGGAGTCTTATTAATATTATTACAATTATTATTATTTTAATTTCTAAAGGAGTTTAGTAATTAATTTAATATTCAGTACTCTCATTTATTCCTAATAAGATTAGGAGACAAATTAATTAAATAAATTTAATTAATTATTCCCATGTGGTGGGAAGCCTAAATTAATTAAAGGAGTTTAATTAATTAAAAGAAATCCCATGTCTAATAGGATTAGAAGGGTTGACCAATGTCTATATAAGAGAAGTCTTATAATAGATATTAGATGATGCAATTCTAATTGTTAGAGAGTACTCCTTTTTATAGAGGATAGAAAACTAAGCCAACAACCCTCCTTCTTGATAATTCATCTTCCTTGGTGGATCACCTCTAGAGGCCAAACACTTGGGTGGCTAACGTTGATCAAAGGAAGGAATCGAACCCGGAAATTCAAGGAGATCTCGAAGAACAAGGAGTTGAACTCGTACCTGTGGAAGCTTCGTTCTACAAGGGTATGATTTTATAACTTCTTATTTATCGTTTTAAATTAATAATTTGCATAAAGGATGATCTGGGTAATGGTTTTGTAAAAATTTTTTAAACTCTGATATAACATGCTTCCGCTAATTTTTTGCTATTTGATTGCATCACGATTTCGTACAAACCCAACATTTCAAACCTATTTTTACCAAACAGGGCCCTCACTATCAAAAAGCTGCTTTTAAATAAACTGTTACCAAACAATACCTTAGCATTAAAAATCTATTTTTTAAAAAAAAATAATCTTGTTTTGCCAAACAAGGCATTGTGATTTTTGAAGTTTGTAACTTATATAATAAATGTATTTATTATATATATTAAGTAATTAGTAGTTACATATATATCATTAGTATACGTATATTATATCAGTTGTAATATATCTATACTACGTTAGATTAGAAGTTAGTCTGTAAAGCTAAGAACAAAAAGAGAAACGAAGAGTAGAGAAGTTAGAGAAGAGAAGGAAGAAGAAACTTGTGAAGGCAAGAATTAGTCATTGTATTCTTCTCCAATCATTAAAACGGTAATTAATATCTTATAGTTTTAAAGAATTGTGATTAGTTGTTCTTCATTGTTTTGAGTTTCTGTAAATTTAGTTTTCTGTGAATTTCATGAAATTATGTAATCATGAATTTTATATATATGTATTGTATCCATGTGTTGATTGTGGTAATTGTATGACATAAGAGGATTTTCAGAAATCAAATTACTGTAGAAATATATTTTTAAAAGAAAATTCATGTTTATATGAGTTCCTACGGAATTTCATGAGTGTGATTAATTTTAATTGAGAAATTAATGCAATTGGTAAGTGTTAATATGCTTATTAAGTAATTTCTTGATGCTATCTTCAACTTCGTATGTAATGCATGTATATAAGTTCGAATTGATGGAGAAAAATAGTTACAGAAGATTATTTATTGGAAAATATATGAGTTTTCATGAAAATGACCAAATTAGATTTTTAAAACTTGTGATTATCATTGTTTAAATGATTTTGGGTTTTAGAAGCATGCTTTATATATGTGTAATAGCGTATATATGTTTTACAGAGTCTATAGTACTGTATTTTTGGCGTTGTTGGCTTGTTTGGGTTGGTCGGTTAAACAGGGGGCCGTGGCTGTCTGCGTTTGGCCGAGCTGCTGCGCAGCTGTGCCGGCAGCAAGGCCAAGAGCAGCGCAGCTGCGCCACTGGCCTATCCCAGATTCCTTCCCTGCGCAGCTGCGCCAGTTAGAGGGCAGCTGGCTGCGCAGCTGCGCCGGACACAGTGCTTAGGCATTGAAGGTTAGCTAATTGTGTAGTGTTGATTTTGAACCTAGTTTAATTATGCTATGACAGTGAGCATGTATCTAGTTACTACAACATGTTGTTAACATAAATTTGACAAATTTATATTTAGAAAAGAAAAGAGGTTTGAAAACCTTAAAGTATGATTTGAATTATTATTTAAATGTGATATATAATTATAATTTAAATAATTATAATCAAAAGTAAATGTTTATTTTAAATTATAAATTTGTTAAATTATAATGAATAAAGGTTGATTTATTAGATGTTAATTTAAATTATAATTTATGTAATTATAATTTAATAAATGCATGTTTAATTGTAGATTTTAAATTGATAATTACATGATTAATTATAAATTTTGTAATTATAATACATGTTATAGTTTAATTAATTAATGATTATAATTGATAAATACATGATTAATTATAAATTGTGTAATTATAAATACATGAATGTGGTTTAATTGATTATAAATTGTTTATCATTTAAAAGGTAATTATAATTTAAGTAATTATAATTTGATTAAGTGTTTGGATTATAATTGTTTAATTATAATTTAGTTAAATACATAATTAATTTAATTATGTGAATATGTAGGTGATGTAAGTAACTATGTGATAGCTGATTATAATTATTATTTAATTAGAGTGTGAGTTAACCATGAGGGTTAACCACTTATGTGAATTAGTTACGTGTTAACTAATTTAGGTTATTGTGATTGAATATATATGTGTAGGAAGTATTAAAGTACGTGAATTGTGTTAAGTAGCTTGCGCTTGAGGCAAGTTTTCTAAACCCTAAACTTATATTAATTTGTATGCAAGTTTTCTAAACCATAAACTTGTATTAATTTTTATGCAAGTCTTCTAAACCCTAAACTCGTTAATTTTATATGATCTCTTGAATTCATATATTCATTGTTGAAAATGTCCTTTCCATTTCAGTATTGGATAATTGTTTATTTAATTGAAATGGTCTTAACTTATTGTTCAAGTATGATCCAATTATTATTTTAATGCTTTAAGTTTACATCTAAAGCATATGTTAATTCATAATTCTTTTATTATGAATTATTGGAAGTCGATTCAACTAATCCTTAGTTGATGAACGTGAATTCTAAATTACCCTTGTAAGCTTATCCAAACCAAACTTTCTTTGGTGCGGACTTGAATTCAAATTAATGAGTTGAACAACCCTATTTACTAGAGGAGGTTATTACGCATAGCGTTAAGATGTTTGTGCACAATACATGGTACGAAGGGCTGATCCCCCTAAGTACGAGTTAAAGTCCATAGTCTTATTGACTGTTAAAGGTTTAAATAGAAATATTTATAACCTAGGACAAGAGTTCAAAGGTCTTATGACCCTCAGATAAATTCTATATTCGAATTTTAATGTTAATAGAGAATTACTATTCAATTCTTTATTATTGAAATAAGCCAAGTTATTCAGATTTTTTTTTAAAGAATTCCTTTCATGTATATATTATTGTTAAACTCCAGTGAGCTGTGGTTTGCTCACCCTTGCATTAAATAACAATTTCAGTTAAGGTTGATAACGCTGATGCTCCGTCTACGAGTAAGGGCAAGGGAAAGCAAAGCAAGTGAAGACTTGCTTTTATTTAATTGAGAATGATTGTAATAAGACTTAAACGTTATGTTTTTATTTTCGCACTTTATTATATTCATGTCAGGGTTAGAGTAACCCGAGATTTTTTTATAAAGGTTGTAATCCTTGTTTTAAGGGATATTTTATTTATTTTAATTTAAGTTGTAGTTTATTTTACATTATTCATTGGGTAGATGTATGTTATATTAGAAAGTGAACACCAAATCATGTGAAAATGAAGTACCCGGATTTGGGGGTGTCACATCTTCCGCCAGACAAAGAAATTGAATTCGTAATAGACTTAGCACCAAGAACTGCACCAATTTTGAAAGCTCCATATCGTATGGCGCCTTTAGAAATTAAGGAGTTGATGATACAGCTGTAAGTGTTATTAGATAAGGGTTACGTACGGCCAAGTGTGTCTCCTTGGGGAGCACTAGTGTTGTTTGTTAAAAAGGACCGGTCGATGAGGCTCTGTATCAATTATCCAAAATTGAACAGACTAACGATCAAGAATAGATATTCGTTACCGAGGATAGACGACCTTTTTGATCAACTGAAGGGAGCGAAGTGTTTCTCAAAAATTGACCTATGGATAGGTTATCACCAACTGAAAGTACGGGAGGAAGACATACCAAAGACTGCATTTCGAACCTGTTATGGACACTACGAGTTTTTGGTAATGTCATTTGGATTAACTAATGCTCCGGCAGCATTCATGGACTTGATGAACAGAGTTTTCAAGCCCTGATTGGATAAGTTTGTGGTAGTTTTCATTGACGACATCTTGATCTACTCGTAGACAAAGGAAGAGCACGCCGAACATCTGAAGATTGTTTTGGAGGCACTAAAGAAGAAGAAAATGTACACGAAAGTTTTTAAGTGTGAATTTTGGATGGAGAAGGTTCAATTCTTAGGTCACGTGGTGCATAAGGATGGAATCTTAGTAGACCCTGCGAAGGTGGAAGCAGTAAGTAATTGGGAACAGCCGAAAACGCCAACAGAGATAAGAAATTTCTTAGGGTTAGCTGGGTACTATCAAAGATTCATCCAGGATTTTTCTAAGATAACAACCCCGTTGACCAATCTGACCAAGAAGACAGTAAAGTTTGTATGGACGGACAAGTGCGAGGAGAGTTTTCAAGAATTGAAGAAGAGATTAAGCGAGGTACCTGTGTTGTCACTACCAGACGATGCGGGAGATTTTGTGGTGTATAGTGATGCATCGCACAAGGGACTTGGCTGTATGCTTATGCAACATGGCAAAGTCATTGCGTATGCATCACGACAATTAAAGGACTACAAAAAACGATACCCTACTCACGACTTAGAGTTAGCGGCAGTAGTTTTTGCGTTGAAGATATGGAGACATTATTTGTACGAAGAGAAATGAGAGATATACACGGACCACAAAAGTCTGAAATATATCTTCACACAGAAGGAGTTGATTATGTGTCAGAGGAGGTGGTTAGAATTGATCAAGGATTATGACTGTGATATTCTTTATTACCCAAAAAAGGCAAACGTAGTTTTCGACGCTCTAAGCAGAAAAGGAAGGGAGAAATTATTTCACTTGACGACTCAAGAGGAGTTGATAAGAGAGATGGAAAAATTAAAGATAGAGGCAAAAGGACCGAAAAGGTTTGAAGAGAAGTTATTCGTAATGGAAGCTCGTCCAACCTTGTTGGATAGAGTAAAGGAGCACAAGAGAAGGATGAGGAGTGCTAGAAAATCAGAAAGAGGATCGCAGAAAAAGATGAACAAAGATTCAGAATAGATAAAGAAGGTATCTTGAGATTCAAAGGGAGAGTGTGGGTGCCAGCGATAACCGAACTAAGGGAAGAAATTTTGCACGAGACACACAATACGACATATTTTATTCATCCGGGAGGCACGAAAATGTACCAAGATTTGAGGCAACACTTTTGATGGCCCAATCTGAAACGGGAAGTTGCAGAGTGCATTAGTAGATGTCTGACTTGCCAACGCATCAAAGCAGAACACCAACAGCCGAGTGGTTTACTACAACCGTTGGAAATACCAGAGTAGAAATGGGAGCACATTACGATGAACTTCGTGGTGGGACTTTTAGTTACGCAAAAAGGATATGATGCCATTTGGGTTATCGTGGATCGACTAACAAAAACCGCACATTTTCTACCGATCAAGATCCGCTATAGTTTGAATCAGTTAGTGAGTCTATACGTAAAGGAGATTGTTTCACGACATAGAGTGCCGGTGTCAATTGTCTCTGATCGAGATCCACGCTTCACGTTAAGCTTTTGGAAAAGCTTACAAGAGAGAATGGGAACACAGTTGAGGTTGAGCACCGCTTATCATCCTCAGACAGACAGACAAAGTGAGCGAACAATACAAATGCTGGAGGACATGATTAGGACTTGCGTGATCAATTTTAAGGGAAATTTGGACGACCACCTACCCTTAGTAGAATTTACATATAACAATAGTTACCATGCGAGTATCGGTATGCCGCCGTACGAAGCTCTTTACGGGAGAAAATGCATAACACCGTTATGTTGGGACAAAGTCGGAGAACGTCGAATACTAGGACAAGAGTTAGTACAACAAATCGTGGACGTCGTGATAGTGATAAGAACCAGACTAGTAGCAACTCAAGATCGCCAGAAAAAGTACGCAGACTTGCATCGGCAGGACCGAGAATTTAAAGTCAGTACTTTCATATTCTTGAAGGTATCTCCATGGAAGGGAAAAATTAGATTCAGCAAGAAAGAAAAATTGAGTCCAAGATTTATAGGACCGTTTGAGATACTGAAGCGAGTGGGCGAAGTGGCATAAAAAGTTGCATTACCACCTGAGTTGGAGCACATCCACAACGTGTTCCACATCTTCGTGTTGCGTCCATACAAGGCCGACTACAAGCACGTGATTTCTTATGAGCCCATTCAAGTGGAGAAGAACCTAGCATATGAAGAAATTCCTGTCCAAATATTATATAGGAAAGAGAAAGCCTTAAGAAATAAAGTTATATCTTCTGTAAAAGTACTTTGGCGTAACCACGATGTAGAGGAGGCTACGTGAGAATTAGAAGATAGGATGATGAGGGACTATCCCCATCTATTTGTGTAACCTTGTAGCAATTTCGAGGACGAAATTTTTATAAGGGGGGTGTAATACCCGAGAATTTTTGGATATTATTAATGAATAAATTAATAAAAATAAATATTTATTTGAATATAAATGATTATGTGTTGTGTTGAGAGTTAATTCAATTATTTCAAACCGAATTTATAATAATTGAGAAAAATATGGAGATTATGATAAGCTCGAAGAATGCCTTGTGTGGCACAGTAGTGAGAATTATGGTGATTTAATTTAATTAAAGAAGGGATTAATGAGTGGATGATTAATTAATAATGTAGTGTTAATTAATGATTATTATGAGTAATAGCATATTAATGAATAAATAGTTAATTAATATTTTGAGATTAATGTTTGTTCAATTAATTGCGTAGTATATAGTTATGTAATCGCATATTGTATAATAACTACAACTATATAATATAATGTATAATGTGATATTTTGCTATGACTATGTAATATAGAAACTATATAGTAAAAGAAAGTGAGTCGCATGATTGGACTTATGAGAATATATATTATGTGTACATTGTACAATATGGAATCAAACAATATTATATAAAGTGTAGTGTGACACGTTAGTGAGACTATGCAATATGAAAACTATATTGTAAGAGTAATAAATTGTATGAGTTACATAAATTATGTGACCATGTGATATGTATAGTGCATTAGTGTGAAATTTAAAAAATATTAAATTAAAGTATGTGAATAATTAATATTAATAATTATTTCTATAAGTAACATTATTGCAATAATGAGGTTTGTGATAATGTAGTATGTCACTATTCAATTAACTCATAATTTGACATTACCAAAATGTACATGAATTATATATTGATGTGTTTATCTATGCCCAATTGATTTTCAAAACCTAAGTGTATATATATATATATATATATATATATATATATGAGTATGTATATTTAAACCTAAGTATACACATTATGTTATGTAGGGATATACATATATGTGAAGACTTAAGTAATATATAGGCCTCATTGCTTTTAAGATTTGCTGAGATTAGAAATTGTCCCATATTGAATGTCTCAATTCCTTATTCACGTGAAAGGGCCAATGGCCTATTCTACTTCACCATGTCAACTTCCTAGCTAGGAAATGATGGCCATGATGAAGAAGGGTGTGGGTGATGGGACTAGTTGGGAGCTATTGCACCAACTCTTGAATATCCCATGAACTCTCCTTCCACCTCTTGGTGTTAATTCTTGGACAATGGCTTTACTTGGTTAGTAAATTTCCTATAAATTGAGCACTCCCCCTTCATTCCTATGTTGCTAGAATTGTTGCTAAGTGATATAGAAAGAGTAGAGGGAGTGTGCAATCTGATATTGAGAGCAATTCTTGTACAACTCAAAGCTTTAAGAGGTATAATCCTTATAAAACTTTGAAGTGTAGCATTTTTGATTTATAGAAATTAAACATGAATTAGTTGTAATTGAGTATATGAAAGGATGCTAGAATGTTAGTTTGGTTTATATATATGTTATAAATGTAATGTAGTCAATTCTTAGCATGATTCATGAAGTATTTCTGAAATGGGTAAGAAGCTCTGCTCTAGCAGAAAACTGTCTGGGCTGGAACCTGAGTGGCGCGGCTGCACCACTCCCTAGTACAAACAGGGAGCGACCGCGCCCTTTTGCAGAACCTGTTGATTGGTTTGTTGTGGTTTCTGAGATGTTGAGCCCATTAATTGAACTTAAATAAGACCATACAAGTCTCTAACATGCTAGTTTATATTACCTTTCATATAGTCACTCACCATGACTTGGTTTCAAAAAAGAACTTGAGTTTTCAAAGTGCAAACTCAATAAACTATGTATACTTTAAATTCTAAACTTGAGAACATGCTGTTATGATCTGATTACAAATGTACATAAGCATGAGGGCATGAAAACATGAAATAAATATGTGGACTTACCTTGTATGCTTAAATTATTTCGATAGCCTTCTAATGAAAACTTAGAGTTTCAAATATGAACTTGATAAATTATATGTCCTTTAAGTTTTGAAACTTATGAGCATGCTTAGGTGGTATGATTATGTATGTACATGTATGAAAACCTTATGTGTAGTAACTTTGCATGCTTGGTGGGTTAATATGAGATTTTCAAGAGAAACCTTAAAGAGTTGAAAACTAGTTTTGTTGATAACTACTTGGTGAGCATTCTGAAATTTATGACCATTTTGATAAGATATCATATGCCTCTAAACATGATTGCCATGTGTGCCTAACTAGCCTTATGCATTGTGAACTAGTTGAGCATGAATTAAAATAATGTTAAAGAGGTGGAACCATGGATCATGAAATGCATGACTAAAATAACTTGCACATGTGTAAATGATTCTTAGTGATCTCATTGCATGCGTTTAATAAGTAGACGTAAGAAACATTGTAATCGAACACGTAAGCCTCATTAATTGGAAATTGTTAAGACTATATGGAAAGCATAACATAAGAATCAAACTTATCACAACATGTATTTTTTTCCATGTGTTATCATATATATATATATATATATATATATATATATATATATATGGGTGTGCAAGCTAGGCCAGGCATTGTGTAGCTCAGCTCTGATCTGAACTGGGAGCAGCGCGGCCGCGCCGCTCCCTAGTTCAAATAAAGCGCGACTGCGCCACATTGCAGAAAAGTCTTACTGTTTTTTTGCAATCTGAGATTGACGTATGCTTATATTGTTAACCTAATCTCTAGTACATGTCCATTATAGTATTTAAGTAACAATGAGCATGCTATAAGGAAACCATCTTGAATTGCTAAAGTGTTTATAAAACTTTCAAATGTTAAGTCAAATAATGATTACAAACTATGTTATGTAATTTCATAGTGTCTTATTAAATGAATGTGCTGCTATGTGTACGTAAAGTACGTAATGACGTACGTATAGGATTATACGACTAAGTTAGAATTATATGTGTATACTTGAATTTTCTATCGAGCTTTTGTATCGAATGTACAATGCTAATGAATATCCTAAATACGTAAATATGTTATAATAGGATTCGAAAGCGTTGATAAGCTTTACCTTGGTAATCTACGCTTAAGGCAAGTTCCCTAACTTACACTCTTTTATTGTGCAAGTATCCTAAACTCTTGCATTACTTTATTCAACGAATATTGTAAGCAAGTATTCTACTCATATTGAACATGTATTGAGCTTGTACTATTATTCCTTATACAAGTAAGCTATTCGAATTACGATTAATGACTTGTTGCTTCATAGCTAAGATAAAGTCGATTATATTCTTCAAACTTCAATATCAAGTATTGAACTTATAAAGAAGGGTCTATACTATTTGATTCGTCTAGACTTATATTATGAATTTAAAAAGCGATCCAAACAAATTGATTGGTGCGGAATCTTGTATTGACTGAGAAGAACAATCTTCTTTGAAGGAAAAATATAATTGTCGGGAGACTGACGTGCGCACTTGAGTACGATTGAATATTATGTATAATATAGGGTACTTTAGGTTGATCACCTGTTGTACTTGTTTTATTGGATTATCAGTATAATTCTGTTAATTCTAGTAGAAGTTCATTGTCCTTAGTGACTGCATAATATTCAATTATCTTGAAATCTTGAATTGATTTAGCATTGAATCTTATTGATATCTTTCTGTCCTTAGCTACTGTTATTGAGAACTGTTGATATTTCTTGCTATCCTCAAACTATCATATTCTGTTATAGCCTTTGGGATTTAAAAACTATATTACTCACCCTTATTGCTATATTACTTGCTGAGCAAACTTGTTGCTCATTCTTGCTTTTTCTAAAATATTTCAGTTAAGGCAGAGCAGGGCGGACCTTCGGGCAACGATAAGGGCAAGGGCAAGACTACCGACTAGCTAGTCCCTTTATGTTTTAGACATTCTCGTGTTATATTATGACAAGTATGATGATGTATTAAGACTGATTCAAAACTATGTTTAAACTTAAGTACAGTTATATAATAAGTCTCTATTTGATATTATTATATAATCTATTAGGCAATGTAGGTTGCGAGACTGGGGGGAATAAATATAATAAATCATTGTATATTATTCTATATTATCCGCTGTGATTGTATGATTTTAGTTATTATTGTTAGAACGTGACGAACCGAATTCGAGGCATCGTGGCCCAAATTTGGGGGCATCACACAAGATCATGTTCAAAATATATGTACCCGTACCTGTACAAATACATGTATTTGTACATCCAATAGGTTATTAAGCATGGGTAAAAGTTTAGTGAGTAAAAAGCATTACCAACCCTACTTACCCATCACCTTTTTCATAATTAGCATCACATGGGATAACTTGCGTGAATTTTAATCCAAAATTTCAGGCACTCTAGCTATTGGGGGGGGCGTCGGTCATGGGGGGTATATATATAATATTTTTTTCTTTTGTACTATGCTAAATTATTTACATACACACACACGTATATATACACACACACACACACACACACACACACACACACACACATATATATATATATATATATACGTGTGATACAGTTATTGAACTACAATTTTAAAAGAATTGTGTGATATAATTAACAAACTTATCACCATATATCCAAAAAATTGATGATTGAATGTTCATGATTAATAAGCAATTTTGATGATTGGATATTCATGATTGGCAAGTGTTGTGCAAGAAGAAGCCATGATAGCATTTGAGATATAGTTTTCTCTTTTTAAACCGTAGTGGTCTAAGAAAAGTTTCAAGGTAGGGTTTTATATATCAAATATGACAAAATTTGACATAAATTTTTTAGTATTTAGAATTCTATCATTTATTTATAGGTAGGATTTTAGGGTATTCCCTAAGATTTTGAGTTTAGAGACCATTTCTAAATATTAAAGTTGAGAGCCGATTTTGTGATATATACATATATATATATATATATATATATATATATATAGACAATGATCCATAGCATCTATTTGCTATGGAATAAAAATTGGCAAATAACATCCTAATCGTCCGTCCCAAGGAGCAACGGCTGTGATTTGACTTGGTCTAGGATAATTGGGGGCATAATTATCCAACAAAGTTCATTTGTTATGTCCGCTAGAAATTCTAGCGGACGGCGTGGCCAGCGTTTAAATCACAACCGTTGCTCTTTGGGACGGACGATTAAGATGATCCATAGCATCTATTTGCTATATATTAAAAATGACAAATAACATCCTAATCATCCGTCCCAAGGAGCAACGGCTGTGATTTAAACACTGACCATGCCATCCGCTAGAACTCTAGCGGACAGAACTAATGCACTTTTTGGACAATTATGCCCCTCGTCCAAAGCCCTTCAATTGAGAATTTTGTACAATTTTAAGTGTTCTATAGCTCGATATACAATCGTAGAGATTAGTGGCGGCTGCGATTCCAGTCTTCAAAACCCTTCAATTGGCAACTAAATTACAAAATTCCCAAAAGGCGTTGAGGATTTGTGTTCTACCTCAACTTAATCAACTTTTAATCAATGATTTTTTTGAATTAGAAGGTTAAAAATTGATTTGGATATAAATTTGTCCCAATTCGGTTAATAGAGGCAGTAGCCATATATGTACTTTGTTGAAATCCAAAGTACATATAGTATTACAGAAATCAATCCAATTCGTTTAACAGAGCAGTAGTCATATAAATTGGTGTAATACTATATTTACTTTGTATGTTAGGTTTGTTGAAATTGAAAAGTTTAAGGCTTTACTAGATTATAATATCACTTTTATGATGTTATTATGTTATAATTGGAGAGTTTTGACTGCCTAATTTGTTGAGTCTTCTCCATATAAATTGGATTTTAGTGTTTAATGGATGAACTGAATTTTATGCCTTATTTGATTGAAGTGTGTATATACCCACATATTTTCATACATACGTATAATGTTCGACCTTTCCTAATTTTTGGGAAAAGATGTTGTATATGAGATTCTGTGTCCATGTGCCTTCATAGCATGCAAATGAAATTATTGGTCCTTTTTGGTCAATCTATTATAGTTTAAAATCTTTGTTTTTTAATAGCTCGATATTAGTAATCTTGTCATAATCACTTTAAATTGCTATGCTATGCTTTCAGCCTATGATTTCAGTTTGTTTTTCAGTATATGGTTTGGTTTCAGTCGATGGTCAGTCTTTTTTTCAGTGTTTGGTTTCAGTTTGTGTTGCAGCAACAATGAGTCAGTCTGTGTGTTTGGTTTCTGCACACTCATAGCTATGCTATGCAGCAGCACACTCATTGCATTAGGGTTTCAGTTTGTGTTACAATACCTCTATGGCACCACACTCATTGCATATTTTCTTGGTTTCAATACTTATTGCATATTTAGATTCAGTTTGTGTTGCAGCAACTCTATGGTATCAGTTTGTTTGTTTCAATTTGTGTATGGTTTCAGTTGCTTGTGTATTGAACATTTGGTTTCAGTTTGTGTTGCACAACCCCTTGTTTCAGTTTGTGTTGCATAACTCCTTAGTTCACTTACTGTTGTTGTGTACTCTGAGGTATGCTGTGTACTACTTGAATCATATGCACCTACCTACTTAAGCTTCATTCAAAATTCAGAAACATGTCGAGGAAGTTGCGAGGAAGTGGGACATAGAAGACTTGGTCACCTGAGGACCAGCAATCCATGGTATTAATTATATATTCTTTTTCTTCTTTCTTTATTTTCACGAGTAGATGACGCTGAATACTGCTTAATCATCTATTTTGATCAAATCTTTCTGTTTGGTTCCAAAGAAAATTCTTTATGAATTTATTGGCAGGACAGTGCCATTATGAAAATATAGTATTTGTTGAAATTTTCTCCTCCTATTTTTTCTGGTAAATATATATTTTTAAAATTTTATGGAAATGTTCAAGTGTGTAGGACTATGGCATGATAAAAGAATCTGTAATTCCTGTTGCAAAGCACAAGAAATGTTTAGCTTTATGAACATATATATGGTGAATTAATCAGTTCTCTTTCAGTTCAGATCATTGAAGCTAGAAGGCACACCGGTTCCATTTGTATTAATAGAGTTCTTAACTCCTAGCGGCATTTGAGTGGACTTCCTCCCACACCATATTATATACCTCATGAAGATGGGGAGTCTTACTGATGCATCTATGTAAAAGAAATCAATATGGTCACGCCAAGTAACTTGGCAGAAGAAATAATGTTGTCAGCCTGCTATTGTATACTTACATTATTGAAAAGTAAAAACTGTTGTTTTCTTTAACTTTTCTTTGAAAGATGTTTGATGCTACAGAATAAAAATTTAAAGTAATATGGTGTTGCAACAGAATAAAAATTTAAAAAGTAATATGTATTACTATGAATGTAATATGGTGTTCCATCAGAATATGGATTGAATGTAATATGTATTGCTAATGTATTAGGTTAAATGTAAAATTATGTTTGCATCAGAATAAACTGGTGAATGTAATATGTATTTCTATGGGTTGAATGTAATATGTATTGCTATGGGTTGCAGCTATGGGATGTTGTGGGCTGCAGCTATAGTCCGCTAGACTTTCTAGCGGATTGTTAAAAAACTTTGAATTGGTCTGGCATAATTGGGGGCATAATTGTCTAACAAAGTTCATTAGTTATGTCCTCTAGAAATTCTGGCGGACGGTGTGGTCAATGTTTAAATCACAGCCTTTACTCCTTGGGACGAATGATTAGGATGGTATTTGCCAATTTTAATCCATAGCAAATAAATACTATGGATAATTGCCATATATATATATATATATATATATATATATATATATATATATATATATATATATATTCAGGGGTCGATGGCCACTCCTTAAATCTAGGGTTGAATAACGATTTTGTCTTTTTTATTATATATATATATATATATTATTCTTATTCTTATTCTTATTATTATTCAAAAAATTTGGCTTGAGCGCGTTGTTCTCGAATCTTGCCAAATTATTTATAGTTTCAAAATATTTTGACCGCAATGAATAGAAATTTTGTCTACATCAGTACTTACCATACAATTAGTAGTGTATTATTATACCTTTTGGATCATTTTGGCATTATTAGTTTTACCTTAATTAAGAAATACGATTTCACTAATAAAAATACATTGAGTAAGGAATTTACTAATTAGTGGAATTCAAAAGCGAAAACATCACACAAGCATATATGCATGACATAATTTTGCATTTTACTCAAAAATTAAAGAAAAATAAAAGATTGTTGGGTAAAATGTATACGCGCTACATGCAAGTGTACGTGGTTAACAAGTAATATAATGATAAGATCAAGTATCATACCCACAGAGACAATAATCACAATTCATCCAAACAAGTACCAATTTTATATTATTTTAGCTTTATCAAAATAATGATTAAATGATGATTTTTAGAATAAACTACTACTCAAACTATCACTAACACTATTTCGGGGATTTAACAAGTTTTAGGAGAATTAAGCCTACAACTTCACTTATTAGTTCACTTCGGATAATATACTTTCCTTCAATACGTCAATTATTCTAGATTATTACCCAATAACACGGTAGTAGATATAACCATCTCTCAATGTATTACATCCATCTCACTCAAATCCACACATAGAATTAAGCAAAACACCTTAATTAACTAACTCACTATATCTCTATGTGAATTATAATTGAAAAAGATTTAAATTCAAGTTCTCTTTAGATTATGCATGATGCATAAATATCTCTATCCGACGCATGAATTATGAATCCTAACTACTGTAGAAATCACAAACACACGTCACTATGGCCAGTTCTAATCCCATATGTTATCTCTCGAATTCATATGGAATAATAGCTAATTGGTGATCAAGCAAGTATATAAGTTATGCACAAACCATAGCAAATAACCTGGAAATAATCTTCATAAACTAGCTTGAAAGTAATTCAATCCTTAGTTACATAATAAGATCCGTTATAGGCCTAAATAGAATACTAGTTCATCGTGAATGAAATAAAAACCATAATCCACAAGGTGTATAACATCCTGAATACAAGGCATAGATAAAGAGAGAAAATAAACTCTGAAATTGTATAACCACTCTTCTTCACGCTCCTTGCGTTCTTCGTGCTTCAACCGTGCTTCAATTGTCTTCAAGTCAATCTCCCCGAAATTAAGGCTTGTGTAAGGCTAAGTATATCTCAATAGGTCCCTCTGTGTGCCCTTAATAGTCCCTTAATCGCAAGCCAAATCGTAGCTAATCTTTTTGCAGAATCCCAAACCAATAAGGAAACTACCATCTTTGTTGCCGCATACCCCCGCTCCAGCGGGGGTTTTTGCTTTGAGTACACCCGCTCCAGTGGGCATCCACTTTTGAAGAGTCTCTTTTCTGTACCCCAACCCCGGCGGGTGGTTTTTCCTTATGATGGCCCACCCCATCGGGTATCCATCCTCTAAAATGCTGAATTTTTACTCTTAAATCTTCATTTCCCGTCAGTCTGCTTCCTGCAATCAACACAACCAAACTAGAGTAAAATGATACTAAAACCACATGACATAGCCAAGAATCAAGCTATAAAGGACATCGATTCGTAAGTATAAAACCAACTCATTAAATACCCCCAAACTTGAGACTTTGCTTGTCCTCAAGAAGAACAATGCACATGCAACTAACTACGAAGAATATGAATGCAACTGTTGAAAGTAGTATGCATACAAGCCAATCATGTATGATGATAAAGCATATACTTTGGAGACAATCTTATTTATTTATTAATAAAAGTATTCATTTATTAAAGTCATTTAATTATCTATATGATGTTATTTTTATAATATGTAAATAACCCATAGTTTTAAGCTATGCTTTTAGAATCATGATGTTGATCATGCTAATGAGATCTAAATTCTTAGAAAACTTAAAACTAAAATAGTTTCCAATCGTTGGATTACTAAAAAGGGAATTAGTAAATTCGGATAGATTGGTACATATGTTGCTTGCTCATTGGATGAGGATGATTGATCTCATGATCATTTGTGTGGAGACACTGAAGCAAGTATGTAGGTGCTTATTGGAGAATAAGTTCACTGAACGTGACTCGCTATGGAATACCTAATGGATTTTTACTTGTCTGTCAATAGGAATTCCTAATGTGATAGTAGTACAAGTGATCCTTGGACTTGAGATCATCATAGTATCTTGTATGTAATGAATTATACTTTGACTTATTCCTTAAGACCCTTAGGGTATATCAAAGGGTATGCTTGGGTATAATGAGTTACATATAGAGATAATGAATCATCAATAAAGAATCTACCACTTCTAGTAAAAGAAGAAATAGGTCCTATGTGATTCGTTAAATGACAACCCAATAGTCCTTGGCCAAGTCAGAATGAAATTAGAAAGGAGTTTCTAATTTGCATTATTTAGAGTTGTGCATTTTCCAATCGAAATACATATGATTAAATAAAATAAGACTTAACAATAATTCCATGTCTTATATTTAATTGGGATATTGTATGGTGGAACGATTGAATTGTACGGTAACTATTTACTCATATATTCTTTTATGATTAATATTGAAATCTATATTATCTGAAAAGTCGTTGATCGCTAGGGAGGCCTATCCCTATTGTAGAATAAATATTATTTATTTAAATACATTATTAGTTTAATCTATTTATTTAAATAAGATTAGAATTGTTCTAATTGATTTATTTACAACTGGTTTAATATGGAGAACCTAATAAAGGAAGAATAATTATTTAAGAAGGTAATGACATAATCGTAATAATGCATTAAGTGTAATTAATTTAATCTATGGTGATAGAATAAATTAAATAGCTTAATGTTTATTATTTAATATTTTGGAAATATTAAATATAAATTAATAAGAGTAGTCTTACTAATATTATTACAATTATTATTATTTTAATTTCTAAAAGAGTTTAGGAATTAATTTAATACTACTACTCTCATTTATTCTTAATAAGATTAGGAGACAAATAAATTAAAAGAGTTTAATTAATTAGTCTCAATATGTTGGAAAGCCTAATTAATTAAAGGAATTTAATTAAATTAAAAGATAACCTATTTCTAATAGGATTAGAAGGGTTGACCAATATCTATATAAGAAGAGTCTTATAATAGATATTAGTTGATGCAATTTCAATGGTTGGAGAGTACTCCTTTTCTATAGAATATAGAAAACTAGGGTCTGGCCAGCCACCCTCCTTCTTGATAATTCTTCTTCCTTGGTGGATCACTTCTAGAGGCCAAACACTTGGGTGGCTAACGTTGATTAAAGGAAGGAATCTACCCCGGATATTCAAGGAGATCGCGACGAACAAGGAGTTGAACTTGTACTTGGGAAAGCTTTGTTCTACAAGGGTATAATTCCATAACTTCTTATTTATCGTTTTAAATTAATAAGTTGCATAAAGGATGATCTAGGTAATGGTTTTGTAGAAATTTTTTTAAACTCTGATATACCATGCTTCCTCTAATTTTGCAATTTGATTGCGCCCACGATTTCGTACAAACCCAACAACTGTCAGCTAGTACAAAGCTAACCCATAATGCCTTAGAGAAATCACAACAAATATAAACAACAAATCAAACCATAGACATATTCGTAGTTCAAACCAATCTATGAATCAATACCTGTTAACACCAATGCAGTATGTGTGTGCTCGACAACAATGTGACCAACTACAATTCAAATACATCACATAATATGCGTCTTAGAAAGAAATTACAGTTTTAACTCAAGAAATTGCGTAAACAAGATAATGCAACCATGAATCAACATCAACCAAGTTGGGTGTCAATATGGGAGACTTTCTATCTTTATTCATTTACGGGGGCATTTTACTCGTTTTCCCGTACCTCTATGCTACTCGTGACTGTGCAATGTCTAGCTCCCTTAGGCTTTTCGGTGATACCCGTATAACGAGCTTTCGACCAATGACTCCCAAACCAAGTGGCTTTAGGGCGCTGAGTGTCAAAACATCCCCTAAGGCGTACTTACTCAAGTATCAAAGGCCACGAAACTTAAACGAGTCACGGTGTTTTTTCACAAGTTTCTTTTTTTTTATATTTTCCAAAAAAAATTCATTTTCTTTTCTTTCCTTTCCTTTCAGATAGCTCCCATATCTTTTCCCAAACTTAGATTTCTGCCTAATCTTAGTCATTACTACCAATTTACTGAATTTCTGTCATTAAAGCCCAATTTCTTTCAAGAAGTCAATTATATGACTATTCAAACCCAGTTGGACTACATGTCATCCTAACGTGCTAACCGGTACAACAGTGTCAAACAGGCAACGACTCATGTAAAGGTCTGAAATTACCTCTATGTCCTAGTTATCATTGAAAGTAGTATGCATACAAGTCAATCATGTATAATGATAAAGCATATACTTTGGAGACAGTCTTATTTATTTATTAATAAAAATATTCATTTATTAAAGGCATTTAATTATCTATATGGTGCTGTTTTTATAATATGTAAATAACCCATAGTTTTAAGTAATGCTTTTAAAATCATGATATTGATCATGCTAATGAGATTTAAATTCTCAGAAAACTTAAAACTAAAATAGTTCCCAATCGTGGGATTATTAAAAAGGGGATTAGTAAATCCAGATAGATTGGTACATATGTTGCTTGCTCATTGGATAAGGATGATTGATCTCATGATCATTTGTGTGGAGACACTAAAGCAACTATGTAGGTGCTTATTGGAGAAAAAGTTTACTGAACGTGACTCGCTATGGAATACCTAATGGAGTTTTACTCGTCTCTCAATAGGAATTCCTAATGTGATAGTAGTACAAGTGATCCTTGGACTTGAGATCATCATAGTATCTTGTATGTAATGAATTATACTTTGATTTATTCCTTAAAGCCCTTTAGGGTATATAAAAGGGTATGCTTGGGTATAATGATTTACATATGGAGATAATGAATGATTAATAAAGAATCTACCACCTCTAGTAAAAGAGTAGAAATGTCCTATGTGATTCGTTAAATGACAACACAGAAATCCTTGGCCAAGGTGGAATGAAATTAGAAATGAGTTTCTAGTTTGCATTATTTGGAGTTGTGCATTTTCTAATCAAAATACATATAATTAAATAAAACAAGACTTGACAGTAAATTCATGTCTTATATTTAATTGGGACATTGTATGGTGGAAGGATTGAATTGTACGGTAACTATTAACTCACAGGTTCTTTTATGATTAATGTTGAAATCTATATTATCTGGAAAGTCGTTGATCGCTAGGGAGGCTTATCCCTATTGTAGAATAAATGTTATTTATTTAAATAGATTATTAGTTTAATTTATTTATTTAAATAAGATTAGAATTATTCTAATTGATTTATTCACACCCGGTTTAATATGGAGAACCTAAAGGGTCACAGCATAAAAGGAAGAATAATTATTTAAGAAGAAAATGGCATAATCGTAATAATGCATTAAGTGTAATTAATTTAATCTATGATGATAGAATAAATTAAATAGCTTAATGTTTATTATTTAATATTTTAGAAATATTAAATATAAATTAATAAGAAGAGTCTTATTAATATTATTATAATTATTATTATTTTTTAATTTCTAAAGGAGTTTAGTAATTAATTTAATATTAGTACTCTCAATTATTCCTAATAAGATTAGGAGACAAATTAATTAAATGAATTTAATTAATTATCCCTAATGTGGTGGGAAGCCTAAATTAATTATTTAGAGTTTAATTAATTAAATAAAATCCCATGTCTAATAGGATTAGAAGGGTTGACCAATATCTATATAAGAGAAGTCTTATAATAGATATCAGTTGATGCAATTTCAATTGTTGGAGAGTACTCCTTTTTTATAGAGTATAGAAAACTAAGCCAACCACCCTTCTTCTTGATAATTCATCTTCCTTGGTGGATCACCTCTAGAGTCCAAACACTTGGGTGGCTAACGTTGATCAAAGGAAGGAATCTAACCCGAAAATTCAAGGAGATCACGAAGAACAAGGAGTTGAACTCGTACATGTGAAAGCTTCGTTCTACAAGAGTATGATTCCATAACTTCTTATTTATCGTTTTAAATTAATAATTTGTATAAAAGATGATCCGGGTGATGCTTTTGTAGAAATTTTTAAACTCTGATATACCATGCTTCCGCTACTTTGAAATTTGATTGCATCATGATTTCGTACAAACCCAACAATCATTATTGTTCAAGTTCTATGTAAGTCCAGTCTCATCACTGGCTACGGTTACTTCATAAAAACTGACATACTCGACTCATGCAATCCTAATTAACAACTCTTTTTGATATTTTATGATTTTTGCAATCCTACTATTTGCTAGATGGGCATTCAGGATACAATCAGATCGTTATTGCACCGGAGGATCAAGAGAAAACGACGTTCACATGCCTATATGGCACCTTTGCCTTTAGAAGGATGTCATTCGGACTGTGTAACGCACCAGCGACTTTTCAGCGTTGCATGACGGAAATCTTCTCAGATATGGTGGAGCGCAGTGTTGAAGTGTTTATGAATGACTTTTCAGTATTTGGGGAATCGTTTGATTGGTGCCTCGAAAATCTAGTCCTGGTGATTAAAAGATGTGTTGAGACGAATCTGGTGCTCAACTGGGAAAAATGCTATTTTATTGTTCAAGAAGGGATAATACTTGGGCATAAAGTTTTTGGAAAAGGGTTGAAAGTTAATTGGGCTAAATTAGAGACAATAGAGAATCTACCACCACCAACTTCAGTAAAGGATATTCGGAGCTTTCTTAGGCATGCTGAATTCTACCGTCAATTTATCAAGGACTTCTCCAAAATCACGAAACTGCTATGCAGTTTGTTGGATAAGGACGTTGAGTTCAAATTTAATGACGACTGTCTAGAGGCGTTTGAACAATTAAAGAAGAAACTAGCCACAGCCCCTGTGATCATAGCACCAAATTGGACAATGCCGTTCGAGCTCATGTGTGATGCCAGTGACTATGCAGTAGGAGCTGTGCTTGGAAAACGCTAGGAGAAAGTCTTTCATGCCATCTATTATGCGAGCAAAACACTGACTGATGCACAGTTGAACTACACAACCCCCGAAAAGGAATTACTTGTTGTTGTGTACTCCTTTAATAAGTTTGACTCGTACTTGGTGGGGACTAAGGTGGTGGTTTACACAGATCACTCGATCATTTGGTATCTAGTTGTAAAGAAGGACGCACAGCTGAGACTGATTCGTTAGATTTTGCTCCTCCAAAAGTTTGATTTAGAGATTAAAGATAAGAGGGGATAGAAAATCAGGTGGCTGATCACCTTTCACGACTAGAAAACCCGAATCAGGACGAGACAGACAAGGTAATGATTAATGAGTTTTTTTTCTGATGATCAATTATTTCTGATCCACGGCGAGTTTTCGTGGTATGCGGATTTCGCGAATTACTTGGTAAGCAACATTCTCCCACCAGATTTGACGCACCGACAAAAGAAGAAATTATTACACGATGTGAAGTGGTGTATGTGGGATGAACTGTATCTATTCCGATAGTGTGTTGACATAATGATTCGGTGATGTGTGCCAAAAAGTGAAGTAGAAATCATATTACAAGCATGTCACACCTCATTATATGGGGGACACTATGGGAGTGAGAGAACGGCTGCGAAAGTTCTCGAAGCAGGTTTTTACTGGTCCACATTGTTCAAAGATGCACATCAGTGCGTGAAAAACTGCGATAGATGTCAACGAGTGGGAAATATTTCAAAGCGGAACAAGATGCCACTAAACATGATTTTGGAAGTCAAGGTTTTTGATGTATGGGGAATCGACTTCATGGGACCATTTCCGTCATCATTCAATAATGTGTACATCATGTTGGCAGTCGATTATGTGTCGAAGTAAGTTGAGGCAGTTGCACTACAAACGAATGATGCGAAGGTAGTACTAAAATTCTTGCAAAAGGACATCTTCACACGATTCTGCACTCCGAAGGCAATTATCAGTGATGAGGGGAGCCATTTCTGCAATAACTACTTCACTACTCTCTTAACTAAGTATGGGGTCAACCACAGAATTGCCACGACCTATCACCCCCAGACAAGTGGCCAAGCCGAAGTATCTAACAGGGATGTGAAAAGAATCCTGGAAAAGGTCGTGAATTTGAATAGAAAAGATTGGTCACTGAAACTAGACGATGCTCTTTGGATATATCAAACCGCTTATAAGACCCCGATCGGCATATCTCCGTATCAGCTGGTCTACGAAAAGGAATGTCTCCTTCCAGTGGAACTCGAACATAAAGCATATTGGGCGATCAAGAAACTCAACTTTGATCTATCAGCAGTAGGGGAGAAAAGACTTGTGCAAATCAATGAGCTAGGTGAATTTCGCCTTCAAGCATACGAGAATTCAAAGTTGTATAAAGAAAAGGTAAAGAAATGGCATGATCGGAAGATAATGGACAAAAAGTTTGAACCGGGCCAGTCAGTGCTATTATTCAACTCTCGGTTGAAACTCTTTTCAGGAAACTAAAATCTAGGTGGTCGGGACCATTCACTGTCAAAACTACATTTCCACACGGCGCCGTTGAGCTTTATGGCCGGGATCCTAAGGAAACATTAGAAGTTAACGGCTAACGCCTAAAGCACTATTGGGTAGGTGACATCTATCGCCAGGCGACCGCGGTCGACCTTACCGAGCCAATCTGAAACAGGGAGTAGTCAGGCTGAATGACTTAAAATCAAGCGCTCGATGGGAGGCAACCCATCCTTTATGTTCATTTGTAGTATATCTATTTACATTAGTTAAAATCATGCTTAATAAGTATAAGTTAATTCTTTTCAATTGCATGTTCTGATAGTTGACATGGTATTCGGTGTAGGTATGGGCCAAGTCTAAGGACTTTTCAAGCAAAGCAGCATGGGGCAACTTCATTGCAACAAACGGATCATATACAAGTTCAAATCCAGCAGCAAAATAAACAAATTGGCATCACAAGAAATATCAGAGGCCCGCCCTCGCGAGCAAAGCTAGGCCAAAAGGCCCGCCCCGGTTGGCTTATAAGGCTTAATTTCCCCACCCAGGCAGGGGTTCGGCAATTCTGTTTTTTTTAAAGACACTTATAGCACTCGAGTTGAATCAAAACACAACACAACCTCAAGCCCTAACTTGTCAAAAATCACTATCCAAAAGACCTATCACTCATAAACCTTCAATTCCACATCCATCTACAGTTGGGACTTCAATCAAACCCTAATCAAGCAATTGGGAAGCAACATACAAGGTCTAGTGGTGAGTGATTTTGTACTTAATGAATAAATAGAATCAGAAATTGATGGAAATTGAGATATTATTTGTTGGGTCTTTGAGTTGGTAGTGAACAATTATTGTACTTCATTTATATATCCTACTTGATTGGTTGTGTGAGACAAAAGTGGGGAAAGCAAAGAAACGAACATCACCACCATTAAGCTACATTGACGTTGCCCCCACCAATTCAACAAAAAGCCTCAACCAAAACTCTTCAGGAAGTAGTTGATTTTAAGCAATTAAACATCATACCACCACGAGCACCAAAGAGATAGAAGGGTGAGGGATCGTCCACCCCTGCTAGGACATTTGATAGAAGGAAATTCCAAAGTGAGGCCACCGCCGACAAATTTAATTATTTGGCGGGAAAGAAGCTAACCCCCGAGCGTGGCCTTCGGCCCGACGTGTTGGATGGTGATATGTCGACACTGATTCTAGAGCAGAGCTGGGACACTTTAACGGATCAGCCCGACGCTGCAGTGGTGGCCGTAGTGAAAGAGTTCTATACGAACGCAGAGGACATATCCCCATTTAAAGCTTTAGTCCGGGGAAATTGGTTGACTTCAGTGCCGAGGTGATCAATTATTTCTATAACCTACAATCACCGATAATTTATCAGTATGCTGAGTTCAGAGATAAGGGGTCTGATTACCATCAAATCCTTACAGAGATATGCAAGCCTGACACAGTGTGGACAAAAAGAAAGAGAGGGGGCACGTTGATCATGAGCTCAAACTTAAGCCTCTACGGGAAAATATGGTATTCGTTCCTCTGTGCCAAGCTCCTTCCTTCTCAACATATAAACGAGATCACCATAGAAAAAAATATCACTGTTGTATGAAATCCTTAAAGATTTTAACATTGATATTGGAGCGATTATCAGTTTCTCGATTCGCCTATGTTTGAGAGGGCCCATGTTGGGAGGATTGCCACATCCATCCGTGATTATCGGGTTGTGCCGTCGTGTTGGTATTAGGTGGTCAGATGATGAGCAGACTCAGCAGCCACTGTAGTTACTAGACACCAGAATGATTGCCCGATTCGGATGCTGGAAAGAGGGCAAATCACATCCTCGCGGCCTCGGCTTCATTTTTTCAGACTTGGATGGGGAGGAGGATGAAGCTATGGGTGCAGATTATGTGCTGCCTGAGGAGGATGAGTTCGCAAAGGACAGACTGCATGAAGAGGGAGAGGCACTACGTCGAGCACTTCTCTCTCGGCAAAGTTTATGTTCAGTTCCCAATTCTATGAGCTTCAGCGGCAATTGGATGAGCAGCACAAGGTGGATGATAGAAAGAGAGACCGGCTGGCGGCGAGACAAAGCCACATGTTCGACACGCAGAATAATTTTAATGTCGCGGTCGCTGAAGCGTTTGCTAGACTGAACACATCCGCCGGCCCATTTCAGTTCCCGACTCCGCAGCCACTTCCCGACTATCCACCTTTGGATTCTAATGTGGAGGTGGTTGAGCTGGATACATGAGTTGTCAGGGAAGTCCTCTAAGATTTAATTTCATTTATTTTCACAATGAAGACATTGTGATCGTTAAGTTTGGGGGTGTGTATATTATTTATCAGAATATTGTTATAACTTATATTGTTAGAACCGCAGTTAGTTAAAACATTTTAAGTTAAGTGTAGTTTATTTTTATGTTTTAGTAGTTTAGTTAAGTGTTTTTATGCTTATATGAAAATAAAAAAAAATTGAAAAGTTGTCCATAAACACTTCAACACTGCGCTCCACCATATCTAAGAAGATTGCCATCATGCAACGCTGAAAGGTCGCTGGTGCGTTACACAGTCCGAATGACATCCTTCTAAAGGCAAAGGTGTCATATAGGCATGTGACCGTCGTTTTCTCTTGATCCTCCGGTGTAATAACGATCTGATTGTATCCTGAATACCCATCTATCAAATAGTAGTACTCATGTCCAGCTAGTCTGTCCAACATCTGATCAACAAACGGGAAGGAGAAATGTTCCTTTCTGGTTGCCTTATTCAGCTTTTTGTAGTCCATTCAAACCCTCCAGCCGGTCACTGTCCTTGTCGATATCAGTTCATTATTTTTATTCTTCACTATTGTCATACCACCTTTCTTCGGGACACACTAAACCGGGCTCACCCATGCACTATTTGAGATTGGGTAGATAATTCCAACATCCAGCCATTTCAATATTTCCTTCTTTACTACCTCTTTTATAATAGGGTTGAGCCTTCTTTGCTGTTCCACTGTTGGCTTACCATCCTCCTCCATCAGAATCTTATGCATACAGAATGAAGGGTTGATTCCTTTGATGTCGGCGATAGTCTGTGACGAACGAGAAATTTATAAAGATATTTGAATATTTATTGAAATAAATAAATATTTTTAATGATTTAATTATTGAGTTAAATAATTAATTTATGAATTTGTGGTAGATTAATTTAATTATATGTGTGACATTAATTAAATTAATGTGTAGTAATTTAATAGTTCAAAGTATATATTTAATTGAGTTTATTGGATTAAATGAATTAATTAAATAAGCATAATGTACTTTAATTAATTTAGTAGTTAATTAAAGAATTAATGAATTGACATAATTAATAAATAAAAATATTAATTATGTGACAATGTGAATGAATGTAAAGTTATTATTATTTTATTTAATTGATTTAAATAAAAATAATTAGTTAATTAGTAGTGTGACTATTAACTATATTATAAGAGTTTATTAAAATAAAGGGAAAGGAAGAAAATAAGAAAGCCAAACGAGGCCTTAATAGGAGTTAATTTGCAACGGATATAATTTATACGTATAATACCCATATCATATCGACTTTTGTTATTATTATTTGGGTTAGAAAGTCAGAGAAAGTTTGTGAAGTAGAGAGAAAAAAAAAAGAAGAAGAAGAGATTGAGAGAGATTGAGAAAGGAAGAATTAAGAAATCAATTGTGTTTCTTTGATTTATCTTCACTACTAAGGGTAAACCCTTCTTTTCAAGTTTTCAAAATTGATATTTCTTCATTACGTGTTTTTAAGTTTTCTGTGAAAATTGGGTTTCCCAATTGGGTTACGATATGGCTTTATCTATATGGGTATGGAATCATAACGTGTTTTTCTAACATATAATCATGTTTTAAAGGATCAATTTTATATAATTTGGCCTTAATTAGGTTTTTCAAATATTTATAGAGTTTTTATACGTCTTTGTAAAAACTCTTTGTTAAAACTTATTTTGGAAAATTAAAGTATGAGGTTATCATATATGTGACCGTAGATGTTAGTATTATGTGTTAGATCATGTATCCATGATTTACAATGATCACATCAAATAACTTTGTTAATAAATGGGTTTTATGAAATTACAGAGTATTGAATATGGGTGAATAACCCATATGGGTTAAATTAATGTTTGAATCATATGTTTATATTTAAATTGATACATGAATATGATTGTATATGTTAAAACAAAGAAAATAAAATTAGAATGAGTGGATTCGGTGTAGTAACGAATCCGCAATGAGAAATTTTATATTTTTCTTTAAAGTTTGCAAAATGTTGAAGAACAGTGAAATTAAAAGTGTTTAGATTGTGTAACTATGTGATTATGATTGTTAAGAACATGATATAAGTGTTGTATAATATTTTTATGAAGTTTATACTTCATGGGTAACGTTATTAATCAGTGTAATGATGTGAATTGGGAGAAAATGGGAGAAAATCTGTGTTCGTTCGCGAACTTTAGATTCTGAAATTCCGCAGCCGCGCGGCCGCGCCGGTTGTAAGGCAAAATGGCGCGCGGCCGCTCCTGTCAGAAAATTTTGAAAAAAAAATAAAAAATTGCTAAGTGTTGGGAATTTGTGAAATGTATTTTGAGTTTAATGAACATAAACACATGTTATATAAATATAATAAAATATTGATATGAGTTTAATAATTTATGTTATGTAATTAATTAATAAATTAATTACGTGACTTAAACTATTATTTGTAAAGGTTAAATAATGTGTTATAAACATTAAGACATTAGTTTAAATCTAATTAACATGAAGACATGTTACGTATGTAATGAGTTATTAATACAAGTTAATAACTTAAGTTACGTGATTAATTAACAAGTTAATTAATCAGCGTAAACCATTATTTGAAAACTTAATAATGAGTTTGAAGAATACTACTGTAAATCAATAATCATATCGAACTTGTGATTAATTGATATTGTAAATGTGTGATAGGTAAGAGTAATTTAAAAAGTGAGAAATAATTATAGCTTGTGCACGAGGCAAGTTTTCTATCCCTAACTTATTATTATCGTTGGGCAAGTTTCCTAAACTAAACTCTTTAAATTAAGCAATTGCTATGCTTAATTACTATTGTTGAGCAAATTCCTACTCTTGAATATCCAAGTTTAGAATTTCACATGAGATACTATGATTCTTTTAAAAGTATCATTTAAGTGTACAATACTTATTCGATTGTATACCTTGAGAAGTTAATATTCAATTTGAATATCATTTATTGAGTTATCCAAACCAACTTTATTTGGTGCGAATTCTGATGTCAAACTGAGATAAACAACCCTAATATAGGGGATTAATGAAGTTGTTTTAAGCTTTAAGATAGTGTGCACAGTATCAGTACGAAGGGCTGATCTCCCTAAGTACGAGAAGTAAAGTCTATAGTCTTATGACTGTTAAAGGTTGGAAAGGTTAATATACTTGACAACCTAAGACTCGGTTCAAGGTCCTAATGACCCTCAGAAGTAATTTGACTCTCAATTAATATTATTGATTCAAAAGTTGAGAAGTAATTTGACTCTTGATTAATATTCTTGATTCAAATGTTGAGCTTTCTGTTATTCAGAATTCTTTCACTCGCATGTTATTATTCTGTCATATTTGTACACTTGCGGGCATTCGTGCTCGTTCTTGCATAATAACATTGCAGCTAATAATGAACGAAGTGATGTACCTTCTAGTAGCAAGGGCAAAGGAAAAGCTAACAAGTGATGAAGACTTGTGTTGTCATGAATAATGTTAAAGTTCAAGACTTATGTGTGATGATTTAAGACTTATTTATTTACGTTTCCGCAATAGAGATTTAAGGTTAAGTATAACCTGGGATTTATGATGTATTATTATTTCAAATGATGTAAGATGATGATTTATTTATCTAATAAATGAATTTCATTATTTATGGGTAGATAGTTGTATGATATTGGAACAGTGAACACCAAATCCTGTGGAAATTAAGATACCGGATTTGGGGGTGTCACAAGTTGGTATCAAAGCCGTAGGTTATGAACCTTAGATGGGGGGAAAACCTTAGGATAGTAGCCTTCGTGAAGATAGTAATGACAACTCTGATTGAGTTCTAAGAAAGAAATAAAATTACCTTATGTACTATGTGCTTATGTGTTCATACTTGTTAGAGTATTGATTAGCATCACGTAAAAACTAAGACTTAAAACTTATTTTGTCAGGATGTCAGATACTGGAGGAGCTAGTCAGCCCAGGGATGTTGTACACCTAGAGACTAGAGATAAGGAGCCCCCAGGACATACATACTGTCTGGGAGCAGTTAGTACAGCCAGAGCCATCTCCTGTGATTCTAGATTTTGGTCAGGAGATGAGCCAGAGACGGACTCAGAGGAGGACCCTGAGGAGGTTGAGATTTCGGCTGAGGCAGCCGAGGAGGAGGAAGAAGAGGAGGAAGACCTTGAGGAGTTCCCACTGAACTCTGTCAGTGCTGATATGTATGATTTATTGTATGATCGCAATGTAGAGTTACGAGATACAATTCAGGAGTTAAGGGAGCAGTCAGTTGCTCAGGGTGGTGAGATTGAGACACTCCACACCCGTCTTGGTAATGTGGAGTGGGATTTGGTTCATGAAAAGGGCCAAACTGAGCAGAAGACAGAGGAGATAGAAAAGTTAAAGAATGAGTTGAAAAAGAAATCTGAAAGACTCGCCATAGTGGAAGAAGCATGGGTGAGAAATGCACGACGTGCAGATCTGGCCTAGGATGATGCGCGTGCGAAGAGAGTTAAGGTTGCAGAGACATGCTACACGTTTTTGAGGGCAATGGATGAGGCCTAGGACCGAGTTATGAGATATCCAATTCAGTTCGAGGGACTGCCTGGGTATATGTTAGATCGCAGGACTATGTCCTGCATCATGGAGGAGGAACGTAGTGAAGCTGTCCGACGCCTTAGTAGGCTGTGATAGGACAATATGATATTGTTAATGTTTAAATAATCGTAAATAATGTAAATTCCGATGTGATTATAAACAAAGGAATATTGTGATAATGTAAATCCTGTAGAAACTTTATTTCAGGATAGTTGATGTAAATGGCAGAAATATCGTATTGTACTAAAAGCTTTTGGTTTTAATAAAATAATAAAGTTGTTCAAGATGATATGGGTTAAGTGAGTATGTTAAAGTATTTTACATTATGTGATACTCTTTTGAGTAGTTATTGTAAATTCCGATATGATTAAAAAACAAAGGAATATTTTGAGAAATTAAATACTGAAGATTCTTTATCTTGGGATAGTTGAAGTAAATGGCAGAGATGCTATAGTACTATGTTTAAAATTTTTGATTTAAATAAAATATCAAAGGTTATTTGAAAAGAAAAGAGTTAAAGTGGTTATGTTAAATATTTGAGTTAAGTCTTAAATATTTAAGAGATTGAATAAAGATCTAATGAGCATATATTCTTAACAGAAATATGCCGCAAAGAAGGAGAAAAAATCGTCGACAAGCCCAAGAAGGGTCAACCAATAACAACAATGATGCCAATGCGAACTCCCGTTCAGCAGTTGGTAAATCTGTTGACTGGAGCGATGAACAATCAGCCTCAAGCTCCACCGACCACCTCATTTAAAGACTTTAAGGCAGTGGGACTGCCAGATTTTAAGGGTTCCATGAACCCGATAGAAGCTCAGACTTGGGTTATAAAAATGGAGAAAATTTTTGAGGTCGCCCGAGTCAGGGAGGACCAGAAGACCGCCTACGCGACATTTGTGTTAAAATCAGAAGCCAGCTACTGGTGGCAGGCAAATAAGATCAGGGGAGGAGAAGGTGTAATAACTTGGGAAAGGTTTAAAGAAATGTTTTTTGAGATGTATTTCCCAACCAGCTCCCAGAATCAAATGGAGGTGCAGTTTCTGGAGTTGAAGCAGGGGAATATGTCTGTGCCCGACTACGCGGCAAAGTTTAACGAATTGTCTAGGTTTGCCCAATATCAGGTGCATACTGACGAAAGAAAGGCTAGGCGTTTTGAACAGGGACTGAAACCCTGGTTGTATAGCAAGGTGCCAATGTTTCAATTGAACACTTTTGCTGGAGTTCTGGAGAAGGCCATTCTCGCTGAAGGTGGAAGCGAAGCAGTGTCTAAGTATAATCAGGATCAAAAGAAGAAGAAGAATGATAGTGAAGGAAACAATAAGGCTAGTGGCAGTCACACAGGGGGAACTAATAATCATAAATGAAAATGGAATGACAAACCGTCGTCTGTAAGTCAGCAAGGTAGTCAGAAGAAAAAGTTAGAACCATGCCCAACCTGTGGGAAGACTCACTTGGGAGTCTGCATGAAAGGAAAAAGAGTTTGCTACAATTGTGGTCAGGAAGGCCACATAGCACCTAACTGCCCTAACCCTAAGAAGGGCGCCTGCTACACATGTGGGTCAAAGGATCACTTGGCTAGAGACTGTCCAAAGAAGGCATCTGGAGGGGCAAGGTCAGGTGGACATAGGGGAAATAATAGTGGAAATCCTCTTACCATTACCGAACCGACTTCGACAAACCGACCAACTGCAAGGACATTTAACATGACCGTACAAGACGCTGTGCAGTCTCGTGATGTGGTGTCAGGTATCATTCCGATCAATAAAGTCAATGCTTATGTTTTATTTGATTCGGGTGCTACTTGTTCATTTATATCCGATGACTTTGCAAAGAATTTAGAATTGCTTAAAGACGAATTAGAAATCCCTATGAACATAGAGATTGCAAACAAGGAAGTAATTCCTGTTAAGTATATACACAAGAACTGTAGAGTGGATATTAAGGGTAACATTATGAATGTAGATCTTATCCCGATTAAACTTGGAGAATTTGACGTTATCCTGAAAATGGATTGGTTATTCAATTATGGAGCAGTAATTGATTGCCAGAAGAAATGTATTAACCTATGACTCCGTCAAAGGTTGTGTTTTATGGCAGTAAGTCGCCTAGACAAACGAGTTGTCTAACGATGATGCAGGCCAGGAAGTTATTAAGACAAGGCTGTGTGGGGTATTTAGCCTACATAGTCGATAGTCGTAAAGAGAATCCAAAGTTAGAAGAAATACCAGTCGTAAGAGACTTCGTGGATGTTTTCCCGGATAATCTGCCAGGACTTCCGCCTGACAGGGAAGTAGATTTTGTTATCGATTTGGTGCCAGGAACGGCTCCAATATCGAAAGCACCGTACCGGATGGCTCCGGTAGAAATGAAGGAATTAATGGTACAGCTACAAGAGCTATTGGACAAGAAATATATTCAACCGAGCGTATCACCGTGGGGAGCGCCGGTATTATTTGTTAAGAAGAAGGATGGAACGATGCAACTCTGCATTGACTATAGAGAATTGAACAAGGTTACCATTAAGAATAGGTATCCGTTGCCAAGGATTGATGATCTGTTTGATCAATTAAAAGGAGCGAGATATTTCTCGAAGATAGACCTGAGAAGTGGTTATCATCAGTTGAAGGTAAGGCCAGAAGATGTCCCGAAGACAGTATTTAGGACACGATATGGTCACTACGAATTTTTGGTTATGTCATTTGGTCTAACAAATGCGCCTGCAGCATTTATGGGCCTAATGAATCGAGTGTTCAAGTCGTTTCTGGACAAATTCATAGTGGTTTTTATTGATGATATATTGGTCTATTCTAAGACCAAGGAAGCACATGTTGAGCATTTGAAGTTGACGTTAGAAGTATTAAGAAGACAGAAGTTGTATGCCAAATTCTCAAAGTGTGAATTCTGGATTGAAAGGGTGAAATTTCTCGGACATGTGATTGATAAGGATGGAATTTCGGTGGATCCCTCCAAAGTCAAAGCAGTGATGAATTGGGATCAGCCGAAAACACCGTCGGAAGTAAGAAGTTTTCTTGGATTAGCTAGTTACTATAGAAGATTTATTCAGGATTTTTCCAAGATCGCCACTCCATTAACGAATTTGACTAGGAAAGTTGTGAAATTCGTTTGGACGGAGAAGTGTGAGGAAAGTTTTCAAGAACTTAAGAGAAGGTTAAGTACAGCACCTGTGTTGTCCCTTCCGGATGACACAGGAAATTTTATGGTATATAGTGATGCGTCGCATAAAGGGCTAGGCTGTGTGCTTATGCAAAACGGCAGAGTCATTGCGTATGCGTCACGACAACTAAAAGATTACGAGAAGGGATATCCAGCCCATGATTTGGAATTGGCTGCGGTGGTATTCGCTTTAATGATTTGGAGACACTATCTCTACGGGGAGAAGTGTGAAATATATACAGACCATAAGAGTTTGAAGTATATTTTCACACAGAAAGACTTGAATATGCGCCAAAGAAGGTGGCTGGAGTTAATAAAGGATTATGATTGTGATATCTTATACCACCCAGTCAAAGCGAATGTTGTAGCCAACGCCTTAAGCAGAAAGGGTCGGGAGAAGTTGATGATGCTGACAACACAGGCAGATTGATTTCAGCAATGGAAAAGCTGGAATTGGAAGTAGGATGTCCAATGGAGACTGACGAGAAACTGTTCCATATGCAAGCTGGTACAACTTTATTGGATAAGGTTAAAGAAGCTCAAATTCTGGATAAGGAATGTGAGGAAGTAAAGAAAAAGATATCTGAAGGGACTGAACTTAGATTTAAAGTGGACAGTGAAGGATTGTTGAGGTTTGAAAGTAGAGTTTGGGTACCGCCAATACCAAAAGTCAAGGAGGACATTCTGAGCGAGGCTCATAGTTCGAGGTATTCCATTCACCCCGGCAGTACCAAGATGTATCAGGATTTACGACAACACTTTTGGTGGCTAAATATGAAGAAAGACATTGCCGATTGTGTTGCCAAGTGTCTGACTTGCCAAAGGGTCAAGGCAGAACACCAAAGACTAAGTGGTTTGTTACAACCTTTAGAAATCCCAGAATGGAAATGGGAACATATTCCAATGGATTTTGTTGTTGGCCTTCCAACGACCCAGAAAGGTTATGACGCAGTATGGGTTATCGTCGACCGATTAACGAAATCCGCACACTTTCTTCCGATCAAAATCAGATTTAACCTAGAACAATTGACAAAGTTATATGTAAAAGAGATTGTTTCGAGGCACGGAGTGCCAGTGTCAATTATTTTTGACCGTGATCCGCGCTTCACATCAAATTTCTGGAAGCGACTGCGAGAATGCATGGGAACACAGTTGAGGATGAGCACCGCTTATCACCCTCAAACTGACGGGCAAAGTGAAAGAACGATCCAAACATTAGAGGATATGCTTAGAGCATGCATAATGGATTTTAAAGGCAATTGGGATGATCATTTGCCGCTTGTAGAATTTGGTTATAATAATAGTTACCACGCTAGTATTGGTATGCCGCCTTACGAAGCGTTGTACGGTAGCAAGTGCAGAACTCCACTGTACTAGGATGAAGTTGGCGAAAGACAATTGCTAGGACCAGAGTTAGTCCAACAAACGGCAGAGATAGTTAAAGTAATTTGGACAAGATTAGTAGCGGCTCAGGATAGGCAGAAGAAATCGGGTAGTTTTGTATTGTTGAAGGTCTCTCCTTGGAAGGGAAAGATCAGATTTGGTAAGAAGGGAAAATTGAGCCCGAGGTTCATTAGACCCTTTGAGGTACTCCGAAGAATTGGAGAAGTAGCCTATGAGGTAGCTTTACCTCCGGCACTGGAGCATGTCCACAACGTTTTCCATGTGTCGGTATTACGACGTTATAAACCCGATTACAAACATGTGATAGAATATGAACCCCTACAATTTGGAAAAGATTTATTATACGAAGAAGTTCCTGTTCAGATAGTTGACAGGAAAGAGCAAGTTCTCAGGAACAAAGTAATACCTTCTGTTAAGGTAATTTGGAGGAACCACAACGCTGAAGAAGCTACGTGGGAACTCGAAGAGAATATGATGAAGAATTATCCACACTTATTTTCTTGAATAGGTGAACGTGATTCTGGGAACAGAATCCTTTTAAGGGGGGAAAGATGTGACAAACGAGAGTTTTGTAAAGTTGTTTGAATATTTATTGTAATTAAATAAATATTTTGGTTATGAGAATGTGATAGGACGAAATTATTAATCGAACCGTGATTCTGAGGACAGAATCCTTTTAAGGGGGGAAAGATGTGACGAACGAGAATTTTATAAAGATATTTGAATATTTATTGAAATAAATAAATATTTTTAATGATTTAATTATTGAGTTAAATAATTAATTCATGAATTTGTGATTGATTAATTTAATTATATGTGTGACATTAATTAAATTAATGTGTAGTAATTTAATAGTTCAAAGTATATATTTAATCGAGTTTATTGGATTAAATGAATTAATTAAATAAGCATAATGTACTTTAATTAATTTAGTAGTTAATTAAAGAATTAATAAATTGACATAATTAATAAATAAAAATATTAATTATGTGACAATGTGAATTAATGTAAAATTATTATTATTTTATTTAATTGATTTAAATAAAATTAATTAGTTAATTAGTAGTGTGACTATTAACTATATTATAAGAGTTTATTAAAATAAAGGGAAAAGAAGAAAATAAGAAAGCCAAACGAGGCCTTAATAGGAGTTAATTTGCAACGGATATAATTTATACGTATAATACCCATATCATATCGACATTTGTTATTATTATTTGGGTTAGAAAGTCAGAGAAAGTTTGTGAAGTCAGAGAGAAAAAAAGAAGAAGAAGAAGAGATTGAGAAAGGAAGAATTGAGAAATCAATTGTGTTTCTTTGATTTATCTTCACTACTAAGGGTAATCCCTTCTTTTCAAGTTTTTAAAATTGATATTTCTTCATTACGTGTTTTTAAGTTTTCTGTGAAAATTGGGTTTCCCAATTGGGTTACGATATGGCTTTATCTATATAGGTATGGAATCATAACGTGTTTTTCTAACATATAATCATGTTTTAAAGGATCAATTTTATATAATTTGGCCTTAATTAGGTTTTTCAAATATTTACAGAGTTTTTATACGTCTTTATAAAAACTCTCTGTTAAGAATCATTTTGGAAAATTAAAGTATGAGGTTATCATATATGTGACCGTAGATGTTAGTATTATGTGTTAGATCATGTATCCATGATTTACACTGATCACATCAAATAACTTTGTTAATAAATGGGTTTTATGAAATTACAGAGTATTGAATATTGGTGAATAACCCATATGGGTTAAATTAATGTTTGAATCATATGTTTATATTTAAATTGATACATGAATATGATTGTATATGTTAAAACAAAGAAAATAAAATTGGAATGAGTGGATTCGGTGTAGTAACGAATCCGCAATGAGAAATTTTATATTTTTCTTTAAAGTTTGCAAAATGTTGAAGAACAGTGAAATTAAAAGTGTTTAGATTGTGTAACTATGTGATTATGATTGTTAAGAACATGATATAAGTGTTGTATAATATTTTTATGAAGTTTATACTTCATGGGTAACGTTATTAATCAGTGTAATGATGTGAATTGGGAGAAAATGGGAGAAAATCTGTGTTCGTTCGCGAACTTTAGATTCTGAAATTCCGCAGTCGCGCGGCCGCGCCGGCAGTAAGGCAAAATGGCGCGCGACCGCGCCTGTCCGAAAATTTTGAAAAAAAAAAACATTGCTAAGTGTTGGGAATTTGTGAAATGTATTTTGAGTGTAATAAACATGAACACATGTTATATAAATATAATAAAATATTGATATGAGTTTAATAATTTATGTTATATAATTAATTAATAAATTAATTACGTGACTTAAACTATTATTTGTAAAGGTTAAATAATGTGTTATAAACATTAAGACATTATTTTAAATCTAATTAACATGAAGACATGTTATATATGTAATGAGTTATTAATAAAAGTTAATAACTTAAGTTACGTGATTAATTAACAAGTTAATTAATCAGCGTAAACCATTATTTGAAAACTTAATAATGAGTTTGAAGAATACTATTGTAAATCAATAATCATATCGAACTTGTGATTAATTGATATTGTAAATGTGTGATAGGTAAGAGTAATTAAAAAAGTGAGAAATAATTGTAGCTTGTGCATGAGGCAAGTTTTCTATCCCTAACTTATTATTGTTGTTGGGCAAGTTTCCTAAACTAAACTCTTTAAATTAAGCAATTACTATGCTTAATTACTATTGTTGAGCAAATTCTTACTCTTGAATATCCAAGTTTAGAATTTCACATGAGATACTATGATTCTTTTAAAAGTATCATTTAAGTGTACAATACTTATTCGATTGTATACCTTGAGAAGTTAATATTCAATTTGAATATCATTTATTGAGTTATCCAAACCAACTTTATTTGGTGCGGATTCTGATGTCAAACTGAGATAAACAAACCCTAATATAGGAGATTAATGAAGATGCTTTAAGCGTTAAGATAGTGTGCACAGTATCATTACGAAGGGCTGATCTCCCTAAGTACGAGAAGTAAAGTTTATAGTCTTATGACTGTTAAAGGTTGGAAAGGTTAATATACTTGACAACCTAAGACTCGGTTCAAGGTCTTAATGACCCTCAGAAGTAATTTGACTCTCGATTAATATTATTGATTCAAAAGTTGAGAAATAATTTGACTCTTGATTAATATTCTTGATTCAAATGTTGAGCTTTCTGTTATTCAGAATTCTTTCACTCGCATGTTATTATTCTGTCATATTTTTATACTTGCGGGCATTCGTGCCCACTCTTGCATAATAACATTGCAGCTAATAATGAACGAAGTGATGTACCTTCTAGTAGCAAGGGCAAAGGAAAAGCTAACAAGTGATGAAGACTTGTGTTGTCATGAATAATGTTAAAGTTCAAGACTTATGTGTGATAGTTTAAGACTTATTTATTTACGTTTCCGCAACAGAGATTTAAGGTTAAGTATAACCTGGGATTTATGATGTATTATTATTTCAGATGATGTAAGATGATGATTTATTTATCTAATAAATGAATTTCATTATTTATGGGTAGATAGTTGTATGATATTGGAATAGTGAACACCAAATCCTATGGAAAGTAAGATACCGGATTTGGGGGTGTCACATAGTCCATCCAATAGCAGATTTGTACTCCCGCAGAACTCTTAAGAGCTTACTTTCCTGCAATTCGTTAAGCGCAGATGCAATAATAATAAGTAAAGTAGATGAATTACCCAAATAAGCATACCTGAGATGGTTGGGTAAGGGTTTGAGTTCTAGTGCGGGTGGTTCCTCTAAAGATGGTTTCGTCCTCGCTGATGAAGTTCCTACTGCTTTTAGTGGCTCAAAAGGTAATTTGAACCAGCTCACTCTAGGATGTGCCTCTAACAGTTGCAGTTACTCTCTCAACTCTGGATCATCTCCATCATAGTCCTTTATCAATGTTGATTCTAACGGGTCAGTACTCAATATCCGATGTTGTTCATCACCCACCACTTTGTCGATTACATCCATCCGAAAACACTCTTCATCCTCTTTGGGGAAGTTCATGGTTTTAAACACGTTGAAGGTTACCTCTTGGTCGTGAACCGTCATGGTCAACTCTCCTTTATGAACATCAATTAGAGTCCTATCGGTTGCCAAAAACGGTCGCCCAATGATTATTGGAATATCCTTATCCTCTTCATAGTTCAATATGATGAAGTCTGTTGGGAATATGAACTTATCCACATTTACCAAAATATCCTCAACAATTCCCCGTGGGTATGTTACCGATCTGTCTGCCAGCTGTAGGGAGATGTTTGTTGGTCTAGGTGCCGGTAAACCTAACTGAGTATAAACAGAAAGTGGCATGAAGTTTATACTTGCACCTAAGTCACACAGACATTTGTTGAAGGCTAAACTTCCTATTTTGCATGGGATGGTGAAACTTCCCAGATCTTTTAATTTCGGTGGAAGCTTCTTTTACAATATCGCACTACATTCATCCGTTAGTGCCACAGTTTTGAAGTCCTCTAACTTCTTTTTCTTTAACAAGATGTAATTCATGAACTTGGCATAACTAGGCAGCTGCTCTAATGCCTCCGTGAAAAGGAATGTTGATGTGTAGCTTCTTGAACACCTCAAGAAATTTAGTAAACTGCTTCTTTAAGTTCTATTTTTGGATCCGTTGTTGAAAGGGTGGTGGTGGGTAGACTATTGGTGTAATAACCTACTCCTGTACCGCTGAATCTTTTCCTTCTTTGCTCTCTTCCACTGTTTCTTCCACACTCATCTCAACCTACTTATCCATCGTCGATTTCTCTGACTTATGCTCGGCTAGCTATTTTCCACTCCGAAGTGTAACAACTTGACATTGTTCATGACCTCCCCTCGGATTCTTCTCGGTATAACTTGGAAAAGTCCCTCGGGGTCGATTGTTCAATGCACTTGCAATCTATCCCATCTGAGTTTCTAAATTCTTGATCGCAGCCGCCAGAGTTTTCATTGTCGCCTCATTCCTTGTTATGTACTTCTCTAGTAGCTCCTCAAAATATGTCTTTTACTCGTGCTGCGGAGCTAACTGTTGATGTTGATTCTGAAAACCAGGGGGGTGTGATGGTCGTGGAGCCTGCTGCTGGTTCTGATTTTGGTTGTTGCTCCATAAAAAATTTAGATGGTTCCTTGCCCCCTAATTATATACATTCTGATATATGTTAGGTGGCCTATTATAGCTACCCATAAACTGTACTGAAGCTGGGTTGATCGCACATTGTTCTGTCGGATGCTCACCTGCACAAAGCTCACATATAGATGACACCTGCTGCACGTTTCCCGTCGACATAGCATCCATGTTCTTCGATAAAGCTGCTATTTGTGCAGATAAAGCTATCATAGTGTCTACTTCCAAAATACCTGCTGCTTTGGGTTGAGTCATTCTCTCAGTCGGCCACTGATAGTTGTTTGAAGCCATTGTTTCTATCAAGTTTCATGCCTCAAATTTCTTTGCCAGAAAAGCTCCACATGAGGATGCATCGATGCTGGTCCGTATATGACTCCCTAACACGTTGTAAAATGTATTCATTTATATCTAATGCTGAAATCCATGGTGTGGGCATTTTCTAAAGAGCTCTTTGTACCTTTCCCACGCTTCATATAATGGTTCTCCTTGTAGCTGTACAAATGAAGATATATCCGTTCTCAATTTATGTGTCTTTGAAGGCGGGAAGAATTTGGCCAGAAATTTTTGCACCAAATCGTTCCATGTAGTGATTGACCCCGGTGGTAGAGAATGCAGCCAACCCTTTGCCTTATCTCTAAGTGTGAACGGAAATAGCCTTAATCTGATAGCATCATCTGAAACCCCGTTGCACTTGAAGGTATCGCAGATTTCTCTATAAATGACAATGTGCTCGTTCGGATCATCATTCGAAAGACCCCCAAACTGGCAATTATTCTACACCATCTATATCGTTCCAGGCTTGATGTCAAAGTTATTAGTATTAATCGCCGGCTTGGTAATACTTGACTGAATTTCTGTAATCCGCAGTGTAGCATAATCCCGTAGTGCTTTCTCTTCCTGTTCAGCCATGTTGTTGTTGGGTGTTTCAAGTTCTTCTCATGTTTTCTGATTCCACTTACTCAACCTCTGAAACAGTTTGTCGATGTCATCCTCGAGAGGCAACAATTCTGGCTTCTTTGATCGAGATTGCATACACTACTCGAGATTACCTGAAATAACCAATGCAATAAAAAATAATTAAGAATATATATATATATATGTTTAACTAAATCTAATCTAATTAAACTGATATTGTAAGTAATAAAAGCAATTACTGTCCCCGGCAACAGCGCAAAAAACTTGTTGGGTAAAATCTATACGCGCTACACGCAAGTGTACGTGGTCAACAAGTAATATAATGATAAGATCAAGTATCGTACTCACAGAGACAATAATCACAATTCACCCAAACAAGCATTGTGACGCCCCTAGAATAGGTCCAATCAACCCAACCCATTCTGAGTCGCCAAATACATAGTACAGAATCCAAATACAAACTTTTATATCAACAGGTCATGAGCAGTACGACCATACGAGCTGTGAGTGTCAATACACGCATGTAGAAAATATAAACACTCAAACTAAGTCCTCATTACAATTATTATCACACTATTTTTCAAAAATAGTGAGGACTACTAGTGCTCTACTCTGACCATCACTTTGTCCACCGACTAGTCCCTGCGACATTCTCATTTCCTGAAGAGGACAATAGAATAAAAGGATGAGCTCAACTAGCCCAGTAAAGAATATTATAACTAAGATAATGGAAAATAAATTATCGTTAGTCTTCAACAAATCAGATAAAATATGATGGACAACAAGTTTTAGATCAACAACTGCAGAGGAAATAATAATTTATCAGAAGAATTAAGTAGAATATGATGTCTAATATCTTCTATGATTTAAAAGTCCATCATCAATATTTTATCCCTATCAATCAATATATATCTCAAATCAAATATTCATCTTTGCACTACGGGACAAAGATATTCATTTGTATCACCAGTGATCATGTTCATCTCAACACCTGTCCATCTCTGCACTATGGGCCAAAGATATTCGTCAGGTAATCATTCATCTTTGCACTACAGGCCAAAGATATTCATCAAATAATCATTCATCTTGGCACTACAGGCCAAAGATATTCAGTTATATCACCATTTAGGACTGAAGATGATGAAAAATAATATAAATAACGAATTCAGTGAGTTAAAGGACAAAGATTAGGGATTCGTAATTTAGTTTATCCAAGTTCAAGAATACTCCATAATTATCAATTGTGGTGCAAAATTCAAGAATGAAGTTTAAAACATTTATTTAATCAAAGATAGGAACCATAACAGATAACTTGGACAAATAAAAGAAAATTTAATTTTTTTGTGAATAGTACCGTATTCGTGAATAGTGTCGTATACGTGAATAGTGCGTATACGTGAATAAAAATCTTGACATGAAAAGGTAAAATTTTTATAATAAAATTCACGCCAATATTTAGGTGAAATAATATTGAAAGCAATAACATCATTTACGAGAAAAATAACATCCCTTACAAGAAGAATAGCATCCCTTATCTCAACAGAAAGGTGCTTCTGACTAGAATATCAGATATTTTGCTGAATAAAAGTTGCACTGTTTAACAACACTCAAAGTATCTAAATACTCACAAAAATACGCTCGATATTATAGAGAAAGAAACTTCTGATTCTAGTGTAATTTTTAATTCTAACTAAGTACTCTATTTATAGAAAAATGCTTAGCACACAAAAGCTTACTTAATTAACCTACTGATGATTTTGAAGAAAATCATCAGCATCTCAACTTGGAAAAATCCATTTCAGCAAATCAAGAGGTAAAAAGGACAAGTGGGGCCACCAAAATGTTTAAAACATTTATTAATTCAGAAACTTCAATAATTCATAATAAATAGCCATTTTATCAGAAAAATACGAACCTTTTGTCCATTCCATATAAAATTTAATTTTCTAAAACTTTGTAGAAGAAAGATTTTCCAAATTCTGAACAAAAAATGACCCAAATTTACATACGGATGAGCTTGCAGGCTATAATCAAATTTCAGTCAAAAATGGGGCTCACCAACATATTTAACATGTTTTTGTAACAAAAATATTCCGGACCCAATTTGTTCTCTTCCTCCTCATTTTATTCGTATATCGTGCATTCATTGTAAAAATATCACTATTATTATATTATTACATCATACACTTATAATGTAATATTATAATAATATATTTGAATGAATTATTTTATCGAAGAAGATAAAATATCAACTCTCAATAATTATCTCTTTAAAAAAATTCCCATTAAATAAATATTTTTTTATCATTTTTATCAATAATTAATTATTCACAAATAATATTACAGAATCAGAATAATGACAACTAGGTCGTTCCCAGGAAAGAGGGGGCTTTCTGATAAGGATTTCTACTTACTGGCGCGCAATTAGATTAACTAACCCCTTTCCTAGACAGAATTTCTTAGACATTGCCAATAATGTTGTCTAATAATATTAATCAAATAATATAAACTATTGATTTGATAATGTAAATATTTTGCTATGACAATTATTGAAACAACAATAATAAAAAATACTATGTAATACCGTGTGCTACTGTTCAACAACGCGTATTACTTTATTTTAACCACCAGGTATTTCAACAGCGTAACGGTAACAGTGATGCCGTTATTTTTAGAAAACTCATTCGTGTCGTTTTTTTCATCTGACAGTTTTTAGTTATGGGACCCACAAATAGCTGCACCGTCGTACGAATATTACCCGACAACAAGAATATTTCACGACCAAACGAATATTCTCCGACAATAATGAATATTTTATAACCACTTGCTTATTTTGTAAACTTGCGCATATTACCCATAACTTACCACATTTATCAAATCAACCCCTTACTATTTCAAAATAAGATATAGAGGAAATTCAATTATATTCATAAAAAATTGGGGTCTTACAACCTCCCCTCCTTATAAAATTTCTTCCTCGAAATTGACGTACGTACCTGGTGTTTTGAAAAGGTGAGGATACCTCGCTTTTATTTTCGATTCTAACTCCCAGGTCATTTCTTCAATAACATGGTTCCTCCACAAAACTTTGACTTGTGGTATAACCTTTGAGCGTAGGACATGCTCCTTCCTATCTAAGATCTTGACAGGTACCTCCTCGTACGTTAAATCTTCGGCTATCTCGTCTGATTCTAACTCAATAATGTGGTTTGGGTCTTTCACATATTTACGTAGCACGGATATGTGAAAAATATTATGAACACGAGACATGCTTGGAGGTAATGCGAGTCTATAGGCCACATTTCTTACTCGGTTAAGGATTTCAAATTGGCCAATGAATCGTAAATCGGTTCCCATAACTTTCTGCAAGCTGACCCTTTTGCACTTGATACTCCTCCTTGACACATTTACACGTTAAACACCTCAAAATAAACTCCGCGATCTCTCTCTTCATATTGCTCCACCAAAATGTATGTCGAAGATCACGATACATGTTGGTACTTCCAGGATGGATTGCGAACGGTGTGTTTGTGTGCTTCCATCATGATTCTATACTTCAAGTCAGAGTCATTAAGAACACAAGTCTGGATTTTACTCGAAGTATTCCCTCTGCATTGATTCTTGCTTCTAGAATAGCATCTTCTTACACATTCTTCTTCATATTCGTCAGCTCCGAGTCTGTAGCTTGAGTAGCTTTAACTTTATCAATTAAAGCTGGTTTTACGCGTATATTTGACATCAACACGTGGGTCCCCGGAGTCTTCAACTCTATCTCCATCTTTTGTAAGTCACACAAAATGGGCTTTTGTGTTGACAGCATCGCACTCGTTCCCGCATATGATCTTCTACTCAACGCATCGCTTTTCCAAGATGGTATTGAATGGTATTGTCGTAATCTTTCAAAAGATTGAGCCAACGTCGTTATCGCATATTAAGTTTGTTCTAAGTAAAGAAATATTTGAGGCTTTTTGAGTATATTAGGATGTCATCAATAATGAATACCACAAAATGATCCAAATATTTATCAAATATTCGGTTCATCATGTGCATGAACGCAGCATGGACATTGGTCAATCCGAAAGATATAACTAGAAATTCGTAATGCGCGTATCGATTTCTAAAGGCAGTCTTTGGAATGTCATCAGTTCTAATCTTTAGCTGATGATATCCAGGACGAATATCGATCTTTGAGAAGAATTGTGCTCCTTGCAACTGGTCGAACAGGTCATCAATGCGAGGTAGCAGATACCTATTCTTGATGGCGACATGGTTCCACTCCCGATAGTCAATACAAAGTCGCATACTCCCGTCTTTCTTCTTTACGAATAAAACAGGAACACCCCAAGGAGATGTACTAGGACGTATAAAACCGATGTCTAACAACTCCTGTAGTTGGACCTTTAACTCCTGAAGTTAAATAGGAGTCATTCGATATGGGGTTTTAGAAATGGGTTTTGTACCGAGTTCAAGGTCAATAAAGAATTCAACTTCACATTCTAGGGGTAGGCCAGGAAGTTCTTTGGGAAATACATCAAGAAACTCATTAACAACAGAAATATCATTCAAATCTGACGTATTCTGGTTTAAATCAGTGACATGGGCTAAGAAAGCTTGACATTCGTTTTTCAATAAACGAATAGCTTTATGACTTGAAATGACATTGACTGATTTTAGTGGATTGGTTGTTTGAATTCGCACAATAGGTTGGTTAGGAATATGAAAACTAAAAACCTTATGAAAATAATCAATTTTGGCATGATAAGTGGTTAACCAGTCAATTCCTAAAATCACATTAAATGTAAGTATTTTCAAAGATATAAGATCAACAGGTAGGGTGAGGGTGCCAATTCGAATCAAGCAAGATTTAAAAACTGTGGATGTAACGAAGGTTTCTCCTAACGGAGTTTCAACAGATAAGTCAAAGTCTAATTTCTCAGAAGTCAAGTACAAACATTGAGCACAAGCAGGTGAAATAAAAGAATGGGTAGCACCGGTATCTAATAAGATATAGACTTCGTAAGAGTTTACGATTAGCTTACCCGTGATCACCTCGTTCGGGTTCCTCGCATTTTGGGCAGTCACGACAAATGCTCTTTCAGGAACCACGGACTTTGACTTGTCCGGGATAGCTTTTGGAGTCACCATCCCCGCTGGACTTGGTTTCGCTACTGAACACTCTCTAGCTATGTGTCCTTCCTTTCCACAGTTATAACGCACCTTGAATTGTTGTGGGCTGTTTGGACTGATGTGTCCCTCTTTCCCGCATTTATAGCGTACGACCTGTAGTCGTTCTCCTCCCCTAGAAACAGTTGATGCTGGTGCTGCTGTCGACGTCTTCACGTTCTCATTGTTGTACCTTCTCTTCTTGAAATCTCCCCCTGACTCACTTTTTCTATTATCATGGCCATGATTACCACCGGAGTGGTTACCGCCTCTATCATGATACTTTCCTCCCCGCTGGTTATCATTGTTCCGATGACTGCTCCCACCAGTACGACCCTGGTTGTTCTCCCTTGGTTGAACATACTCATTATCTCGTTCTAATAATTGAGCCCTGTTCACAACATCTGAATATAAAGAAAATTTATGAGAAATGAGGTATTGACGAATTTCGGGTTTCAAACCTCTCAGAAACATCCACGTCATACGCTCCTCATTATCCACCAAATGAGACGCAAATCGGGATAACTCCGCAAACTTAGCTTCGTACTGGGACACAGTCATGTTGTTCTGTTCTAGTTTGATAAACTCTTCCTCTTTCATATGACGAATACTTTCAGGAAAGTACTTGTCATTGAAAAGTTTTTGAAACGCCTCCCAAGACATCTTGAGTGCGGCAGGCTGGGTACGCTTCACAGATTCCCACCAGTAATCTGCCTCTCCACGGAATATAAAGGTGGCAAATGAAACCTTCTGTTCCTCCGTATATACCAAGACATCAAATATCTTGGTAATTTGCTTAACACACGTCTCTGTCTTGATTGGATCTGGCTTTCCCTGAAACTCTGGTGGTCCCAACTCTTTGAACTACTTTGTAGTGACAAACCGCGAGTTGCCATTATTTCCACCTATATTTTGAACACGCGTCTCACTCGTTTGGTTTTGCATGAACTGCAAAAAACTTCCAAACATCCCATCGTTTGATCGGTGGTGTTATTTACAGGAGGAATATTGCCTTCTTGTTGCACGTTCTCCTGGTTGGTGATTAAAGGTGTCTCAACGGTCTTATTCACTCTATTGTTTAATTTTTCAGCTGTCATTCTCAAATACTGCCATAAAATAAGGGTTAATTAAACAAATTAACATATCATATATTAACCTTATGTTATGACTGACCAATTAAATACCAAATAAGCTTAGGTAGGACACACTAGCGAAGGATTTACTCGTCTCTCCCCTCCTAATTCTATTCCCAGATCTCCGCCAGAGATAATATCCCTAAGCTCTGATACCAACTGTGACGCCCCCAGAATAGGTTCAACCAATCCAACCCATTCTGAGTCGCCAAACACATGATACAGAATCCAAATACAAACTTTTATATCAATAGGTCGTGAACAGTACAACCATACAAGCTGTGAGTGTCAATACACACATGTAAAAAATAAAAACACTCAAACTAAGTCCTCATTACAATTATTATCATACTATTTTACAAAAATAGTGAGGACTACTAATGCTCTACTCTGACCATCACTCTGTCCCCCGACTAGTCCCTGCGATATTCTCATTTCCTGAAGAGGACAATAGAATAAAAGGGTGAGCTCAACTAGCCCAATAAAGAATATTATGACTAAGATAATGAAAAATAAATTATCGTTAGTCTTCAACAAATCAGATAAAATATGATGAACAACAAGTTTTACATTAATAACTGCAGCGAAAATAACAATTTATCAGAAGAATTAAGTATAATATGATGTCTACTATCTTCTATGATTTAAAAGTCCATCATAAATATTTTATCCCTATCAATCAATATATATCTCAAATCAAATATTCATCTTTGCACTACGGGCCAAAGATATTCATTTGTATCACCAGTGGTTATGTTCATCTCAACACCTATCCATTTTTGCACTACGGGCTAAAGATATTCGTCAGGTAATCATTCATCTTTGCACTACAGGCCAAAGATATTCATCAAATAATCATTCATCTTGGCACTACAGGCCAAAGATATTCAGTTATATCATCATTTAGGACTGAAGATGATGAAAAATAATATAAATAACGAATTCAGTGAGATAAAGGACAAAGATTAGGGATTCGTAATTTAGTTTATCCAAGTTCAAGAATACTCCATAATTATCAATTGTGGTGCAAAATTCAAGAATGAAGTTTAAAACATTTATTTAATCAAAGATAGGAATCATAACAGACAACTTGGACAAATAAAAGAAAATTTAATTTTTTTTGTGAATAGTACCGTATTCGTGAATAGTGTTGTATACGTGAATAGTGCGTATACGTGAATAAAAATCTTGACATGAAAAGGTAAAATTTTTATAATAAAATTCATACCAATATTTAGGTGAAATGATATTGAAAGCAATAACATCATTTACGAGAAAAATAACATCCCTTACAAGAAGAATAGCATCCCTTATCTCAACAGAAAGGTGCTTCTGACTAGAATATCAGATATTTTGCTGAATAAAACTTGCACTGTTTAACAACACTCAAAGTATCTAAATTCTCACAAAAATACGCTCGATATTATAGAGAAAGAAACTTCTGATTCTAGTGTAATTTTTAATTCTAACTAAGTACCCTATTTATAGAAAAATGCTTAGCACACAAAAGCTAACTTAATTAACCTACTGATGCTTTTGAAGAAAATCATCAGCATCTCAACTTGGAAAAATCCATTTCAGCAAATCAAGAGGTAAAAAGGACAAGTGGGGCCCACCAAAATGTTTAAAACATTTATTAATTCAGAAACTTTAATAATTCATAATAAATAGCCATTTTATCAGAAAAATACGAACCTTATGTCTATTTCATATAAAATGTAATTATCTACAACTTCGTATAAGAAAGATTTTCCAAATTTTGAATGAAAAATGACCCAAATTTATATACGGATGAACTTGCAGGCTATAATCAAATTTCAGCCAAAAATGAGGCCCACCAATATATTTAACATGTTTTTTGTAACAAAAATACTTCGTGCCCAATTTGCTCTCTTCCTCCTCATTTTATTCATATATCGTGCATTCATTGTAAAAATATCACCATTATTATATTATTATATTATTACATCATACACTTATAATGTAATATTACAATAATATATTCGAATGAATTATTTTATCGAAGAAGATAAAATATCAACTCTCAATAATTGTCTCTTTAAAAATTCCTCCATTAAATAAATATTTTCTTATCATTTTTATCAATAATTAATTATTCACAAATAATATTATAGAATCACAATAAGGACAACCAGGTCGTTCCCAGAAAAGGGGAGGCTTTTCGATAAGAATTTCTCCTTATTGGCGCGCAATTAGATTAACTAACTCCTTTCCTAGACAGAACTTCCTAGACATTGCCAATAATGTTGTCTAATAATATTATTCAAATAATATAAATTATTAATTTGATAATTTAAATACTTTGCAGTTATAATTATTGAAACAACAATAATATATAATACTGTGTAATACCGTGTGCTACTGTGCAACAACGCGTATTATTTTATTTTAACCACCGGATATTTCAATAGTGTAACGGTAACAGTTATGCCGTTATTTTTAGAAAACTCATTCGTGTCATTTTCTTCATCCGACAGTTTTCTATTATGGGGCCCACAAATGGCTGCGCCGTCGTACGAATATTCCCCGACAACAAGAATATTCCACGACCAAACGAATATTCTCCAACAACAATGAAAATTTTATAACCACTTGCTTATTTTGTAAACTTGCGCATATTACCCATAACTTATCACATTTATCAACTTACTATTTCAAAATAAGATATAGAGGAAATTTAATTTTATTCATAAAAAGTTGGGGTCTTATAAGCACCAATTTTATATTATTTTAGCTTTATCAAACTAATGATTAAATGATGATTTTTAGAATAAACTATCACGAACACTATTTCAGGGATTTAACAAGTTTTAGGAGAGTTAAGCCTACAACTTCACTTATTAGTTCACTTTAGATAATATACTTTCTTTTAGTTTACGTCAATTATTCTAGATTATTACCCAAGAACACGGTAGTAAATATAACCATCTCTCAATGCATTATATCCATACTCACTTAAATCCACAATTGATAGAATTAAGCAAAACACCTTAATTAACTAACTCACTATATCTCTATGTGAATTATAATTGAAAAAGGTTTAAATTTAAGTTCTCTTTAGATTACGAATGATGCATAAATATCTCTATCCTACACATGAATTATGAATCCTAACTACTGTATAAATCACAAACAGACGTCACTATGGTCAGTTCTAATCCCATATGTCGTCTCTCGAATTCATATGGAATAACAGATAATTGGTGATCAAGCAAATATATAAGTTATGCACAAACCATAGCAAATAACCTGAAAATAATCTTCATAAACTAACTTGAAAGCAATTCAATCCTTAGTTACATAATAAGTTCCGTTATAGGCCTAAATAGAATATTATTTCATCGTGAATGAAATAAAAACCATAATCCACAAGGTGTATAACATCCTGAATACAAGGTATAGATGAAGAGAGAAAACAAACTCTAAAATTGTATCACCACTCTTCTTCACATTCCTAGCGTTCTTCGTGCTTCAACCGTGCTTCAATTCTCTTCAAGTCAATCTCCCCGAAATTAGGGCTTGTGTAAGGCTAAGTATATCTCAATACGTCCCTCTGTGTGCCCTCAATTGTCCCTTAATCACAAGCCAAATTGTAGCCAATCTTTCTGCAGAATACCAAAGCAATAAGGAAACTACCATCTTTGCTGCAGCGTACCCCCGCCCCAGCGAAGGTTTTTGCTTTGAGTACAACCGCCCCAGCTGGCATCCAGTTTTCAAGAGTCTCTTTTCTGCACCCCCGCCCCGGCGGGTGCTTTTGCCTTATGATGGCCCGGTAGACCCGCGGCTACCGCGGATAGACCCGCTACCATCGGGTCTTTAAATATAAGACCCCCCTTGCCAAAAAAGAAAAAAAAATAGAAAACGCTCTAAAACTCCACCCATTTTGTTTCATAGCCCGACTTCTAGTACTCCAAACTTAGATTTTATTACTCTAACATGTAGGTATACTCATATACGACAACATACCAAAAATTAACCGGTGGAAACGTTCATTTGAAGCCTACCAAGTGGCAAAAAGCCCGTGTAGCAGTCCATTGTAAGTATTTTTGTGACGCCCCCAAATTCCAGGACCGCCACTTGGTCTCTCGAATTCGGTTCATTACGTGCTCATGGTAATACATCACAATAATAATAATTAAATATCATACGATCACAGCGGAAAATCTATTCTAGAATAATTTACAATGATTTATTATAATTATTCCCCCAAGTCTCGCAACCTACAGTACTTAATAGATTACATAATAATATCAGTTAACGACTTATTACATAATCTAACTTAAGCTTAAACATAATCAAATCCAGTCTTACTACATCATCATCATACAATATTAATATATTTAAAACATAACAGACATAAGCTAGTTGGTAGCTTTGCCCTTGCCCTTATCAACGTCCGAAGGTTCACCATGCTCTGCCTTAACTGAAATGTTTTAGGGAAAGCAAGAATGAGCACAAATTGCCCAGCTAGTAATATACAATAAGGGTGAGTAATAAGATTCTCAATTCTCGAAAGGGTATAACAAGATTTGATAGTTCAAGAATAACAAGAATATCAATAGTTCTCAATATCAGTCGCTAAGGACAAGATAATATCAATATGATTCAATAATAAGTCAATTCAAGATTTCAAATAATTGAATACTGAGTAGTCACTACGGACTATGAACTTCTACTAGAATTGACAGTAATAAACTGAAAATTCAACAAAAACAGGTACAACAGGTGATCAGCCTAAAGTATCATCGTTATGCATAACAATCAATCATACTCAAGTGTGCACGTCGGTTCTCCAATAATTATATATTCCCTTCAAAGAAGGTTGTTCTTCTCAGTCAAATACAAGATCCCGCACCAATCAATTAGTTTGGGTCGCTTTTCAATAATATAAGTCTAGCCGAATCGAATGGCATAGACACTTTCACAATATTCAAGAACAGTACTAAGTTCAACATGTATAATAGCTTTAATGAATTAAGAGTTCAAGTATGCTAATTTAATTCAACGATTTAGTAAGAAACTAGTTCACAATATACAAGGATAGAATACTTGCACCGTAAAAGAGTGTAAGTTAGGAAACTTGTCTTATGCGTAGTTTACTGACGTAAAGCTAGCCAACACTTTGGAATCCTATTTATAATGTATTACATGTATAGGATTTTCATTAGTTAACACATCCGTTACACAACTTATTACTCAATATACATACATGTTACTATCTTAGTCACATGTCATACTTATTCTCATATGACATGAAATCAGATTATATATTATTACGAATCAAGTACATAGTTATAACATAAATGATATTATAGCAAGTCATCATGTTCAAGTAGCTATGATCCTTTGACCCATGGGCTTCCATTATATAAGTTAAACATTATCTTGTTACTTAATCATCACCTATGTACACATATCAGTAGGGTGTAAACCATTTCTAGAAATGTAGGCATCATATAAGCTATCTGTCCAAAAAATCAGATCGTCAAACTGCATGGCTTCTGATTCCAGGCCGGCGCAGCTGCGCCATGGCTAAGCCTAGGGCCAGCGCAGCTGCGCAGCTTTCTGGCTAAGCCAAGGCTGAGCTGTGCCTTATGGTTTCTGTCCGGTCATGCAAGCCAACAACACCACATAGCATATAAACATATTAAAAGATACTTTTATGTTTGTACAACCTTTTCTTGTTTCAAATATATATGATATGGATTCTAAGTCAATACTTTCAATAACTTAAAGCCATTCAAGGATACGAACTCATAAGGTCTAACATGCTCGCTTTTTTTAAAAAAAAACACTCAAATTATTCACATAACTTGCATTAAACATGTTCATGAGTTTTCATATCACATATATGCAACTATTATTATCATTAGTTTGAAAACATGCTTTATTTACGCAAATTTGATTTCACTACATGTAACATAGTAGGAAAACATGAATGATACCTTAGCAAGTCTACAAGTTCTATCAAACATGTTCATAAGTATCGAAATTCAAATCTCAATGTAACATGTCGATGTTCACGTTCAACACTTATACTCTCATTAATAAAGTTTGCTAATACGCCCTAACACGTTCATGCTACATTATAAAATTTATATACGTAAGTTAATATGTCCGACATGTATGTCAAGGCCATATAAACATACCCGAAAATCAGAATATATATATGACTTATATGTCAAGGTTTGCCTTTAAAAACTTATATTTTCGCTCGAAATGTTTACTGATCGAGGTTTAGCATGCTCACGTCATACTATGAAACACGTATACACAAGTCAACATTCATTTCATGTGTTTCTAGATGGTACTAACGTGTCTCGAAAGTCAGAATATTAACATGCGTCATATATGTTTAACGTCCGTTTATAAACCTTATGTTCCCTTTGAAAACTTTAAGTGCGTTTCCAAACTACATGTTGTTTTGTTAACCATGCATGCTAATATACTAAAACATGCTTACATTGCCTCATTATGTTTATATATATATATGTTACAGAAGCTAGCATGCTGGTTTAAGCCATATCAATAACTTAACACACAACAGGACTTAAGCAGATTGCAGAAAACTGGAGCAGGGTGCCGGCGCAGCTGCGCCGCATCCCAGGCTTAAACCTGCGCAGCTGCTGTTGGGTTTGTACGAAATCGTGATGCAATCAAATTGCAAAAATTAGCGGAAGCATGGTATATCAGAGTTTAAAAAAATTTCTACAAAACCATTACCCGGATCATCCTTTATGCAAATTATTAATTGAAAACGATAAATAAGAAGTTATGGAATCATACCCTTGTAGAACGAAGCTTCCACAGGTACTAGTTCAACTCCTTGTTCTTCGTGATCTCCTTGAATTTCCGGATTAGATTCCTTCCTTTGATCAACGTTAGCCACCCAAGTGTTTGGCCTCTAGAGGTGATCCACCAAGGAAGATGAATTATCAAGAAGGAGGGTGGTTGACTTAGTTTTCTATCCTCTATAGAAAAGGAGTACTCTCCAACAATTGGAATTGCATCATCTAATATCTATTATAAGACTCCTCTTATATAGATATTAGTCAACCTTTCTAATCCTATTAGACATGGGATTTCTTTTAATTAATTAAACTCCTTTAATTAATTTAGGCTTCCCACCACATGGGAATAATTAATTAAATTCATTTAATTAATTTATCTCCTAATCTTTTTAGGAATAAATGAGAGTACTAAATATTAAATTAATTACTAAACTCTTTTAGAAATTAAAATAATAATAATTGTAATAATATTAATAAGACTCCTCTTATTAATTTATATTTAATATTTTCAAAATATTAAATAATAAACATTAAGCTATTTAATTTATTCTATCACCATAGATTAAATTAATTATACTTAATGCATTATTACGATTATGCCATTACCTTCTTAAATAATTATTCTTCCTTTTATGGTGTGACCCTTTAAGTTCTCCATATTAAACCGGTTGTGAATAAATCAATTAAAACAATTTTAATCTTATTTAAATAAATAAATTAAACTAATAATCTATTTAAATAAATAATATTTATTCTACAATAGGGATAAGCCTCCCTAGCGATCAACGACTTTTCAGATAATATAGATTTCAACATTAATCATAAAAGAACCTGTGAGTTAATAGTTACCATACAATTCAATCCTTCCACCATACAATGTCCCAATTAAATATAAGACATGGATTTACTGTCAAGTCTTATTTTATTTAATTATATGTATTTCGATTAAAAAATGCACAACTCCAAATAATGCAAATTAAAAACTCCTTTCTAATTTCATTTCACCTTGGCCAAGGATTCCTGGGTTGTCATTTAACGAATCACATAGGACATATCTCCTCTTTTACTAGAGGTGGTAGATTCTTTATTGATCATTCATTATCTCCATATGTAACTCATTATACCCAAGCATACCCTATATATGCCTTAAAAGGTCTTAAGGAATAAGTCAAAGTATAATTTGTTACATACAAGATACTATGATGATCTCAAGTCCAAGGATCACTTGTACTACTATCACATTAGGAATTCCTATTGACATGCGAGTAAAACTCCATTAGGTATTCCATAGCGAATCACGTTCAGTGAACTTATTCTCCAATAAGCACCTACATACTTGCTTTAGTGTCTCCACACAAATGATCATGAGATCAATCATCCTCATCCAATGAGCAAGCAACATATGTACCAATCTATCCGGATTTACTAATCCCCTTTTTAGTAATCCCACGATTGGGAACTATTTAAGTTTTAAAACTTTCTAAGAATTTAGATCTCATTAGCATGATCATCATCATGATTCTAAAAGCATTGCTTAAAACTATGGGTTATTTACATATTATAAAAACAGCAACATGTAGATAATTAAATGCCTTTAATAAATGAATATTTCATTAATAAATAAATAAGATTGTTTACAAAGTACGTGCTTTATCATCATACATGATTGGCTTGTATGCACACTACTATCAATCTCCCACTTGCACTAAAGCCAATCGCCATGGTATCTCATACCCATCTTCTCTAAGTGACGATCAAACTGCTGTTGTGTTAAAGCTTTAGTAAATGGATCTGCAATGTTGTCTTGAGAGTCTACACGCTCCAAGGTGACGTCTCCTCTTTCAATGATCTCCCTGATCAAATGAAATCGCCGCAACACGTGTTTAGATTTATGATGAGACCTCGGTTCCTTAGCCTGTGCAACTGCTCTTGTGTTGTCACAGTAAATGGGAACTGCTTCTCCAATGCTAGGAACCACACCAAGTTCAGTTATGAACTTCTTCATCCAAACAGCTTCCTTTGCAGCTTCACTTGCAGCTATATACTCTGCCTCTGTCACTGAATCAGCAACTGTTTGCTGCTTGGAACTCTTCCAACTCACTGCGCCTCCGTTCAAGGTAAAAATATACCCCGAAACAGATTTACTGTCATCTTGGTCCGTTTGAAAACTTGAGTCTGTGAAGCCCTCGAGTTTTAATTCAGACCCACCGTAGACAAGAAAAATATCCTTAGTCCTTCTCAAGTATTTTAGGATATTCTTCACTGCCTTCCAGTGCTCTTCTCCTGGATTCGACTGGTATCTGCTCGTTACACTAAGTGAATGAGCAACATCCGGTTTAGTACATATCATACCGTATATGATAGATCCTATTGCAGAAGCATAAGGGATCTTACTCATACGGTCTCTCTCCTCAGGTGTCTTTGGGGCCTGTTTCTTGGAGAGATGTATTCCATGGCTCATCGGCATGAGACCTCTTTTGGAATCTTCCATGCTAAATCTCTTTAGCATTGCATCAATGTACGTTCCTTGGGACAAACCAAGCATCCTTTTAGATCTATCTCTATAGATCTTTATCCCCAAAATATAGGATGCTTCTCCCAAGTCCTTCATGGAGAAGTGTTTAGATAACCAGATTTTAATCGATTGTAGCATAGGAATGTCATTCCCTATCAGTAATATATCATCAACATATAATACAAGGAATGAAATTGCGCTCCCACTAACCTTCTTGCACACACATGGTTCATCGTCATTTTTGATAAAATCAAACTCTTTGATTGTCTCATCAAAACGAATGTTCCATCTACGAGAAGCTTGCTTCAATCCATAAATGGATCGTTGCAGCTTACAGACTTGATTTGTTCCAACCTTTGAAACAAATCCCTCTGGCTGTGTCATATACACATCCTCCTCAAGTTTCCCATTGAGGAAGGCCGTTTTCACGTCCATCTGCCAGATCTCATAGTCGTTATAAGCTGCAATCGCAAGCAAAATCTGAATGGACTTGAGCATAGCTACTGGTGAGAAGGTTTCATCATAGTCAACTCCTTGTCTTTGTTTGAAACCTTTTGCAACCAGTCGGGCCTTATAGGTCTCTACCTTGCCGTCCGCTCCAGTCTTTCTTTTAAAGACCCATTTACACCCAATAGGCTTAATGCCTTCAGGTGGTGAAATCAAAGTCCATACTTTGTTTTTCATACATGGAGTCCATTTCGAATTTCATAGCTTCAAGCCATTTCCCTGAGTCTTTATTACTCATAGCCTGTTCGTAATTCAATGGATCATCATCATTCATGATGTGTACCTCATCGTCATCCTCTATAACGAATCTATATCTCTCAGGTATCTTCGATACTCTTCCAGATTTACGAACAGGGTGTGGTATAGTAGGTTCTTCTACTTTGTCAGGTACCTGACTTTGATCCGTGGTAATTTGTGGGTCTTGAACTTCTTCAAGATATATCTTACTCCCACTGACCCCTTCATGGATAAAATCCTTTTCCAAGAAGGCAGTATGTTTCGCAACAAACACCTTTTGATCAGTTGGATGATAGAAATAATACCCTAAAGTTTCTTTAGGGTATCCCACAAATCTACACTTATCGGATTTAGTCTGTAGCTTATCGTTTTCAAACTTTTTGACATAAGCTGGACAACCCCAAGTCTTAACATGCTTAAGATTTGGTTTCCTCCCCTTCCATATCTCATATGGAGTCTTTGGGGCGGATTTGGTAGGTACCTTGTTAAGTAGGTATGCAGCCGTTTCTAGGGCATATCCCCATAAGAAAATTGGAAGGTCGGTAAAACTCATCATAGATCGAACCATGTCCAACAGTGTTCGATTTCTCCTTTCAGATACTCCATTTAACTGTGGTGTACCTAGAGGAGTCCATTGTGAGATTATACCATTTTCTTTGAGATAATTGAGAAACTCACCGCTTAAGTATTCTCCACCTCAATCTGATCGAAGTATCTTTATACTCTTGCCCGTTTGTTTCTCTACTTCACTTCTGAACTCTTTGAACTTTTCAAATGATTCTGACTTGTATTTCATTAAATACACATATCCAAATCTTGAGTGATCATCAGTAAAAGTAATAAAATAAGAATACCCACCCCGTGCACTTGTTGTCATAGGCCCACAAACGTCTGTGTGAATCAATGCCAACAACTCTGTAACTCTTTCTCCTCTTCCACTAAAAGGAGATTTAGTCATTTTACCCATGAGACAAGATTCACAAGTTGGATATGATTCATAATCGGATAGCTCGAGGAGCCCATCTTTATGCAACTTGGATAATCTTGTTTCATTGATATGACCGAGTCTACAGTGCCACATGTAGGTATAATTAATATCATCTCTTTTCCTTTTCTTAGTTTGTTCAATTTGAAATATATTTTCTTGTAAGTCAAGTGTATAAAGTCCATTTCATAAATTTCCAATACCATATAAAACATCGTCTTTATAAATAGAACAACTATTGTTCTTTATAACAACGTTAAATCCTTCCATATCCAATACAGAAATTAAAATAATGTTTTTAATAATATTCGGAACATAATAACAATTATTAAGATAAATGGACTTGCCCGAAGGCATTTGCTAAATAATAAGTTCCTACAGCTAATGCAGCAACCTTTGCTCCATTCCCTACTCGTAGGATCACCTCATCATTGTTCAGCTTTCTACTTCTGACCAGTCCCTTCACATTATTACATATGTGAGAACTACAGCCGGTATCCAATACCCAAGTAGAATTTTGACTTTCTGAAAAATTAATTTCAATCATGAACAAACCTTGATTGGAAGTCGAAGCTTCTCCAAGCTTCTTCTTTGCCAGAAACTTCTTGCAGTTCCTCTTCCAATGACCCGGCTCGTTGCAATGGAAGCACATTCCTTTGCTAGCTGGATCAGATTTCTTTTGTTCCTTTATGTTCACTTTGCCCTTGGTCATCCGAGATCGGAAGAGCTCCTTAGATATCTCATATCTAGCAGTCCTACTTTGTTCACCATACAACTCCTTGAGGTGAATCAACATAGTAGGAGCATCCATGTTTTCGTGCTGACGCTGAAGCTCGTTATTCATGGATGCGAGCATGATGCATTGAGCCACAGATGCATCATCTTGCCACTTTACAATGGTGGCAATCTCTTCCTCAGAGGCTGTTTCTGGAACAGTTCCAGGGACAGGTGAGTTTAGGACATAAGAAATCTTTTCAGCAGTGAGAACTATTCTCAGATTTCTTAGCCAGTCCGTATAATTCGGCCCGGTAAGCTTATTAGCATCAAGTATGCTTCGCAGTGAAATTAGTGATTTTGACATTTTTAAAATTTTGCATGTGAAAAACAACATTTTAGCAAACATTCATTTTATTAATTTTGCATACCAAAATAAATTTAGGTCTTTATTTTAAATTGGTATCTCCCACTATTTTTATCAAACTATATTACCCTCACTTATATAGTTCGGCAACATCTAATTAAAGATTTGCTAGTGAGAATAAGGATCCCATTTCAAATGTATATAACCTTGTGGATAGCATAACAAGCGATATACAAATAAATAGGTAGACAACTCTTGTCAATTACATCACCATGTAATTCCTTTTATTTTGCCTCTTAAATTATAATGGTCAAGTGTGTGCACATCCGAACTAAAATAATTTAAGTTAAGTCCAGCCTAGCACTTCCATAAATTCAAAAAAGAAAAATGTTCGTCCTTGTGGATAGCACAACAAGACTAGATTGTTCAATTTTCTTGATAAGCATCAAATGTGATTAATTAACATCTTAAATATGTAATACTCGCCTTGTGGATAGCACAACAAGCTCATATTAAATATTTAATACTCTATTAATTTATCATGCTAGAAGGCGACGTTCGATATTCCAAATATCATTTGAACGCTTCGGACTTAATATTATTTCTTTGAGGGGTTTGTTATTATTTGTCTCATCTTGTTTAGCGCGCATGCACATATATATATAAAATACGCGTTATTTTATTAAACATGCGAAGCATGTTTGCATAAAATATAATATATATAATATTTAGCATGCAATATAGAATACTATATTCTACCCAGATTGATTATGGACTTTTATTCTAGTTTGGTTCACTAGAGCCACCAAGTGAACCAAAAGGTCAAACCTAGGAGTGCAAGAATTTAAATTTAAACGTAACTATTACATTTAAACCCGGGCTCCATACAAACGGGTCTTCACGCGCTCCTTGGCTCCTTGGTCTCCAATTTTTTCAAGATAATTCTAACTATTTCTATTACATTAAACTATTTAATTTAAATAGAAACCTTGATCAGCAGTCAAGGGGAAGTACATAGGAGGGAGATAGAATTTTACATCAAGAAAAAAATTAGAGAAGACGAGGTACGCATACCCCATTTAATAAAACCCATTCATTCAAGCATTCAACTAAAATAAAATCCAATCACATTGGTCAAATAGTCCATAATCAATCCCCATTTATTATCATACATATCACCATATATATCAATAAATAAATATTCATCTCATGAATTAAAACATTCCATATATATATGAGTATCATTTAATGGGCAATTTTAAATTGCATGAAATCCAATTTCAAGATTAAAATAAACTCTTTATTTTAATTATATAATTATTTAGAATATAATATATAAATATATCATATTTATTTTTTTAAAAAGAAGTCACCTTCTTTTATTAAAAGAGTCCTGCAGGTTTATTAAAAGAGTCCTTTCCTGATGGGTCACATTCTTTTTGGAGTAAGAAAGAGACAACACATTTTCTTTGCAGAATTCAAGATTAGCACCCAAAAAAAAAATTGTGATTCGTCCCAAAAAAAAAAAAAACGTCATTTTTTTTTCTTTAAAAAAAAATAATTTTATACAATAAAATTATGCCCAATAAATTATTTTAAATATATACCCATATGTATATGAAATCAAAAATAAATTAATAATTGCATAAAAGTTTGGCTCTGATGCCACTGTTGGGTTTGTACGAAATCGTGACGCAATCAAATTGCAAAAATTAGCGGAAGCATGGTATATCAGAGTTTAAAAAAATTTCTACAAAACCATTACCCGGATCATCCTTTATGCAAATTATTAATTTAAAACGATAAATAAGAAGTTATGGAATCATACCCTTGTAGAACGAAGCTTCCACAGGTACTAGTTCAACTCCTTGTTTTTCGTGATCTCCTTGAATTTCCGGATTAGATTCCTTCCTTTGATCAACGTTAGCCACCCAAGTGTTTGGCCTCTAGAGGTGATCCACCAAGGAAGATGAATTATCAAGAAGGAGGGTGGTTGGCTTAGTTTTCTATCCTCTATAGAAAAGGAGTACTCTCCAACAATTGGAATTGCATCATCTAATATCTATTATAAGACTCCTCTTATATAGATATTAGTCAACCTTTCTAATCCTATTAGACATGGGATTTCTTTTAATTAATTAAACTCCTTTAATTAATTTAGGCTTCCCACCACATGGGAATAATTAATTAAATTCATTTAATTAATTTATCTCCTAATCTTTTTAGGAATAAATGAGAGTACTAAATATTAAATTAATTACTAAACTCTTTTAGAAATTAAAATAATAATAATTGTAATAATATTAATAAGACTCCTCTTATTAATTTATATTTAATATTTCCAAAATATTAAATAATAAACATTAAGCTATTTAATTTATTCTATCACCATAGATTAAATTAATTATACTTAATGCATTATTACGATTATGTCATTACCTTCTTAAATAATTATTCTTCCTTTTATGGTGTGACCCTTTAGGTTCTCCATATTAAACCGGTTGTGAATAAATCAATTAAAATAATTTTAATCTTATTTAAATAAATAAATTAAACTAATAATCTATTTAAATAAATAATATTTATTCTACAATAGGGATAAGCCTCCCTAGCGATCAACGACTTTTCAGATAATATAGATTTCAACATTAATCATAAAAGAACCTGTGAGTTAATAGTTACCATACAATTCAATCCTTCCACCATACAATGTCCCAATTAAATATAAGACATGGATTTACTGTCAAGTCTTATTTTATTTAATTATATGTATTTCGATTAAAAAATGCACAACTCCAAATAATGCAAATTAAAAACTCCTTTCTAATTTCATTTCACCTTGGCCAAGGATTCCTGGGTTGTCATTTAACGAATCACATAGGACATATCTCCTCTTTTACTAGAGGTGGTAGATTCTTTATTGATCATTCATTATCTCCATATGTAACTCATTATACCCAAGCATACCCTATATATGCCTTAAAAGGTCTTAAGGAATAAGTCAAAGTATAATTTGTTACATACAAGATACTATGATGATCTTAAGTCCAAGGATCACTTGTACTACTATCACATTAGGAATTCCTATTGACATGCGAGTAAAACTCCATTAGGTATTCCATAGCGAATCACGTTCAGTGAACTTATTCTCCAATAAGCACCTACATACTTGCTTTAGTGTCTCCACACAAATGATCATGAGATCAATCATCCTCATCCAATGAGCAAGCAACATATGTACCAATCTATCCGGATTTACTAATCCCCTTTTTAGTAATCCCACGATTAGGAACTATTTAAGTTTTAAAACTTTCTAAGAATTTAGATCTCATTAGCATGATCATCATCATGATTCTAAAAGCACTGCTTAAAACTATGGGTTATTTACATATTATAAAAACAGCAACATGTAGATAATTAAATGCCTTTAATAAATGAATATTTCATTAATAAATAAATAAGATTGTTTACAAAGTACGTGCTTTATCATCATACATGATTGGCTTGTATGCACACTACTATCAGCTGCGCCACTACTGGTTCGCACCAGACAGCAGGCAGCTACGGCAGTTTCTAGCCCAACTCACAAAATGGCTTCACGAAAATAGTTTTTAAACAACTACATTCCAGTTCAAACATGTATATAAGCCATATAGCAACTAAACAAACTTCCTTCAATCCAATTATAGTCCAATTTGGCATAATCAGAAATTGAAATTTTTGACAGAAAAATGAAAATGAAGAACATGAATCATGTACTTATACCTTTGCTATGAATTAAGCTTGCTGCTATCTCACAATGCTATTATACTGATATATGTATATGCTCTCAACTTATCAACTCAAACAAAATCTCAGCAATGTGAAATGGGAAGAAAGGAAGCCATATTTATAGAGAAAACAAGATACAGACAATGCAATTGCCTACCATTTCAAACTAACAGAAATTTGATTTGCATGCTAGATAAGAGGAAGTTGGTAGATAGTTGTTGAAAGCCATCATTAGAGCCACTCCTCATATAATTATTGCTAGCTAAGCTTGGGAGAAGAATGGGAGAATAGGCCTTAGCCTTTTTACCATACACGTGAAGGAGAAGGAGAGTGACTATTATATTGGGACAAGGCCATATATCAGCATTCTATAATTTGTATATATACACAACACTTATGCCAAAATATGTTACATGTATATATACTATATAATTAGGCCACAATTATAGTTACAATGTAATTCTAATGATACTAACATGGATTCACATAATGTAATAAGTATGAATTGTACACATATAATTCATGTATATTTTTATCATACTGGTATAATTTAATCGGATGTTATCACATTACATTATCTCATGTATTATTAAATTGTTCACCATATATTCATGATGTCTCACTTTATTAAAATTAATAGTTTACAATATGTTCATGATATATTATACAGTGTATTCCCACATTTTTATTGTCACATAAGTATTATCATGCATTCATAACATATAGTTTTAACATAATCACATTATGCTTCATGTAATATATGGTTTCTATGTGTAATATATTCGCATTGCATTATATAACATAGTTTATGTATATACATGCATGGTCACACTTAAGTGTCTCTCTATACTATATAATATAGTTGTATTCCATATACTTTCTATATTCAAGTATTGCACATTTGCACATATCAATTAATATAATCTTATTATATGAATCACTCACTTATTTATTTTATTATTCATAATGTCAAATAAATAAACTATTTATCTCGTTGATTAATTAACAATAATATTAATTAATTTATTCATCATTGACTATTAATTATACCAAATTAATAATCATAGGATTAATTATGACATTAACAAATATAAATCTCAGCACAATTATAAACAAGTGGATTATGATTATTATATTTCTTGCAATAATAATCACATATTATTAATCAACCATAGTTAATATCCCACAACAATCAATTAATATTCTCTAATAACAATTAACAATTAATTAATTGTTCACTTAAAAATTCTTCGTTAATTAATATAATTATTAATATTTCCCATCACTGTGCCACACTAGGCTCTCAACGAGTTTATCGTAAACTCCACATTTTTCTCAATTGTCATAGATATTCAATTTAATATAATTGAATTAATCATTCTCATAACACAAAATCATTTATATTCAAATAAATTCTCATTTCCATTAATATATTTATTTAATAATATATGGAAATTCTCGGGTATTACATCCTCCCCCCCTTATAAAAATTCTGTCCCGGAATTGCTACAAGGTTACACAAATAGATGGGGATAGTCCCTCATCATCCTATCTTCTAACTCCCACGTTGCCTCCTCGACATCGTGGTTACGCCAAAGTACTTTTACAGATGAAATAACTTTATTTCTCAAAGTTTGTTCTTTCCTATCTAATATTTGGACAGGAATTTCTTCATACGCCAAGTTCTTCTCCACTTGAATGGGCTCGTAAGAAATCACATGTTTGTAGTCGGCCTTGTACGGTCGCAACACGGAAATGTGAAATACGTTGTGGATGTGCTCCAACTCGGGTGGTAACGCAACTTTGTATGCCACTTCGCCCACTCGCTTCAGTATCTCAAATGGTCCTATAAATCTTGGACTCAATTTTCCTTTCTTGCCGAAACGGATTTTTCCCTTCCATGGAGATACCTTCAAGAATACGAAACTGCCGATTTCGAAGTCTCAGTCCTACCGATGCAAATCTGCGTATTTCTTCTGGCGGTCTTGAGCTGCTACTAATCTGGCTCTTATCACTGTCACCACGTCTGCGGTTTGTTGAACTAACTCTGGTCCGAGTATTCGTCGTTCTCCGACTTCGTCCCAACATAACGGCGTTCTGCACTTTCTCCCGTAAAGAGCTTCATATGGTGGCATGCCGATACTCGCATGGTAACTATTATTATACGCAAATTCGACTAAGGGTAGGTGGTCGTCCCAATTTCCCTTAAAATCCATCACGCAAGTCCTAAGCATGTCTTCTAGCGTTTGTATTGTTCGCTCACTTTGTCCGTCTGTTTGAGGATGATAAGTTGTACTCAACCTCAACTGCGTTCCCATTCTTTCCTGCAAGCTCTTCCAAAAATTGGACGTGAAGCTCGGATCTCGATCAGAGACAATTGACACCGGCACTCCGTGTCGTGAAATAATTTCTTTTACATATAGGCTTGCTAATTGGTTCAAACTGTAGCGGATCTTGATTGGTAGAAAGTGTGCGGTCTTCGTTAGTCGATCCACGATAACCCAAATAGCATCATAACCTTTCTGTGTAACTGGAAGTCCTACCACGAAGTCCATGGTAATATGCTCCCATTTCCACTCTGGTATTTCTAACGGTTGTAGTAAACCACTTGGCCGCTGATGCTCTGCTTTAACGCGTTGGCAAGTCAAGCATTTACTGACGCACTCTGCGACTTCCCGTTTCAAATTAGGCCACCAAAAATGTTGCCTTAGATCTCGGTACATCTTTGTGCCTCCCGGATGAACGGAATATGTCGTATTGTGTGCCTCGTGCAAAATCTCTTCCCTCAACTCGGCTACCGCTGGTACCCACACTCTCCCTTCAAATCTCAAAATACCGTCTTTATCCATTCGAAATTTTTCTTCCTCACTTTCTGTGATCCTCTTTCGGATTTTCTCACACTCTTCATCCTTTTCCTGAGCTTCCTTTACTCTATTCAATAACGTTGGACAAGCTTCCATTACAATTAACTTCTCACCAGACTTTTCTGGTCCTTTTACTTCTATCTCCAATTTCTCCATCTCTCTTATCAACTCTTCCTGAGTTGTTAAATTAAACAACTTCTCCCTTCCTTTCCTGCTCAGAGCGTCGGCAACCACATTTGCCTTTCCCGGGTGATAAAGAATATCGCAGTCATAGTCTTTGATTAATTCTAACCACCTTCTCTGCCGCATGTTTAACTCCTTCTGTGTGAAGATATATTTCAGACTTTTGTGGTCCGTGTATATCTCACATTTTTCTCCGTATAGATAATGCCTCCATATCTTTAACGCAAAAACTACTGCAGCTAACTCTAAGTCGTGAGTAGGGTATCGTTTTTCGCAATCCTTTAATTGTCGTGATGCATATGCAATGACCTTGCCGTGCTGCATAAGCACACAGCCAAGTCCCTTGTGCGATGCATCACTATACACCACAAAATTTCCCGCATCATCTGGTAATGATAATACAGGTGCTTCGCTCAATCTCTTCTTCAACTCCTGAAAACTCTCTTCACATTTGTCGGTCCATACAAATTTCACCGTCTTTCTAGTCAAATTGGTCAACGGGGTTGCTATCTTAGAAAAATCTTGGATGAATCTTCGATAGTACCCAGCTAACCCTAGAAAGCTTCTCACCTCCGTCGGTGTTCTCGGTTGTTCCCAATTACTTACTGCTTCAACCTTCGCAGGGTCTATAGAGATTCCATTCTTATCCACCACGTGGCCTAAGAATTGAACCTTCTCCATCCAAAATTCGCACTTAGAAAATTTTGCACACATCTTCTCCTTCCTTAGTGCCTCCAAAATAATCTTTAGATGTTCGGCGTGTTCTTCCTCTGTCTTTGAGTAGATCAAAATGTCGTCGATAAAAACCACTACAAATTTATCCAAGTATGGCTTGAAAACTCGGTTCATCAAGTCCATAAATGCTGCCGGAGCATTAGTCAATCCGAATGACATTACCAAAAACTCGTAGTGTCCATAACGGGTTCGAAACGCAGTCTTTGGTATGTCCTCTTCCCGTACCTTCAGTTGATGATATCCTGTTCGTAGGTCGATCTTTGAGAAACACTTTGCTCCCTTCAGTTAATCAAATAAGTCGTCTATCCTCGGTAGCGGATACCGGTTCTTGATCGTTACTCTGTTCAATTCTCGATAATCGATACAGAGCCTCATCGATCCGTCCTTCTTCTTAACGAATAGTACTGGTGCTCCCCAAGGAGAAACACTCGGTCGAATGTAACCTTTATCCAACAATTCTTGTAATTGTATCATCAATTCCTTCATTTCTACTGGCGCCATACGATATGGAGCTTTCAAAATCGGTGCCGTTCCCGGTGCTAAGTCTATTACGAATTCGATTTCTCTGTCTAGCGGAAGACCAGGCAGATCGTCCGGAAACACATCTTGGAATTCATTAACTACGTATATATCCTTAATTTCTACTCCCTTATTCCGAGTATCAACGATGTAAGCTAAATATCCTCCACATCCTTTCCTTAACAATTTCTTGGCCTGCATCATCGTAACGCAACACGATTGCTTAAGCGATGAGCTACCATAAAACACTACCTTAGACTTACTCGGAGTCTGAAGGTTCACACATTTGTTCTGACAGTCAATTATCGCCGCATGGTTATACAACCAATCCATTCCTAGTATCACATCAAATTCTCCCAATCTAATAGGAATCAAGTCTACGCTCAGTTTATATTCTCCAATGTTTGCGTGACAATCTCGATAAATGTATTCTACAGGGATCACTTCCTTATTAGCAACTTCTATGATCAAAGGATTTTCTAAAAGTTCTCGGGGTGTACTAAGTCTACTAGCAAATTCTTCAGATACAAAAGAACAGGTGGCACCCGAATCAAATAATACATAAGCATTTATATCATTGATTGGGATTATACCTGACACCACGTCCTTCGCAGCCACGGCGTCCTGGACGGTCATGTTAAAGGTTCTGGCGGTTGGGCGGTTGGATTGTGCCGGTCCACCGATCATCAGCTTCTTGCCTCCTTGCTGATTACTACCCCCGCCACTTCCCTTCTTTGGGCAGTCCTTAATCCGGTGCTCCGTCGAGCCACACGCAAAGCATCCTTGTATCTTCTTTGGTTTCCGACAGTTGGGAGAGATGTGCCCTTCCTGTCCGCAGTTGTAGCAAGTGCCACGTCCCTTCCAGCACTCACCCTGGTGATTCTTCCCACACTTTGGGCATCCTTCAGCCTTCTTCTTGAAACCTCCACGAAAATTCCCTGATTGATTATTGTTGTTTTTGTTGTTATTCTCCCACTTTCTCTTTCCCAAATTACTTCCTCCACTGCAGCTTCCTCCGGTACGATTCTCTCCTCCAGCATTCTTTCCTTTCTTCTCTTTGTTATACAGGCTTAAGGCCTCACTGCCACCTTCCGCAATGATTGCCTTTTCCAGTAATGTTGCAAAGGAATCAATTTGAAGAACTGATACCTTATTGAACAGCCACGGCTTCAAACCTTGTTCGAAGCGTCTAGCCTTTCTTTCTTCATCACCAACTTGGTGCTCTGCAAATCGCGCTAGTTCGTTAAACCTAGCCGCGTATTGCGCCACCGTCATCTCACCTTGTTTTAACTCTAGGAATTTCACCTCCATCCTATTCTTCATACTCTTTGGAAAGTAATTCTCGAAGAACAGTGTCTTAAACTTATCCCAAGCTATTATCCCTTCTCCAGCTCTTTGTTGATTAGCCTCCCACCAGTAGTTCGCTTCTCCCCTCATCATGTACGTGGCAAACACCGTCTTCTGATCTTCGCCTACGCTAGCTATAGTGAAAGCTTTTTCGATCTCTTTGATCCACGTTTGTGCGACGATTTGGTCGGTAGTTCCCTCGAATTCCGGGGGTCCTACACTCTTAAAGTCTTTAAAGGTTGTTACTGGCACAGTTTGAGGGTTCGGGCGAACGGGTTCATTGTTCCTTCCCCTTAAGGCTTCTCCTAACAAGTCTACCAGTTTCTGGATCGGGTCTACTTGTTCTCTCTCATTGTTAACGGGTTCTTCGGGTGCAGTCAATCTACGTCTGGGCGGCATTATCTGCATCACAATTTTTCATTTTATTATTATTCAAGTATATCACTTAAGTATTTCTTTTAATACTAAAAGAATAAATTTATAACACGTTTTGAAAATCAACTCCATTTATATTCATATGCCATTTCATTTCATTACATGATTTTCCTAGCATACTGCTATAAATGTTATCACATATATCCCCTAATATCACAAAAGACGGGGAATATACCATCCTACTACCATACTACCCCTCTAACAAAAGCTAACTCGGGGTTTACATCATCATCCCACATCTTACACAAAAGATCGGGATTACAACATAGTATATACAATACATAAAGACACAACTATTACTACCACTAGACTGACTAAGGAAATCTCATCCCATCATCCCGCGCTCCACTGCGCTCTTGTACTCTAACTGTGTTATATACGCAACCAGCTCTCGGCTCAAGGTCTGTAGAGTCTGTCCCTGTTCTGCCGGGTAGTGGTACACACCATCAATCACCCTTTCAAAAGCTGAACGGAACACATACCCCATCTTGTTCATCTTTCTCTTCTTGCACCTGACCTCGTCCTCAAGGTCGTCAGCTCTCTCATTGGACGCTTCCCACTTCTCCTCGAAGTGTAACCTATCCATCACCTCCAACTCTAGCTGAGTACGGAGTGCCTCTTTCTCAGTCTTCTCACTCAGCTCCCTCTGCTCAACCTCTTCTAGCTTCTCTGCCAAATCTACATTCCTAGCCACTGACCTGTGAAATAGAGTCCCCATCTGGATCCCTGCCTCCCTACGGTAGGCAATCTCCACCTCTAACTCTTGCATAGCCAGCTTCCTCTGGTGGTCCTCGTCCCTCAGCTTCTGGAACTCAGACTCTCTCTCGTGGGCCTCTGCCTCCAGCTCCTGGACTCTGCAGTCTAACTCTAGAATACGCTCCTCGTACTCGCCTAACATCTGTTCCTCTATAGTAGTCTCATCAGAGTCCTCTACTGGCTCATCCTCCATCGGCTCCTCCTCTGGATCAGACTCTATCTCAATCTCGTCCTCGTCGTCAGACTCGAATGGTGCAACAGCCTGCACTGGTGTAGCCTCTAGAGGTGCCTCGTATACTACGTGTATATCCCTGGGCTCCTCCTCTGCAACTCTACTAGGTACCCCTGTGTCTGTCATCCTACACTCACAAACACAAGACAAGAAATAGCATCTCCATTAGAATGTTAAACAAAATATAAGTTCATTGTATAGAATGAAGTTACATTTCATAACAGACTAAGTCTCTCAAGGAAAACTCTACATGAGTTTTATCTCCTTCCTAACTTCTAAGTTCGCCTAAGTTATAGTCTAAGGACACTCGTTCCTAAGGTTTATAACTACGGCTTTGATACCAACCTGTGACGCCCCCAAATTCCAGGACCACCACTTGGTCTCTCGAATTCGGTTCATCACGTGCTCATGGTAATACATCACAATAATAATAATTAAATATCATACGATCACAGCGGAAAATCTATTCTAGAATAATTTACAATGATTTATTATAATTATTCCCCCAAGTCTCGCAACCTTCAGTACTTAATAGATTACATAATAATATCAGTTAACGACTTATTACATAATCTAACTTAAGCTTAAACATAATCAAATCCAGTCTTACTACATCATCATCATACAATATTAATATATTTAAAACATAATAGACATAAGCTAGTTGGTAGCTTTGCCCTTGCCCTTATCAACGTCTGAAGGTTCACCATGCTCTGCCTTAACTGAAATGTTTTAGGGAAAGCAAGAATGAGCACAAATTGCCCAGCAAGTAATATACAATAAGGGTGAGTAATAAGATTCTCAATTCTCGAAAGGGTATAACAAGATTTGATAGTTCAAGAATAACAAGAATATCAACAGTTCTCAATATCAGTCGCTAAGGACAGGATAATATCAATATGATTCAATAATAAGTCAATTCAAGATTTCAAATAATTGAATACTGAGTAGTCACTACGGACTATGAACTTCTACTAGAATTGACAGTAATAAACTGAAAATCCAACAAAAACAGGTACAACAGGTGATCAGCCTAAAGTACCATCGTTATGCATAACAATCAATCATACTCAAGTGTGCACGTCGGTTCTCCGATAATTATATATTCCCTTCAAAGAAGGTTGTTCTTCTCAGTCAAATACAAGATCCCGCACCAATCAATTAGTTTGGGTCGCTTTTCAATAATATAAGTCTAGCCGAATCGAATGGCATAGACACTTTCACAATATTCAAGAACAATACTAAGTTCAACATGTATAATAGCTTTAATGAATTAAGAGTTCAAGTATGCTAATTTAATTCAACGATTTAGTAAGAAACTAGTTCACAATATACAAGGATAGAATACTTGCACCGTAAAAGAGTGTAAGTTAGGAAACTTGCCTTATGCGTAGTTTACTGACGTAAAGCTAGCCAACACTTTGGAATCCTATTTATAATGTATTACATGTATAGGATTTTCATTAGTTAACACATCCGTTACACAACTTATTACTCAATATACATACATGTTACTATCTTAGTCACATGTCATACTTATTCTCATATGACATGAAATCAGATTATATGTTATTACGAATCAAGTACATAGTTATAACATAAATGATATTATAGCAACTCATCATGTTCAAGTAGCTATGATCCTTTGACCCATGGGCTTCCATTATATAAGTTAAACATTATCTTGTTACTTAATCATCACCTATGTACACATATCAGTAGGGTGTAAACCATTTCTAGCAATGTAGGCATCATATAAGCTATCTGTCCAAAAAATCAGATCGTCAAACTGCATGGCTTCTGATTCCAGGCCGGCGCAGCTGCGCCATGGCTAAGCCTAGGGCCAGCGCAGCTGCGCAGCTTTCTGGCTAAGCCAAGGCTGAGCTGTGCCTTATGGTTTCTGTCCGGTCATGCAAGCCAACAACACCACATAGCATATAAACATATTAAAAGATACTTTTATGTTTGTACAACCTTTTCTCGTTTCAAATATATATGATATGGATTCTAAGTCAATACTTTCAATAACTTAAAGCCATTCAAGGATACGAACTCATAAGGTCTAACATGCAAGCTTTTTTTTAAAAAAAACACTCAAATTATTCACATAACTTGCATTAAACATGTTCATGAGTTTTCATATCACATATATGCAACTATTATTATCATTAGTTTGAAAACATGCTTTATTTACGCAAATTTGATTTCACTACATGTAACATAGTAGGAAAACATGAATGATACCTTAGCAAGTCTACAAGTTCTATCAAACATGTTCATAAGTATCGAAATTCAAATCTCAATGTAACATGTCGACGTTCACGTTCAACACTTATACTCTCATTAATAAAGTTTGCTAATACGCCCTAACACGTTCATGCTACATTATAAAATTTATATACGTAAGTTAATGTGTCCGACATGTATGTCAAGGCCATATAAACATACCCAAAAATCAGAATATATATATGATCTTTATATGTCAAGGTTTGCCTTTAAAAACTTATATTTTCGCTCGAAATGTTTACTGATCGAGGTTTAGCATGCTCACGTCATACTATGAAACACGTATACACAAGTCAACATTCATTTCATGTGTTTCTAGATGGTACTAACGTGTCTCGAAAGTCAGAATATTAACATGCGTCATATATGTTTAACGTCCGTTTATAAACCTTATGTTCCCTTTGAAAACTTTAAGTGCGTTTCCAAACTACATGTTGTTTTGTTAACCATGCATGCTAATATACTAAAACATGCTTACATTGCCTCATTATGTTTATATATATATGTTACACAAGCTAGCATGCTGGTTTAAGCCATATCAATAACTTAACACACAACAGGACTTAAGCAGATTGCAGAAAACTGGAGAAGGGTGCCGGCGCAGCTGCGCCGCATCCCAGGCTTAAACCTGCGCAGCTGCGCCACTACTGGTTCGCACCAGACAGCAGGCAGCTATGGCAGTTTCTAGCCCAACTCACAAAATGGCTTCACGAAAATAGTTTTTAAACAACTACATTCCAGTTCAAACATGTATATAAGCCATATAGCAACTAAACAAACTTCCTTCAATCCAATTATAGTCCAATTTGGCATAATCAGAAATTGAAATTTTTGACAGAAAAATGAAAATGAAGAACATGAATCATGTACTTATACCTTTGCTATGAATTAAGCTTGCTGCTATCTCACAATGCTATTATACTGATATATGTATATGCTCTCAACTTATCAACTCAAACAAAATCTCAGCAATGTGAAATGGGAAGAAAGGAAGCCATATTTATAGAGAAAACAAGATACAGACAATGCAATTGCCTACCATTTCAAACTAACAGAAATTTGATTTGCATGCTAGATAAGAGGAAGTTGGTAGATAGTTGTTGAAAGCCATCATTAGAGCCACTCCTCATATAATTATTGCTAGCTAAGCTTGGGAGAAGAATGGGAGAATAGGCCTTAGCCTTTTTACCATACACGTGAAGGAGAAGGAGAGTGACTATTATATTGGGACAAGGCCATATATCAGCATTCTATAATTTGTATATATACACAACACTTATGCCAAAATATGTTACATGTATATATACTATATAATTAGGCCACAAGTATAGTTACAATGTAATTCTAATGATACTAACATGGATTCACATAATGTAATAAGTGTGAATTGTACACATATAATTCATGTATATTTTTATCATACTGGTATAATTTAATCGGATGTTATCACATTACATTATCTCATGTATTATTAAATTGTTCACCATATATTCATGATGTCTCACTTTATTAAAATTAATAGTTTACAATATGTTCATGATATATTATACAGTGTATTCCCACATTTTTATTGTCACATAAGTATTATCATGCATTCATAACATATAGTTTTAACATAATCACATTATGCTTCATGTAATATATGGTTTCTATGTGTAATATATTCGCATTGCATTATATAACATAGTTTATGTATATACATGCATGGTCACACTTAAGTGTCTCTCTATACTATATAATATAGTTGTATTCCATATACTTTCTATATTCAAGTATTGCACATTTGCACATATCAATTAATATAATCTTATTATATGAATCACTCACTTATTTATTTTATTATTCATAATGTCAAATAAATAAACTATTTATCTCGTTGATTAATTAACAATAATATTAATTAATTTATTCATCATTGACTATTAATTATACCAAATTAATAATCATAGGATTAATTATCACATTAACAAATATAAATCTCAGCACAATTATAAACAAGTGGATTATGATTATTATATTTCTTGCAATAATAATCACATATTATTAATCAACCATAGTTAATATCCCACAACAATCAATTAATATTCTCTAATAACAATTAACAATTAATTAATTGTTCACTTAAAAATTCTTCGTTAATTAATATAATTATTAATATTTCCCATCACTGTGCCACACTAGGCTCTCAACGAGTTTATCGTAAACTCCACATTTTTCTCAATTGTCATAGATATTCAATTTAATATAATTGAATTAATCATTCTCATAACACAAAATCATTTATATTCAAATAAATTCTCATTTCCATTAATATATTTATTTAATAATATATGAAAATTCTCGGGTATTACAATTTTTACGATCAGAACTTGTTTCATACTTCATTGCGTATTAATACACGTGCATGTAAAGTTTCATCTTCTGGTTTTGACCGAAACTCAGTTCCGTGGCCTATTTTGCTTACTTTTTAGTACATTTTAGTACATATATAAATTTTTCTGCATTTGCACGGCCTGGATCGTCGATCCGTGGCTTTTAATCGCTTTTATGTATGTATATATATATATATATATATGTATTAATTTTCTCGGCATGGGTCGCTGACTCATGGACTTTTTGGCTTTATTATGTATATATTTGACTATATATACTAATTTTCAATTCTGTCAAGCCGGATTGCAAATCCGTGGTAGTTACTGCTTTTATATATATAACTATATATATATATAAAATTTTCTGACTTTGTTTGGCCTACATTGCTAATTCGTGACCTTTATTGCTTTAATATATATATACTAACTGTATATATTAACATTTATATTTCAGTTTGTCCTGGAATAGAAATCTGTGGACTTTTTACCGCTTATATATATATATATATATTTATATTCTGTCAAGCCTGAATTATTCTGCGGCTCTTTTACAGCTTTTATAAATATATATATATATATAGATATATATATATTTACATTTTTTCAAGCCTGGATTATGTCGTGGCTCTTTTACAGCTTTTCTAAATATATATATATATATATATATATATATATATATATATATATATATATTTACATTCTTTCAAGCCTGGATTATGCCGTGGCTCTTTTACAGCTTTAATAAATATATATATTTACATTCTGTCAAGCCTGGATTATTCCATGGCTCTTTTGCAGCTTTTATATATATATATATATATATATATATATATATATATATATATATATACTTATATTTTTTGTCCGGGCATAGGATTGGAAACCTTTACAGCTTTCGTATATATATATATATATATTCTTCATTGTGATTAAATATTTGCTTTAAATATTCATTTGATATGAATTTGCACTGTTGTAAATATTGTGGATTAGATTTATCTAATTCTGGCCCTTTCTACCTTTCAAACGGTTCAAAATAGGTCCAATCGGAATCGAAAAACTAGAATGGCTAAGATTTATTTAAATCTAGCTTTCTTTCTAGTTTTGTTAAATATGAAAGCAACCTCGCGACCCTCATATTTCTATCTAGTGGGAACGAGAAGCTTTGGCTACGCGCATGCCAGGATTTGACTGATGAATCCTTGGTTTTTTGCGACATCTGGATGTAAATATACATTTTCTATAAATATCTGCGTTGTGCAAGTTTTCTTGGCCTCCTTCTGATCAGAATCTGATTCCCATGATGGAAATAACTCCACATTACAAATGTACCCTGCCAGTTTTTCTGTAAAAATGTACATCCGAAAGACCTTAAGACGGTTATCAGGGTTTAAGGTCTCAAACATAATGAAATGAGTCACTCCGATGGCTGTCATGCCCATGAGAAGACCGACACTTATCTATATTTTGTGATCGAGGATGCTTTGCAGCCTGACAATCACCATACAAATAGAGCCAAAGGCTGAAAAGAATAAAAAATGAAAGTATCAGCATGCTTCAATTCCTATGTGAGCGTAAGGGTTTGAAAACCAACCTTTTCAAAACATCATTTTTCATATTTTGTCTAAAAAGGACTTTTGCAAATCAAATCAAACCCTTCATATATAGGTTCAACGAAGCACGACAATATTTTCAAAACAAACAAACGTAGGCCCAATTTCTTCCAGCATTCACACACACATTGCAAATAAAAAGGGAAATATTAAAAAGATGTGGTACCGTGTTTCACGGGAGTTGGGGGGCTGCCTAACACCTTCCCCCCACTTAACCAAGCCCCCGAACTTAAGAATTTTGGTTTCAAGATAAAGTTTCAAAAGTGTCTAACAATTAGGCCTACTTGCAAACAAAACTCGGTTGAGTTGGTACAACCATTTCAAATCTACCAACTGGCGACTCTGTAAACCGTTCAAATCGTCGACATGATACATGTTGGCCTTTTCCTAAAAAACCTTTTTCATCCTTCATAAAACAGACAAGGCAATAAGGGTAGAAAACAAAAAGACTTAGGAAGAGAGAAAGATCAGGTCCAAAGTCGGACCGAATTTTTTCCAACGTCGATAGGTGGCGACTCTGTTGGGGACAGTAGTGGGCTTAGGCCGCGTTCAAATCTTTTCAAAATTTTCTTTTCTATTTGCATGTGTGTGGATGCTGCGTTTTACATTGAATGGATGTGAATGAATGATTTATTGCTTTATATTAGTGCTTCGCACAATATTATTTCATACGGTAAGACACGATGTATGTGAATGTATGCTATGTGATTCCTCCACTAGGAGGCAAACCCGTCAGTGTTTGATTACTGGACTTAAAGAAGACTAGTTCTGAGAGGCTCAGGAAAGGAACCACTCATATCCGCTCTAATTGAAAGATCGAATTAATTTCCCCTCTAGTAGATTACGATGATCTGGGGACCTTCATGCCGAAAAGCCACGAGAGTAGCCTAAGATAGGTCAGCCTCTGATTAACCAAATTCGAAGGGGAGTCTCTTCATACTTTACCTTTCAATTTAATATAAAATTCAATTCCATGTAAATATCATTCCATTCTCTATTAAATCCATTATTTTACAGATAACAAATCCTGTCATGATATCCTGTCATCAAAACAACTGACAATTGTTTTGCAGGACAATAAAAAGCCCTAAAACTGACACATTGCATAGCATGTCTACTGTTAATCAAGACTAAAATACCTACTCGTCTCGTAGGTAAGAGTAGTCCCATATCTAAGAAACCACAAAGCCTATCCACCGAAATGGCGGAAAGTGTCCAACAAGAATCAGGTTACGTATCTCGAAAAGAGTTTGAGATACTTAAGAATCAAATAACAGAGTTGGCTATCCTCCTAAAAGAACAAAATAAAATCACTCAGGGCCAGGCAATGCCCAATCAAATGGAGTCTGCCTCACAGGGTGGCAATCAAAGCGTTGACAAAAAGGGGGAAATGCAGATCCTTGAACCTCGACCCAGTGAAAGAACCAACAAAACCCCTGAAATCACAAATCTAAGGGAAGATCAATAAACTGACGATATCCGAAGGAAAGTCCAACAAATAGAAGAAACCATTCGGGCAATAAAAGGGACTGGAAACCTTGGAAGTGTCACCTATTCAGATCTCTGCATATTCCCAGGGGCTAGATATCGACAAATTCTAAGTCCCAAAGTTTGAAAAGTACAATGGGGCAGGCGATCCCTATACGCACTTGAAAGTATACATTGGCGAGCTAGGGTCTTCTGTCGAATATGAAAGCCTCAGAATGCAGCTTTTCCAAAAGAGTCTCACTGGAGAGGCTAAGACATGGTACGCTCGACTTGACAATGCCAAAATTCACAGCTGGGAAGAGTTAGCTCACGCCTTCCTAAATCAGTACAGTTTTCAGTCACAAATAGCACCGGATCGATACCAAGTGACTAAGGTCAAAAAGCAGAATACTGAGTCTTTCCGTGAGTATGCCCAAAGATGGAGGCGTCTGGCAGCACAGGTCAACCCGCCTATGACAGAAACTGAAATGGTGATGACTTTCATAGACATCCAAGAGGCACCTTACTATGAAAGGGTCTTAGCTGGAAGAGGAAAGCCATTCTCAGAGATGATCAAGCACGGTGAAATGGCAGAGATGGGCCTGAAAGCAGGAAAAATTAAAGATCTCACTGCCTTGGAAGCAGTCGCCGAGCATATACAGTCTGGCAACTATGCGAACGCTCCCATGAGGGTACCCAAGAAGGGCGATGAAGATGTATCCCTTATTTATAGGGGCAATCTAAGAGACCCAACAATAGTCCCCCCATTTAGAAGAGGGAGGGCAATCTGTCATTTCAACAACAGGCCGTATTCAACCAATGTCAGGACAGAAAGAGAAAATTTGAAAGAACAGGAAATCGGGTGTTCACTCCACTTGGCGATTCCTTGGAAAATGTATTGGTGATGTTAATGGATCACAAGAAAATTACCGAACTGGCTCCACCTCTGGATCTAATAAGTAAAAGATACAATCCAAGCCAGAGATGTGCTTACCATTCAAGGTCTCTGGGACACGATACACAAGACTGTTGGTCTTTAAAGCATAAAATCAAAAATATGATCGAAAGCGGTAAAGTTATGGCCCAACAACCTGACCATCCAAATGTCAACACCAACCTTCTGATGCAGCATGATACGGAGGGATTTGTGATGCCCCCAAATTCCAGGACCGTCACGGGGTCTCTCGAATTCGGTTCGTCACGTGCTCATGGTAATACATCACAATAATAATACGACTAAATGTCGCATCACACAGCGGAATAATACACAACTAATACCGAATAAATTACATTTAAATAATATAATTATTCACGTCCCAAGGTCTCGTAACTTAAACAGTGATTACATAGCTTAGACATATCTTAAGCATAAATAACCTGAACTGGTACATAATATCATAAGTTCTTTATTACAATCATAAAGTCCTACATAAACAAAGCTACTCAGTAGCCTTTCCCTTGCCCTTGTCGGTACTCGAGGGTCCGCACTGCTCGGCCTTAACTGAAATGTTTTTAGGGAAAGTAAGAATGAGCACAAATTGCTCAGCAAGTAATATACAATAAGGGTGAGTAATATAATTCTCAATTCTCGAAAAGGGTATAGCAAGGTTTGATAGTTCAAGGATAACAAGAATATCAACAGTTCTCAATAACAGTCGCTAAGGACAGAATAATATCAATGTGATTCAGTAATAAATCAATTCAAGATTTCAAGATAACTGAATACTGAGCTGTCACTAAGGACTATGAACTTCCACAGGAATTGACAGTAATAAACTGAAAATCCAACAAAAACAAGTACAACAGGTGATCAGCCTAAAGTACCCTATGTTATGCATAACACTCAATCATACTAATATGCGCGCGTCGGTTCTCCGACAGTTATAGTTTATTCTTCTTAGTCAAATACAAGATCCCGCACCAATCAATTGGTTTGGGTTACTTTTCAATAATATAAGTCTAGCCAAATCAAATGGCATAGATCTCAACAACTATAAATTAATTTCAAGATTTAAAGTCCGAAGAATATAGTTCGACTTTTATCCTATTCATGAAGTATATGATTCGTAATATCTGAATTTAATCTCAAGAGTTTACTCGTACGACAATAATAGCATAAGCCAATTGAATGTTCAATAAAGAGTAGTGCTAGGAACTTGCTTACCACGTTCCTTGAATACAGTAAAACACGAAGGTCTAAGATATTTGCACTTATAAACGAGTGTAAGTAAGGAAACTTGCACTTTAAAAGAGTGTAAGTTAGAGAACTTGCCTTTAGCGTAGTTTATCCACGAAAAGTAAATCAACACTTTCGAATTCCTATCCTAATACAGTTACGTATATATATGAAATTCATTAGTCATATAATTTAACTTCACATTATATCTTCGAATATACGATCAACACGCAAGCTAAGTTCTAACCTAGCTACACAATTATTTAGTATCTAATTTCTATTCTTAACTTCCTCTTTTCTCAAGTTGATCATATTCATACATCGTTACTATCATGTGAGACTACCACAATTAGCAAGCATACTAGCATATTATTAATATCACATGAAACCACAATCAAAACTAAATATATTTCATCTTAGCAAGTTATGGCATTTCCATAAGTTAACCGTCAAAATCGGATTCACATATATCACATAGTATATATATATGTTAAAGAGTCTTTTTATATTCATATAACCTTTCCTTGTTCCAAACATATGTGATATAGATTCTAAGTCGACACTTACGGTCATTCAAGGTCATGAAATTTACAAACTTATCATGCTCGCCTTCAAAACACTTAAGATAATCATATAAGTCCTGTTTAGGCACACTTATGAGTATTCACATTTCATATATGTAACTATCATAGTTATTAGTTTGAATACATGCTTCACTTAGGCCTATCTTGATTTCACGATATCTAACATGGTAGGCATACATGTATAATAAATTAGTGAGTCTAAGATTACCATCAAACACGTTCAAAATTATCAGATTCTAACTCTCGACATAACATATCAAAGTTCACGTTCAAAGCTCATATTTTCATTAGTAAAGCTTGCTAATAAGGCCTAACATGTCCATGCTATCTATATACATATGTTATCATGTCCGACATGCATTTCATGGCCATATAAACATGCTTATAAGATCAGAATATCAATATGAATATAATTTATCAAATTTTGTTTTCAAACTCTACGCTTCCGTTATAAATGTGCACTAGTTAGGTTCATATTGTATCACGGAACCTATATACATAAGTTAGCATGCATTTCATGTGTTTCTAAGTCATACTAACATGTCTCAAAAGTCAGAATACTAATATGGCGTTTATATATCAAAGTCCATTCTTAAAGCTCCTAAGTTCACTTTGGAAACCTAACGTTTTTTGTTAACCATGTATGCTAGTATAATACAACATGTTTACATCGCCTTAATATATTCATATACATGTGTTACACAAGCTAGTATGCTTGTTCAAACCAAACCACATAATATATGCATAACAACAATCAAGCAGGATGCAAAATCTGCAGCAGGCTGTTGGCGCAGCTGCGCAGCTGCCCAGTACAAAACTGGCGCAGCTGCGCCGGCTTGCAGCCAACGGCAGACTATTCCAGCCTCGGCAGATTTTCAGGCCAATTCCCAAATTTCACCACATTTTCGTTCCTACTCAACTACATTTCAGTTTAAACATGCTTATAAGGCTATATAGCAACTAAGAAACATGTCCCAATCCAAATTAGCATGAATTACAACAAGAATCAAGAATTTAATTTTGACAGAAAATGAAAATGGAGAATGAAGATTCTGAAATTATACCTCTATTAATGCAATCTAAGTTTGCTGCTAATCCACACCTCTCACTCTACTGATATAACTAGTGTATGCTCTCAACACTTAAACAACTCTCAGCAAGATGAAATGTGAAGGAGAGGTGCTTCATTTATAGGAAAATCAAAACACAGTCCATGCTTCTAACTCTCAAAATAAACTAATGTATGTTTGATTTGCATGCTAGGTAAGAAGGAGTTGGTAAGTAGTTGGTAGAGGAAATCATGAATCCCACTGCCCCCACAATCATGAACTAGGAAGAGCTTGGGAGAAGAATGAGGGATAGGCTCTTAGCCTTTTTGTACATTACGTAAATAAGAAATGGAGGAGCAATTGAACACTTATTATGGAACAAGGAATTATCAGCATTGTAAGGATACATTCCATGTACATATAGTGTATACTTGAGTTAGATAAGTACACATGTATTACTTAGGTATTATATATTTAGGCTATATGTATATATATATATATATATATATATATATATATATTATACATATGTCTTTAATTGAAATGTCACACTATAATTCACATAATGCAGCAAGTGTGTCTTGCACACATATAATCCATGCACATTTTTATCATACGGGTATAATTTACTCGGATATACTCACATCACATTATTTCCTACAAGTGATTTCAATATATTCATGATGTATCATTTTATTGTATACTTACATACATATTGTCACATAGGCATAAATCATGTAGCTCACATAGTTTAATTAATCTTAATACATAGTCCATATATAGTATAGCCACATAAATGTTGCACCACACTATATAATATAGTTGCATTCCATATACTTTATATTATTAATTATTGCATGCTCGCACATATAAATTAATAATATTCATTATCTTATTAATTAACAATAATATTAATTAATCAATTTCTCGTTAGTTAATGAAATTATTAATATTCACTACCATTGCTCATTTATCACGAACAGTATACAATTATAAATCTTATTATATTATAGACATGTTGCTCATTATTATTATTATATTTCTTGCAATAATAATAATCACATATTATTAAACAATCACAGTTAATATTCCACAACAATTAATTAATATTCTACGATAACAATTAATTAATATTCTACAATAATAATTAATATAGATTAATTGTTCGCTTAAATTAATATAATCATTCTTATATGACGTCACTGTGCCACACAAGGCTATCAACGAGTTTATCGCAAACTCCATCAATTTCTCAATTATTATAATTATTCAATTTAATATAATTGAATTAATCATTCTCATAACACAAAATCATTTATATTCTAATAAATTCTCATTTCAATTAATATATTTATTTAATAATATTAGGAAATTCTCGGGTATTACAGGAGTAAACATGATCAGGTCAAGAAGCGATGAAATGCATCCAAATCGTAAATACATACGAAAGATGGAGGAATACCCCCAAAGGAACAAAACAAATGTCCTAGAGTTGGAAAATTTAGAGAAGGGTATGACAATGATGCAAAAATTGGATACGATCCAGCACCAAGTAACTTTGTTGGCTAATCTGATAGTGCGCCAACATCAAGGTACAATGAAGCTTTTCACTCAACTATAAAAAAGCCAATAGAAAAAGGAGGTTATTAAGAATGTAAGCCTATCTCCATACAAGATCAGTCAGCTAAATAAAGAAGATCAAAGCATGCTGAATAGACACGAAAAGTGGAATGATAAAATTAGTAGAAGATCTTGACAAAGGAAAAATCGTCCGAAAGAATGCGAATTCCAGAATAGGAAATATCAAGCAACGTTCTAAATAATGGCAAACCCTCAAAATTCTATGACACCGAGAGTCGGGGAGAGTAGGCAAAGAAGGGTATTCACACCTTTAGGGGGACTCGTTAGAAAATGTGTTATCATTGTTGGTTGCGCAGGAAAAGATTACGGAGTTGCTGCCTCCTGCCAAGCCCGAGATGGAAAGTTATGATTCCACCAGAATATGTCTATACCATTCTAACTCATCTGGACATATAACTGAGGAATGCTGGTCTCTAAAACATAAAATCTAGGATCTCATTGAAAATGGAGAACTGAAGATAGAAGTCCCCATGACCAAAAAAGGCGAAAGGGAAATAAAGAGCTTAAGATGTCCACTCGAAACAGGCAGTTCAAAGAAGGTGACGACTGTGAGCACCAATCCTGGAAAAACTGAAGGTGGACTGATCTTAATCTTGGGAGTGACAGAGGAGAAAAGAGAGTCCTCTAAGGAAATTCATCCGCCACCATCAATTATCTTGTTGTCCAAAGCCAGCAACCTCATTACTGATTTTACCCTCCTAGATGATGAGGAGGAAATATTGATCCTTTCCCGTGTGGAAAAAGCCAAAAAGGAAAGTTCCTTACGAGAAATACATCAACAGATCGAGAGTGATTTCATCAACAGATCAACAGATCGAGAGTGATTTCAAAGCCAAAAAGGTGAAGGAACAGATGAAGAAAAAGGTGGTGAAGTTCTCGAGGAAGCCAACCCATCGAGAAATCAAGAGTTCATCCCTTTTTGCGACGAGTCCAATTTGAGTCTCCTTAAGGGATATGCTGAATCAGAATACAATCAAGTTATAGCCATGATTGATAATATTTAGAACTAGGAGGTAACCTCTATCACGAGCCTCGAAGGTAACATAACTACTGACAACTAGACTATCAGGCCTCAGCTAGCCAAGAAGGAGTAGATCCAGAGGAAAGTTACGAGTTCCAGGAGATGTTGGGACGTTATCACTTTCTTAGCGTTATGCCTTTTATGTTCCATGCATATAGATTTCAAAAAATCAAAAAATCAAAAAAAATAAATTCAAAATCAAACCAATCAGGTCTTGTCAAAGCTGAAACTAAGAATGACCTGATCTCCCTCCACCCGGGAGTACGTTGGCAGCCATTCTTGGTGCGGTCAGACCAAACAAAAAATTCAAAAACCCTCCAAACCAAAACAAAAATTATAAAACCCATAAAACCAAACTCAAACCCAAAAGAAACAATTCTCAAACCTTTCACACAAAACTCGAACTACAAATGATCTGATCTCCCTCAACCCGAGAGTATGTAGGTAGCCATTCATGGTGCGGTTTAACCATCAAAGAAAAATAAAAACCCAATAAAAACCAGTCCCAAGATACCGAAACCCTATAAAATATACTATCAAGTCTCCCTGGTCAACAGGCCCTGATGAGGTATTCTCCAACATCTCACTGTCCATCCATCAAGGAGAAGCTCATGATACACAACAACAGCAGGTCATGAAAGAAGTGGTAATCACTCAGTAATGACAATACATATCCAATAAGGAAGTGAATCAAAATATATTTCTCTGATATATAATATTGTTTGATATATACACTATATCTTGTACATGATAAAAATAGTTGATCTAGTATGTGCATGAAAATGAAAGCTAGTCTATGAACCCGTGGATAAACAGGATAGCAGTGCCAACATGGCATCCCTCTAAGAAGAAGGAGAAGCAGCTGTAAGCTTATGTTCCACGGTCTCCATATGGGCTAGAATATCCACAGCCATCTTCATAGTACTGCTGCGACCATCTATGAAGGAACTCATATCGGCAACGATACTACGTGTATCTGACCTGAGCGGAGTGCTATCAGCAATATAAACATCCCGGGTAGCTATGGCCTCATCACTCTCAATGAAAGCAGAATCCCTGGCGACAAAAGCCTCCTCAATCTTAACAAATGATGCATCCCGGGTAGCTCGAGCCTCGTCTCTCTCAACAAAAGCGGCATCCCTGCTAGAAAGGGCTGTCAACATCAGTGCTCTAGCCTGATCCTTCTCAAAGGTCATCCTAGCTAATAAATCAATAAAAGCTGGATTTGTCCCAGTCAAAATGCTCGGGGGGTCACTGACAAAAGATGTTGTCAAACCAATAATTGAATCATCCTCAGTGGGAGAATCAGGATCCTCCATAGGCTCCTCCTCATCATAATCAATGCTATGAGCTGATTGGATAACCACAGCCAATGCAAGATCTGCCTCCAACCATGCAGAATACTCCGGAGAACGATATAAATGGCTAGTAAAAAAATTAGCCCTCTCTTTACGAGTCCAAATCTCATAAGTCCTGGTAAGGTCAGCTGACGACAAAGACGAAGCGGATATCCGCTGATCCATAGCCCCCTCAAACTGGTGGAGGTTCTGAAACTGATCAAAATGGCCCATGACTTCCAGCGGATGTTATGTGGTCACCACTCTCAGACCCGCCAGGGGCAGATAGTCCATGCCAACTACATGAGTGATGAAGCTGTAAGGAGAGCTAAGCCCTGAGCATTGCAAGATAGAAAAGGGAGGCTCAATCTCTGACAGAAAGGCCAACCATGTCGCTGCATCTGAACACTCCGCTGGCTGGAAGGAACGGGACATGGCTATCTCATGGGTAAAATAGTACCCATGGTGTCTGAAGGTGCCGATCGGACTCAAATGTGTCATGAACCACCCATAGAGCAGAACGGCGCTGCCCCTAAAAAACCCCGCTGGATGGGATTGGCAGAATGTGGCCAACCTCAAAGTCTAGGCTAATATCATAGGTAGGATAGTAAAACCCTGTCTGAGAGCACGAACTACTATCATCAGGCCAATGTCCAAGTGGTCCATGTTGGGTTTGTACGTAACGCAATCATGCAATCAAATCACATAAATAGGGCAGAAGCGCAAAAACTAGGTTTTTAAAAATTTATACAAACCCATAACCATGATCATGCTTTGTGCTAGTTATCAATAACAGAAAAGAGTGAACATGAAATTATACCTTTGAAGATCCAAGCTTCCTCAGGTACAAGTTTTACTCATTTGATTCCTTAGATTCCTCTATAGTGGCTCCTTCCCTTGATCAATGTCAGCCACCCAATTGTTTAGCCTCTAATGGTGATCCACCAAGGAAGATGAAGAACTCAAGAAGATGGGTTATTGGCTTAACCCTTGTTTCTATCTCTATAGAATATGTGTACTCCCAATTCTTGAAAAATTCACGTCCCTTATTTCTGATATAAGACTCTCTTATATAAATATTAGGTTAACCCTCCTAATCTAATTAGAATAGGGTTTTATTTAATTAATTAATTAAACACTTTTAATTAATTTATATCCTAATCTTATTAGGATTGAGAGAGAGTACTGATATTATATTAATTCCAAAACTCCTTTAGAATTAAAATAATAATAATAATATTAATATTAATAAGACTCCTCTTATTAATTTATATTTAATATTTCTAAAATATTAAATAATAAACATTAAGCTATTTAATTTATTCTATCACCATAGATTAAATTAATTATACTTAATGCATTATTACTATCATGTCATTTTCTTCTTAAATAATTCTTCTTCCTTTTATGGTGTGACCCTTTAGGTTCTCCATATTAAACCGGTTATGAATAAATCAATTAGAACAATTCTAATCTTATTTAAATAAATAAATTAAACTAATAATCTATTTAAATAAATAACATTTATTTTACAATAGGGATAAGCCTCCCTAGCGATCAACGATTTTTCAGATAATATAGATTTCAACATTAATCATAAAAGAACCTGTGAGTTAATAGTTACCGTACAATTCAATCCTTCCACCATACAATGTCCCAATTAAATATAAGATATGGATTTACTGTCAAGTTTTAATTTATTTAATCATATGTATTTCGATTAGAAAATGCACAACTCCAAATAATGCAAATTAGAAACCTCTTTCTAATTTCATTCTACCTTGGCCAAGGATTCCTGGGTTGTCATTTAACGAATCACATAGGACATATCTCCTCTTTTACTAGAGGTGGTAGATTCTTTATTGATCATACATTATCTTCATATGTAACTCATTATACCCAAGCATACCCTATATATGCCTTAAAAGGCCTTAAGGAATTAGTCAAAGTATAATTTGTTACATACAAGATACTATGATGATCTCAAGTCCAAGGATCACTTGTACTACTATCACATTAGGAATTCCTATTGACAGGCGAGTAAAACTCCATTAGGTATTCCATAGCGAGTCACGTTCAGTGAACTTATTCTCCAATAAGCACCTACATACTTGCTTTAGTGTCTCCACACAAATGACCATGAGATCAGTCATCCTCATCCAATGAGCAAGCAACATATGTACCAATCTATCCGGATTTACTAATCCCCATTTTAGTAATCCCACAATTGGGAACTATTTTAGTTTTTTAAGCTTTCTAAGAATTTAGATCTCATTATCATGATCTCATCATGATTCTAAAAGCATTGCTTAAAACTATGGGTTATTTACATATTATAAAAATAGCACCATGTAGATAATTATATGCCTTAAATGAATATTTTATTAATAAATAAATAAGGTTGTTTACAAAGTATGTGCTTTATCATCATATATGATTGGCTGGTATGCACACTACTATCAATCTCCCACTTGCACTAAAGCCAATCGCCATAGCTTCTCTAAGTGACGATCAAACTGCTGTTGCGTTAGAGTTTTAGTAAATGGATCTGCAATGTTATCTTGAGAGTCCACACGCTCCAAGGTGACGTCTCCTCTTTCAATGATCTCCCTGATCAAGTGAAATCGCCGCAACACGTGTTTAGATTTCTGATGAGACCTGGGTTCCTTAGCCTGTGCAACCGCTCCGGTGTTGTCACAGTATACGGGAACTGCTTCTCCGATGCTAGGAACCACACCAAGTTCAGTTATGAACTTCTTCATCCAAACAGCTTCCTTTGCAGCTTCACTTGCAGCTATATACTCTGCCTCTGTCACTGAATCAGCAACTGTTTGCTGCTTGGAACTTTTCCAACTCACTGCACCTCCGTTCAAAGTAAACACATACCCTGAAACAGATTTACTGTCATCTTGGTCTGTTTGAAAACTTGAGTCCGTGAATCCCTCGAGTTTTAATTCAGACCCACCGTAGACAAGAAAAATATCTTTAGTCCTTCTCAAGTACTTTAGGATATTTTTCACTGCCTTCCAGTGCTCTTCTCCAGGGTTTGACTGGTATCTGCTCATTACACTAAGTGCATGAGCAACATCCGGTCTAGTACATATCATACCGTATATGATAGATCCTATTGCAGAAGCATAGGGGATCTTACTCATACGGTCTCTCTCCTCAGGTGTCTTTGGGGCCTGTTTCTTGGAGAGATGTATTCCATGGCTCATCGGCATGAGACCTCTTTTGGAATCTTCCATGCTAAACCTCTTTAGCATCGTATCAATGTACGTTCCTTGGGATAAGCCGAGCATCCTTTTAGATCTATCTATATAGATCTTTATCCCCAAAATATAGGATGCTTCACCCAAGTCCTTCATGGAGAAGTTTTTAGATAACCAGATTTTAATGGATTGTAACATAGGAATGTCATTCCCTATCAGTAATATATCATCAACATATAATACAAGGAATGATACTGCGCTCCCACTAACCTTCTTGTATACACAAGGTTCATCCTCGTTTTTGATAAAATCAAACTCTTTGATTGTCTCATCAAAATGAATGTTCCATCTACGAGAAGCTTGCTTCAACCCATAAATGGATCGTTGTAGCTTACAGACTTGATTTGTTCCAACTTTTGAGATAAATCCCTCTGGCTGTGTCATATACACATCCTCCTCAAGTTTCCCATTGAGGAAGGCCATTTTCAAGTCCATCTGCCAGATCTCATAGTCGTTGTAAGCTGCAATCGCAAGCAAAATCCGAATGGACTTGAGCATGGCTACTGGTGAGAAGGTTTCATCATAGTCAACTCCTTGTCTTTGTTTGAAATCTTTTGCAACCAGTCGGGCCTTATAGGTCTCTACCTTTCCGTCTGCTCCAGTCTATTTCTTAAAAACCCATTTACACCCAATAGGTTTAATACCTTCAGGTGGTGAAACTAAAGTCCATACTTTGTTTTCATACATGGAGTCCATTTCGGATTTCATGTCTTCAAGCCATTTTCCTGAGTCTTTATTACTCATAGCATGTTCGTAATTCAATGGGTCATCATTCATGATGTGTACCTCATCGTCATCCTCTATAACGAATCCATACCACTCAGGTATCTGTGGTACTCTTCCAGATTTACGAACAGGGTGTGGTACAGTAGGTTCTTCTACTTGGTTAGGTATTTGACTTTGGTCTGTGGTAACTTGTGGTTCTTGAACTTCTTCAAGATATATCTTACTCCCACTGACCCCTTCATGGATAAACTCTTTCTCCAAGAAGGTAGCATGTTTCGCAACAAACACCTTTTGATCAGTTGGATGATAGAAATAATACCCTACGGTTTCTTTAGGGTATCCCACAAATCTACACTTATCGGATTTAGTCTGTAGCTTATCATTTTCAAACTTTTTGACATAAGCTGGACAACCCCAAGTCTTAACATGCTGAAGATTTGATTTCCTCCCTTTCCACATCTCATATGGAGTCTTTGGGGCAGATTTGGTAGGTACCTTGTTAAGTAGGTATGCAGCCGTTTCTAGGGCATATCCCCGGAAGGAAATTGGAAGGTCGATAAAACTCATCATGGATCGAACCATGTCCAACAGTGTTCGATTTCTCCTTTCAGATACTCCATTTAACTGTGGTGTACCTGGAGGAGTCCATTGTGAGATTATACCATTTTCTCTGAGACAATTGAGAAACTCACTGCTTAAGTATTCTCCACCTCGATCTGATCGAAGTATCTTAATACTCTTGCCCGTTTGTTTCTCTACTTCACTTCTGAACTCTTTGAACTTTTCAAATGATTCTGATTTGTATTTCATTAAATACACATATCCAAATCTTGAGTGATCATCAGTGAAAGTAATAAAATAAGAATACCCACCTCGTGCACTTGTTGTCATAGGTGCACAAACGTCTGTGTGAATCAATGCCAACAATTCTGTAACTCTCTCTCCTTTTCCACTAAAAGGAGATTTAGTCATTTTACCCATGAGACAAGATTCACAAGTTGGATATGATTCATAATCGGATAGCTCGAGGAGCCCATCTTTATGCAACTTGGATAATCTTGTTTCATTGATATGACCGAGTCTACAGTGCCACATATAGGTATAATTAATATCATCTCTTTTCCTTTTCTTAATTTTTTTAATTTGAAATATATTTTCTTGTAAGTCAAGTGTATAAAGTCCATTTCGCAAATTTCCAATACCATATAAAACATCGTCTTTATAAATAGAACAACCATTGTTCTTTATAATAACGTCAAAACCTTCCATATCCAATACAGAAATTAAAATAATGTTTTTAATAATATTCGGAACATAATAATAGTTATTAAGATAAATGGATTTGCCCGAAGGCATTGCTAAACAATAAGTTCCTACAGCTAATGCAGCAACTTTTGCTCCATTTCCCACTCGTAGGATCACCTCATCTTTGTTCAGCTTTCTACTTCTGACCAGTCCCTGCACAGTATTACATATGTGAGAACCACAGCCGGTATCCAATACCCAATTAGAATTATGACTTTCAGAAAAATTAATTTCAATCATAAACAAACCTTGATTGGAAGTCGAAGCTTCTCCAAGCTTCTTCTCTGCTAGAAACTTCTTGCAGTTCCTCTTCCAATGTCAAGGCTCATTGCAATGAAAGCACATTCCTTTAGCTGGTTCAGGTTTCTTTTGCTCCTTTTCTTTCCCTTTTCACTTAGCCTTCTTAGATTTCTTATTTTCAGAAGACACCTTGGGCCTCTTCCTTTTATTGGAAGAATCCACCAGCAAGACATGGTTCTTCTTGGATGAGAAGTGACCTTCTGCAGTTTTCAGCATGTTAAGGAGCTCAGGCAAGCTGACATCTAGCTTATTCATGTGAAAATTAACCACAAACTACGAGAAGGTCTCAAGGAGTGACTGCAAGACCAAGTCTTGACTCAACTCCCCATCCATGACGAACCCAAGCTGTCCAATGCGTTCAATCAAATTGATTACCTTCAGAACATGAGTATCGACAGCAGTGCCCTCGGTCATCCGAGATCGAAAGAGCTCCTTAGATATCTCATATCTAGCAGTCCTACTCTGTTCACCATACAACTCCTTGAGGTGAAGCAGCATAGCAGGAGCATCTATTTTTTCGTGCTGACGCTGAAGCTCGTTATTCATGGATGCGAGCATGATGCATTGAGCCACAGATGCATCATCTTGCAACTTATTGAAAGTGGCAATCTCTTCCTCAGAGGCTGTTTCTGAAACAGATTCAGGGATAGTGGAATTTAGGACATAAGAAATCTTTTCAGCAGTGAGAATAATTCTCATATTTCTTAGCCAGTCCTCATAATTCGGGCCGGTAAGCTTATTTGCATCAAGTATGCTTCGTAGTGAGATTAGTGATTTTGACATTTTTAAAATTCTGCATGTGAAAAGACAACATTTTAGCAAACATTCATTTTATTAACTTTGCATACCAAAATAAATTTAGGTCTTTATTTTAAATTGGTATATCCCACTATTTTCATCAAACTATATTACCCTCACTTATATAGTTCGACAACATCTAATTAAAGATTTGCTAGTGAGATTAAGGATCCCATTTCAAATGTATATAACCTTGTGGATAGCACAACAAGCGATATACAAATAAATAGGTAGACAACTCTTGTCAATTACATCACCATGTAACTCCTTTTATTTTGCATCTTAAATCATAATGGTCATGTGTGTGCATATCCGAACTAAAATGATTTAAGTTAAGTCCAGCCTAGCACTTCCATAAATTCAAAAAAAAATTCGTCCTTGTGGATAGCACAACAAGACTAGATCGTTCAATTTTCTTGATAAGCATCAAATGTGATTAATTAACATCTTAAATATTCAATACTCGCCTTGTGGATAGCACAACAAACTCATATTAAATATTTAATACTCTATTAATTAATCATGCTAGAAGGCGACGTTCGATATTCCAAATATCATTTGAACGCTTCAGACTAAATATTATTTCTTTGAGGGGTTTGTTATTATTTGTCTCATCTTGTTAAGCGTGCATGCACATATATATATATATATATATATATATATATATATATATATATATATAAAATACCCCATGTTTTGATACTACGTGCCCAAGGAATGCTACTTCCTCAAGCCAGAACTCGCATTTCTTCAATTTGGCATAAAGCTTGTTATCACGAAGCCTTTGAAGTACCATCTTCAAGTGGTGGTTATGATCTTCACGGCTTTTAGAATAGATGAGGATGTCATCAATAAAGACAACCACAAACTGATCTAAATATTCTTTGAATACACGGTTCATCATATCCATGAAAGCAGCAGGAGCATTAGTCAATCCAAAAGACATGACTAAGAACTCATAATGCCCGTACCGTGTTCTGAAAGCAGTCTTTGGAATATCCTCAGTTTTAATCTTCAACTGATGATATCCAGAACGAAGATCGATCTTTGAAAAAAATTGCGCTCCTTGCAACTGGTCGAACAGGTCATCAATACGAGGTAACGGATACCTATTCTTAATGGTGACATGGTTCAACTCCCGATAGTCAATACAAAGTCGCATACTCCCGTCTTTCTTCTTTACGAATAAAACAGGAGCACCCCAAGGAGACGTACTAGGACGAATAAAACCGATATCTAACAACTCTTGTAATTGGACCTTTAACTCCTGAAGTTCAATAGGAGCCATTCGATATGGGGTTTTAGAAATGGGCTTTGTACCGGGCTCAAGGTCAATAAAGAATTCAACTTCACGTTCTGGGGGTAGACCGGGAAGTTCTTCGGGAAATACATCAGGAAACTCATTAACAACGGAAATATCATTCAAATCTGATGTATTCTGATTTAGATCAGTGACATGAGCTAAGAAAGCTTGACATCCATTTTTCAATAAACGAATAGCCTTGGGATTTGAAATGATATTGACTGATTTTAGTGGTTTGGTGGTTTGGATTCGTACAACAGGTTGATTAGGAATATGAAAACTAACAACCTTACGAAAACAATCAATTTTGGCATGGTAAGTGGTTAACCAGTCAATTCCTAAAATCACGTCAAATGCAAGTATTTTCAAAGATATAAGATCAACAGGTAAGGTAAGGGTACCAATCTGAATCAAGCAAGATTTGTAAACTGTAGATGTAACAAAGGTTTCTCCTAACGGAGTTTCAACAGATAAGTCAAAGTCTAATTTATCAGAAGTCAAGTTCAAACGTTGAGCACAAGCAGGTGAAATAAATGAATGGGTAGCACCGGTATCTAACAAGGTGTAAACTTCGCAAGAGTTTATGATTAGCTTACCCGTAATAACCTCTTTCGGGTTCCTTGCTTGCTGGGCAGTCACGACAAAAGCTCTTCCAGGAACTACCGACTTTGACTTGTCCGGAACAGCCTTAGGGATCACTACCCCTGCTGGACTTGGTTTCGCCACAGGACACACTCGAGCTATATGTCCTTCCTTTCCACAGTTATAACACACCTTAGATTGTTGTGTGCAGTTAGGACTGATGTGTCCCTCTTGCCCGCATTTATAGCATACGACTGGCGGTCGTTCTCCGCCCCTAGAAACAGTTGGTGCTGCTGTTGACGTCTTCACGTTCTCATTGTTGTACCTTCTCTTCTTGAAATCTCCCCCCGACTCACTTCTTCTATTATCATGGCCACGATTACCACCGGAGTGGTTACCGCTTCTGTCATGATGCTTTCCTCCCTGCTGGTTGTCATTGTTTCGATGACTGCTGCCACCGGTACGACCTTGGTTGTTGTCCTTTGGTTGAACGTAATCACTATCTCGTTCTAATAACTGGGCCCTGTTCACTACCTCCGAATATAAAGAAAATTTGTGAGAAATGAGGTATTGACGAATCTCGGGTTTCAAACCTCTCAGAAACATCCGCGTCATACGTTCCTCATTCTCCACCAAATGAGGTGCAAACCGGGATAACTCCGCGAACTTAGCCTCGTACTGGGACACCGTCATGTTGTTCTGTTCTAGTCTGATAAACTCTACCTCTTTCATGTGACGAATACTTTCTGGAAAGTACTTGTCATTGAACAGTTTCTGAAACGTCTCCTAAGACATCTTGAGTGCGGCAGGCTGGGTACGCTTCACAGATTCCCACCAGTAATCTGCCTCTCCACGAAACATAAACGTGGCGAATGAAACCTTCTGTTCCTCCGTGCATCCCAAGACATCAAATATCTTGGTAATCTGCTTAACCCACGTCTCTGCCTTGATTGGATCTGGCTTTCCCTGAAACTCTGGTGGTCCCAACTCTTTAAACTGCCTGGCAGTGACAAGCCGCGAGTTATTATTTCCACCTGTATTATGAACACGAGTCTCCCTCGTCTGGTTTTGCATGAACTGCAAAAAACTTCTGAACATCCCGTCATTTATCATTTCTTCGGTAGGGTTGTTTAAAAGAGAATTGTTGCCTTCCTGTTGTACGTTCTCTTGGTTGGTGATTAAAGGTGTCTCAACGGTCTCATTCACTCCATTGTTAAGATTTTCAGCTGCCATTCTCAAATACTGCCATAAAACAAGGGTTAATCAAATAAATTAACATATCACATATCAACCCTATGTTCCGACCGACAAAATAAATACCACATAAGCTTAGGTAGGACAAACACTAGCGAAGGATTTACTCGTCTCTCCCCTCCTGGTTTTATTCCCAGATCTCCGCCAGAGATCATATCCCTAAGCTCTGATACCAACTGTGACGCCCCCAGAATAGGTCCATTCAACCCAACCCATTCTGAGTCGCCAAATACATGGTACAGAATTCAAATACAAACTTTATATCATACGGTCGTGCAAAATACGACCACACAACTGTGAGTCTCAGTACAAATATGTAGAAAATATTAAGATTCAAACTAAGTCCTCATTACAATTATGATCACACTATTTATCAGAAATAGTGAGGACTACTACTGCTCTAACTCGGACCATCACTCCATTCCCCGACTAGTACCCGCAATATTCTCATTTCCTGAAGAGAACAATGGAAGAAAAGGGTGAGCTCAACTAGCCCAGTAAAGAATATTATGACTAAGATAATGAAAAATAAATTATCGTTAGTCTTCAACAGTTCAGATAAAATATTATGGACAACAAGTTTTAGATCAATATTCGCAGCGGAAATAACAAATCATTAGAAGAGTTAAGCAGAGAATGAAGTCTACTATCTTCTATGATTTAAAGTCCATCATCAATATTTTATCCCTGTAACATCAATCAATATATATCTCGAATCAAATATTCATCTTTGCACTACAGGCTAAAGATATTCATTTATATCACCAGTGATCATGTTCATCTCAACTCCTGTCCATCTTTGCACTACGGGCCAAAGATATTCATCAGGTAATCATCTTTGCACTACAGGCCAAAGATATTCATCAAATAATCATTCATCTTTGCACTACAGGCCAAAGATATTCATTTGTATCATCATTTAAGACTGAGGATGATGAAAAATAATATAAAAACGAATCCAGTGAGATAAAGGACAAAAATTAGGAATTCGTAATTTAATTTATTCAAGTTCATGAATACTCCGTAATAATCAATTGTGGAGCAAAATTCAAGAATGAAGTTTCAAACTTGGATCCAATCAAAGAAAAAAAAATATTTTTTTTTTACCGTGAATAGTAACTCATGAATAGTAACCCGTGAATAGTAACTTGTCATAAAAAAAAATAAAAATTTCATAACAAGTTCAGACCAATATTTTAGTGAAATAATATTTCATACGAGTATGAATGAATATACGAAACTGTAATTGGATTTTCACCCGTCATGCGGTAATCCGCGTAGACAGATCATTTCCACAATTTAATAGAAATGAATACGAAGAGTGATTCACCACGCATGCGGTAATCCGCGTAAACAGATTATTCCCACAGACTATTAAGGAATTGAATGAATACAAAAGGTTTTCACCAGGCATGCGGTAATCCGCGTAGACAGGTTACTCCCACAGATCAACAAAGAATGAATACAAAGGGTTATTCACCATGCATGCGGTAATCCGCGTAGACAGGTTACTCCCACAGATCAATAAAGAATAGAGTAACAACCCTTACGAGTATTGAAAGAAAATAGCATTCTTTATGAATATAAAAGAAATAATACCCCTTACCTCAGTAGAAGATTGGATACTGGAGTAGTGTAGTAGCAGAATACTCTTCTTCTTTTTCTCTCTATAATTTTTCTCACTATAATAACTTTGTTCTTCAAGAATGGTGAGAAATGAATGAAATTAGCTTGCTATTTATAGGCTAGAAAAAGGTTGGACAATTACACTTTAGTACCTCCATCTTTGCCTAAATTTTTAATTTAGTCCCTCAAGTTTATAAATCTTGCACCTCCACCCCTGCAACTACCCACCAACTATTTATTATCCACCAATAAGTGGGTCCCACATGTTAACCACCCATTAATTGCTCATTTATCTGATTAATTCTCCGTTAGGTCAATTTAACATCCGAAAATTAACTATTATCGAAATAAATGTCGATTTCTACTAACATTAATATTTCCAACACAATGAAAATATTTTTATCAACCATTCATCAATTATTATATAAATTAATATTACAGAATCACAATAATGACAACCAGGTCGTTCCCAGGAAAGAGGGGGCCTTCCGATAAGGACTTCTCCTTACTGGCGCGCAATTAAATAACCCCTCCTAGACAGAACTTCCTTAGACATTGTCAATAATGCTATCTAATAATATTATTCAAATAATATGAATTATTGAGTTGATAACGTGAAATACTGTGCAACGACAATTATTGAATCAATACTACAAAATATCAACTGTAGCCATTATTGAATCATAAAAAAATAGCAACGTAGCAATTATTGAGTCAATAAAATATCAATGCAGCAATTATTGAGTCAATAATATAAAATATTAAACAGTAAATACTGTAACAATTATTAAATACTGAGTGACTTCTTACGTAAGCATCAATAATCAAAGATATTGTGCAATACCGTGTGCTACTTTGCAACAATGCGTATTACTGTATTTTTATCACCGGGTATTTTAACAGTTTAACGGTAAAAGTTTTGCCGTGAAAATGTTATTTCTGTCGCTTTCTATATCCGACAATTATTCTGTTGTGGGGACCACCAATGGCTGCGCCGTCGTACGAATATTCTCCGACAAAAGAATATTCCCCGACACAACGAATATATTATGACCACTTGCTTACTTTGTAAAATTTGCACATTCCATCCATAACTTACCACATTTATCAAATCAACACCTTACTATATCAAAATAATATATAGAGGAAATTAAATTTTTATTTATAAAAGTTGGGGTCTTACAACGTTGAAATAATTCAACGATAAGGTAATGAGAAAGAATGAGATCTGAACCAATTGAGAAGGATTCGGTATTGTGATTCCGGGGACGGAATCCTTATAAGGGGGGAAGAATGTAAGAACCCAGATTTTTGAGAATTATTAAAATAATAATTAAATAAATAAAATTCTTATTAAATGATATATGGTGGGATATTATTGCATATGTGAGTAAGTACTATGCAATATGTGATGTTTATGTTAATAAATATATTAGAAGTATATATTTATTACTTGTAAATAAATTGTAGGAGCAATTTATTAAAGGTAATGAGATGGCTAAAAATTAAAATAATTTATTTTAATGTGGTAATTGGTGGCATTAGATATACTTAATGTATAACCATAATTTTATTAAAGAAATCATATATTAGATTATTGAGTGTAATGTATGCATGTTTTAATGTAGTGAATATATTATAATATTTACTGCAGTTAAATTGTTGAAAACAATTTATAGAAAGGAAAAGGAAATAATTAGTTTAAGTATACAAATATTATGGTATACTTTAATTAAAAGATATTAAAATAAATTCTATCATTGAATTATTTTTAATAAAGAGAGAATATTATTTTAATGATATATGTAAATAAATTGATAAAAACAATTTATAATGTGAAAGAATAGATTTATTATTTATTTTCCTTATGTGATGTGGGTGCATTACATAGACTATTTGCAAGGTGATAAATATATATAGTTATTTTGTATATATTTATTATGTGAAGAAATAAAATCATGATGAACAATTTGACAAAGAATTACAGGATGTGGTTTAAGTGTATAATATTATGTATACTTTATCCAATAATATGAGAATAAATTCTTATGTGAAATTATTTTAATAATGGATGGATATTATATTTATTATAATATCTTAAGAAAATAAATAAATTCTTAAATGAATTTATGTTAATGAGGAAAGATGTTATATTAAGTAGGCAAATAATAGTATTTGCATGGAAAATTATGTGATGCATATTTATTTTGCATTTATAAAATAAATATGTAATTAAAGCATATTAGGTTATGTGTTTATTTTGGGAATATATAATTTATATACTACAAATGGGTAATATTTTATATATGTTCCAAGAGTTGAAACATTTATTTATTGGGTGAGTTAGTAACTTAATATTTAAAAATCTAGTTACTAGCTATTAGGTAGTTTAAATTATTCAATACAAGCATTATTTGGTTTAGTGGGTAATTAAATAATTGAGCTAAAAGGATAATTCCTATTTTACCCATCTACTATTCAAAGCTTTGTGCCCAAGCCTATTTTCCCTTCATGTTGCCGTGTGTGTGTGAGAGGGGAAAGAGGAGTAAAATCTACACCATCTCTAAACTTAGGCACCAAGGATATTTGACTTAGAAAATTACAAAAGTCTTCTCCTTCCTTCTCTCCCTAACCGTAGCCTCCCTCTCCCAAATTTCTTGGAAATTAAATTTTTCAAAGTATGGTATAGTGAAGAATTGTGTGCCTGAGGGAGCCTTAGCTAAATTGGATTCAAGAATTAAGTAAAGTTGAAGATAGCAAGACTTGGATTTATGAAAGAAACAGAGCATAAGGTATAAATTTATGCTCAATTTCGATTTTAATTGAAGCTATAGAATATATAATTTTCTATTGCTAAACTTGAGATTTTTAGAAGTTTTGTAGCTTATGAGATAATTTTTAATGGGATTCCGTTATAAGGAATCAAGTTTTAATTTATGTATGGTTACATATCATGGGAATTGATTTTGAAGTTGAAGAACAAAATTTAAATTTTGTTAGTAAGCATAAGTTTACTAAAAAAAATCATTTTAGTTGCTTTTATGCTTGAATTATTAATGGAATGATGAGTTTTAGAGACTTGGTGGCTAGGTATGGGTTGTGGGATGTATAAGGATGGATTTGTGGCAAAAATCGCTAACAAATCGATAAGAAATCGAGTCGAACGAATAACGCACGTTATATGTTCGATAAATGGCCTTAAAGAACCAACGCGGCTAAAAACTTAAAATTTAATGAAGTCGACACTTGGAACAAGTCTTATTATGTTAATAGAGATTTATTTGTAAAGAAAGTTGGGTTAGAACGGAGCGAGGCGAGTTTTGAACGTTAATTGCAAAGTTGAAAAACTAGTGCGAACAGCCTTTTTGGACGCATTATTTGAACAGCTTAAAATACCCAAATATCAGTGGTGATATTTTTTAAAAATACTTTGATATGCCAAGTATAACATATCCAAAAATCAGATTAATCCGATAAACGAACAGCGCGTACGAAAATCGCGAAGTGGCTGCGTTGATAAGAAGTCGAGCAGATTTCAGCACGCCGCCGTGCGCGGCAGCGCCCGCTCGCGCGCGCCCGCGCGCGCCCGTCGGCGGCAGCGCGGCGTTGGGCAGAAAATGTGTTCTGACATCATTTTTAAGCGTGATTTTGATGAGTTTTCATGATCCATTTTCAAAGTTTAAAATTTTTCTAAAATACTATGACATGTGGTCTATAACATGCCCAAAAAATTTCTGTTATACGACTTATGATTTGAAAATTAAAAATGAGCGAACATGCATGTCAGAACTTATAATTTGGGCGACGCCGAGCGTCGACGCGCCGAGCGATTTTGACGTTCGACGTTTCGAATCGCGTTCCGGCGAAATAATAAGTCATAATAAATCTAATAAAGTCTTACGGGACAAGATTTGACTATAAATGATATTTTATGCCGAGAAACTTTCTTTCGGGCATAAATAATGCAATAAAAATATGTAATAAATATAAAGTTACATATTTAAGCGAAATAAAAACCAAGGTTGCCTATAAAATTATTTTGTGGTGCAACGAAGAGTGAGAGACCTGTAAAAATTTGTATTAATCATAAAAATATTATTTTGAGGTTTTCGGAGTTCAAAATGAGATTTTTGAGCTAAAATTTATATAGCGGTATATATATATGTATATTTAATATATATATACATATCTAGTAAAAATGTGAAACAAAAAGCGTGGAACCGTTAAAAATAATATAATGGTCCTAAGAGTAATGAAACGAATGTTTTCGGAATTCGAAACGAAGATTTTGAATAAAGAATTTCCTAACAAATATATATTTAATTTAAATATATATAGTGAAAATGCGAATATTCGTAAAACGAGAAATGAAGCAAATGTGCGGACATGATAAAATGTTTTTAAATGAGTTAATGATCTGAGTTAACTCATGAGTGGACAAAAAGTTATAAAAATTATTTAAATCAAGAAAAAATATAGTAAATTGAATTTTTACTATAAAAGATATATAATATCTGTTTAAAACCTGAATTCACAAATAAAGGTAAAAGATATTCCTAACGTGGAATATAAATGATTTAAGCTCCGGTATGTAATATATTTACATATGACAATGTGAGGGACCTTTATTTAGCATAAAAAGGTTAAAAAAAAGAGAAAAGAATTAAGTTTTTAAATAAACTACTATTCTTTTTGAGTTAGAATAAATAATATTAGTTTGTGTAAACTAATAATTATTATTAATAAATATACATGCATGTTTTGTTACATAAATGGTTACCTAATATGTGTGTATATGTAAACACGATTGTGTAGGAATTGTGGAGGAACTAAAGTTAAATTTTAGCGGTAATCTCCAATCAAGGCAAGTTTTTCAGTTCTGTTATGTTTGTGGATTGTATGTGATTATATGGTGAGTTGTATACCATGTTTATTAAATTGTTAAAGTCAAAATATGACTAAGTCAATTGGGTTATGGAACTCAATTGCTATATGTGATCTGTGATAGCATGTGTTGTATGAGAATGTAAGACATAAAAAGGCATGTATAAATGTATTGCATGAAATTATAGAACTGTGATATGTCTAGTAGAAGATTTATTGATGCATGTAGAATATGCATAGTAAAGAAAGTATGTTGCATATAGAGTTGTGTGTTATGTGAAACATGATAGACTGTTAAATTTGCTGGGCCGTCGAGCTCAATCTTGCAAACATAAATATTTTGCAGGTTAATGATGTTATGCAATATTACTTGCTATTCGGATGAAGAAGATTGATGGATGTGCGAAATGGATACATTTTCTTACCTTAGAAATGGTAGAAACCTATGTTTGATAGTTTTGATATATGTAATCAACAACTATGTATAGTTTAAAATATTCAATAAAGAATATTCGTGTTAGATGTATTGCAATGAATATTTTATTTAAATAAAGGAATATAGTGACATTACTATATAAGAAAGAATTAATATTGAGTTATATATATTAATATAACTTTGATAAAAGAAATCATTAAATAAATATGATTTCATTATAAAAAAGAATTGTAAAGGTTGAGATTCAGGGAACGAATGAATGGAATATAAGAAAAAAAAATTAAATTATTCTGCATTTTTAGCTATTTTAACATTAAATAATGTTTTAAAAGCTAGAACAAGATAATATTAACGCACAAGATCGGGAAGAGAAATAGACCCGATTTTGGGGTCGTTACAATAACCAATTGTGGAGTAAAATTCAAGAATAAAGTTCAAAATATGAATCCGATCAAAGATAGGAACCTTAAAAGCAAACTTGGACAAATAGAAGAAAATTTAATTTTTTCGTAAATAGTGCCGTATACGTGAATAGTGCCGTATACGTGAATAGTAACCCCGACGGAAAAAGTAAGAATTTCAACATAAAATCCATGACAATATTTCTGTATAATGATATTGAAAAGAATAATATCATTTACGAAGAAAATAACATCCCTTACCATCCCTTACCTCAAAAGAATAGTACTTCTGGCTGGAATATCGGATATAATTTCGAAAGAAACTTGCACTGAATGCTAATACTCAAAGTATTAAAATACTCACAAAAATACGCTCGATATTATAGAGAGAGAAAACTTCTGATTTCTGGTGTGATTTTCAATTCTAACCTAAGCACCCTATTTATAGGAAAAGCTTAGGATGCCAAAGGAGACTAAATGAATAAAATAATAATTTTTTTTTCTCCAGCCGCCTCACTCCAGCAGCCACCAAAAGCCATCAGCCACCACACCAACCAAAAGTGGGGCCCACCCTTTATTAAAAAAATATTTATTTTCCAAAACTTCAATAATTCATAACAAATAGCCCCTTCGTCAGAAAAATACAAATTCTATGTTCTTTCATAGGAAATTTAATTCTCTACAACTTTGCAGAAGGAAGTTTTTCCAAATTCCAAACATAAACTATCCGAAATCCATAAACGGATGATTTTTCACACCAAAATACTGATAAAAACACATCAGCACAAATTCCTTCTTTTATATCTACAAAATAAATATTTCCTTATCATATAAATCAATAATTAATTATTCACAAATAATATTATAGAACTACAATATTAACAACCAGGTCGTTCCCAGGACAGAGGGGGCCTTCCGATAAGGACTTCTCCTTACTGGCGCGCAATTAAATAACCCCTCCTAGACAGAACTTCCTTAGACATTGTCAATAATGCTATCTAATAATATTATTCAAATAATATGAATTATTGAGTTGATAACGTGAAATACTGTGCAACAACAATTATTGAATCAATACTACAAAATATCAACTGTAGCCATTATTGAATCAATCATAAAAAAATAGCAACGTAGCAATTATTGAGTCAATAAAATATCAATGCAGCAATTATTGAGTCAATAATATAAAATATCAACGTAGCAATTATTGAGTCAATAATATAAAATATTGAACAGTAAATACTGTAACAATAATTGAGTAGGTTCCTTCTCACGTAAGACTCAATAATTCGAAATACTGTGCAATACCGTGTGCTACTGCGCACCACCGCGTACTGTATCACTGTATTTTAACCACCGGGTATTTCAACAGTACTAACGGTAACAACTACGTCGTTATCTTGTAAAAAAGTTATTTCTGTCGCTTTCTATATCCGACAGTTATTCCGTTGTGGGGTCCACAAATAGCTGCGCCGTCGTACGAATATTCCCCGACAACAAGAATATTCCACGACCAAACGAATATTCCCCAACAACAAGAATATTTTATAACCACTTGCTTATTTTGAAAAAATTTACATATATCACCCTTAACTTTAAACTTTTATCAATTTAACCATTTACTAAATAGAAAAATTGAATACTTTTATTTCATAAAATTCGGGGTCTTACAATCTCCCCTCCTTATGAAATTTCGTCCCCGAAATTTACGTACCTGGTATTTCAAAAAGTTGAGAATACCTTGCTTCCATTTCAGATTCCATCTTCCTTGTCATCATGATTTCTCCATTGCTCATTCTAGAATACTGCTTCAAAACAAGGTTAATTGACATATAACAATTGTCAATTTATTAAGTAAGAAAAGTCAGCTTAGGTAAGTCACACACTAGCGAAGTATATTATTCGTCCCTCCCCTCCTAGCTCTAGACTCCAATCTCCGCCAGCGACCATATCCCTAAGCTCTGATACCAAAATGTAACGTCCCCAAAATTGGTCCAATCCACCCAACCTATTCTGGGTCGCCACGAAATACACTCAACAAAAATTTTAAATACAAATCTTCAAATTCTAACTTAAACTTTATATCACACGGTCGTGCAAAATACGACCACAATTAAACTGTGAGTTTCAATATAAATACAGTGCCCATACTCCAAATCAATAATACGTTACAGAAAGGTACAGTCAATAACTGTTTTAGGAATTAAAATCTTTGGAAAATACTCAAGGAAACCTTCGTACATGGGAGGCCATGCATCCATGTTATAATAGATATCGTAGGACTCGAGAATTATCCTTGGTTGACCCAATAGACCCCAAAGAAAAATGAGAAGATTACTATCTTGTTCATTCCAATGGTGGGTCTTCTCTTGCCATATAATTATCTTTGTTGTCACAAACTGAGAATTATATTCTAACCGTACTCCAAGATTATATAGGTAGTGGTCATGGATATAATCAGCCAGTGGATGTGCACAACCATGTCTTATAATAACACGACGTTGTATGTCATTAGACATCTTGTATAATAGTGACAAAACACCCTTCCAAAGTTGGGTTCACCACACCTAAGTCAGGTCACCAAAATCAACGGTTAAATGACGTATAAAATACGACATACTTATCTAAAATTTTCAACAAAATTATTTTCATACTGTTTGGTGGAAAACTTCAACAGTTATAGACCCTCGTTCTATTCCCCTGTTATCCCCGCTCGACCCAGCTACACTCTTATTACCTGAAAGGAATTGTGAAGCAAAAGGGTGAGCACAAATAGCCCAGTAAAGAATATTATGACTAAAGATAATTAAATTATCAATAGTCTTCATCAGTGATAAATCAGAGATTTATAACATATGGTAGATGATAAAACTTTTCAACCATAGTTGCAGTGGAACGAGCAATCCATTAGAAGAGTCAAATAGACTATAATGTCTATTATCTTCTCCATGTTAAAAGTCCACCAATAATATTTCATCCCTGTAACATCAATCAACAATTCCTGTCCACAATCATGTAAGTTCATGATCATAATTATCTTGATGAATTCCTCTTCGCACTCAGGACGAAGATAATTCACATCACCTGTCTTTACCTGAAACACCAAAGATCATGGTTATACCAAATCACAATTCCTGTTCATAATCATGCTAATCAATTCATCTTTGCATTACAAGCCAAAGATATTCAACAATTAATCATTCATCTTTGCACTACAGGCCAAAGATATTCACAAGTCACCCGCTCATCTTTGCACTATAGGCCAAAGATATTCATCAATAGTTCATCTTTGCACTACGGCCAAAGATATTCAACAACAGGCCATCTTTGCACTACATGCCAAAGATATTCATATCTCAAAAAAATATCGAATCATTTCAGAATTTATATAACAATAATTATAACCATGTTGATCAATTCACCTTTGCCCTTAAGCTAAAGATATTCAATTGTAAATTCAATGGTCATGAACATGCCAGTCAACAATCCATCTTTGCACTACTGGCCAAAGAGAACCCATAGTCATGATCATACCACTAATCTACTCATCTTTACACTCAAGTCAAAGAGAAATTTCATCACCAAGATTATAAAAATGTTATATATGAGAATACGATCCAATTGTCAACATGATAACCAATTGTGGAGTAAAATTCAAGAATAAAGTTCAAAATATGAATCCGATCAAAGATAGGAACCTTAAAAGCAAACTTGGACAAATAGAAGAAAATTTAATTTTTTCGTAAATAGTGCCGTATACGTGAATAGTGCCGTATACGTGAATAGTAACCCCGACGGAAAAAGTAAGAATTTCAACATAAAATCCATGACAATATTTCTGTATAATGATATTGAAAAGAATAATATCATTTACGAAGAAAATAACATCCCTTACCATCCCTTACCTCAAAAGAATAGTACTTCTGGCTGGAATATCGGATATAATTTCGAAAGAAACTTGCACTGAATGCTAATACTCAAAGTATTAAAATACTCACAAAAATACGCTCGATATTATAGAGAGAGAAAACTTCTGATTTCTGGTGTGATTTTCAATTCTAACCTAAGCACCCTATTTATAGGAAAAGCTTAGGATGCCAAAGGAGACTAAATGAATAAAATAATAATTTTTTTTTCTCCAGCCGCCTCACTCCAGCAGCCACCAAAAGCCATCAGCCACCACACCAACCAAAAGTGGGGCCCACCCTTTATTAAAAAATATTTATTTTCCAAAACTTCAATAATTCATAACAAATAGCCCCTTCGTCAGAAAAATACAAATTCTATGTTCTTTCATAGGAAATTTAATTCTCTACAACTTTGCAGAAGGAAGTTTTTCCAAATTCCAAACATAAACTATCCGAAATCCATAAACGGATGATTTTTCACACCAAAATACTGATAAAAACACATCAGCACAAATTCCTTCTTTTATATCCACAAAATAAATATTTCCTTATCATATAAATCAATAATTAATTATTCACAAATAATATTATAGAACTACAATATTAACAACCAGGTCGTTCCCAGGACAGAGGGGGCCTTCCGATAAGGACTTCTCCTTACTGGCGCGCAATTAAATAACCCCTCCTAGACAGAACTTCCTTAGACATTGTCAATAATGCTATCTAATAATATTATTCAAATAATATGAATTATTGAGTTGATAACGTGAAATACTGTGCAACAACAATTATTGAATCAATACTACAAAATATCAACTGTAGCCATTATTAAATCAATCGTAAAAAAAATAGCAACGTAGCAATTATTGAGTCAATAAAATATCAATGCAGCAATTATTGAGTCAATAATATAAAATATCAACGTAGCAATTATTGAGTCAATAATATAAAATATTGAACAGTAAATACTGTAACAATAATTGAGTAGGTTCCTTCTCACGTAAGACTCAATAATTCGAAATACTGTGCAATACCGTGTGCTACTGCGCACCACCGCGTACTATATCACTGTATTTTAACCACCGGGTATTTCAACAGTACTAACGGTAACAACTACGCCGTTATCTTGTAAAAAAGTTATTTCTGTCGCTTTCTATATCCGACAGTTATTCCGTTGTGGGGTCCACAAATAGCTGCGCCGTCGTACGAATATTCCCCGACAACAAGAATATTCCACGACCAAACGAATATTCCCCGACAACAAGAATATTTTATAACCACTTGCTTATTTTGAAAAAATTTACATATATCACCCTTAACTTTAAACTTTTATCAATTTAACCATTTACTAAATAGAAAAATTGAATACTTTTATTTCATAAAATTCGGGGTCTTACAAATAGGTCTTCACGCGTTCCTTGCTCCATGGTCTCCAGTTTCTTCAAGATAATTCTAACTATCTCTATTACATAAACTATTTTTAATTAAATAGAAACCTTGATCAGTAGTCAATGGGAAGTACATAAGAGGGAGATAGAATTTTACACCGAGAATAAAACTAGAGAAGACGAGGTACGCAGACCCCATTTTATAAAATCCATACATTCAAGCATTCATCCAAAATAAAAAAAAACAATCACATTGGTCATAGTCCATAATCAACCCCATTTATTATCATACACATCAACATATGCATCAATAAATATCCATTCATCTCATGAATAACAATGCTATTCCATATATGGATCGATGTTATTTAATGGACAAAAGTTTTGCTAAATTTTATTTTTGAAACAAAATAAACTCTTTTTATTTTAATCAAAAAAATCCAAATTAAACTCCTTTACTTTTAGCATTCTGAAATCATATTTCAGATAAAATAAACTTTTTTATTTTAAAACTTTATCAATTAAATAAACAGTTTACTTAATAAATTAAAATTAATTTTCAGGGTCTGTCCAGGTACCGGAGCAGCTGCGCCAGTAATGAAATGGGCAGCTGCGCAGGTAGCCTAAAGCAGCAGTTTTTGCAGACCGGCGCAGCTGAGCCAGTACTGAACTGGGCAGCTGCGCCGTTCGTCCCAAAAACTTGCAGAAAATGATTTTTGTCCAGAAAAACGATCCAATTCTCACATCAATTCATACATAGAATTATAAAATTGATAATTAGCACAAAGTTAGGCTCTGATACCACTGTTGGGTTTGTACGTAACGCAATCATGCAATCAAGTCACATAAATAGGGCAGAAGCGCAAAAACTAGGTTTTCAAAAATTTATACAAACCCATAACCATGATCATGCTTTGTGCTAGTTATCAATAACAGAAAAGAGAGAACATAGAATTATACCTTTGAAGATCCAAGCTTCCTCAGGTACAAGTTTTACTCCTTTGATTCCTTTGATTCCCCTGTAGTGGCTCATTCCCTTGATCAATGTCGGCCACCCAATTGTTTGGCCTCTAACGGTGATCCACCAAGGAAGATGAATAACTCAAGAAGATGGGTTATTGACTTAACCCTTGTTTCTATCTCTATAGAATATGTGTACTCCCAACTCTTGGAAAAATTCACGTACCTTATTTCTGATATAAGACTCTCTTATATAGATATTAGGTTAACCCTCCTAATCCAATTAGAATAGGGTTTTATTTAATTAATTAATTACTTTTAATTAATTTATATCCTAATCTTATTAGGATTGAGAGAGAGTACTGATATTATATTAATTCCTAAACTCCTTTAGAATTAAAATAATAATAATAATAATAATAATAATAATAATAATAATAAGACTACTCTTATTAATTTATATTTAATATTTCTAAAATATTAAATAATAAACATTAAGCTATTTAATTTATTCTATCACCATAGATTAAATTAATTATACTTAATGCATTATTACTATCATGTCATTTTCTTCTTAAATAATTCTTCTTCCTTTTATGGTGTGACCCTTTAGGTTCTCCATATTAAACCGGTTATGAATAAATCAATTAGAACAATTCTAATCTTATTTAAATAAATAAATTAAACTAATAACCTATTTAAATAAATAACATTTATTCTACAATAGGGATAAGCCTCCCTAGCGATCAACGATTTTCCAGATAATATATATTTTAACATTAATCATAAAAGAACCTGTGAGTTAATAGTTACCATACAATTCAATCCTTCCACCATACAATGTCCCAATTAAATATAAGATATGGATTTACTGTTAAGTCTTAATTTATTAAATCATATGTATTTCGATTAGAAAATGAACAACTCCAAATAATGCAAATTAGAAACCTCTTTCTAATTTCATTCTACCTTGGCCAAGGATTCCTGGGTTATCATTTAACGAAACACATAGGACATATCTCCTCTTTTACTAGAGGTGGTAGATTCTTTATTGATCATACATTATCTCCATATGTAACTCATTATACCCAAGCATATCCTATATATGCCTTAAAAGGCCTTAAGGAATTAGTCAAAGTATAATTTGTTACATACAAGATACTATGATGATCTCAAGTTCAAGGATCACTTGTACTACTATCACATTAGGAATTCCTATTGACAGGCGAGTAAAACTCCATTAGGTATTCCATAGCGAGTCACGTTCAGTGAACTTATTCTCCAATAAGCACCTACATACTTGCTTTAGTGTCTCCACACAAATGACCATGAGATCAGTCATCCTCATCCAATGAGCAAGCAACATATGTACCAATCTATCCGGATTTACTAATCCCCATTTTAGTAATCCCACGATCGGGAACTATTTTAGTTTTTTAAGCTTTCTAAGAATTTAGATCTCATTATCATGATCTCATCATGATTATAAAAACATTGCTTAAAAATATGGGTTATTTACATATTATAAAAACAGCACCATGTAGATAATTATATGCCTTAAATGAATATTTTATTAATAAATAAATAAGATTGTTTACAAAGTATGTGCTTTATCATCATACATGATTGGCTTGTATGCACACTACTATCAGTCCATATATAGTGGCATGTACAAATAAGCTGTGATGCACATCAATAGAACGTCCACGCGTGCAAAATACCACTCATCTGTAGGGATGATGAAGTCTCCTGAATATCGCTCATAGCTGTCCAATAGGCCAAAACGATCGATCAAAAAGCCCAGGGACACCACATGTCCCGCAATAATCTCCTCAGTGACGACTCTGCATCTCAGACCCGTCACGGTCATGAATGGACGCCTCATGTCACTAATGGCTATCCTGGCACAGGGAAGATATAATGCCAAACCCGTGAGGCACTCATACTCCTCCAGCGTAAGAGTCAACTCATGATGGCCAAACCTGAAAAGCCTACATTCAAGAAAGACACTCAAGATCGATGACCCATGTTAAGAGAACCCAACGGCACCTCAATGTTGTTCCATCAAATTCGGAGCAAGTCTCGAAAGGAAGAAGTAGTGATGCATTAAGACAGCCAGTCCCAGTGATGAAATAGCATACATCCTAAGATGCAAACCTTCAGCAACTCATCACTCCTGAAATGCGAGAAGACTTGATATCTTTTGACCTACAGAAGAATAGGGGCGACCGTCATGAAAAAGTCTATCTCATACCTGATGATCTGTTCCATGAACAAAAGGCCACAGATTAAACCTCATAAATCAAACCAAATTCGGTTAAAGCCATCATACGACCAACCATCACAAGTCCTTGAGTCCAATTTAGTGGAATCCACGGGCCTTTTGATATCAACCATCAAAATCAATTGCGCCCACAAGTAAGAAACAATGATTGGGGCATCCCAAACATCAAGGCCTATATCCACTACTACATGTTCACCATATAGGTTATGAGGTAAAAGACTCTTGCGATCTCGGCATCTTATCAGCGCATCGGTTAAACATACAATAAAGCAATTATCCCATATGACAAGCAAGACTAGGGCAAGTTTAGAATCAACGACAACCCGATTTTTGGACCCTTACTACAAGACTGGACCAATTTTGGAAATTTCGACAACTCAACACTGGGGCATTTATCAACCATCCAATAAAAATGCACCAGTCGGCAGCATCAGCATGGTTTGTCATCATCAAAGCTTCCATTATTGGCGATCCGGTATAATCAATCGGTCTTTTTGAATCATAATTTTCCTAAAATACTGTGATCCACTAATAAGGTACGACTCTTTCATCCCTTTATGTGCTTTTAATTTCTAGTTACATGCATTGGCAAGGGTATACATGTTAAGTACATATAAATCTTGCGTTAGAAACTTAGAAAAAGGTTTTAAAAAGAGAAGATTTTTGCTTAACTTGTTATGAATTGGATTAATTTTGATAAGCGTCCGTGGAGCAAGAATCATGAGAGCGATTAGAGAATTAATACTATTCAACCTTTTGATTAGGCATGGCATCCTAGTTCAAAGCTTTTTTTAGAGTAAACCTGACCTCATATGCATGTCTGCACTTTGTGATTGACCTGACTCTTAGTTATGGGGTATGAAACTATGGCAACAAGGATGACGATTAGTAGCCAGCCTAATATCTCGAATCGTGGCCTGGGTTACTCGAGTTATTAAGCCTGAGGGGTGTCTTTACACCTGGTGCTCTAAAGCCATCTGGTTTCGGTGTCACCGGCCCAATGCTCGTTACATGGGTAACTCAGTGCCTAAGAAAATGAGCATTATAAGAATAAGAAGGGTAAATCTGAGCCGATCCGAATCGTGGCCTAGGTTACTCGAGTAATTAAGCCCGAGGGGTGTCTCTACACCTGGTGCCTTAAAGCCGTCTGGTTTAGGAGTCATCGTCCCAATACTCGCTATATGGGTAATTTAAAGCCTAAGAAAATGAATCTTGTATATTCTCAGGTGAGGATCAATTAGAGCAAACCCCCTGACTTGCCTCGAAGTGTGGCCTTTGTTACTCGAGCCAATAAACCCGAAGGGGTGTCTTAACACCTAGTGCCGTAAAGCCATCTAGTTTAGGAGTCATTGGTCCAAAACTCGTTAAATGGGTAACTCTGAATAGCCTAAGAAAATGAGACAAAGTTAAGCGAGAAAAGCAGGAAACATTTTGCAAGATAAAAATAGGATCATCTAAAGTCATAGAAGAGAAACCCCTGCTAAGGGTTGCGTTACTCATAGTGCACGTGTCATATGATGTTAATTTTGTGAAGAGCAGTGTCTAGAGCAAAGATGAAGTGTCTCTGATAGAGATAGATAAGTCTTTTGAATCTAATCCTACCCATGAAAAATTACCATGGATGCTTAAAAGTTTTCTTGCGATTTCAAAACTTGTCATGAAAATTTTGATTTCCTTAGGAAAAATTCATTTTCATAATCAATTTTAAGATCTTTAGCGATAAGATAAAAGTTCAGTGAATACAAGCATTCAATTTCATAAACTTTAACTTCAAATGCCTCATTCACAAGATCATACTAATCCCGACGGCCCGAGCCATCAAGCTTTTGGCGCATGTTGTTATTTGTCCAATGTGCAGGATATTACTTCCTCTGGATGTGGTCAACAAATCGAGTTTGTTCTATGAACCCCGATAACAACATGAGAAAGGGCTGGGGCATTTCGCCATTCAATGAAATGGAAAGGAGTCTATGGCGGGACTATGTTTCTCATAAAAAGCAAAAGGAGAATTCCTAAAAGAAATCACGGCAACATAAGCTTGCCCTTGCAAAAGAAAGGAAAAATTCTCAAGAGAGTCCTTAACTCAGAAAAAAAACAAATGCCCGATGACAAAAGGTCTGGCAAAAAAAATCTACATCATCAAACATGTCAACATGCGCCAAGTCCTCACAAGGCCTCTATACTGAATTTTAAATATGGGCAGTGAAAGAACAGGCCACATCCTCCAGGGCGTCAGCAACACCCGAGTCATCAGCCAAGCCAGCATCTAACCCAGTAGGGTCGCAAGTAAAGAGCTTGCCCCTTTTCACACTCAATGATCAAACCGTTGGCATCAATCCAGCGTAGCATCGGGGAAGGATCCAGTGATGTAAGCCGTTGAACACTACTTCAGCGAATATATTAGGATATCTCACTAGTAAAACCATCAGTGTTTGAACCGCCAGAGGGACAAGCACCAGGTCCTGATTCAGAAAGAAAAATGGCAGCCTCTGCGAGATCCCCACCAAAGACGACATATAAAAGGGGAACATCCGAATCTGCTCTACAAATAACAAGAGGAGCCACACTAGAGTTAAAGCTGATAGGCCTATCAAAATCCATGCCTGAAAAGAATCTCTAAATCGCCTCAGAAAGGGTGAGGTATGGTTCTACATCAATTTAATTAAGCATATGCATCAACCTAGGATAAATTAAGATCATCACATCATGCCTAGTCTGCACATATGCAACAAGCGCTATATCAACACACATCTCCATTAAAAAGTTAAGCATGCATACCCAATAGAGTTAAATATGCATACACATTAAATACCCAGACTCGAGGAAAAATTATGATGTTGAAAACTGCCATTCGAGTAGGCATCAAGACAGTTTGGTGAGATAAAGCTTTGTAAACTATCGTTCGAGTAGGCATCTAGACAGTCAGATGATCAACAGTTATCAACTACCAGCAGGGTAGGCTTCGTTGTCAAACTACCAGTAGGGTAGGCACCATTGTCAACTACCAACAGGGTAAGCACCGTTGTCAACTACCATCAGGGTAGGCACCATTATCAACTACCAGCAGGGTAGGCACCGTTGTAAACTGCCAGTGTAAACATCGGGAAGATCCGATGATTTTGGAACATCATCCCCAACATAAATGTAGAAAACATTTCAGTTTATCGTCATCAAATAAGCATCGGCAATACCGATGGAAATCAAACCGTTGGAGTCAACACTAGCATAAACATCAGCAGCACTGATGAAAGTTAATTGTTGAGATCAGCCCCAACACAAGCATCACCAATGACCGGTAAGGATAAGTGATTTACGATGCGATATGCGATGTGATATGCGATTTGCGATGTGATTTGTATTGCGATTTGCGATACGATATGCGATTTGCAAAGTGCGAAATGCGATTTGCGAAAATATTTTTTCATTTATTGCATTGCAATTTGCATCATTAAATATATATCTTGTCATATTTCAAGTGTCTAGTAATCTTTGTCATGTTCATTTAATTGCATTACATAAACATGACAAAGAGGGGCATCTGTAGACACTCGAAATTTCATTTTCCTGTTACTAACCATACAGAAGGGCAAAAGCATCTTTTTCCACTAAGGAGAACAACCCCAGAGGATTACGACATCAAACCAGAACCCCGGAGAATGCCCCGGGAAATCATCAAGATCAACCCCGGTCACTACACCGGGATGTCAAGTAAAACCCCAGCAACACCAGGATGTCAAGTGAAGCCCCGGTGATAATACCAGGATGTCAAGTAGCCCCGGCGACAACCCCAGGATGTTAAGCTCAACCCCGATCACTACACCGGGATGTCAAGTTAAATCCCGGCAACACCGGGATGTCAAGTGAAGCACCGGTTACAATACAGGGATGTACAGGATCCCCGACGACAACACCGGGATGTCAATCTCAACCCCGGTCACTACACCGAGATGTCAAGTCAAATCCTGGAAACACCAGGATGTCAAGTGAAACCCCGGTGATAATATCGGGATGTCAAGTAGCCCCAACAACAACCCCGGGATGTCAAGCTCAAACCTAATCACTACACCGGGATGTCAAGTCAAACCCCGGCAACACCGGGATGTCAAGTGAAGCCCCGGTGATAATACCGGGATGTCAAGCAGCCCCAACGACAATCCTGGGATGTCAAGCTCAACCCCGGACACTACACCGGAATGTCAAGTGAAACCCCGGCAACACCGGGATGTCAAGTACAGCCCCGATGACAATACTGGGATGTCAAGCAGCCCCGACAAAAACCTTGGGATGTCGAGCTCAACCTCGATCACTACACCAGGATGTCAGGTCAAACCCCGACAACACTAGGATGTCAAATGAAGCCCTGGTGACAATACCGGGATGTCAAGCAGCCCCGACGACAACCCCGGGATGTCAGGCTCAACCCCGGCAACACCAGAATGTCAAGTCAAGCCCCGATAACAACCCGGGAGGTATAGGAGCCCGGACGACAACACCAAGAGATCAATTCAACCTTCGGAGACAACCCCGAAGCATCACATCATCCCCAGAGACATCCTTTGGAAACTACGTCAACCTCAGAGACAACCCTGAGGACAAACAGAGTCGGTTGGGATTAAAATCTCAGAGACAACCCCGAGAAAACAGTTGAAAGTCGTGCCAGTACAGGAGACAACCCCTAGAGGGGAAAACGATCATTTTACCAACTTGAAGCCAATCCGGTCAAAATCAAGTCGAATTGATGCAATGAAGGTCAGAAAGAACCATAACATTGATCCCGACTGAAAACATCACGATACAGCTTAACATACAAACTACGAAGAAACGAAGATCCGGTTATAAACCCATCTTCTTGGACTCGAAAAAGGTTAAGTCCTATGTCTTTGTGACGCTCTCAGAAAAGGCTTTCGGAAAAGGTATAGCATGTCGCAAACGGACGCTCTGATCAAAAGTTAGAAAGTTTTGAACCTGACATCAAGTTGCTCAGAGTGAACGTACTTCGAGACGATGGGACCCACTAGGTGTGCCCCACCTTGGGGAGCTGCAAGTAGACCCGCTACCATCGGGACTTTAAATATAAGACCCCTTTTGCCAAAAAAGAAGAAAAAAATAGAAAACACTCTGAAACTTCGCCCATTTCGTTTCCTAGCCTAACTTCTAGTACTCTAAACTTAGATTTTATTACTCTAACACGTAGGTATACTCATATACTACAACATACCAAAAATTAACCTGTGGAAACGTCCATTTGAAGCCTACCAAGTGGCAAAAAGTCCGTGTAGCAGTTTATTTTAAGTATTTTTATGATCAGAACTTGTTTCCTACTTCATTCCGTATTTATACACGTGCACGTAAAGTTTCATCTTCTGATTTTGCTCGGAACTCAGTTCTGTGGCCTGTTTTGCTTACTTTTTAGTATATTTTAGTACATATATACGTTTTTCTGCATTTGCACAGCCTGGATCGTCGATCAATGGCTTTTAATCGCTTTTATATATATATATATATATATATATATATATATATATATACATATGTATTAATTTTCTCGACCTGGGTCGCTGACTCGTGGCCTTTTTGGCTTTATTATATATATATTTGACTATATATATACTAATTTTCAATTTTTTCAAGCTTGGATTGCAAATCCGTGGTAGTTACTGCCTTTATATATATAACTATATATATATATATATATAAAAAAATTTGACTTCGTTTGGATTGGATTGCTAATTCATGGCCTTTATTGCTTTAATATATATATACTAACTGTATATATTAACATTTATATTTTAGTTTGGCCTGGATTAAAAATCTGTAGCCTTTTTACCGCTTATATATATATACATTTCCAGTTGAGCCTGGAGAAATTTGTGGCTCTTTACCGCTATTATAAATATATATATAAATATAAATATATATATATTTACATTCTGTCAAGCCTGGATTATTCCGTGACTTTTTTACAGCTTTTATAAATATATATATTTACATTATGTCAACCCTAGATTATTCCGTGGCTCTTTTACAACTTTTATAAATATATATATATATATATATACATTCTCTGTCCGGGCATAAGATTGGAAATTCGTCACCCTTTACAGCTTTCGTATATATATAATTATATGTATATATATATATATATATATATATATATATATTCTTTATTCATTGTGATTAAATATTTTCTTTAAATATTCATTTGATATGAATTTGCAGTGATGTAAATATTGTGAATTAGATTTATCTAAATCTAGCCCTTTCTACCTTTCAAACGGTTCAAAATAGGTCCAACCAGAACCGAAAAGATAGAATGGCTAAGATTTATTTAAATCTAGCTTTCTTTCTAGTTTTGTTAAATATAAAAGCAACCTCACGACCCTCATATTTCTATCTAGTGAGAACGAGAAGCTTTGGCCACGCCCATGCCAGGATTTAATTGATGAATCCTTTGTTTTTTGCGACGTCTGGATGTAAATATATACTTTCTATAAATATCTGTGTTGTGCAGATTTTCTTGGCCTCTTTCTGTGAGCTTAGGAATCGTGGGATTCATGATCAAACTGATCATAATTTGATTTCCACGATAGACAAAACTCCACATTACAAATGTACCCTGCTAGTTTTTTTGTAAAAATGTACATCCGAAAGATCTTAAAACGGTTATCCGGGTTTAAGGTCTTAAACATAATGAAATAATGGTTTGTCGTACTAGAGTCACTCCAATGGCTGTCATGCCCATGAGAAGACCGACACTTGTCTATATTTTATGGTCGAGGATGCTTCGCAACCCAATAATCACCATACAAATCGATCCAAAGGTTGAAAAGAATAAAAAATGAAAGTATCAGCATTCTTCAATTCTTACGTGAGCGTAAGGGTTTGAAAACAAACCTTTTCAAAACATAATTTTTCATATTTTGTCTAAAAAGGACTTTTGTAAATCAAATCAAACCCTTCGTATATAGGTTCAACGAAGCACAATAATATTTTCAAAACAAACAAACGTAGGCCCAATTTCTTCTAGCATTCTGATGAGAATAAAATATGTTATATTTTTATTCCTCAATGCTTAATCTTTTATATTTATTTTGTACCTAAATACATTCATTGTTCTTATATTTTTATTTTAGATACAATTGAAGGGTTATGTGACTTTGAAAATAATTTGGAGACAAATTGAACATTATTGGACCAAGGAGAGAACAATTCAAGCCCAATTCTCATCATTTTAACATCTCACAGATTATTCCAAGTGTTGTGGGCTAATTTCGCAAATACAACATAACCATGCAAGTGGGTCACGGAATTCAGCAGCCCAATCCATATATTCAGCTTATTCACATAGACTAAACAAGCAGATTGCATGCAAAAGGGATTAAACTATTATCATGTGGGCCATATTCAGCATATTACACGGATTAACATATTCAGCAAGGCCAGCAAATTTAATACTTGACATATCAAGTTGGACTTCTAGATTTAATATATTCTAATTCATTCTAATTCAGCAACCATGCAAATCATCATCGGTATCCTTGTCCAATTGCATGATGGAAATTCGGTAATTTTCACGCGGCAAGGAATGGTCTAGTACACGGCAGTTGTGGGATATAATTCCAATTTCAATTTGGATTGCTATGTAATTTATTCATTTTGTTATTAGGATTAGAATTATTTTTGAGTAGTATAAATAGGGAACAAAACTGATGTATTGAACACATCTCATTCAATCAATAAAAATACTTTTCTCTCTATTATTCTTTGGTGATTCTATGGTCATGTGTGGCTAAACTCTTGTTCTTGGATTAAGAAGACGGAAGCCTCAGATTATTACACTGTGAGATCTAATTGATTTTACTCGTTCAATTATTATTTTGAGTATTGATTATTCTTCTGCGCTTAAATTATATGATTGACTTGTTTAATTGCTAGGATACATACTAGTTTATTATTCATTGAAATATACTGCTAAATTAGATATCAAATCCGTAATTGTTTGGTCACTTTAATTTGTGAAGCAACTAATATTAATAATTGACTGCAGATCACGAGATTATTATATCTTAAGAAGAATATTCAACTAAATTAAATGCAACCGCTTGTGCTTGTGTTGTTTAGCTTCATCGGTCTTTCTAATTCTTAAAGCATCTACTAGATTAAACTTTTAGCGCTTGTCTGAAATGTTTAGTAGAAAGGGTTCTTTACATCGCTTGTTTCTATCTAACTAAAATTAAGGAAAGACATGGAATGATTCTAAATGGTGAATTGATTCTAATGATGAATATTCAAAGTATTAATTGTGTATGCTTGAGTCAATGATCTGTGTATGTTTCTGAGGTAGGAATTGACTTAATCCAAGGTTTGTTTTCCTGATTTATTTCGTTACATTATTTTGCGTATTAGTTTATTTTAATTAATAATATTCAAAAACCCCACTCTTTTGAAAGACAAAGTATAAAAAATAGATTAATCATTCTCTGTGGGATTGACTCTTACTTGTACTATTACATAATTATCTTTCGCATTAAGGTTTTATTTTTGGTTGCCTGCGACAGTACACCAAATTTTGGCGCCGTTGCCGAGGACTGATTTTAGTTTATTTTTATATTTTTGTGATCCTTATTTTATTTTATTTTTTCATAGGTAATTTCAATTTTCTTTATTGTTTATGCCCGAAACTCGATCTACTAATCAAGGTGATTTAAAGTGTGATCCAGAGATAGAGAGAACTATTCGCAGATTAAGGAAGGAAGCTCGAAAAAATCGTGGAAAAAAGGAAGCCATGGCAGCAAATCGAATCCTGAAAGAGCTTGCGACTCCTGATTTGAACCAACAACCCTTATGCATAACTTTTCCTAATCTTGATACTAATACTCAATTTGAATTGAAATCTGGACTAATACATCTTCTACCTACTTTTCATGGTTTGGCAGGTGAAGACCCCCACAAACACTTGAAGGAATTTCATGTGGTATGCACGAGTATGAAGCCTACCGGAGTAACCGAAGAGCAAATCAAGCTAAGAGCCTTTCCATTTTCTCTGAAATATTTAGCTAAGGATTGGCTTTACTATCTACCCTCCGAAAGTATCACCACATGGGAAAAGATTAAAAGATTATTTTTAGATAAATATTTTCCCGCTTCAAGGGCAGCTAACATTCGAAAGTCAATTTGTGGTGTGAGGCAGAACAACGGAGAATCCCTATATGAGTATTGGGAACGTTTCAAGAGATTGTGTGCTAGTTGCCCTCATCACCAAATTAGTGATCAGCTTCTCATCCAATATTTCTATGAAGGTCTTAGTTCTACCGATAGAAGCATGATTGACGCTGTTAGTGGCAGAGCTTTGGTGGATAAAACTCCCGAGGCTGCAAGAAACCTAATTGCAAATATGGTAGCTACCTCTCAATAATTTGGCACTAGACTTGATTTTGCACCTAGGAATGCTAGTGAGGTACAAACTGCTTCTATTGAACAATAAATTGCGAGTTTAACTTCTCTTGTTCTTCAAATGGGTATAGGTAACACACAACAGGTAAAAGTATGCAGAATTTGTGCGGTAGTAGGACATCCGACAGATATGTGCCCAACTCTTCAAGAGGAATCCGTTGAACATGCAAATGCAGCAGGAGCATTTCCTGGGCAACCACAATGGAAATATGATCATTATTTGAATACATATAATCTTGGATGGAGGGATCATCCTAACCTTAGCTACGAAAATCCACAAGCAAGTCAACCCGTAACTCAAACTTTTCCAAATCAGCAGCATTACAAACCGTTGTATCCCAATAACAGGGCCAATCTTCTAACTCTAGTATGTCTTTAGAAGATATTGTTAAATCACTTGCCACTAACACTTTACAATTTCAACAAGAAACGAGGGCAAGTATTCAGAATTTGGGTATGCAAGTGGGACAAATGGCAACTGCAATCAGTCGATTGGAAGCACAAAGTTCCTGAAAATTACCCTCTTAAACAGTGGTGAATCCAAAAGAAAATGCAAGTGCAATCACTTTGAGGAATGGTAAAGAGATAGCAATCCCAGAAAAGACAGTGCCTACACCACAGGATCAAGACAATGCAGATAAGGGTAAAAATGAAGCAGACATCAGTGTTTTGAATGACAAGGATGAACCTAAGTGTAAATTTTCCCCTATCTCTGAATATAAACCGGTACCTCCTTTCCCTCTTGCTTTAACAGAAAATAGAAAATATGAGAAAAATTCATATTTGTATGAAACTTTTCGTAAATGCGAGGTAAATATTCCATTGTTAGATGCTATTAAACAAGTACCTCGTTATGCTAAATTTTTGAAAGAACTGTGTACACACAAGAGGAAACAGGAAATTAAAAGATATGAAAAGGAAAGGGTAGGGGAGAATGTCTCAGCAGTTATTTAATGAAAACTCCCTACTAAGTGCCAAGATCCGGGTATGTTCACTATTCCGTGCACGATAGGTAGCACTAGATTTGAAAAAGCCATGTTAGACTTAGGAGCTTCTATAAATGTCATGTCATATTCTATATATGCTACTTTATCACTTGAACCTTTGAGTAAAACTGGTATTGTAATACAGTTGGTTGACAGATCTAATGCTTATCCCAAAGGTGTAGTTGAGGATGTTCTTGTGCAAGTCAATGATTTGATCTTTCCTACTGATTTTTATGTTCTTGATATGGAAAACGAAGACCAAAATGCTCCTATTTTGTTAGGCAGACCATTTTTAAAGACATCAAAGACTAACATAGATGTTCATAGTGGTACACTTTCAATGGAATTTGATGGCGAAATTGTTATGTTTAATATTTATGATGCCATGCAATATCCCACTCATGATAATTCTGTTTATTCAGTTGATGTGATTGACTCTTTAGCACAGGAAGTCTTTGAACTTGATGGCAAGGATGAATTGGAAATTCACTTAGTGATAACATTGATGAAGAAAGTGCGAATTTGACCTTGAGCACCGAGTTGCAAGCAACTATAACAGCTTTGAATGACGCTCCAAAATCAGGTAACATCTTTTATGTTGAATTGCTGATTTCTAACAAGAAGTCTTTACCCTCTGTTTTGCAGGCACCAATTCCCGATTTGAAACCCCTTCCTAATCATCTAAAGTATGTGTTCCTTGGAGAAATCAAAAAATTACCAGTGATTATTTTCAGTACACTTGGTGCATCACAAGAAGAGAAACTCATGCAGGTTTTAAAGAAGCATAAGAAGGCCATTGGATGGACGATAGCCGATATTAAAGGAATAAGCTCTTCTACATGCATGCATCGGATCTTATTGGAAGATGAAGTGAAACTTGCTCGTCAACCACAAAGGAGATTGAACCCTCTCATGATGGATGTCATGACGAAAGAAATTCTCAAACTTCTTAACGTCGGAGTGATCTACCCTATTTCGGATAGCAGTTAGGTTAGCCCAGTTCAAGTGGTTCCTAAGAAGACTGGAATAATAGTTGTGAAAAATCAGAATGACGAGTTGATTCCCACCCGAGTTCAAAATGGGTGGAGGGTTTGTATACATTATAGAAAACTAAATATTGTAACCCGCAAATACCACTTTCCTTTACCTTTTATTGATTAAATGCTTGAACGATTAGCTGGTAATTCTTATTATTGCTTTCTTGATGGTTATTCAGGTTACTTCCAAATTGCAATCGCCCCGGAGGATCAAGAGAAGATGACTTTTACATGCCCATTTGGTACCTTTGCGTATCGTCGCATGGCCTTCGGACTTTGCAACGCATCGGCTACTTTTCAAAGGTGTATGGTTAGCATATTTTCAGATTATATTGAGCATATCATGGAAGTTTTTATGGACAATTTTATAGTTTATGGAGACTCATTTGATAATTGTTTGCATAACCTTACACTTATTCTTCAAAGATGCATAGAAACAAACCTTGTCTTAAATTCTAAAAAATATCATTTTATGGTTGAACAAGATATAGTTTTGGGTCATGTTGTTTCATCTAATGGAATTGAAGTAGATAAAGCTAAAGTTGATGTTATTCAATCTCTTCCTTATCCCACTAGTGTTCGGGAAATTCATTTTTTTCTTGGACATGCAGGTTTTTATCGAAGATTCATCAAGGATTTTTTCAAAATAGCATCACCCCTATGCAGTTTACTACAAAAGGATGCAGTGTTTGAATTTGATGAGGAGTGTCGCAAAGTGTTTGATAAATTGAAGGAATCATTGATATCCACTCCAGTTATTCAACCACCTGATTGGACCATTCCTTTTGAGATAATGTGTGACGCAAGTGACTATACAGTAGGAGCTATTTTGGGTGAAAGAATAGGAAAAACATCACAAGCCATTTATTACGCGTCGAGGACTTTGAATGATGCCCAACGAAACTATTCTACTACTAAAAAAGAACTTTTAGCTGTTGTTTTTGCTTTTGAAAAATTTCAATCTTATTTTCTTGGTACTAAAGTTATTGTGTACTCTGATCATGCAGCTCTTCGTTATTTGATGACAAAGAAAGAGATGAAACCAAGATTGTGACAACCCGGATTTTTAAGAATTAATAAATGAGAATTTAATAAATAAAATTCTTATTTTAAAATGTTCGAGTACGTGTATATGTATATATGTTATATATTGTGAAATATGTGATTTGGTGTGAAGAGAATTTTATATATTAATTTTAATATTTATTGAATTAAATAAATATTTTAATTGATTTATTTATTGAGTTAAATAAATAATTATGTGTTGGTTATGGAGTAATTTAATTAAGTGTAATATATTAATTAAATAAATATTTAATAATTAATTTAATTAATATGTAATGATTTTATGTTATAGTTCTAATTTAATTGGGATAATTAAATTAGATGAAGTTATGTGATAATTGTTACATGAAATTATAATTAGCAAGTAATTATAATTGTTATGTGGTAATTTTTATGTGATTAATTGGTGTTAACTTTTAATTAATTAAATTAAAATGTTAAGATTTAATTAATTAAAGTATAACATTAAATATATGTGTTGAAAGATTTATTAAAAGAATTAAAAGAGTTTTTAAAAACGTTTTGCCAAACAAGGCCCTTGCACCGTTTTAAATCCGTTTTGCTAAACGGGGCCTTAACTACTAAAAACCTATTTTTAAAATTAAAGTTATTTTTGCCAAACAAGTCTTAGGCTTTTTAAATTTCAAAAATTATAACTTATGAATTAATTATAATAATTATATTTATTAGGAGCCATTAATATATGTAAGTTATATATTTTATATTTATGTATTATATGTATAATATATGTAAGTTATATTATATGTTTACGTTAGTTAGAAAGTTTTAGAGAGAAATACAGAGAACCTAGTGTTAGAGAGAAAAGAGAAGAGGAAGAGAAAAAGAGAAAGAGAAAGAAGAGGGAAGGGAAGCTTGAGATAGCATCATCCTCTAAGTTCCAATAAGCAAAAGAAGGGTATAATTTCTAACTTTAGAGTTTAAAGTTGTTTACGTTCGTCAAAGTTTTAGTTTTTTGTAAATTGAGTTTTATGAAGTTAGTGTAAACATGAATTGCTAATATGTGAATTGTGTCAATATATGCTTATAATTGAATTATATGCATAATTGAGTTGTCTAATTCATGAAGACATGATGAACATGAATTCTTCATGTTCATCAAAAGTTATAGTGAAAATATTTTGAAAATATATAGTTTTCTTTAAAATCAAAAATTTTATGTTTAATTGTTAATTGTTGTATAAATTGATTGTAGATTATGTTAATATGGTTATAAATGAATTCAATATACTTTGGATTATGTATTTTGAATTAAAAACAAATTACAGTGTTTAATTTCATCAAGAACACTTATCAATGGCTTTTCTTCAAAAATTATGAAATTGAGTTTTTGGATCATGGGTTTTAATGATTCAATGTGTTAAAATATGTTAGAAACTTTACTATTATGTTTCTGTAAAATTTTATATGTATTGTGTTGACAGAAAGTGAAATTTGGTGTGGAAAAATAAATCAAATTAATTTTTTCTCTGCACAGTTCGCGAACCAGTCTGCGTGTGCTGCAGGGGGCCAGCCCCGGCGGGCCTATCAAGTCTAAAACCCCCGCCCCGGCGGGGGGTATGCAGAAAATCATGTTTGATTGTTTTGTAAAGTTTTGCTTGTATCATGAAGAAATTAACCTAATGTGATAATATTATGACATGATAAGCATGCATTAAAATGCTAAATAATAGTAATGAATTTTATTAATAAAATATAATGTGTAATTATAATTTGAATAAATTATAATTATAGTAAAGGTTTAATTTAAATTATGATTTGTTAAATGAATATAGTTTGATTAATTTTAATCAAAGTAAATGTTTAATTTAAATTATAATTTGTTATGTAATTATAATTTGAATAATTATAATTAAGATAAATGTGTAATTTAAATTATAATTTATTTTAATTATAATTTAATGAGTGCATGATTTAAAATTGATTAATTATAATCAAAGTAATTGTTTAATCTGAATTATAATTGGTTTAATTATAATAAATGCATAATTTGAGTTTGATTATTTTAATCACAATAAATGTTTAATTTAAATTATAATTTAATTAATATAAAATATAATTATAATTTAATTTAATTATAATTGAGGAGAACATGTAATTTAAATTATAATTTGTTTAAATTATAATTAATATGAGTACGTAATTATTAGTTGATTAATTATGTGAAAATATAATATGATTATGTGATGTGATTAATTATATAATAATTAATTATTAACTTGATAATTAAAGAGGAATGAGTTAACCTAAATGGGTTAACTAATTATGAGAACTAGTTATGTGATAATTAATTTATATTATTAATTATACATATAGTTTGACAATGTGTGTTAAACAAATAAATGGGAGAGAATTATGAAGTGTAAAGTAGAATTTACTTAAAACGTTTGCTAAGCGTTGCTATGTGACTAATAATTGATGCGTATGGTAATACGTTGTGTATGATTCATGAAGTGCAGATTATTATAAGTTATTTTTCGTTAATTGGTAATCTACGAGCCATGCAAGTCTTTCAGTTCCTATTTGCAATGTGAACTTGATGACGAATTATTTTAAATTGTATTTCAAAGAGCATGATATGTTATATATGTTGTAAGTATGAAACGTTAAAGTCAATTTATGACTACGTTGATGAGTAAAGAATATTGATTGAGTAAGGAACTCAATCTTTATATTTGTTATGTGATTAAAGCATGTATGCCATGTTACTTTAATATTGAGCATGTTAATTATGTGCTACGTGATGCATGAAAACTGTTAGATCTTGCTGAGCTGTCGAGCTCATTCTTGCAAATAACCATTTTTGCTAGTCAAAGATGCAAGGTAATGATACGTGCTAGTTGAATGTTAGAGATCAATAGTAATTCAAGAAGATTACTTATTTTAGATGAGAATGCATTTAATGTTTTGATTGTAACGTAATTGTTGAATTGTTAGTTGAGCTATCTGATGTATAGTGGATATTACTTTGTGATGTAAGATTTTAGATAGCAACTTCGATGTAGTGATTCGTGTAATAAGTTTGAATCAAAGATATGTTATGTAAAGGTTGAGATTCAGGGTAATAAAGAAAGAATAATATAAAAGTTTTAAATATTTCGCATTTTTAGTGATTGTATCATCGAATAATGATGTAAGGTTAGAATAAAGTTGTATTGTTAACGATCGAGAATGAGAATTTTATTGTGTAAATTTTGGGGTCGTTACAAAGATTGATAAAATGGATACTTCTCTTGAGTGAATTTGACTTAGAAATTAAGGACAAAAGAGGAATGGAGAATAGTGTTGCGGATCATTTGAGTCGTTTAGTTAATGTGCATGATGAACTTCAACTGAAAGAATGGTTTTCAGATGCACATTTATTTTCTACAAATACAACCATACCGTGGTATGCAAATATTGTGAATTATTTAGCTATTAACATCTTACCTTCTAGTTTGTCCAAGGCTCAAAGAGATAAAATCAAAAGTGATGCCAAACACTATGTGTGGGATGATCCCTACTTATGGAAGCATTGTGTCGAACAAGTGATACGAAGATACGTCTCTGAAAGTGAAATTTCTTCTATTCTCACTTTTTGTCATACTTATGCTTGTAAAGGTCACTTTGGAGCCAAGAGAACAACAATAAAAGTATTAGAAAGTTGTTTATTTTAGCCATCTCTTTTCAAAGATTCATATTTATTTTGCAAGTCATCCCATAATTGTCAAAAGACAGGTAATATTTCCCAAAGAAATGAGATGTTGCAAACCCCCATACTATATTGTGAAATTTTTGATGTTTGGGACATTGATTTCATGGGGCCGTTTCTTGTATCTTTCGGTTATACTTATGTCTTACTTGCTATTGATTATGTTTCGAAATGGGTGAAAGCCAAAGCCACCAGGACTGACGATTCTAAAGTGGTTGCAGATTTTATTCAGTTTAACATCTTTTCTAGGTTTGGCATTCCAAGAGGTCTAATCAGTGATCGAGGGACTCACTTTTGCAATCGAACTGTGGGAGCATTGTTGAGGAAGTACCATGTGACTCATAAGGTGTCAATGTGACACCCCCGAATCCGGGTCCTCTGACCCCAGTCCGGTCGTCACGATACAATACAAACATCCACCTCTAAACAACATACGATAACTAAATGCGGAAAATAATAAACGTACGTCGTTCATTCAAAAGATGTTACTAGTCCCAAGATTCGATAACCTTAATACATCATTACAAACATACCCTATAAAAGTCATTAGGGTTTAAATTATAATAATAGCAATTAAACTAAACATAAAGATAAAGTCTGCTCCTTGCAAACTAATCCTACATCTTCCCTTTACCCTTGTCCTTCCCTGAAGTCTCGGGTTTAACTGCAATATAAGTCATGATATAGCAAGAATGAGCAACAAGTTTGCTTAGCAAATTTAAATACAACAATAAAGGATATATCATGATGAAAGGAATATATCTGACAATGAATTCAACAATATGAATATCGAAAGCAAGAATAATAATTGTTTTTAGAATAACTGATAGTCAAGTAGACTTTTGAACTATAAAACTCCAACGGAATCAATAGCTGATTGACCCTTTGGTTACTGGCTACAGAATAGTACTTGAGGGGATCAGCCTCGCGTACGCCATGTATATGCTTAACATTCAACTCTGCTGTTTATATCTTATATTAGATACCTGCTACTCCCTTATAATATAAGGGTGTTCTTTCAGTCTAAGAATCCTTACCATCAATTGGTTTGGATAGCTTTTATAAAATTTCATATGCCTGTCTGACCGAACAAGGGTTCAGACTTTATCTGACACAGTTCAAGAATTATAGAACTTTAAATGATGTACAAGCCCAAGACTGTACGAACTCAAGTGCACCAAGTGCGAATAACAATAATATCGATGTGGAATAATTTTAAAGTAATTAAACCACCTAATAGCATGCTTGGAAATAAAGTTCAAGCTTTAAATAATTAACTGTCAATACGATAGTAACCTGTTCAATACAATCTGAGAAGGATAGGAACTTGCACAATAAAGAATGTAAGGGAACTTGCATTCAAATCAAGTGAAGTTAAGAAACTCGCTTACACGATTCATTGAATAAGGTAGTGCAAGAATTTAGAATACTTGCCTGTTTGCTCAGCTACGATTAAGTTCTAGCTTTAATTAACATGCGTTGAAAAGACATAACATTAATAAGTCGGCCTTTCAATTAGCATTTATAAACTAATATAAGTCTATACTTATAATAATCCACTTATCGTATAAGTTTATAAAGTCACGTTCAATATCAAACATACCATTTATAGCATCATAATATGCTAACTGTTAAAATCAGACTTAAGAAAATTGTTCGGGCCTGAAAGTGTCCCGGCGTAACGCTAGCATGCAACTACTGACATTAAACTAATACACATGCTTATCAAGTTAAAATTTCTCTTTCGAAACTAGCATGCTCTTTCTATATTCAATTTGAAGTCATTTTTTCATTCCGGTAATTCACATACTTTAACTAATACATGTTCATGCTTCAAAATTGATTACTAAAGTCATGCTATCACATAACAAGCCTAAACAATATTTAATATGTATGCTCGAGTATACTACACATATACACTTTAATCACGTAGTTCATGCAACGACCAGGAATTTTAAGCTTCTTATTAATTTTATCTGTGATTTAAAATTTTTGAGAGTTAATTTTTCAAACTTATTTAAACCTTATGTGGTTATGTGCTTATGTGAATTTAACCTATGCAAATAAATGCTAGGATTTTTTTATTTATTTATTTAAAGGGAATCACTAATGGTTATTTTAAATTAGTAGATTAACCCTGAGACTTTTATATCAGAATATTGATAAAAGTGTTAGTAAATTATATATTTAATTTTCTTGAATATAGTGTAGAGAGTTAATCGTGATTAATTATTTATATTTGAGTAATTAATTGATAACGTATGAAATTATTATTGTTGTTGATTTATAATTATTATGAATAAATAATAATTAATAAGTAAGATATTAATAAATATAATAATATTATATTTATTTGATTAACTGATTTATTGTTTTTATACAAGCATGTGATAAGTGAACCTTTAATATATAGTAGTTACCTTTATATATTGTATAAGGTGCAGGGTAACATATTTGATATGGCTATATAATATGTATATAGACTATATAATAAATTTAATTACTTTATGTGAGTTACATTATATTATGACTTATGTAACATAATATGGGTGGTAAACATTAATGTATGCCCTAGTGACATATAGTAATATCAATGAATAATTATTAATTGATAAATGATTTCAATAAGTTAGTATAATGATTATAGTAACAGTTATTATAATAATAATACCAAATTGCTTTATATTCGGTGTTAAAATAATGTACATGGATTAAATGATTGGTGTATATGTACCTACTTGATACATTATATTATTTGTAATAACATGGTAACACCCATTTTAATGTATAACTTGAGTATATACTATATGTATATATAGATATATATGACCTTAGTGTTGTATTATACATTTCCAAGTTGCTGGGTTATTTGTTTGTACCACATTGAGTGCCCACCTATTTTCTTCTCACGTAAACAAACAAAGCTAGCTACACTCTACATTTCTCTCTCAAATTCATGAATTCTAGGTAATGATTATAGGAGATGTGGATTTCATGATGAGAGTTACCAACTCTCACCAACTTCTTCTTATCGATTATGTAATCTAGCAATCCTTTGTTTTGATTTGGTGAACAAAGCTTTGAACCGGGTAAGAAATTGGCTATATAAGAACTCTTCCCTTCTCCTTCATTTCGTTTCTGAGAAATATTTGCTAAGGAACTTATATAGAGTGAGTATACTGTTATTATAGAGGAGATTAAGAAAGTATATTGCAGCTCAATTTTTTTCACAGAGGTATAACTTCCCATTCCCATTCCTCATTTTCTGATAAAATTGCTAAGTTCTTGATTATTTGAATTAAGCATGAATTGTATGATAAGATGATTTGGAAATGCTTATTTGTTGCTATGTTAGCTTACAAGTATAATAGAACTGTATTACATTATGGCTGGAACGAATTTCTTAAGAAAATTTCTGAGTTGGGCTAAGTGTCTGCCGAAGCAGAGCTGTTACTGTCTCTGGCAGACAGCTTGCGCAGCTGCGCCAGGACCAGAGTCTTGGTTGGAGCAGGGGCCGGCGCAGCTGCGCCGGGTTTATGCCTGGTAGCAGCGCAGCTGCACAGGACCTGCAATCCAGTTTTTGTTTTCTGCTTCTGTTAAGCTGCTGTGATAACAGTTGGTATTAATTTGGACATGCATGCAAGTTAGTTTAACTTATATATATATATATATATATATATATATATATATATATTTGTTCCTTGATGTCTACATACAAAATTTTGACCATGTAGTACATGTTATGGAAAGAAAGCTTTATAGTTTTATAAATGAACCTAGACTAGTTAAAGTGAACTTTGTCGTAAACTTAGCATATGTACATTCTAATTTTTGCAAGCATGTTAGTGTGGTTTGGAAATGCATGAATAATCCATTGAATTGTGTTTATATGACTTGTAATGAAGCATTAGCATATTGAACTCATTAGTGAACGTTACTAACAACATAAGCTTTAAATGTGAACTGTGACGTATACGTAGTATGTATGAATTCTGATTTCATGGTCATGATTGTGTATTCTATAAACATGAGACCTAAGTCTAATATGATAGAACACACTAGCATACTTGATCGTAAGTTAAGACTTTCAAAGGAGAACTTAAGAACTTTTAAAAGAGAACTTAACCAAGACTTGTGACCACTTAAATACATATAACTTATTGTATGTGTTCTAATACATGAGAGTAACGGTTACGAGATGCTTTACATGTATTGTGTTGTCTTTTTGACTTAGTATACTTTGCAAATGGAAACTTAGAATGTGGAAGCTAACTAGCAATGATTACCATGTGAATTATATTATGATCATGCAAGCATGTTTGTTAAGATTTCATTATGCCTATAGATGTATTTAACATGAACCTCATTTGTTTATATACAAATTTCACATGTGCATGCTGATTATAGAAAATAAACTTCAAATATGAACTATGTGATTTGAAGTATATTTGTGTAGTATACTCAAGCATAACTACTTAAGTATTGTTCGACCTTGTTATGTGATAACATAACTTTAGAAGCATGAATTTGTATTGTTTAAAGTATTTGAATTACTGGCATGAAACATGTCTTTGAATTGGATTAGGACGAGCATGCTAGTTTCGAATGGGAGATTATAACTTGATAAGCATGTGTATTGGTTTAATGGCAATAGTTGCATGCTAGGGTTAGGCCGGGACACTTTCAGACCCGAACAATTTGCTTAAGTCTGATTTTAACAGTTAACATATTATGATGCTATAAATAATATGTTTGATATTGAACGTGATCTTATGTGATAGAATTATATAGTGACTAAATTCTAGTATGTGTATTAGTTTATACTAATTGGAAAGACGGACTTGTTAATGCTAGGTCGTTCCAACGCAGTTTTAATTAAAGCTAGAATTATTTGTAGCTGAGCAAACAGGCAAGTTTTCTAACTTCATTTAATTGTGATATTGAATGCAAGTACCCTAGACCCTTGTATTACTTTATTCAACGGATATTGTAAGCTAGTATCCGAACCCTACTTTTATTGTGCAAATATTTTAAATCCTTGCACTACTTTATTCAATTACTCGAGTAAGCGAGATTCTAAACTTCACCTTATTTGTGCAAGTTCCTATCCTTCTCATATTGTTTTGAGCAGGTTATTATTGTATTGTGAAAGTTCCCCGAACTTCACATTTTGAGTATTGTGAAAGTTCTCCGAACTTCACACTTTGGTTATTGTGAAAGTTCCCCGAACTTCACACTTTGGTTATTTTGCAAATTCTCGAACTTCATTTCTTTAATTATGAAAGTTCTCTAAACTTATACAAACTCGTAAATTGTGCAAGTATCTTATCTTTGTGTTTACTTTACTCAAAGAACGTTGTAAGCAAATGTCCTAACCTATGCATTTACTTTATGCAAGGGATCTATTATGGTGAAATTCCCCGAATTTCACTCTTTGATGTTGTAAGTGTCTAAGCCTATGCATTTATTTTATGCAAGGAATCTATTATCGTGCAAGTTCCCCGAACTTCAGACATTGAGTATTGTGCAAGTTCCCCGAACTTACACAAATTCCTATATTGTCCAAATTCTAAACTTCAATTTGTGCAAGTTATCTATCCTTCTCATATTGTATTGAGTAGGTTATTGTTGAATCGAAAGTTGTTTACTTAATTGCTTGAACTTCATTTCCAAGCATGTTATTTAGTGGTTTAATTACTTATCAATTATTCCACATTGATATTATTGATGTCCGCACCTAGTGCATTTGAGCTCGTACAGTCTTGGACTTGTACATTATTCAGGGTTCTAAATTTCTTGAACCACGTCAGTAAGAGTCTGAACCTTTGCTCGGTCAGACTAGTGTATGAAATTTTCTTTAAAGCTATCCAAACCAATTGATGGTAAGGATTCTTAGACGGAACAGAACACCCCTCATATGTAGGAGTGTGCCCAGGTATCTAATATATATGATACGAGTAAGCAGATTTAAGTGTTATGCATATTCACGTTGTGCCCGAGGCTGATCTCCTTGAGGTACTAAGTTTCTGTAGCCAGAAGCCAGTAATTCTAAAAAGGGTCAATTAGCTATTGAACCCATTGGAAAGTTATAGTTCAGAGTCTACTCTACTATCAGTCATTCTAAAGGCAATTATTTTCTTTGCTTTTAATATTCATATTGTTAAATTGTTCAGATGTTCATAGTGTTGAATCATGCAGGTTGTTGAACCTTACAAATATTCATATTATTGAATCATTCTATTATTCGTACTGATTCGTTCAGATATTCATATTGTTGAATCGTTCAGATATTCATATTATTGAATTGTTTTAATATTCATATTGTTGAATCTTTAAGATATTCATTTTGTTGAAATCGTTGTCAGATATTTTTCCATTCATCATGATATATCCTTTATTATTGTATCTAAACTTGCTGAGCAAACTTGTTGCTCATTCTTGCTATATCATGACTTATATTGCAGTTAAGCCCAAGCCCGGACAAGGGTAAAGGAAAGATTTAGGATGGTTTGCAAGGAGCAGACTTTATCTTTATGTCTAGTTTAATTACTGTTAATGTAATATGAACCCTAATGTTTATTCTAGGGTATGTTTGTATTGATGTATTAAGGTTATCGAATCTTGGGACTAGTAACACCTTTTGAATGAACGACGTACGTTTATTATATTTTGCATTTTTAGTTATCGTATGTTGTTAGAGGTGGATGTTAGTATTGTATCGTGGCGACCGGACCAGGGTCAAAAGACCCGGATTCGGGGGTGTCATAGTTCATGCTTCAAAAATTCATTTCTTATGAATACGTGCATATGCGAAATTCACGCTTTGACTAAACGAGGTCTATGTTAATATGCTTATAGGTATAATGAACTTTAATACACATGCTCGCATGATCATAATATCATTCACATGGTAATCGACGCTATTTAGTTTTCTCATTCTAAGATTTCACATCGGAAATCACATTAAGTCAACAAGGTATCATAGTACATGTTAAGCGTCTCGTAGTCATGACTCACATGTATTAGAATGTATATCTAAACCACATGAAAGCTCTCATATGGTCAGAAATCACAAGGCAAAGTCCTTGGTCAAGTTTTCTTTTTAAAATTCTTAAGTTTCTTATTTCGAAATCGTCTGAATCTTGCAATCACGTATGCTAGTGTGTGAACACACTTTAAACATGCATTTCATGTCAATATAAACCATACGATCATGTTTAGAATATCAGAATATGTACATGTTACGTATGTGTCTAAGTCCACAATCGAAACTACAAGTTTCATTACAAAACCATAAGTGTTGCGTCAATCATGTGTACTAACTCTGTTATACTTGTTCATACTACATGCATATACTCATATATGTGTGCTAATCCAGTTTACATTCTTGTTCTAACAAGGTACCATATGATAGTTCATGACAGCAGCTTAACAGAAATTAAAATCTGGGAACTAATCCTGGCGCAGCTGCGCCGCTAGCCAGTACATAACTGGCGCAGCTGCGCAAGCTGTTGGCCAGTAACAGTAGCTAAACTGCTTCGGCAGTTCTGCAAACCCAACTCAAAAATTCATACGAATTCAGTTCCATTTCAGCCATATTATATAACTAACATGATTATAACCTTATAAAGCACTTAACAACATATCCCAAATCAACTTAACAATCAATCCATCTTCATTCAAGAATCAAGAATTTTAGAAAGTTTACAGAAAAATGAGGAACAAGAAGTGATATACCTCTGTAATTTGCTTTGCTAATACTCTGCTATTCAATTCTCAGACTCTCACTATAATGTATACTCACACTAGCCTTATTTGATGGAATTCTCAGCAATTGAAAAGAGAAGGAGAAGAGCTCTTTATATAGATAATTTAGTAACCAGTCAAAGCCATTCTCTTTCAAATTAAATGAAAGGATTGCAAGAATGTATAATGGATTACAAGAAGTTGGTGAGGAGTAGTTGAATTACACTATTATGCCCACTCCCCTTGCAATGATCCCTTCTATGTTGCTGAGTTTGAGAAAGTAGGAGTAGGCTAGCTTCATGAGTGTTTCACGTGAGAAGAAGTTGGGCTCTTATTATGGGACAATGTAAACTCAGCAATCTTGCAATGTGTGTATAATATATACCCATACTTAGGCTATATAATATAATACACTTAGGTTATATGATATATATATATATATATATATATATATATATATATATATACACATAGTATATATTTAAACTACATGTATCCATTCCATATATATTTAAATGGGCGTTACCATGTTATTTCAAATAGCAAAAAAAATATATAATGTATCAAGTAGGTACATATACACCAATCATATAATTCATGTACATTTTTCTTAATACCAATTATAAAGAAATTGGGTATTATCATAATCATTATAATATAATTATAACAACTTAATACAATCATTATTAATTAATAATGATCTTATTATATGCCAATAGGGTATACATGAATGTCCACCAGTGTCACATACCTTCAATTTACCTCATCTTACTATATAGTCGATATATGCAATATACACCACATTAACAAGTCACATTTGATAGCTACCATATATGTAAAGGTTTAGTATCGCATGCTTGTATAAAATAATTAGTCAAGTACATATAATTACATATTATATTCATTACTTCTTTGCTCATTAATATATTATTCCTAACAATAATAATTTCATACGTTATCGATTAATTACTCAATATTGAAATTAATCACTATGTTCAATTCATGCCACTGTATTCAAATAAGTTGAATATTTAATTATTAATAATCTCATCAATTCTTTGATATTAAATCCTTAAGGTCAGTCCACTAATTTAAATAACTCCTTAGTGACTTCCTTTAATCATTTCACAAATTCTCACCACTACATAAGGTTTAAATAAACTCACAAAACTAACTCGTTAAAATTAAATCATATATTTAATAAATAAGGAGTTTAAAATTCATGGTCGTTACATCCCTCCCCCCTTATAAAAATTCAGTCCTCGGAATTGTAAAAATAAGGATACTCAAATAAAAACGGAAAATTCACTCTCATTTTCTCTTCTAGCTCCCATGTAGCTTCTTCAACTGCGTGATTCCTCCAAAGAATCATAACGGAATGAATGATCTTATTCCTCAGCTTCTGTTCCTTCTTATCTAGTATCTGGACAGGAACTTCTTCGTATGATAAGTCTTTCTCGACTTGGATCAGCTCATAGGAGATAACATGCTTGTAGTCTGATTTATACGGCCGCAACACTGACATATGAAACACGTTGTGAATGTGCTCTAGTTCAGGAGGTAACGCCACCTCGTACGCCACTTCACCGACTCGCCTCAGAATCTCAAACGGTCCTATGAACCTAGGGCTTAACTTGCCCTTCTTCCCAAAAAGAATCTTCCCATTCCAAGGAGATACTTTCAGAAAAGCATAGCTTCCTAATTCAAATTCTTTCTCCTTGCGATGCAAGTCTGCATACTTCTTCTAGCGATCTTGAGCCGCTACCAACCGTGCTCTTATCACCTTGATAATTTCTACTGTTTGCTGTACCAATTCTGGTCCCAACAGTCGACGTTCTCCAACTTCGTCCCAACACAACGGTGTTCGATATTTTCTCCCATATAGAGCCTCGTACGGTGGCATTCCAATTTAAAGTCCTTAAAGCTCGCCAAGTGATGTCCTGGCTACCCTGCTGCTGGCTGGGGTCTGTTCTGCATTGCCTCAGTTAACAAGTTAATGAAGTTCTGCATAGGGTCGACATTTTCCCCTCCGCCATTATTAACGGATCCTTCCTCCCTCTGGTTCCGCGATAGTCTCCTAGGCGGCATGATCCTTAGGAAAGGAAGAAAACATTAGACTTAATGTGATATGCTATTCATGTTAGCATTCAGAAGTTTAAGACGTCTATCAATCATATTTGATTCAAATAAACAACTTCAGTATCATAATAAAACTCGATGGATCTCCTCAATCCATCACTTATATACTCTAATTGAGTTTTCTACTAAGGTTATATCCTAGGTTTCGCATTCCTAATGTTTATAACCTACGGCTTTGATACCAACCTGTGACACCCCCGAATCCGGGTCCTCTGACCCCAGTTCGGTCGTCACGAAACAATACAAATATCCATCTCCAAACAAAATACAATAACTAAATGCAAAAATATAATAAACGTATGTTGTTCATTCAAAAGATGTTACTAGTCCCAAGATTCGATAACCTAAATACAAACATACAAACATACCCTAGAATAGTCATTAAGGTTAATATTACATAACAATAATTTAATTAAACATAAAGATAAAGTCTGCTCCTTGCAAACTAATCCTACATCTTCCCTTTACCCTTATCCTTCCCTGAAGTCTCAGGCTTAACTACAATATAAGTCATGTTATAGCAAGAATGAGCAACAAGTTTGCTCAGCAAGTTTAAATACAACAATAAAGGATATATCATGATGAAAGGAATATATCTGACAATGAATTCAACAATATGAATATCGAAAGCAAGAATAATAATTGCTTTTAGAATAACTGATAGTCAAGTAGACTTTTGAACTATAAAACTCCAACGGAATCAATAGCTGATTGACCCTTTGGTTATTGGCTACAGAATAGTACTTGAGGGGATCAGCCTCGCGTACGCCATGTATATGCATAACATTCAACTCTGCTGTTTGTATCTTTATAATAGATACCTAGGGTACTCCCCTATATATATAAGGGGTGTTCTTTCAGTCTAAGAATCCTTACCATCAATTAGTTTGGATAGCTTTTATAAAATTTCATATACTTGTCTGACCGAACAAGGGTTCAGACTTTATCTGACACAGTTCAAGAATTATAGAACTTTAAATGATGTACAAGTCCAAGATTGTACGAACTCAAGTGCACCAAGTGCGAATAACAATAATATCGATGTGGAATAATTGTAAAGTAATTAAACCACCTAATAGCATGCTTGGAAATAAAGTTCAAGCTTTAAATAATTAACCGTCAATACGATAATAACCTGCTCAATACAATATGAGAAGGATAGGAACTTGCACAATAAAGAGTGTAAGAGAACTTGCATTCAAATCAAGTGAAGTTAAGAAACTTGCTTACACGATTCATTGAATAAGGTAGTGCAAGAATTTAGAATAATTGCCTGTTTGCTCAGCTACAAATAAGTTCTAGCTTTAATTAAACTCGTTGAAACAACCTATCATTAATAAGTCGGTCTTTCAATTAGTATGTGTAAACTAATATGAGTCTACACTTAAAAAACATCTACTTATCATATAATTCTAGCACATAGTTCACGTAAGTCAATCTACTCATGTCTTAGATTTAATAACTTTAGATTATCTAGTTACTATGCATCAATATAGGCTTGAACACATAGCACTTCAAGTTATAAATCAACACACATGCTTATAAGTTTTATAATTTCAAGTTTAAAAACCTAGCATGCTCATCCTAATCCAATTTAAAGTCATATGTTCTCATGTCGGTAATTCGCATACTTTAAACAATACAAGTTCATGCTTCAAAGTTTATTAGTAAAGTCATGTTATCACATAACAAGGTTAAACAATGTTTAAGTAGTCATGCTTGTGCGTATACTACATGTATATACTTTAATCACATAGATGAAGTTCATTTTCTATTATTAAGCATGCATATGTGAAATCTGTATATAAACAAATGATGGTCATGTTAATATGTCTTTAGGTATAATAAACTTTAATACACATGCTCGCATGATCATAATATCATTCACATGGTAATCTACGCTATTTAGTTTTCTCATTCTAAGTTTTCTTTGAAAAGTATACTAAGTCCACTAAGTACATGCAAGGCACCTTGACATATAACTCATATATATTTGAAACACATATCAAAGCCACATAAATGTTCTCATATGGTCAGAATCTAAGAGACTCAAGTCTTGGTTAAGTTTGTTTTCAAAAGTCTTAAGTTTCTCATTTCGAAATCGCTAGAATCTTGCAATCACGTATGCTAGTGTGTGAACACACTTTAGACTCGCATTTCATGTCAATATAAACCACACTATCATGTATAAAATGTCAGAACATATATATGCCCCATATGTGTCTAAATTCATAATTGAATCTATAAGTTTCATTACAAATCACAAGTTTTCCTTTCATGGTGTACATACTAACATAGTTAACATTATGCATGTAGTATCAAGAAGCTTATAATAAGGGTTAATATTAGTTTCCATGTTTGCCTTAAATCATATTAATCAAGTTAACATGAGCAGTTGCTTAGCAGAAAACAAAAACAAATCTCCAGGCCCTGCGCAGCTGCGCTGCTACCAGGCATAAACCCGGCGCAGCTGCGCCGGTGCCTGGCTCGACCAGAGACTTCAAGCAGTTCGGCAGCCTCACAACCCATATCAGACAACTAATACGAAAATCATCTTAGTCATGCTATGGTATAATGCTAGCATGATTTTAAACTAGTATAGCAATTAACAAACATATTTCAAACACTCAATTCATCAATCATGATCAATTCAAGAATCAAGAATTAGAAGTTTTATAGAAAATGAGAATGGGAAGTGATATACCTCTGTTATTATGGACTTGTTACTAAACAATTGCTACAATGCTGCTATACTAACTCCTTCTTAACTCTAATGAAATACTCAGCAAATGAAAGTAAGAGGAGAAGAGTTGATATATATAGGCAATTCAATACACAGACATTTCAATTCTCCATTAGAACAAATCAAAGGAATAATTGTTTGTACAATGGTTAAGGAATGGTAGGTGAGTAGTTGGTACATTCAATCATGAATCCCACATCTTCTACAATCATGAGCTATCTTGAGAGGAAATGTAGAGTGTAGCTAGCTTTGTTTGTTCACGTGAGAAGACTTTGAGGGTGGCCTCTCATTTAGGGACAATGTAACTCAGCATTTGCAAATTGTATATATATTATGTATGCTCCACACTTAACACTTAGCATAATATATATATACTTAGATTATATAATGTATATGCACATAGTATATCCTTAAGTTATATGTATTTACTCCATATACATTTAAATGGGTGATATTATGTTATCTCAAATAGCAATTAATAATGAATAGGTACACAACATATAATCCATGCACATTTTCCTTAATACCGAATATAAAGCAATTGGGTATTATTATTACTATTTATTATCATAACCATTGTTATTATATAATTATAACAACTTAATAAAATCATTATTAATTAATAATTGATCTTATTATATGTCAATAGGGTATACATGAATGTCCACATAGTATCACATACCTTCAATTTACCTCATCTTGCTATATAGTCCATACATGCAATATTCACCACATTAATATGTCACATTGCATTATGTATAATATAGATAACTACCATATATTAAAGGTTTAACATATCACATGCTTGTATGAAATAATTAATCAAGTAAATATAATATTATTATATTTATTAATCTCTTAATCATTAGTTATTATTTATTCATAATAATTATTAATCAACACATTATCAATTAATTAATCATTAATGAAATTAATCAAACATGTTCAAATCCTACCACGATATTCAAATAAGTTGAATATTTAGTTTTTTAATAATCTTATCAATTCTCTGATATTAAAGGCTCAAAGCTAGTCCACTAATTTAAATAAACCATTAGTGACTTCCTTTAAATAATCCTAGCAATTTATTGCATAGGCTCTATCTCACATAATCACATAACCAGTTAAGGTTTAAATAAACTCACAAAAACAACTCATAAAAATTAAATCACATATTTAATAAATAAGGAGTTTAAAATTTATGGTCGTTACATCCCTCCCCCCTTATAAAAATTTCGTCCTTAGAATTGTAAAAATAAGGTTACTCAAATAAAAATGGATAATTCGCTCTCATTTTCTCTTCTAGCTCCCATGTAGCTTCTTCAACTGCGTGATTCCTCCAAAGAATCTTAACGGAATGAATGATCTTATTCCTCAGCTTCTGTTCCTTCCTATCTAGTATCTGGACAGGAACTTCCTCGTATGATAAGTCTTTCTCGACAAGGATAGGTTCATAGGAGATAACGTGCTTGTAGTCTGGTTTATACGGCCACAACACTGACACATGGAACACGTTGTGAATGTGCTCTAGTTCAGGAGGTAATGCCACCTTGTACGCCACTTCACCGACTCGACTCAGAATCTCGAACGGTCCTATGAACCTAAGGCTTAACTTGCCCTTCTTCCCAAAATGAATCTTCCCCTTCCAGGGAGATACTTTCAGAAAAGCATAGCTTCCTAATTCAAATTCTTTCTTCTTGCGATGCAAATCCGCATACTTCTTCTGGCGATCTTGAGCCGCTACCAGTCGGGCTCTTATCACCTTGATAATCTCTACTGTCTGTTGTACTAATTCTGGTCCCAACAGTCGACGTTCACCAACTTCGTCCTAACACAACGGTGTTCGACATTTTCTCTCATATAGCGCTTCGTACGGTGGCATTCAGATACTAGCGTGATAACTATTATTGTACGCAAACTCTACTAATGGAAGGTGATTGTGACGCCCCCAGAATAGGTCCAGTCAACCCAACCCATTCTGAGTAGCCAAATACATGGTACAGAATTCAAATACAATCTTTTATATCACACGGTCGTGCAAAATACGACCACACAACTGTGAGTGTCAATAAAAATATGTAAAAAATATTAACATTCAAACTAAGTCCTCATTACAATTATTATCACACTATTTATTAGAAACAGTGAGGACTACTACTGCTCTAACTCGGACCATCACTCTGTCCCCCGACTAGTTCCTGCGACATTCTCATTTTCTGAAGAGGACAATAGATGAAAAGGGTGAGCTCAACTAGCTCAGTAAAGAATATTATGACTAAGATAATGGAAAATAAATTATCGTTAGTCTTCAACAATTCAGATAAAATATTATGCACAACAAGTTTTAGATCAATATTCGCAGCGAAAATAACAATTCATTAGAAGAGTTAAGTAGAGAATGAAGTCTACTATCTTCTATGATTTAAAAGTTCATCATCAATATTTTATCCCTGTAACATCAATTAATATACATCTCGAATCAAATATTCATCTTTGCACTACTGGCCAAAGATATTCATTTGTATCATCAGTTGGTCATGTTCATCTCAACACCTGTCCATCTTTGCACTACAGCCAAAGATATTCATCAGGTAATCATTCATCTTTTCTCTACAGGCCAAAGATATTCAGTTATATCACCTTTTAGGACTGAGGATGATGAAAAATATTTTAAAAAACGAATCCAGTGAGATAAAGGACAAAGATTAAGGATTCGTATTTTAGTTTATCCAATTCAAAAATACTTCGTAATAATCAATTGTGGAGCAAAATTCAAGAATAAAGCTCAAAACTTAGATCCAATCAAAGATAGGAACCTTAACAAGCAACTTGGACAAATAGAAGAAAATTTAATTTTTTCGTGAATAGTGCCGTATACATGAATAGTAACCCCGACGGAAAAAGTAAGAATTTCATAATAAAATCCATGACAATATTTTGGTATAATGATATTGAAAAGAATAACATCATTTACGAAAGAAAATAACATCCCTTACCTCAAAAGAATAGTACTTCTGGCTGGAATATCGGATATAATATCGAAGAAAACTTGCACTGAATAGTAACACTCAAAGTATCTAAATACTCACAAAAATACGCTCGATATTATAGAGAGAGAAAACTTCTGATTCTGGTGTGATTTTCAATTCTAACCTAAGTACCCTATTTATAGAAAAAGCTTAGGATGCCAAAGTAGACTTTTGCGCCCGGCAGCTTCTTTAGCACACCTCGTGAGATTTGAAAAAAAAAAAATCAACATTCAACAAGAAAATGACAAAAGTGGGGCCGACCATTTTATTTAAAAAAATATTTATTTTTGAAACTTCAATAATTCATAATAAATAGCCCTTTTATCAGAAAAATATAAATTATGTCTTTTCCATGGGAAATTTAATTCTCTACAACTTTGTAGAAGGAAGTTTTTCCAAAATCCCAGCCGAAAATAGCTGAAATCCATAAACGGATGATTTTTCACACCAAAATACTGATAAAAACACCTCAACACTAATTCCTTCTTTTATATCCATAAAATAAATATTTCTTTATCATATAAATCAATAATTAATTATTCACAAATAATATTACAGAACTATAATATTGACAACCAGGTCGTTCCCAGGAAAGAGGGGGCCTTCCGATAAATATTTCTCCTTATTGGCGCGCAATTAAATAACCCCTCCTAGACAGAACTTCCTTAGACATTGTCAATAATGCTATCTAATAATATTATTCAAATAATATGAATTATTGATTTGATAATGTGAAATACTGTGCAGTGGAAATTATTGAATCAATAATACAAAATATCAACGGTAGCAATTATTGAAGCAATCATAAAAAATAGCAACGTAGTAATTATTGATATAAAATATCAACGTAGCAATTATTGAACCAATAAAATATCATGCAATTATTGAATCAATAATATAAAATATTGAACAGTAATTACTGGAACAATTATTGAGTAAGTGACTTCTTACGTAAGAACCAATAATTTGAAATACTGTGCAATACCGTGTGCTACTGTGCACAACGCGTATTACTGTATTTTTATCACTGGGTACTTCAACAGTTTAACCGTAACAGTTTTATCGTTATTTATAAAAAGGTTATTTCTGTCGCTTTCTATATCCGACCGTTGTGGGGCCCACAAATAGTTGCGCCGTCGTACGAATATTTCCCGACAACAAGAATATTCCACGACCAAACGAATATTCCCCGACAACAAGAATATTTTATAACCACTTGCTCATTTTGAAATATTTGCACATTTCACCCATAACTTTTCACATTTATCAAATCAACACCTTACTATTTCGAAATAATATATAAAGAAAATTAAATCTTTATTTATAAAATTCGGGGTCTTACATCCTCCCCTCCTTATGAAATTTCGTCTATGAAATTGACGTACGTACTTGGTATGTCGAAAAGGTGAGGATACCTCGCTTTCACTTCCGATTCCAACTCCCAGGTCATTTCCTCAATTTCATGGTTTCTCCACAAAACTTTAACTTGAGGTATAATTTTCAAGCGTAGGACATGCTCCTTCCTATCCAAGATCTTGACAGGTACCTCCTCGTACGTTAAATCTTCGACTATCTCATATGGTTCTAACTCAGTAATGTGGTTTGGATCTTTCACATATTTACGCAACATGGATATGTGAAAAACATTATGAACACGAGACATGCTTGGAGGTAAAGCAAGTCTATAAGCCACATTTCCTATTCGGTCAAGGATCTCAAATGGACCAATGAATTGTGGATTGAGCTTTCCTCTCTTCCCGAATCTCGTAACTCCTTTCCATGGAGCAACACGTAACAATACATGACCCCCATCATTAAATTCCACGTCCTTTCGATGAAGATCCGCATAACTCTTTTGTCTATCTTGTGCAGTTTGTATCCGTTGCCGAATCATTTGAATCTTTTCTGTAGTCATACGTACCAACTCCGGTCCCAATAATGTTGCTTCACCCACCTCATCCCAGCATACTGGAGAACGACACTTTCTCCCATATAATGCCTCGAATGGAGCCACACCTATGCTTGCCTGATAACTGTTATTGTAGGAGAATTCCACCAATAGAAAGTACTTATCCCAACTCCCTTTGAAGTCTAGAACACAGAGTCTCAATAGATCTTCAAGAGTTTGAATAGTCCTTTCTGATTGTCCGTCTGTTTGAGGATGATAAGCTGAACTGAATCGTAAATCTGTGCCCATAGCTTTCTGCAAACTGATCCAAAATCTTAAAGTAAATCTGGGGTCACGATCCAAAACTATGGATACTGGCATGCCATGCAATCTCACAATCTCATTCACGTACATATGAGCAAGAAGTTCAAGGGAATAAGTCTCTCGTATCGGTAAGAAATGAGCAGACTTAGTTAATCTATCAACAATAACCCAAATCGCATCTATGCCTTGAGAAGCCTTGGGAAGACCCATAACAAAATCCATCGTAATGTGGTCCCACTTCCATTTCAGAATTTCCAGTGGTTGCAATGGACCCTTCGGCACTTGATGCTCCGCCTTTACACGTTGACAAATTAAACATCTCGAAATAAACTCCGCGATCTCTCTCTTCATGTTGTTCCACCAAAATATATGTCGAAGATCACGACACATTTTGGTACTCCCAGGATGGATTGCAAACGGTGTGTTGTGTGCCTCCATCATGATTCTATGCTTCAAGTCGGAATCGTTAGGAACACAAAGTCTGGAGTTGACTCGAAGTATTCCCTCTTCATCGATTCTTGCTTCTAGAATGGCACCTTCTTCTTCATCTTCATCAGCTCCGGATCCATAGCTTGAGCAGCTTTAACTTTATCAATCAAAGCTGGTTCTACGCGTATACTTGACATCATCTCACTCGTTCCCGCATATGATCTTCTACTCAACGCGTCAGCTACCATGTTAGCTTTTTCAGGATGGGATTGGATGGTAAGATCGTAATCTTTCAACAGCTCAAGCCAACGTCGTTGCCGCATGTTGAGTTTCTTTTGAGTGAAGAAATATTTAAGGCTCTTATGATCCGTATAAATCTCCACTTTCTCCCCGTACAGGTAATGTCTCCAGATCTTCAAAGCGAAAACGATAGCTGCCAACTCTAGATCATGAGTAGGATAATTCCTCTCATATTCTTTGAGTTGTCGCGAGGCATAGGCTATGACTTTCCTATGTTGCATGAGAACACATCCTAACCCTTTGCCCGAAGCATCGCTGTAGATAAAAAATCCATCCGAACCAGATGGTATTGTCAGAATAGGTGCCGAGATAAGTCTTCTCTTGAGCTCTTGGAAGCTCTTATCGCATTCCTCGCTCCAAATGAATTTTGTATCTTTTCGAGTCAACTGAGTTAATGGAGTAGCAATTCGAGAAAATCCCTCTATGAACCTCTGATAATAACCAGCTAAGCCCAGAAAGCTTCGTACTTCGGTCACCGACTTAGGTTGCTCCCAGCTTTGTATTGCTTCAATCTTCGCTGGGTCAACAGATACTCCACGTTTCGACTCCACGTGCCCAAGGAATGCTACTTCCTCAAGCCAGAACTCGCACTTCTTCAGCTTGGCATATAGCTTGTTCTCATGAAGCTTTTGAAGTACCAGCTTCAAGTGGTGCTCATGATCTTCACGGCTTTTAGAATAGATGAGGATGTCATCAATAAAGACAACCAAAAATTGATCCAAATACTCCTTGAATACACGGTTCATCATATCCATGAAAACAGCAGGAGCATTAGTCAATCCAAAAGACATGACTAAGAATTTGTAATGCCCGTACCGAGTTCTGAAGGCAGTCTTCTAAATATCCTCAGTTTTAATCTTCAGCTGATGATATCCAGAATGAAGATCGATCTTTGAAAAGAATTGTGCTCCTTGCAATTGGTCGAACAGGTCATCAATACGAGGTAACGGATACCTATTCTTGATGGTGACATGGTTCAACTCCCGTTAGTCAATACAAAGTCGCATACTCCCGTCTTTCTTCTTTACAAATAAAACAGGAGCACCCCAAGGAGACGTACTAGGATGAATAAAACCGATGTCTAACAATTCCTATAATTGGACCTTTAACTCCTGAAGTTCAATAGGAGCCATTCGATATGGGGTTTTAGAAATGGGTTTTGTACCAAGTTCAAGGTCAATAAATAATTCAACTTCACGTTCTGGGGGTAGACTAGGAAGTTCTTCGGGAAATACATTAGGAAACTCATTAACAACGAAAATATCATTCAAACCTAACGTATTCTGGTTTAGATCAGTGACATGAGCTAAGAAAGCTTGACATCCGTTTTTCAATAAACGAATAGCCTTGTGATTTGAAATGATATTAACTGATTTTAGTGGTTTGGTGGTTTGGATTCGCACAACTGGTTTATTAGGAATATGAAAACTAACAACCTTCCGAAAACAATCAATTTTGGCATGGTAAGTGGTTAACCAGTCAATTCCTAAAATCACGTCAAATGCAAGTATTTTCAAAGATATAAGATCAACAGGTAAGGTAAGGGTACCAATCTGAATCAAGCAAGATTTGTAAACTGTGGATGTAACAAAGGTTTCTCCCAACGGAGTTTCCACAAATAAGTCAAAGTCTAATTTATCAGAAGTCAAGTTCAAACGTTGAGCAGAAGCAGGTGAAATAAAAGAATAGGTAGCACCGGTGTCTAACAAGGTGTAAACTTCGCAAGAGTTTATGATTAGCTTACCCGTAATCACCTCGTGTGGGTTCCTCTCGTTTTGAGCTGTCAGGACAAACGCTCTTCTAGGAATCACCGACTTTGACTTGTCCAAAACCGCCTTTGGAATCACCACCCCCGCTGGACTTGATTTCGCTATAGGGCAATCTCGAGCTATATGTCCTTCTTTTCCACAGTTATAATATGCTTTGAATTGTTGTGGGCAGTTTGGGCTGATATATCCCTCTTTCCTGCATTTATAGCATACGCCCAGTGGTCGTTCTCCTCCCCTAGAAACAGTTGATGCTGGTGCTGATGTTGACGTCTTCACGTTCTCATTATTGTACCTTCTCTTCTTGAAATCTCCCCCCGATTCGCTTTTTCTACTATTATGGCCACGATTACCACCGGAGTGGTTACCGCTTCTGTCATACTTTCCTCCCTGCTGTTTGTCATTGCTCCGATAACTGCTGCCACCGATACGACCTTGGTTGTTGTCCCTTGGTTGAATATAATCACTATCTCGTTCTAACAACTGGGCCCTGTTTACTACATCCGAATATAGAGAAAATTTGTGAGAAATGAGGTATCGACGTATTTCAGGTTTCAAACCGCTCAGAAACATCCGCGTCATACATTCCTCATTCTCTACCAAATGAGGTGCAAACCTGGACAACTCCGCGAACTTAGCCTCGTATTGGGACACAGTCATGTTGTTTTATTCTAGTCTGATAAACTCTACCTCCTTCATATGACGAATACTTTTAGGAAAGTACTTGTCATTGAACAGTTTTTGGAACGCTTCCCAAGGCATCTTGAGTGCAGCAGGCTGGGTACGCTTCACAGACTCCCACCAGTAATCTGCCTCTCCACGGAGCATAAAGGTGGCAAATGGAACCTTCTGTTCCTCCGTGCATCCCAAGACATCAAATATCTTGGTAATTTGCTTAACCCACGTCTCCGCCTTGATCGGATCCGGCTTTCCCAAAAACTCTGGTGGTCCCAATTCTTTGAACTGCTTGGCAGTGACAAGCTGCAAGTTGTTATTATCTCCACCTATATTTTGCACACGAGTCTCCCTCGTCTGGTTTTGTATGAACTGTAAAAAACTTCTAAACATCTCATTGTTTATCGTTTGATCAGCGTTGTTTTCAGGATGAACATTGCCTTCTTGTTGCACGTTCTCCTGGTTGGTGATTAAAGGTGTCTCCACGGTCTCATTCACTTCATTGTTAACATTCTCAGCTGCCATTCTCAAATACTGCCATAAAACAAGGGTTAATTAAACAAATTAACATATCACATAATAACCCTATGCTCCGACTGACCAATTAAATACCACATAAGCTTAGGTAGGACACACTAGCGAAGGATTTACTCGTCTCTCCCCTCCTAGTTCTATTCCTAGATCTCCGCCAGAGATCATATCCCTAAGCTCTGATACCAACTGTGACGCCCCCAGAATAGGTCCAATCAACCCAACTCATTCTGAGTCACCAAATACATGGTACAGAATTCAAATACAATCTTTTATATCACACGGTCGTGCAAAATACGACCACACAACTGTGAGTCTCAGTACAAATATGTAGAAAATATTAAGATTCAAACTAAGTCCTCATTACAATTATGATCACACTATTTATCAGAAATAGTGAGGACTACTACTGCTCTAACTCGGACCATCACTCCATTCCCCGACTAGTACCCGCAATATTCTCATTTCCTGAAGAGAACAATGGAAGAAAAGGGTGAGCTCAACTAGCCCAGTAAAGAATATTATGACTAAGATAATGAAAAATAAATTATCGTTAGTCTTCAACAGTTCAGATAAAATATTATGGACAACAAGTTTTAGATCAATATTCGCAGCGGAAATAACAAATCATTAGAAGAGTTAAGCAGAGAATGAAGTCTACTATCTTCTATGATTTAAAGTCCATCATCAATATTTTATCCCTGTAACATCAATCAATATATATCTCGAATCAAATATTCATCTTTGCACTACAGGCTAAAGATATTCATTTATATCACCAGTGATCATGTTCATCTCAACTCCTGTCCATCTTTGCACTACGGGCCAAAGATATTCATCAGGTAATCATTCATCTTTTCTCTACAGGCCAAAGATATTCAGTTATATCACCTTTTAGGACTGAGGATGATGAAAAATATTTTAAAAAACGAATCCAGTGAGATAAAGGACAAAGATTAAGGATTCGTATTTTAGTTTATCCAATTCAAAAATACTTCGTAATAATCAATTATGGAGCAAAATTCAAGAATAAAGCTCAAAACTTAGATCCAATCAAAGATAGGAACCTTAACAAGCAACTTGGACAAATAGAAGAAAATTTAATTTTTTCGTGAATAGTGCCGTATACATGAATAGTAACCCCGACGGAAAAAGTAAGAATTTCATAATAAAATCCATGACAATATTTTGGTATAATGATATTGAAAAGAATAACATCATTTACGAAAGAAAATAACATCCCTTACCTCAAAAGAATAGTACTTCTGGCTGGAATATCGGATATAATATCGAAGAAAACTTGCACTGAATAGTAACACTCAAAGTATCTAAATACTCACAAAAATACGCTCGATATTATAGAGAGAGAAAACTTCTGATTCTGGTGTGATTTTCAATTCTAACCTAAGTACCCTATTTATAGAAAAAGCTTAGGATGCCAAAGTAGACTTTTGCGCCCGGCAGCTTCTCCAGCACACCTCGTGAGATTTGAAAAAAAAATCAACATTCAACAAGAAAATGACAAAAGTGGGGCCGACCATTTTATTTAAAAAAATATTTATTTTTGAAACTTCAATAATTCATAATAAATAGCCCTTTTATCAGAAAAATATAAATTATGTCTTTGCCATGGGAAATTTAATTCTCTACAACTTTGTAGAAGGAAGTTTTTCCAAAATCCCAGCCGAAAATAGCTGAAATCCATAAACGGATGATTTTTCACACCAAAATACTGATAAAAACACCTCAACACTAATTCCTTCTTTTATATCCATAAAATAAATATTTCTTTATCATATAAATCAATAATTAATTATTCACAAATAATATTACAGAACTATAATATTGACAACCAGGTCGTTCCCAGGAAAGAGGGGGCCTTCCGATAAATATTTCTCCTTACTGGCGCGCAATTAAATAACCCCTCCTAGACAGAACTTCCTTAGACATTGTCAATAATGCTATCTAATAATATTATTCAAATAATATAAATTATTGATTTGATAATGTGAAATACTGTGCAGTGGAAATTATTGAATCAATAATACAAAATATCAACGGTAGCAATTATTGAAGCAATCATAAAAAATAGCAACGTAGTAATTATTGATATAAAATATCAACGTAGCAATTATTGAACCAATAAAATATCATGCAATTATTGAATCAATAATATAAAATATTGAACAGTAATTACTGGAACAATTATTGAGTAAGTGACTTCTTACGTAAGAACCAATAATTCGAAATACTGTGCAATACCGTGTGCTACTGTGCACAACGCGTATTACTGTATTTTTATCACCGGGTACTTCAACAGTTTAACCGTAATAGTTTTACCGTTATTTATAAAAAGGTTATTTCTGTCACTTTCTATATCCGACAGTTATTCCGTTGTGGGGCCCACAAATAGCTACGCCGTCGTACGAATATTCCCCGAAACAAGAATATTCCACGACCAAACGAATATTCCCTGACAACAAGAATATTTTATAACCACTTGCTCATTTTGAAATATTTGCACATTTCACCCATAACTTTTCACATTTATCAAATCAACACCTTACTATTTCGAAATAATATATAAAGAAAATTAAATCTTTATTCATAAAATTCGGGGTCTTACAGTGATCCTCCCAACTACCCTTGAAGTCCATTACACAAGCTCGGAGCATGTCTACAAGTGTTTGAATTGTTCTTTCGCTTTGCCCATCGGTCTACGGATGATACGTGGTACTCATTCGTAACTGTGTTCCCAATTTCTCTTGAAGACTCTTCCAGAAATTCGACGTGAATCGCGGATCTCTATCAGATACAATAGATACCGGCACCCCATGTCTCGAGATAATTTCCTTGACATATAATCTGGCTAGCTGGTCCAAACTATACTTAATCTTAATCAGTAAAAAGTGAGCTGACTTCGTAAGACGATCTACAATTACCCATATGGCGTCGTGCCCTTTCTACGTTGCCGGAAGTCCCACCACAAAGTCCATTAGGATGTGCTCCCACTTCCATTCTGGAATCTCTAACGGCTGTAATAACCCGCTTGGTCGTTGGTGCTCCGCCTTGACTCTCTGACAAGTTAGACATCTGCTTACGCATTCTGCAACCTCCCTCTTCATGTTTGGCCACCAAAAGTGATAACGCAAGTCTTGGTACATTTTCGTGCTTCCTAGGTGTATCGAGTATATCGTACTGTGCACTTCTTACAAAATTTCTTCCCTTAATTCCGGTACTAACGGTACCCAAATTCGTCCTTCAAACCTTAGCAGTCCAGTGCTATCAATCTTGAATTTCAAATCATCACCTTCGATAATCCGCTTCTTGATAATATCACAATCTTCGTCCTTCTCTTGTGCCTCCTTAACCTTATCTAATAAAGTCGGGCTCGCTGTCACTGTAAATAATTTCTCGTTGGTCTCCATCGGATACTTAACCTCTAAATCTAGTCGTTCGAAATCTTTCACTAACTCTTCTTAAATGGTTAACTTCGATAACTTCTCTATGCCTTTTTTGCTCAAGGCATCTGCCACTACATTTGCTTTGCCTGGATGGTACAGAATCTCACAATCATAATCTTTGATCAATTCTAGCCATCGGCGCTGCCTCATGTTTAATTCTTTCTGCGTGAAGATATAATTCAGACTTTTGTGGTCCGTATATATCTCACACTTCTCACCATACAAATAATGCCTCCAAATCTTCAAGGCAAAAACTACTGCTGCTAATTCTAGGTCATGAGTCGGATAACCCTTCTCATAATCTTTCAGCTGATGGGAAGCGTACGCAATGACCCTGCCGTGTTGCATTAGTACACAGCCAAGACCCTTGTTTGACGCATCGCTATACACTACAAACCCTCCCGTGTTATCCGGTAAAGCTAATACAGGTGCTTGACTAAGCCTCTTCTTCAGCTCTAGGAAACTCTCTTCACACTTCTCCGTCCAAACGAACTTAATTGTCTTTCTAGTAAGATTGGTCAACGGCGATGCTAATTTCAAAAAATCCTGGATGAATCTCCGATAGTATCCGCCTAATCCTAAGAAACTCCTGATTTTTGTAGGCGTCTTCGATTGTTCCCAATTGATAACCGCTTCTAATTTTGCTGGATCCACCGAAACACCATTCTTGTCGATAACGTGCCCCAAAAACTGCACTCTCTGCAACCAAAACTCACACTTGGAGAATTTTGCATACAGCTTCTCTCTCCTTAATGTCTCCAGCACTATTCAAAGATGCTCGGCGTGTTCTTCCTCCATCTCTGAATACACCAGAATGTCATCGATGAATACGACAACGAACTTATCCAAATACTATTTGAACACTCTATTCATCAAGTCCATAAATGCTGCCAGCGCGTTCGTCAATCCGAATGACATTACCAGAAACTCAAAGTGTCCATACCGAGTTCTGAATGCCGTCTTTGGAATATCCTCCGGCCTCACCTTCATTTGATGATAACCGGTCCTCAAGTCAATCTTTGAAAAGTACTTCGCCCCCTTTAACTGATCAAACAAATCGTCGATCCTAGGAAATGGGTACTTGTTCTTAATGGTGACCTTGTTCAACTCTCGGTAGTCGATACAAAGTCTGAGCGATCCATCTTTCGTCTTCACGAATAAGACTGGTGCTCCCCACGGTGATACGCTCGGTCGAATGTATCCCTTATCTAATAACTCCTGTAATTGAGCCATCAATTCTTTCATCTCTACCGGTGCCATACGATACGACGCTTTGTATACCGGTGCTGTCCCTGGTGCCAAATCAATGACAAACTCAATTTCTCTATCCGGTGGCAATCCCGGAATCTCGTCTGGGAAGACATCAAAGAAATCCCTTACAATAGGTATCTGACCTAGTTCACCCTCGACTCGTCGAGTATCAACCACGTGAGCCAAATAACCTATACAACCCTTCCTAAGCAATCTCTGTGCTTGCACCATAGTCAGACAATGAGATTGTCTCAGCGATTTACTACCATAAAATACTACCTTCGACTTATTCGGAGTCTTAAGGCATACACATTTCTTCTTACAATCGATAACTGCTCCGTGATTCGATAACCAATCCATTCCAAGGATTACATCAAACTCCCCCAAACGAGTCGGTATCAAATCCACGTTGAGCTTAAATCCTCGCAATTCAGTATAACAGTTCCTATGAATGTATTCTACGGGGATAATTTCCTTGTTTGCTACTTCTACGTTCATAGGGTGTTCTAATCTTTCATGGGGTAAGTCTAACCGTTTAGCAAATTCTTCGAAAATAAAAGAACAGGTAGCACCCGAATCAAATAACACATAAGCATCAATATCATTGATCGGAATGATACCTGACACCACGTCCTTAGACTCCACCGCATCCTGAACGGTTATGTTGAACGTGCGTGCCGTTGGTCTGTTGGCTTGACTGGCTGGCCCTCCGATGCTCAGTCCGTTATTGTTGTTGGGGTTGCCGCTAGCTACATCGCTCTTTTTCTTTGGGCAGTCCTTGATTTGGTGGTCTGGGGATCCACATGAGAAACACCCTCCTTTCTGCTTATTCGGACACTGAGGAGCCATGTGCCCCGGTTGTCCATAATGGTAACAAACACTCTTTCCCTTCATGCACTCTCCCGAGTGATTCCTCCCACAGTTGTTGCACTTTACACTTTTCTTGGCCTCTCCCCCGGACTTGTTACCACCAGAGGATTGTCTCTCCGTCCATTTACGCTTGTTGGGGTTGCTGCCTCCGCTGCTTCCCCCTTTTTGTCCCTCCTGACGGATCTTCTTTTCTTATTTGAATCGAGCAATGGCTTCATTGCCTCCTTCGGCAATGATAGCTCTTTCCAGTAGATCCGAGTAAGTCTTAATCTTCAATACCGCGACTGCTTTCTGCACCCATGGTTTCAGTCCTAATTCGAACCTCCTTGCCTTCCTGGCTTCCGTGTCAACCTGATGTGAAGCAAATCGGGCCAACTCGTTAAATCTTACCGCGTACTCTGCGACATACATACTACCTTATTTTAGTTCCAGAAACTTAACTTCCATATCCTATTACGTATTCTTCGAGAAGTAATTCTTGAGAAATAGCTCCTTAAATTTATCCCAAGGAATAACTCCTTCGCCTGCTCATCCCTTATTGGCTTTCCACCAATAGTTAGCTTCGCCCTTCATCATGAAAGTGGCAAAACTCGTCTTCTGTGCTTCGGCCACTCGTGCGACTTCAAACACTTTCTCCATCTCTTCTATCCAGGTTTGGGCTTCGATTGGGTCCAAGGTTCCTCGAAACTCCAGTGGTCCTACCAATTTAAAGTTTTTAAAGCTCGCCAAGTGATGTCCTGGCTGCCCTATGATAGTAGTGTGCATACAAGCCAATCATGTATGATGATAAAGCACATACTTTGTAAACAATCTTATTTATTTATTAATAAAATATTCATTTAAGGCATATAATTATCTACATGGTGCTGTTTTTATAATATGTAAATAAGCCATAGTTTTAAGCAATGCTTTTAGAATCATGATGAGATCATGATAATGAGATCTAAATTCTTAGAAAGCTTAAAAACTAAAATAGTTCCCAATTGTGGAATTACTAAAATGGGGATTAGTAAATCCGGATAGATTGGTACATATGTTGCTTTCTCATTGGATGAGGATGACTGATCTCATGGTCATTTGTGTGGAGACACTAAAGCAAGTATGTAGGTGCTTATTGGAGAATAAGTTCACTGAACGGGACTCACTATGGAATACCTAATGGAGTTTTACTCGCCTGTCAATAGAAATTCCTAATGTGATAGTAGTACAAGTGATCCTTGGACTTGAGATCATCATAGTATCTTGTATGTAACAAATTATACTTTCACTAATTCCTTAAGGCCTTTTAAGGCATATATAGGGTATGCTTGGGTATAATGAGTTACATATGGAGATAATGAATGATTAATAAAGAATCTACCACCTCTAGTAAAAGAGGAGATATGTCCTATGTGATTCGTTAAAGGACAACCCAGGAATCCTTGGCCAAGGTAGAATGAAATTAGAAAGAGGTTTCTAATTTGCATTATTTGGAGTTGTACATTTTCTAATCGAAATACATATAATTAAATAAATTAAGACTTGACAGTAAATCCATGTCTTATATTTAATTGGGACATTGTATGGTGGAATGATTGAATTGCACGGTAACTATTAACTCACAGGTTCTTTTATGATTAATGTTGAAATATATATTATCTGAAAAGTTGTTGATCGCTAGGGAGGCTTATCCCTATTATAGAATAAATGTTATTTATTTAAATAGATTTTTAGTTTAATTTATTTATTTAAATAAGATTAGAATTGTTCTAATTGATTTATTCATAACCGATTTAATATGGAGAACCTAAAGGGTCACACCATAAAAGGAAGAATAATTATTTAAGAAGAAAATGGCATGATAGTAATAATGCATTAAGTATAATTAATTTAATCTATGGTGATAGAATAAATTAAATAGCTTAATGTTTATTATTTAATATTTTAGAAATATTAAATATAAATTAATAAGAGGAGTCTTATTAATATTATTATTATTATTATTATTTTAATTCTAAAGGAATTTAGGAATTAATATAATATCAATACTCTCTCTCAATCCTAATAAGATTAGATATAAATTAATTAAAAGTGTTTAATTAATTAATTAAATAAAATCCTATTCTAATTAGATTAGGAGGGTTAACCTAATATCTATATAAGAGAGTCTTATATCAGAAATAAGGGACGTGAATTTTTCAAGAATTGGGAGTACACATATTCTATAGAGATAGAAACAAGGGTTAAGCCAATAACCCATCTTCTTGAGTTCTTCATCTTCCTTGGTGGATCACCGTTAGAGGCCAAACATTTGGGTGGCTGACATTGATCAAGGGAAGGAGCCACTACAAAGGAATCAAAGGAATCAAAGGAGTAGAACTTGTACCTGAGGAAGCTTGGATCTTCAAATGTATAATTCTATTTTTCTCCTTCTATATTCACTGATAATTGATGCACAAGAATGATCATGGTTATGAGTTTGTATAAATTTTTGAAAACCTAGTTTTTGCGCTTCCGCCCTATTTATGTGATTTGATTGCATGAGTGCGTTACGTACAAACCCAACACCCTGCTACTGGCTGGGGTCTGTTCTGCATTGCCTCAGTTAACAAGTTAACGAAGTTCTACATAAGGTCGATATTTTCCCCTCCGCCATTATTAACGGATCCTTCCTCCCTCTGGTTCCGCGGTAGTCTCCTAGGCGGCATGATCCTGAGGAAAGGAAGAAAACATTAGACTTAATGTGATATGCTATTCATGTTAGCATTAAGAAGTTTAAGACGTCTATCAATCATATTTGATTCAAATAAACAACTTCAGTATCACAATAAAACTTGATGGCTCTCCTCAATCCATCACTTACATACTCTAATTGAGTTTTCTACTAAGGTTATATCCTAGGTTTCGCATTCCTAATGTTTATAACCTACGGCTTTGATACCAACCTGTGACATCCCCGAATCCGGGTCCTCTGACCCCGGTCCGGTCGTCACGAAACAATACAAATATCCATCTCTAAACAACATACAATAACTAAATGCGAAAATATAATAAACGTATGTCGTTCATTCAAAAGATGTTACTAGTCCCAAGATTCGATAACCTACATACAAATATACAAACATACCCTAGAATAGTCATTAAGGTTAATATTACATAACAGTAATTTAATTAAACATAAAGATAAAGTCTGCTCCTTGCAAACTAATCCTACATCTTCCCTTTACCCTTATCCTTCCCTGAAGTCTCGGACTTAACTACAATATAAGTCATGATATAGCAAGAATGAGCAACAAGTTTGCTCAGCAAGTTTAAATACAACAATAAAGGATATATCATGATGAAAGGAATATATCTGACAATGAATTCAACAATATGAATATCGAAAGCAAGAATAATAATTGCTTTTAGAATAACTGATAGTCAAGTAGACTTTTGAACTATAAAACTCCAACGGAATCAATAGCTGATTGACCCTTTGGTTATTGGCTACAGAATAGTACTTGAGGAGATCAGCCTCGCGTACGCCATGTATATGCATAACATTCAACTCTGCTGTTTGTATCTTTATAATAGATACCTAGGGTACTCCCCTATATATATAAGGGGTGTTCTTTCAGTCTAAGAATCCTTACCATCAATTAGTTTGGATAGCTTTTATAAAATTTCATATACTTGTCTGACCGAACAAGGGTTCAGACTGTATCTGACACAGTTCAAGAATTATAGAACTTTAAATGATGTACAAGTCCAAGATTGTACGAACTCAAGTGCACCAAGTGCGAATAACAATAATATCGATGTGGAATAATTGTAAAGTAATTAAACCACCTAATAGCATGCTTGGAAATAAAGTTCAAGCTTTAAATAATTAACCGTCAATACGATAATAACCTGCTCAATACAATATGAGAAGGATAGGAACTTGCACAATAAAGAGTGTAAGAGAACTTGCATTCAAATCAAGTGAAGTTAAGAAACTTGCTTACACGATTCATTGAATAAGGTAGTGCAAGAATTTAGAATACTTGCCTGTTTGCTCAGCTACAAATAAGTTCTAGCTTTAATTAAACTCGTTGAAACAACCTATCATTAATAAGTCGGTCTTTCAATTAGTATGTGTAAACTAATATGAGTCTACACTTAAAAAACATCTACTTATCATATAATTCTAGCACATAGTTCACGTAAGTCAATCTACTCATGTCTTAGATTTAATAACTTTAGATTATCTAGTTACTATGCATCAATATAGGCTTGAACACATAGCACTTCAAGTTATAAATCAACACACATGCTTATAAGTTTTATAATTTCAAGTTTAAAAACCTAGCATGCTCATCCTAATCCAATTTAAAGTCATATGTTCTCATGTCGGTAATTCGCATACTTTAAACAATACAAGTTCATGCTTCAAAGTTGATTAGTAAAGTCATGTTATCACATAACAAGGTTAAACAATGTTTAAATAGTCATGCTTGTGCGTATACTACATGTATATACTTTAATCACATAGATGAAGTTCATTTTCTATTATTAAGCATGCATATGTGAAATCTGTATATAAACAAATGATGGTCATGTTAAGATGTCTTTAGGTATAATAAACTTTAATACACATGCTCGCATGATCATAATATCATTCACATGGTAATCTACGCTATTTAGTTTTCTCATTCTAAGTTTTCTTTGAAAAGTATACTAAGTCCACTAAGTACATGCAAGGCACCTTGATATATAACTCATATGTATTTGAAACACATATCAAAGCCACATAAATGTTCTCATATGGTCAGAATCTAAGAGACTCAAGTCTTGGTCAAGTTTGTTTTCAAAAGTCTTAAGTTTCTCATTTCGAAATCGCTAGAATCTTGCAATCACGTATGCTAGTGTGTGAACACACTTTAGACTCGCATTTCATATCAATATAAACCACACTATCATGTATAAAATGTCAGAACATATATATGCCCCATATGTGTCTAAATTCATAATTGAATCTATAAATTTCATTACAAATCACAAGTTTTCCTTTCATAGTGTACATACTAACATAGTTAACATTATGCATGTAGTATCAAGAAGCTTATAATAAGGGTTAATATCAGTTTCCATGTTTGCCTTAAATCATATTAATCAAGTTAACATGAGCAGTTGCTTAGCAGAAAACAAAAACAAATCTCCAGGCCCTGCGCAGCTGCGCTGCTACCAGGCATAAACCCGGCGCAGCTGCGCCGGTGCCTAGCTCAACCAGAGACTTCAAGTAGTTCGGCAGCCTCACAACCCATATCAGACAACTAATACGAAAATCATCTTAGTCATGCTATGGTATAATGCTAACATAATTTTAAACTAGTGTAGCAATTAACAAGCATATTTCAAACACTCAATTCATCAATCATGATCAATTCAAGAATCAAGAATTAGAAGTTTTACAGAAAATGAGAATGGAAAGTGATATACCTCTGTTATTATGGACTTGCTACTAAACAATTGCTACAATGCTGCTATACTAACTCCTTCTTAACTCTAATGAAATACTCAGCAATTGAAAGTAAGAGGAGAAGAGTTGATATATATAGGCAATTCAATACACAGACGTTTCAATTCTCCATTAGAACAAATCAAAGGAATAATTATTTGTACAATGGTTAAGGAATGGTAGGTGAGTAGTTGGTACATTCAATCATGAATCCCACATCTTCTACAATCATGAGCTATCTTGAGAGGAAATGTAGAGTGTAGCTAGCTTGGTTTGTTCACGTGAGAAGACTTTGAGGATGGCCTCTCATTTAGGGACAATGTAACTCAACATTTGCAAATTGTATATATATTATGTATGCTCCACACTTAGCATAATATATATATATATATACTTAGATTATATAATGTATATGCACATAGTATATCCTTAAGTTATATGTATTTACTCCATATACATTTAAATGGGTGATACTATGTTATCTCAAATAGCAATTAATAATGAATAGGCACACAACATATAATCCATGCACATTTTCCTTAATACCGAATATAAAGCAATTGGGTATTATTATTACTATTTATTATCATAACCATTGTTATTATATAATTACAAGAACTTAATAAAATCATTATTAATTAATAATTGATCTTATTATATGTCAATAGGGTATACATGAATGTCCACATAGTGTCACATACCTTTTGTTGTTACTAATATTTTTCCTCATGGTGCAGTTGAAATCAAAAGTTTAACAACTTCTAAAGTGTTCAAGGTGAATGGTTATAGACTCAAATATTTCTATGAGGGTTTCCGAGAAGAAAAAGTCGCCCTTGAGGATCCAATCTATACTGATTAACTTAAAGCAAGCGTTGCGTCGAGCCAAAGACCATAAACAAATGCGTTGCATGGGAGGCAACCCATAGGGGAGTATCTCTTTACTTTTCTTTGCATTTTAGCTTACATTGGGGATAATGTAAGTTTTAAGTTGGGGGGGGGGGGGAGGATTTAGGATATTTTTTTATTATTTTATTTCTTTATTATTATTATTATTATTATTATTATTATTTTTTTAAATTTTGTGGGTATATTCACTGCAAACCCTCACGAGACAAAACTCGTCTACTTGGGATAACCTTGGGGTTTAAAGGCTTGTTGCACATGCTAAGTGCAATCGTGTTTCCTACGAAAATGAGATAGTTTTAGGATGTGTCACTTGAGCAATAAGTTAATTTGGATTTTTGATTCTTAACCAATGATAAAATTTTAATTTCTTTTTGATAACTTCTTGGAAGACTGATAGACATTGGGTAATCTAAATTTGATTTTCTTTGTTGATTATTACTTTATTTGAGACCCTTCACTATTGAGCACATGTTCATTTGTTCGACCTAGTTTTAACTTGGAAGAAATTTATTTAATTGAATGTCTAAGGGAGAAATTTTGGAACTCTATCATTTGTTTGATCATTACTTGAAGTGAATATGATGTATTATTTAAGAAAGGAGAAATGATTTAGGCAAAGTTTGCAAGATTGAAAAAAAAAACAAGAAAAAAAGGAAAAAAGAGGAAAAATAATAATGATTCATGTGGTGGGGCTGAGATGGAATGTAAAACGCACTCACTCATAAACACGTGACATGCGAGATGGAGCGTAAAACGCACTCGCTGGTAAGATGGAGCATAAAATGCACTTACCAAAGGAAAAAAGAAAAAAGAAAGAAAAGCCTTTTGATCCTCTAATGCTATCTGCTGGTGTTAACTAAGATTTGTGTGAAAATAAGTGTTTGAGTTTTTCTTTCTCCTTTAAGACTTTGATTTTGTATAAAAAAAAATTTTGTTCTGATTGGTTTGATACATGTGAATTCACACACGCACAAGGAGTTGAGAGTAAAGTAAGATTGATAAATAAATTTGGGTTTCAGATGATACATTGTTTTGAAGTTTTTCAATAATTATTGTTTTGAATTTTTGAGGTCAATGTTGAAGTTCATATTAACTCGTGGCTCAAGTTTGTCAAATTTGTTTAGTTGAATTTTTTGTGTTATAGTTTATTTTTGTTTTGCACGAGGACGAGCAAAAGATAAGTGCGGGAGAATTTGATGAGAATAAAATATATTATATTTTTATCCCTTAATACTTAATCTTTTATATTTATTTTGTACCTAAATACATTCATTGTTCTTATATTTTTATTTTAGATACAATTGAAGGGTTATGTGACTTTGGAGATAAATTGAGCATTATTGGACCAAGGAGAGAACAATTCAAGCCCAATTCTCATCATTTTAACATCTCACAGATTATTCCAAGTGTTGTGGGCTAATTTTGCAAATACAACATAACCATACAAGTGGGTCACGGAATTCAGCAGCCCAATCCATATATTCAGCTTATTCACATGGACTAAACAAGCAGATTGCATGCAAAAGGGATTAAACTATTATCATGTGGGCCATATTCAGCATATTACACGGATTAACATATTCAGCAAGGCTAGCAACTTTAATACTTGACATATCAAGTTGGACTTCTAGATTTAATATATTCTAATTCAGCAACCATGCAAATCATCATCGGTATCCTTGTCCAATTGCATGAAGGAATTTCAGTAATTTTCACGCGGCAAGGAATGGTCTAGTACACGGCAGTTGTGGGATATAATTCCAATTTCAATTTGGATTGCTATGTAATTTATTCCTTTTGTTATTAGGATTATGATTATTTTTTAGTAGTATAAATAGGGAACAAAGCTGATGTATCGAACACACCTCATTCAATCAATAAAAATATTTATCTCTTTATTATTCTTTGGTGATTCTATGGCCATGTGTGACTAAACTCTTGTTCTTGGATTAAGAAGACGGAATCCTCAGATTATTACACTGTAAGATCTAATTGATTTTACTCGTTCAATTATTATTTTGAGTATTGATTATTCTTCTGCGCTTAAATTATATGATTGACTTGTTTAATTGTTAGGATGTATACTAGTTTATTATTCATTGAAATCTACTGCTAAATTAGACATCAAATCCGTAATTGTTTGGTCACTTTAATTTGTGAAGCAACTATGATTAATAATTGACTGCAGATCACGGGATTATTATATCTTAAGAAGAATATTCAACTAAATTAAATGCAACCGCTTGTGCTTGTGTTGTTTAGCTTCATCGGTCTTTCTAATTCTTAAAGCATCTACTATATTAAACTTTTAGCGCTTGTCTGAAGTTGTTTAGTAGATAGGGTTCTTTAGATCGCTTATTTCTATCTAACTGAAATTAAGGAAAGACATGGAATAATTCTAAATGGTGAATTGATTCTAATGATGAATATTCAAAGTATTAATTTCGTATGATTGAGTCAATGATTAGTGTATATTTCTGAGGTAGGAGTTGACTTAATCCAAGGTTTGTTTTCCTGATTTATTTCGTTATATTATTTTGCGTATTAGTTTCTTTTAATTAATAATATTTTAAAAAAAACCCCTCTTTTGAAATACAAAGTATAAAAATAGATTAATCATTCTCTGTGGGATCGACTCTTACTTGCACTACTACATAATTATCTTTCGCAGTAAGGTTTTATTTTTGGTTGCATGCGACAGCACACCACATTCACACACACATTGCAAATAAAAAGGAAAATATTGAAAAGATGCGTTACCGTGTTTCATGGGAGTTAGGGGGTGCCTAACACCTTCCCCCAACTTAACCAATCCCCCGAACATAACAATTTTGATTTCAAGATCAAGTTTTGACAATGTCCAACAATTAGGCCTACTTGCAAACAAAACTCTGTTGAGTTGATACAACCATTTCAAATCTACCAACTGGTGACTCTATAAACCGTTCAAATCGTCGACATGATATATGCTGGCCTTTTCCTAAAAAACCTTTTTCACCCTTCATAAAACAGACAAGACAATAAGGGTAGAAAACAAAAAGACGTAGGAAGAGAGAAAGATCGGGTCCAAAGTCGAACCAAATTTTATTCCCGACGTCGACATTCACGATATGAGAGTCTCCTAATCCTTTTCCGCCTGACATCTACACATAATTTGTCTTGATTAGTACACATAACAAACAATAGTTTTATATAAGTTACTTTTATTTCATTTTATGACATATTTCCTTAATTCGTCTTCTTTAAACTCTATTTGAATTACTTATTTTACAACACTTCTATCTAGTATAAGGTTATAGCCTAATGTTTCCCAACCTAAAGTTTCTAACCTAAAGCTTTGATACCAACCTGTGACGCCCCCAAATTCGGGTTCTTGAAACATGTACTTGGTGCTACACGATACCATTCATACGAACTGCTTACTATGTTATAAACTTAAAATTATATCAAAGTTGACTAATCCCTAGGTACGGCGACTCTTAAGTACTTTATTACATGATATATAACATATTATCACAATACAAAGTTCTAAATATTACAACTAACATCTTATAACTATTCCTTCAGCTTCCCCTTTCCTTTGTCCTTGCCAGAACCTTCTGGTCGATCACGCTTAACTGAAAATATTTAATTTAAAGCAAAAATGAGCATTTCATTGCTCAGCAAGTAATATCAGATAATAAACATCGGCTGAAAGAAATAAATATTTTCTTTAAAGTATACTTCGACAACGAATCAATAGTTGTGAAGCTATTTGAAAGAATTCATAACAACATATCAAAACGTTTACATTTTTGAAATGACGTAGTGACTATAAATGCTGAGCGGTCAATAGACCATGAACCATTATTTTTTAAGTTTGAAAAGGTTTGTACAAAATTTCATCTGCAAACCGTCATGACTTACGGATACGTTGGGTGATCAGCCCGTATGCCCTATATTGATCAACACTACTTAATAGAACGATATTTACGTTCATCATAACCGCCTTTGGCGCATAAATTTTTTCTAATTTTGGGATGTTCATACTCAATCTGGAGTCCGAACTAAAGCAATTCAGTTGGACGACAGAAGAAGAAGAAGAAGAAGAAGACTTCTTATTAATTTATTATTAGTATTTCTCCAAATATTTAATTTTAAATATTAAGCTATTTAATTTATTCCACTAATAAATTAAGTACACTTTATTCAATATTATTAAGACAATCACTCCTAAAATTATATTTCTCTTTTAGTGGTGTGACCCTTTAGGTTAAATATTAAGCCGGTGAGTAGAATAAATAAATTAGAACTATTCTAATATTGTTTATAAAGAATTGAACTCCTTTAATTAAAATATAAATAAACAATATTTATTCTACAACAAGAGTGACACCTTACAACAATATATCATGACTATCCAGATAATATGGATTCAACATTTAAGTACAAAGAACCTATTCTCTGAATAGTTGTCACACAATTCATTCCTTCTTCCACACAACGTCCCAATATAAGCATGGAATTACTATCAAGTTTATTTATTTGATCATTTGCACTTCGATTCTAAAATGCATAACTCTAGTTAATGTAAATTAGAAAATCCTTTCTAATTGCCATTCACCCTGGCCAAGGATTTCCAAGTTGTCACTTATCGAATTAGATAGGACATTCTTTCCATTTACTGAAAGTGGTAGATCCTTTGTTGATCATTCACCTACCACCATGTATACTTTATTATACTCGAACATACCCTATGACATACTCTGAGGTATTAAGTAATATGACAAAGTATAACTCAGTATACAGAAGATACTATTATGGTCTCAAGTCCAATGATCACTTATACTACTATCACTAGAGAAAATCTGATTGACAAGAAAGTAAAACTCCATTAGGATTCCTTTAAGCGAGTTACGTTCAGTGAACGTATTCTCCAATAAAGCACATGCATACTTTCTTTAGTGTCTCCACACAAATGATTATGAGATTAATCATCATCTTCAACAGAGCAATCATAATATGTACTAATTTATTCAAAATCAGTAACCCCACATTAGTGATCCATGTGATTAGGAACATTTTAGTTTTTGAGCTATATATCTTGAATTTAGATCTCATTAGCATGATCATCTTCATGATTTTAAAAGCATTGCTCCAAAACTATGGGTTTATCACATTTATTAATTCAACTAATTAACATGGATAAAGAATGACTTTTGTATTAAATAAATTCTCTTATTAATAAATGAACAAGATTACAAAGTAAATGTTGATCACATCCAATGTGATTGGCTTGAGGGCATAATACTTTTAATGTTCACTCATGTTCTTGGAGAAAATATCACGACAACATATGAAAAATTCAACATCCTTCTTAACTCTCTAAGATCATATGGCAAGCTGTATCCCAATAAAGACTTGAACATAAAATTTATGCGAGCACTACCAAGCAAGTGGGATGCCAAGACCACAACTATCCGAGAATCAAAGAATCTACACGAGATGACTGTGCAAAAGCTCTATGGTAATTTACTTACCTACAAGCTTAAGATGAATCAAAGATCAGAAACGCTTTTTGAGAATAAAAAACAGGATAAAGATATTTCTCTTAAAGCTTTTGAGGATGTATCTAGAGCTTCAATTAAAACTGGAGCAGATGATCGAGACATAATGATATAGCCCAACTTGCTCGAAGGCTAAGAAAGTTCATGAGAAAAAGTAAGAACTGGAAATCAAAGAGGAACTTCAACAAAGGCAGCATCAGCAAAGACCAGGAAAAAGACTCGTGTTACAACTGCAAGAAACCTAGTCCTTTCATAGCAGAGTCTACCAAGCCTTTACGAGAGGATCTCAAAAAGTACAAACAAAAATCTGATAAGATGAAAGAATTGAAGGACTACAAGAAGTCACACAAGAAAAATAGAGGCCTAGTAGCCGATAGTTTGTGGAGTGATTCAGACGATGACTCCAGCTCAGACTCAAGTGATGAAGATGAACCTCAAATAGCCAACTCGCGCTTGATGGATATAGAAGAACAATCCAACATAACCACTGATCGTCGAGAGATCGACATCAGTGAGGTATTTGACTTGATCTCCCCTGATGTTAATATGGATGATCTTAGATTAGCCTTGCATGATATTTATCTGAATATTATCGATATATGAAGTTGTCCAGGGTTCTATTAAGGTATTATTCTCTTCTTCAAGAGGAGAAAGAGAAAGTGCAAGTGGAGTTTGAAACTACTCTATGAAGCACTGCCTCTCTATCCAATCTTGATGCTGAAAATGGGAATTTGATAAAGATAACTAAGACCAACACATTAAGGGAGTCTACTCTTAACTCTAGAGTAGAGGAATTAGATAAGATAATATCTATGTGGAATCGTTCTTCCTCATTTATGGATTCACTGATCACAAGTCAGAGAGTTGTCTCTAACAGATTAGGCTTGGAGTTTGAAGGTCTATCTTCATCCAATCTAAGTATGGAAAAATCAATGGACACTAACAATAATGATGCTTCTTCTTCTCATAGAAGCATTGTGTTTGTGAAATCCGAAGAGGTTGTCGAGCCAAGTATTCCATGTTGTTTAATCTTTACTGACCAGATTGTTGTTCCAAAGAATACCAAGTCACACACTGGTCTGGGTTTTTTTAAAATTACAGAGTAAAACCAAGTTTACGACCATGCCTCGAAGACTCGTAGAGTTTGGAAACAACTCTACGAGTCGACCAGGTGTCAATTGTAGAACTGATCCTTACTATACGAAATTTCAAAATAGTAGAACTGTGTGGAAGCAGAGAGTTTAGTCAAGAAGAAAGGCTTATCCTCCATACAAGTTCCAAAAGAGAAGATATCCACACACACACAAATGCAACATATTAATTGCTATAGCTATCATAAATATGGGTATAAGGTTGTTGACTATTATTTTGAGCATATTACATATATTAGACCTAAGGTTAAGAAAGTTTGGGTTCCCAAAGTAACTACCATTGCAGGACCCAAGAAAGTATGGATACCAAAATAAATAATGATTGTACATGCAGGTACCAAGGTCAATGAAATCTGTTTGGTCTCTCGATAGTGGGTGCTCAAGGCACATGACTGACAATAAGGCTCTCCTGTTTGATTTTAAAGTGAAGGATGATCCAGCAGTTATCTTTGGAGATAACAACTCTGGGAAAACTAGAGGCTAATATTCTATAGGAAAAGGAGTTGTTTCATTCAGTAAGGTATACTACGTTGATGGATTAAAGCACAACCTGCTGAGCATAAGTTAGTTGTGTGATAAAGGTCATCAAGTCATCTTCCTCAACAACCAGTGTTAAGCTCGAGACTTGGAAACCAACTCTGTTAAGCTGATTGGATCAAGAGAATGAAATGTTTATGTGATCAATATCTCTAAAGTAAGTTCCTCAGTATCAGCTTGCTTCTTCTTAAAAGCATTAGAGGATGTGAGTTGGTTATGGCATAGGAGGTTATCCAACCTGAACTTCAAGAACATGTCAAAACTTGGATCGAATAATCTAGTCAGAGGTCTACCCAAGCTGAACTTTGTCAAAGAAAGACCTTGCAAAGCCTGTCAGCTAGGAAAGTATACCAAGAACTCATTCAAAAGCAAAATAGTTAACTCAAATGAAAGGCCCATATAACTTCTTCATATGGATCTTTTTGTGCATGTTCCAACTGCTAGACTTCGAGACAAAAGATACTTAGTGGTCGTAGTGGATGACCATACTAGATTTACATGGGTATACTTTATAAGTTCTAAAGATGAGACCAACACTTAATTGATCAGATTCTTCAAACTTGTGATGAATGAGAAGGGCAAGAAGATAAAATCTATAAGGAATGATCATGACAGAGAGTTTGATTATTTTGAAGTTAATCAGTTTTATGAAGACAATGACATTCAACATAATTTCTCAATGCCACGAACTCCACAATAGATTGGAGTAGCTGAAAGAAAGAACAAAAAATTGATTGAAACATGAAGAACACTTCTTGCAGCAGCTCATTTACCAGAATATTTTTGGGCAGAAGTTTTTAGTAATGTTTTCTATACTCAGAATAGATCATTGATCCACTCTACGATCAAAAAGATCCCTTATGAGTTATGGAAAGGAAGAAAGCCAAATATTAGCTACTTTCGGGCATTCGGATGTGCGTGTTACATCCTCAACAATGGAAAAATATGATGATTAAATTCCAGCCTAAATCAAATGAAGGAATTTTCCTTGGATACGTTATGGAAATCAAAGCCTATAGAGTGTTCAACAAGAACTCTTTGACAATGGAAGTCTCTATCCATATCACATTTGATGAAGCTGATGAAGGTGATCCAAGCAAAGCAGCTCAACTTGAAGAAGTTGTAGAGTTGGAACCTCAGATCGCAGAGCATGAGAACCCTATGATCGATGTGTTAGGTTTTTATATAGCGCAGACATACAATCAAATTGCATACACAGAGCAGAAGCGCGATAAAAGCGAATTTTAAAATTTTTCTTACAAACCATCACACTGAGCATCCTAGTGCACAATTATTAATTAAACGAAAGAGATGGAGATATAGAATCATACCCTCATAGATTAAAGCTTCCTCAGGTACAAGTTTACCTACGATTCCTTCGCGTTTTCCTTGAATTCACTGATTCGATTCCTTCTTTTGATCAACGCAAGCCACCCAAGTGTTTGACCTCTAGAGGTAATCCACTAAGGAATAATATCTATCCAAGAAGATGGGTGTTGGAAAAACCCTACTTTCTATCTATATAGAATATGTTAGTACTCTCCCCCATCTATTGGAAGTGTGTATAATTGTGTAACCACCACCCATAATAAGATTTATGTTATTTATAGATATAGGCAACCCTCCTAAACTATTTAAGAATAGTGTTTATTTAATTAAACTCTTCTAATTAATTAAACTCCTAATCCAATTAGAAATTTATAAGAGTACTCTTATTAATTAATTCCTAAATCATTTAAAAATTAAATAATAATAATAGTAATAATATTCCAAAATATTAAATAATAAATATTAAGCTATTTAATTTATTCTATCACCATAGCATAAATTAAATATACTTAACATATTATTACAATTATGCCATTTACATCTTAAATAAATATTTTTCTTTTGCGGTGTGACCCTTTAGGTTCTCCATATTAAACCGGTTGTGAATAAATCAATTAGAACAATTCTAATCTTATTTAAATAAATAAATTAAACTATTTAATTTATTTAAATAAATAACATTTATTCTACAATAAGGGTAAGCCCCCTTAGCGATCAACGACTTTTCAAATTATATAGATTTTAACATTAATCATGAAAGAATATTTCAGTGAATAGTTACCGTACAATTCAATCATTCTACCATACAATGTCCCAATCAAATATAAGATATAGAATTCTTGTCAAGTTTTATTTTCTTTTATTATATGTATTTCAATTTTTAAATGCAAAACTCTAAATACTGCAAATTAGCAACACCTTTTTAATTTCATTCTACTTTGGCCAAACACTACTGAGTTATCATTTATTGAATCACATAAGACATTATCTTCTTTTAATAGAAGTGATAGATTCTTTGGTGAACATTTACCTATCTCCATATACAATTTATTATACCTAATCATACCTTTGATATACCCGAAGGGTCTTAAGGGACATGTCAAAATATAACTCATCATACACAAGATACTATGATGATCTCAAGTCTAAGGATCACCTGTAGTACAATCTGTTGGGAATTGGTTATTCAAATTTGATGTTGAAAGTAATTAAATATACTTATGTGTAAAGTCCTTCAAAGAACATATGTACAAGGACTTAGATGGTAGATTAAAATTTTTAGGTTGATTTGTGCTTAATGTTTATCATTCTATAAATTAATGTATAGAAGAAATATCAAAGCTGTTAGGTTGTTCTATTTTTAGATGTAATAGATAGGCCTCAACAGAATCGTATTCTGTCGAGCCAGCCGAGAGATTGCAGAGGTCAAGGCAAGTATCGAAGAAGTTGCTTCAGAATCGTAGTCTGTCTTGGAAGCCACACTCAGAATCATGGAGATAATCCGAGCGTCTGCCGAGCCAAGTCAAGAATCGCAGTTAGCTCTCGGAAACGTTAAGTCTGTGAAACAAGAAAGTAGAGATCGTAGTCTATCAGAGCTTAAGAGAAATTGTAGTGTTCTCTACGATCAAGACTGAATCAAGCACGAGCATGACAAGACACATCGATCATGGTGCAAAGACAATGATCGTGGTGTCTCTCCAGTCAGCATCAGAAGCATCAAGTTTCATCTATCTGATAAAGGAGAAAGGATAACAAATGAAGAATGGCTTATAGACGTTGACATTTTGGGAGTCCCAATGATCCAACACTCGTCCTTAGTATACATCGAAGAAGCGTATAGAAGAAGCTAAGGAAAGGACTGCATATCTGCTGAAAACACCTTTTCAGGTGTTAGTGAGAAAGCAGTCTGCTGTGTCAGTGGGCTAGATGGCAGAACAACAAATTTCTAGGAAGTCAACATCAGTGCTCAGAAATGTCTGAAGCATTAAATGCTACAACGGATGCCTTCAACGTAAACATTTCAAAGGCTCCTTCATAAGCAAATCAGATTGAGATTCTGAAAAAGCAAGTAAGCAAGAACGAAAAAGCTCAATAACACTCAATGTACAAACTCTACGATCAAGAAAGAAAAGCTTGCTCAGCTACTCAGTTCTTTCGAACGAATGCTTACTTGCAACTGAGTAGCACACCCAAGAACACAACTCTCACTAAGTGTATTCCAAGTCTACTGGACTTGAAGAGTTCTCAGTGAACTAAAACGTTCCAAGACTGCTGGTCATGAAGGAATCTAAGTGATTCAAAGACTGTAAAGATATCCTTAGTGGATTTCCTACTCGTGGAGTAGAAGAGTGGACTAGGAGCCTTGAGTGCTCTGAACCACTTAAAATCACTATGTCTGATATATCTGCTATAACTGTTATATCTGTTATAAACTGCTACAACTATTTATCACCTATAAACTTGGTTTATCTAACGGGGGAACAAATAAATTATTCCGTTGTGGTTAAGTTATTAACAAATCTAAGAAGTATTTTGAATTTTTTTTTTAAAATATCTATTGAACCTTCCTTCTAGATAACTATTGTGCCTCTGGGAACTAACAATTGGTATCAGAGAAAATTCTCCCAACCAGCCTGCAAAGCTTGAGTAGATCCAATGGCACAACTGATAAGCGAGTCCAAGACCAGTGGAGGTAGCAAGCCACCAATGTGCAACAAAGACAAATTCGCCAACTGGAAAGTTCGTATGCAAGCCTACATGGATTCAATAGATGATGATCTATTTGAAATTATTCTGAATGGGCCCTATATTCCAACAAAGCTTGCACCAACTCCAGAAGATCCAAACAGAGTCCAGATCAAGATCAAATCAGAATGGTCTGACATAATAAGAAAGCCGTCCAGCTAGACAAAAAGGCCAAGAATATTTTGTTCCAGTCCTTAAAGGATGATCTGTTCGAAAATGTAGTCAACTGCAAAACTGCCAAAGAAGTCTGGGAAGCACTACTCATCATGCACGAAGGAATAAAAGAAGTCAGGGAAAATAAGCAATCACTTCTGACTCAACGGTATGAGATGTTTACCAATGTACCAGGAGAAAACGTCACTTCCACATATGAGAGATTCAATGTGCTGCTCAACTCTCTTCAAGCTTTTGGAAAGATCTATCCAAAAAAAGATCTTATCATTAAGTTCATGAGGTCCTTACTGAGCAAGTGGGATGCCAAAACCACTGCCATCAGAGAGTCAAAGAACCTCCATGAAATGACAGTTCAACAACTCTATGGTAACCTTCTTACCTATGAACTAGAGCTGACTCAACGAGCAGAGACTCTATCTGAAGGAAGAAAGAAGGACAAAGGAGTTGCTCTCAAGGCACTAGAAGCCACTTCCAAAGCTCGTGCTGAAGATGAATCTAACTCTGAGAAAGATGATGATGATGACATTGCAATGCTGGTCAGAAGACTCAAAAGATTCATGCATAAAGGTAGGATCAACAGACCAAAGAGATTCAACAACAACAGCATTCAGGAGCAAATCAACAACCTATGCTATAACTGCAAGAAGCCTGGTCACTTCATTGCTAACTGTAACAAACCTCTCAGATAAGAGCTAAAAAGAAAGACCAATCCAAAGAAGGAGTTCAAAGGCTACAAAAAGCTTCAGAAGAAAGACAAAGGTCTAGTAGCTGGTGGATGGTGGAGTGACTCAGATAATGACACAAATCCTGAGTCTGGAGATGATGAAGAGCCTCAAGTAGCTAATCTATGTCTAATGGCCAAAGATGCAAAGGACAAGAAGAGCACTGACCATTATGAAGTAAGCATCGATGAGGTATTTGACTTTAACTCTCTCGATGTAGACATTGATAATCTAAGAACTGCATTACATGGCATAACATCTGATTTGCATCAATACGTGAAGTGGTTCAGAGTTCTATCTAAAGATTATTCTCTTCTTCAAAAAGAGAAAAAGAAAGTTCAAGTAGAACTCGAGACAGCTCTACTCAGTACCACCCCTCTCTCTAAATTTGAGGCTGAGAATAAACTCTTAAGACAGACCAATGAACTCAACACACAAAGAAAGTTAAATCTAACCTCTAAAATTGAGGAGCTAGAAAAGACAATCTTAATGTGGAATAGATCCTCTTCATCCATGGACTCCCTGGTCTTCAGTCAGAGAAGTGCATCTGACAGAACAGGTTTAGTTTTTGGGGAATCTACCTTAGAATCATATGTAGAAAAGCTAAAGGAAACTAACATTAGTAGTGCTTCAAATTTCAATAGATGCATTACATTTGTGAAATCCTCATAGAAGGAAGAACCAATTCATCCATGCTCTTCTGATCCAAGTCATGTCCCAAGACATAACGGATCCCATGATGGCCTGGGGTTTAGAAAAGAGAAGAGTAACTCAGTCATTACTCTCCAACCTCAAAGGATCGTGGAGTCAAGTAAAACCAACTCCACGAACCAACCAGGAAGGAATAGTAGAGTTGAGTTTCACTCATCACAAATCATTAATCACAAGGAGGTATGGAAAAAGAAGAATCAGTATAAGGGAAAGACCACCAAGAATCCACACAAGTCCAAATAGAGAAGGAATCCACACACACACACACAAGCATATATCATGCTAGATGCTTTGTATATGATAAATATGGTCATAAGGCTGCAGTATGCTATTATAATCCTCTGTATAATAGACCCAAAGTCAAGCAAATTAGGGTCCCCAAGGGTAATAACAAGGTAGGACACATGCAAGTCTGGGTACCAAAATGAAAGCTTAACCTTGCTGCAGGAACAGAGCTCCACGGTCACAACTTGGTATCTGGACAGTGGATGCTCAAGGCACATGACCAGGAACAAAGCCCTCCTGTCTAACTTCATAGAGAAGGAGGGTCCAACAGTCATCTTTGGAGACAACTGCTCTGGCAAGACAAGAGGATATGGCTCAGCTGGGAATGGTGCAGTGTCCTTCAGCAAAGTAGCCTATGTGGAAGGACTAAAGCACAATCTTCTGAGCATCAGCCAAATCTGCGACAAGGGTCATCAAGTCACCTTCCTCAACAATCAGTGTCAAGTCAGAGATCTGAAGACCTCTTCTATAAAGCTGAACGAAACAAGAGAAGGGAACGTTTACACTATTAATCTTGCTCAACTGAGTTCTGATGAGATAATATGCTTTCTTGCTAAAGCCTCTGAAGAAATGAGCTGGTTGTGGCATAGAAGGTTGTCTAATCTTAACTTCAAGAGTATGTGAAAACTGGCCTCCAAAGATTTAGTAGCAGGTTTACCCAAGCTTAGCTTCGTCAAAGAAAGGCCATGTAACGCATGTCACCTTGGAAAGCAAACAAGGAGCTCATTCAAAGGTAAAGCAGTCAACTCAATTGATAAGCCCCTACAGTTACTTCACATGAATCTTTTCGGATCAATTCCAACTATAAGCCTTGGAGGGAAGAGATACTCACTGGTAGTAGTGGATGACTACACCAGATTCACATGGGTATTATTTATAAACTCTAAAGATGAAATGAGCTCCCAACTCATCAAGATGTTTAAGCTGGTTATGAACGAAAAAGGAGAGAAGATCAAGGCTATAAGTAGTGATCATGGAAGAGAGTTCGACTTCTCTGAGATGGATTAGTTTTGCGCAGACAATGGCATTAGTTACAACTTCTCAGCTCCACGAACTCCACAACAAAACAGAGTAGCTGAAAGGAAGAATAGAACGCTGATTAAAGCACGAAGGACTCTACTAGTAGCAGCTCATCTACTTGAATACTTCTGGGCAGAAGCTATCAACACTGCGCGCTACACTCAGAACAGGTCTCTTGTTCACTCTACACTAAAGAAGACTCCCTACGAGCTGTGGAGAGGAAGAAAGCCAAATATCAGTTACTTCCATGTGTTCGGCTATGCATGCTACATTCTCAATAATGGAAAACAATACCTAACTAAGTTCCAACCCAAGTCAGACGAAGGAATCTTTCTTGGATATGCCACAGACAGCAAGGCTTATAGAGTGTTCAACAAGAAGATGCTAAGTGTTGAAGTCTCGATTCAGATCATCTTTGATGAAACAGACTCAGACAAGTCTATACCACAGGGCACTGCGATCGATGATCCTTACACTACGAATGAGGTGGTCAAGCCCAACACCACGATCGTAGCCCCAGTAGATGGAATCGTCAAGACTGAAGAAGAGATCGTGGAGAGAGCCACACCAGACGACGAACCTCTACAATAAGAAATAGAAGTTGATCTTGAAGAATTCAGAAAAGAAGGTACCAGAACAGATGTTCCAACAGGGAGCAGATGGGCAAGAGATCTCACTCAAGACCTGATTATTAGAGATCCAAATACAAGAATTAAGACGAGATCTGCCACCCAGAATGAGTGTTTCTATCTGAGCTTTATGTCCCAAATGGAACCCAAGAAGATAGAATATGCATTGGAAGATTCGAGTTGGATAGAAGTCATACAAGAGGAGCTGAATCAGTTTAAAAGAAGCAAAGTCTAGAGATTAGTTCCTAAACCAAGGAATCACCCAGTCATTGGCACCAAATGGGTGTTCAGAAATAAAATGGATGAAGATGGGGTGATCACAAGGAATAAGGCAAGACTAGTGGCCAAAGGTTATTCCCAAGAAGAAGGCATCGACTACGACGAGACCTTCACACTAGTTGCCAGACTAGAGGCTATCAGGATATTCCTTGCCTTTGCTGCCCACATGAAGTTCAAAGTCTTCCAGATGGATGTCAAGAGTGTATTTCTGAATGGTGAACTTCAAGAAGAAGTATATATGGCGCAACCTCTAGGTTTCATCAATCCAACTCTCTCTAATTATGTCTATAGATTCGACAAAGGCTTATATGTACTTAAACAAGCACCTAGAGGATGGTATGAAACATTAACTAACTTTCTTATTGAAAAAGGATTCACTAGAGGTAGAGTAGACCCCACATTATTTCTTAGGAAGCACAAAGATAAAGTTTTACTAGTTCAAATATATGTAGATGATATTATCTTTGGTTCTACTAATGAAAATCTGTGCAAGAGATTTTCCAAGCTTATGCAGAGCAAGTTCAAAATGAGCATGATGGGTGAGCTGAATTTCTTCATTAGACTGCAAGTGAAGCATACTGATGAAGGTATCTTCATTAACCAAGCCAAGTACATCAAAGACTTACTTAAGAAGTATGGCATGGAATCAACCTCTCCCATGAAAACACCAATTGCTCTAGCAACTAAGCTTGACAACGATGAGAAAGGTAAATGTGTTGACATTACTCAATATAGAGGTATGATAGGCTCTCTTCTGTACTTAATTGCCAGTAGACCAGATATAATGTTTGCAACATGTATATGTGCTAGATTTTAAGCTAATCCTAAGGAATCACACTTAACTGCTGTAAAAAGAATTTTCAGGTATCTCAAAGGCACACCTCACTTAGGACTTTGGTATCCTAAGGAGTCCTCCTTTGAACTGACAGGATATTCAGATGCTGATTTTGCAGGCTGCAAAATTGATAGAAAAAGTACCAATGGCACTTGTCAACTGCTAGGAAACAGACTTGTGTCCTGGTTTAGCAAGAAGCAAAATTCAGTATAAACTTCTACAGCAGAAGCTGAATACATTGCTGCAGGCAGCTGCTGTGCTCAAATCCTATGGATGAAGAACCAGCTAGCAGACTATGGGTTTGATTTCAAGTTTATACCTGTTCGCCGTGATAACACAAGTGCCATAGCAATAATACATAATCTTGTCATGCATTCTAGGACTAAGCATATAGAAATAAGATATTATTTTATTAGGGATCATGTTTAAAATGGAACTATATCTTTACAGTACATCCCTACTAAAAATCAACTTGCTGATGTCTTTACAAAACCCTTAGATGAATCCAGATTTAATAACTTAATAAGTGAGTTAGGTATGCTAATTCTACAGCCATAAATTCTATGCTCTAGTTGGTGCTAACCACGCAGATAAAAGGCTGTGTCAAAATCGTGGAGATGACTAAGAGAAACCACGATCGTGGAGTAGTCTCGAGATGGCAGAGAAGCCCACTGTGATGAAAGCATTTCTACCAAGTCTAACTAGTCCCTCTAATAAGCGCCTCAGGGATAAACCTGACCCTTAGTTTTAGACAAAGAGGTTGGCTCTTTCTGAGCAACCTTAACCCAGAAGGGATGCTGATTCAGAATGCATCACAAAGATCAGTTGAGACAACGGTCGTGGAGCAGGTTCAGCAATGAACTCAACAATCGTGGAGTAGTCCTCGACAATCATAGTCATTATGAAGGACACACTAGCTCAGGGGGAGCTAAGGGCAGATCAGTATTTTCACACGACTTAAAATTGTGTACCCTGCAGAACTCGACACGTGCCCCACTCTGCAGATCGTGAGGAGGGAAGTTACAAATACATTTTGAAAATTTCTTTTGAAATTTCACCTCTGAATTTCAAAAGCTCATTCCTCTCTTTCTCTCTGAAAAGAAACCCTAGCTTTCAGAATGCTCAACTAATTTCTGTTCGTCTCAAGAAAATCATAATAATCAATGGCTGCTTCTAATGTTGTATCTGGTTACCAACTATGCTTCGACGAATTCAAGACAGCTGACCGTAGTTTCATAAAGTTTTGTACCTTATAAAGAAAGCATCGACTTTCATGATGGTCTGAAGAAGATGCACCACAAGAAGGTTCAAGGCATCAAGGGCTACAAGAAGAAATAATCTCCCCAAAAGTACGAGTTTCTGGCTGATATTATTGGAAAATGCATATGTTGCAAGAGCTCTGGTCACGACTTTGTGAATGAGAACGAACTGAAGATTATGATAGCTATCTGCTTCAAATCCCAAATCAATTATGGAGCCCTACTCATAGAATGGATTAGGAAGTGAATGCTCAGCTCAAAGAAGGTGAAGAGCTCTGGCAAAATGCCTTAAGGGAGATTCATCAGCATAATTCTGCAATTTGCTTTGGGAGACAAAATTAGAGACAAGGAAGGAGAATCCATCAAACCCAACAGAAGGATGACCTAGCAGCCATTTCAAAATTGGAAGAGAAACCCTGTAAAAAATGTGAAGATGGTGTCTGAGTCTAGTGGAAGGACTAGTGAAGTGAAGAAATCGGTTCTATAGGGAAATATGTCAGTTGTGAAGGAAGTTGAGGAAGAAGAAGAAGTCAATCATGAGGAACCCTCTGCTCTGGTCAAAAAGAGTAAGGGTAAGAGGAAATTAAATGAAGGTGTTCAGATGATAGAAGAGCCTCAAGGCTCAACCACTGATGCGCCCCAAGGAGGTTATGGCAAAAAGATTCTGTAATACCCGAGAATTTTTCGAATATTATTAATGAATAAATTAATGAATGTCAGATATTTATTTGAATATAAATATTTATGTGTTATGAGATGAGTTAACTCAATTACTTCAAATTGAATATATAATAATTGAGAAAAAATATGGTGTTTATGATAAGCTCGTTGAATGCCTTGTGTGGCACGAGAATGGAAATGATGATGAGTTAATTAATTAGAGGATGAATGAATTATTAAGTGAAAAATTAATCAATATTAATTGTTATTATGAGAAATAGAATATTAATGGGTGATTAATTAATAGTATGTTGATTTATTATTATTGCGAGTAATAAAATAATAATAAGTAAATTATTATAAATATAATAAGATTTATATTATTTAATTGTTGTGTCCCAGGAATGTGATAGTTAATCATATAATAATATTAATAATTGTTGTTATGGATAATAACCGGTTAATAGAGTAAATGAATAATTAATATAATGATTACTCAATTAATTTTTAAGTGTCATATTATGTAATAGGTAATTGTATATTAAAGTGCCTACATCTAGTGTATGAAGAAATGTGACACTCACATGTGATTTCATATAATATATAAGAACTATTTATTAAGATTGATTAAATGGTGTGAGTTACATAATAATAATGCTTGTGTGACATTAAGTGATGTGTGAGAACATTAATATGTACCTTATTAATATTTTAATAAACTATGTAAACAATTGTGACTTAATAATGATTTCAATAATTTAATTGAAATAATATAGTAATGATAATACCCAATTGAATTATATTTGGTATTAATGAAATGTACATGGATTATATGTTGATGTATATATATGTACCCATACTTACTACGTTGTAATATTATTTACTTATTGAATTACATTGTGACTCTAATTAAATTTATAACCTAAGTATATATAATGTATATGTATATAAATTAAGTGTTGTGTGTTGCAAATCCTGAGCTTTCTTGCCTTGTCCCTAATTGAGTGACCCATTCGTTCTCACGTGGATAACTCATGAAGCCTAAGCCTATTGCTCTCAAACTCAAAAATCTTAGCTTCATAGCAAATAATTCAATGGAGAGTGGGCATAATAGCGATCCTCAACAACTAACCAACTACTCCTCCTTAACCATCATACAATCCTTCATTCCCGTTGGTTTGATTTGGAAGATAAATGCATTATCTGTATAATATTTTCTCTATAAATATAACTCACTCCTTCTTCATTTCTTTTGTTGAGATTTCCAAGTGAAGCTAATATAAGTATACTGAGATATATAGAGAGAGCAAGATATAAGTTGAAGGAGGTTCATATAGCAGCATTGTAGAAAGCTTTATAGCAACAAGCTCATATCACAACTAGCAGAGGTAGCATTTTTTTCTTCACTCTTGAAATTCTAACTTCTTAATTATGCATGACTATATGATAATTGGATTGGAATACGAGTGATAAGTGTTATATAAGCTAATGAGCATGATAGAACTATAATGTAGCTTGTTTAGAGTCGATTCTTGAAGGAATTTTTGTAATTAGGTTTGGAAACTGCCGAACAGAAGCCATTTCAGTTCTGGCCGAGCAACGGCGCAGCTGCACCCTGTTTGTACTAGGGTGCAGCGCAGCTGCGCCAGGCACTTATTTTTTTTCCTTCTACAATCTGTTAAATGTTAACGAGTCGATATTGTTTAGACAAGCATGATAACAGGTTTATCATGTGTTGTAGTGTACCTAGACCTAGCATGAACATGTTGGACTATGTTAGTATATGGAAAACTTATAGTTTGAAAATGAACTTATAGTTCTTGAAGTGAACTTTGACATATAGGTATCCTGTTTACATTCTGACTTTTGAGCATGATCTATGGTTTAGAAATGCATGTAATGTGAGTCTAAGGTGTTGAAAATACATTAGCATACATGGTTTGAGTTTAAAACGATTTCAAAAGAAAAGTTCAGACTTTTTGCAAACTAAGTTGCATGATCATAGTGTAATAGTGCTCTGATATTTTGAACATACATGAGAGTGTTTTAACATCACTTAGATGGCCTACATATACGCATACTATGTTAGATACCATCGAAGTTAGTTAAGCATGAATAAGATATGATTTAAAGAAATATCGATGCTAGTTTTGCGTATATAATGTAGATGATTGTGAGCATGCCTAGCATAGATTATGTGATCAACTTATGTGTATAAATGATAAGCATGATAGCCTATATGATTTCATGACCTTGTATGGCCTTAAGTAATTGGAAAACCATAATCTAGAACTATAACATGAAAGGTTGGACTTAGATGGACTTGACAAGTATGCAAGACCCTTTAACATATATATATATATATATACTATGTGGCAATATATGTTGATGAATTGGATAGAAGCAGCAGGAAAAAGCCCAACTCTGGTCTGGCTAGGAGTTAGAGCAGCTGCGCCGTCCCTAGGCTTAACCAGGGCGCAGCTGCGCCAGTCTATTTTCAGGCCTGATGCATTCTGCTTATTTTTTGATTTTGCAAGTTGACTGATATTGATGCCTAAACTGCTAAACATGGTATGAACACTACTGATATATGTTATAAGTGTTGATAGTATACCATGATGATGTTTAACTTATAAACGGAACTCCATAGATAATAATGGCATAATCTACTTAGTGTTATGATTTACTACAATGACATACGTGATATAACTATGTTATATGATTTCATAAGGTATTATATACTGATTTCGTACTTCATGTGTATAAGTACGTAGTGACGTACATATAAGGTTATATGACTAAGTAGAATCATATGTGTATATTTAACTTACATATCGAGGTTGTGTACCAAATGTACTTAGCTAATGAATATCCTATACCTGTAAATATATTACGATAGGAATTCAATGCGATGATAAGCTATAAGTGGTAATCTACGCTTAAGGCAAGTATCCTAACCCTTGCATTACTTTATTCAACGGATATTGTAAGCAAGTACTCGAACTTTATTCTTATTGAACATTTATTGAACTTGTGCTATTATTGTCGTACAAGTAAGCTATTGGAATTATAATTCATGTTTTATGACTTAAATACTTCGTGGATAAGATAAAGTCGATTTATATTCTTCGAACTTTAAATCTTGAGCTTTGAACTTATGATTGTTCTTATATACATTAAAAGAGCGGTCTATGCCATTTGATTCGACTAGACCTATATTATGAATTTGAAAAGCGATCCAAACCAATTGATTGGTGCGGAGTCTTATATTGACTAAGATGAACAACCCTTTTGAAGGGGAAGCTATATTTGTTGGGAGACCGACGTGAGCACTTGAGTACGATTAAATATTATGCATAATGTAGGGTACTTTAGGCTGATCACCTGTTGTACTTGTTTTTATTGGATTATCAGTATATTTCTGTTAATTCTAGTAGAAGTTCATAGTCCTTAGTGACTGCTCAGTATTCATTATTCTTGAACTGTGAAAAGGGGTTAAACCTTGAATCATATTGTTATCTTGAGTTCTTAGAGACTATTGTTGAAAACTATTGATACTTCTTGTTATCCTTGAACTATCATCTATTGTTGTACCATTGAGAACTAAAAATTATATTGATCCCCTTATTGCTTTATTACTTGCTGAGCAAACTTGTTGCTCATTCTTGCTTTTTCCTAAAAACATTTCAGTTAAGGCAGAGCAGGGTGGACCTTCGGGCACCGACAAGGGCAAAGGCAAAGCTACGGAGTATCTTTATATTATGTAGAACTCTATGACGTTGTAATAAGATCTTATTATATTATGTATTAGTTAAGTTTATATATGCTTAAGATATATTTAAGCTATGTAATCGATGTTTAAGTTACGAAACCTTGGGACGTGAATGATTATATTAAATAAATGTAATCTATTCGTAGTATTGTGATATTTCGCTGTGCGATATATTATTATTGTATTAGATTGTAGAACGTGACAAATCGATTTCGAGACGATGTGGCGGTCCGGATTAGGGGGTGTCACAGGTTGGTATCAGAGCCATAGTTATAAACCTTATGAGCGAGAGTCCTTAGATTATAACTCAGGATAACTTAGAAGATAGAAAGGAGATAGAAAGGAGATAGAACTCACGTAGAGTTTTCCTAGAGAGACTTAGTGTGTTATGAAATGTAACTTTATTCTATACAATGAACTTATGTTTGTCTAACATTCTAATGGAGTTGCTGTTTGTTTGTTTTGTGTTTATGATTATAGGATGACAGACATGGGAGTACCTAGTAGAGTGGCAGAGGAGGAGCCCAGAGATATACATGTTGTATACGAGGCACCTCTAGAGACTGTGCCTGTATAGGCAGTTCCACCGTCTAAGTTTGACGATGAGGACGAGATTGAGGTAGAGTTCGATCCAGAGGAGGAGTTTATGGAGGACGAGCCGATGGAGGATGAGCCCATAGAGGACTCTGACGAGGCTACTATCGAGGAGCAGATGTTAGGCGAGTATGAGGAGCAGATCCGAGAGCTGGATTGCAGAGTTCAGGAGCTAGAGGTTGAAGCTCAGGAAAGGGAGGCCGAATTCAAGAAGCTGAGGGATAAGGACCATCAGAGGAAGCTAGTGATGTAGGAGTTAGAGGTAGAGATTGCTTATCGCAAGGAGGCAGGGATCCAGATGGGGACTTTGTTTCACAGGTCGGTGGCTTTCCATGTGGATCTGGCAGGAAAGCTGGAAGAAGTAGAGTAGAGAGAATTGAGTGAGAAGACGTAGAAGGAAGCTCTCCGAACTCATTTAGAGTTAGAGGTGATGGATAGTATCCACTTCGAGGAGAAGTGGGAAGCAGCTGATGAGAGGGCAGACGACCTAGAGGATGAGGTCAAGTGCAAGAAGAGGAAGGTGAACAAGATGGGTTACATGTTTCGCTCAGCCATTGAGAGGGTGATCGATGGTGTATACCACTACCCGGCGGAGCAGGGACAGACCCTATATACTATGAGCAGAGAACTGATGGCGTACATAGCGTAGATCGAGTACAAGAGCACTGTGGAGCGCGGGATGATGGTATGAGACCCTTAGCTAGATTAGCAGTAGCTTTAGTAGTTTTCTTTTTTAATATATATATTGATATACTCCCAATCTTTTGTGCAAGATATGGGATAGTGATGTAAACCCCGAGTATGCTTATGTTAGAGGGGTAGTATGTTGGTATTTCCCTTATCTTTTGTGATATTAGGGGATATATGTGATGACATTTATAGCAGTATACTAGGGATAATCATGTAATGAAACAATTTGGCATATGAATATAAATGATCTTATTTCAGAAACGTGTTATAAATTCTATTCTATTTTAGCATTTGAGAAATACTTAAGTAGTATAATGAAATAATAAAAGTGAAAATTTTGTGATGCAGAAAATGCAGCCCAGACGTAGATTAACCGCACCTGAGGAATCAGTGAACAATGAGAGAGAACAAGTAGATCCGATCCAAAAGCTAGTAGATCTATTAGGAAAAGCTCTTAGGGGAAGGAACAATGAACCCGCTCGCCCCAACCCTTAAGAAGTTCCAGTCACGAACTTTAAGGACTTTAGGAGTGTAGGACCCCTAGAGTTTGAGGGTACTACCGATCCGATCATAGCTCAGACATAGATTAAGGATATCAAGTAGGCCTTCACTATCGCTCGTGTGGGTGAAGACCAAAAGACTGTATTCTCTACATATATGATGAGGGGCGAAGCCAACTACTGGTGGGAGGCTAATAAATAAAGAGCGGGAGAAGGGATAATAGCTTGGGAAAGATTCAAGACTCTGTTCTTTGAGAACTATTTCCCAAAGAGCATGAAGAATAGGATGGAGGTTAAGTTTCTAGAACTAAAGCAAGGTGATATGACGGTGGCGCAGTACGCGGCTAAGTTCAATGAACTAGCGCGATTTGCAGAACACCAAGTAGGAGATGAAGAGAGGAAAGCGAGACATTTTGAACAAGGACTGAAGCCTTGGCTGTTTAATAAGGTATCAGTTCTTCAGATTGATTCTTTTGCAACATTGCTAGAGAAGGCGATCATTGCGGAAGGTGGCAGTGAAGCCTTAAGTTTATATAACAAGGAGAAGAAGAGTAAGAACACGGAAGGAGAAAATCGTGGAGGAGGAAGCAACAGTGGAGGAAGTAATTTGGGAAAAAGGAAGTGGAAGAATAACAACAACAACAACAATAATAACAACAAAAACAACAACAATCAGTTGGGAAATTTTTGTGGAGGTTTCAAGAAGAGAGCAGAAGGATGCCCGAAGTGTGGAAAGAATCACCAGGGCGAGTGCTGGAAGGGCGCAGTACTTGCTACAACTGCGGTCAGGAGGGGCACATTTCACCCAACTGCCCAAAGACGAAGAAGATATAAGGATGTTTCGCTTGTGGCTCAATGGAGCATCGGATCAAGGATTGCCCGAAGAAGGGAAGCGGTGGAGGAAGTGGCCAGCCCGGGGGAGGCAGCAAACTGATGATCGGCGGACTGACACAATCCAACCGCCCAACCGCTAGGACCTTTAACATGACCGTCCAGGACGCAGTAGCTGCGAAGGACGTGGTGTCAAGTATAATCCCAATCAATGATATAAATGCATATGTATTATTTGATTCGGGTGCCACCCGTTCTTTTGTATCTGAAGAATTTGCTAGTCAACTTAATTCACCCCGAGAACAATTAGGGAATCCTTTAGATATAGAAGTTGTGAACAAAGAAGTAATCCCTGTAGAATATGTTTACCGAAATTATCGCGCAAACATTAGAGATCATGAACTGAGCGTACACTTGATTCCAATTATATTGGGAGAATTTGATGTAATACTGGGAATGGATTGGTTGTATAACCATGTTGTAATAATTGACAGTCAAAATAAAAGTGTAAACCTTTAGACTCCGAGTAAGTCTAAGTTAGGCTTTTATGGTAGCTCATCACTTAAGCAATCGTGTTGCCTGACGATGATGCAGGCCAAGAAATTATTAAGGAAAGGATGTGTAGGTTATTTAGCTTACATTGTAGATACTCGGAAAACGGAGTAGAAATTAAAGATATATCTGTAGTAAGAGGATTCCAAGATATATTTTCGGACGATCTGCCTGGTAATCCGCGAGACAGAGAAATCGAATTCGTAATAGACTTAGCACCGGGAATTGCACCGATTTCGAAAGCTCCATATCGTATGGTGCCAGTAGAAATGAAGGAGTTGATGATACAACTACAAGAGTTATTAGATAAGGGTTACGTACGATCGAGTGTGTCTCCTTGGGGAGCACCAGTGTTGTTTGTTAAAAAGAAGGACGGATCGATGAGGCTCTGTATTGATTACCAAGAATTGAACAGAGTAACGATCAAGAACAGATATCCATTACCGAGGATAGACGACCTTTTTGATCAACTAAAGGGAGCAACGCGTTTCTCAAAGATAGACCTACGGACAGGCTATCACCAACTAAAAGTACGGGAGGAAGACATACCAAAGACTGCTTTTTGAACCCGTTATGGACACTACGAGTTTTTGGTAAAGTCATTCGGATTGACTAATGCTCCGGCAGCATTCATGGACTTGATGAACCGAGTTTTCAAGCCATACTTGGACAAGTTCATAGTAGTTTTCATCGATGACATCTTGATCTACTAGAAGACAGAGGAAGAGCACGCCGAACATCTGAAGATAGTTTTGGAGGCGTTAAGGAAGGAGAAGATGTACGCGAAATTTTCTAAGTGTGAATTTTGGATAAAGAAGGTTCAATTCTTAGGGCACGTGGTGGATAAGAATAGAATCTCAGTAGACCCTACAAAGGTAGAAGCAGTAAGTAATTGGGAGCAGCCGAAAACACCAACAGAGCTAAGAAGTTTCCTAGGGTTAGCTAGGTACTATCAAAAATTTATCCAGGATTTTTCTAAGATAGCGACCTCGTTGACCAATCTGACGAGGAAGACGATGAAGTTCGTGTGGACGGACAAATGCAAAGAAAGTTTTCAAGGGTTGATAAAGAGATTAAGTGAGGCGCCTGTGTTGTCACTACCAGACAATGCGGGAGGCTTTGTGGTGTATAGTGATGCATCGCACAAGGGACTTGGCTGTGTGCTCATACAACATGGCAAGATCATTGCGTATGCATCACGACAATTAAAGGACTATGAAAAACGACACTATACACACGACTTAGAGTTAGCAACAGTAGTTTTTGCGTTGAAGATATGGAGGGGCGTTATTTGTACAAAGAGAAATTTGAGATATATACGGACCACAAAAGTCTAAAATATATCTTCACATAGAAGGAGTTGAACATGCGTCAGAGGAGGTGATTGGAATTGATTAAGGATTATGACTGTGATATTCTTTATCACCCAGGAAAGGCAAACGTAGTTGCCGACGCTCTGAGCAAGAAAGGAAGGGAGAAACTATTTCACTTAACGACTCAGGAAGAGTTAATAAGAGAAATGGAGAAGCTAAAAATAGAGGTATAGGGACCGGAAAGGTCTGAGGAAAGGTTATTTGAAATGGAAGCTCGTCCAACTTTGTTGGATAGAGTGAAGGAATCACAAGAGAAAGGTGAGGAGTGCGAGAAAATTAGAAAGAGGATTGCAGAAAATGAAGAAGAAAGATTCAAAATGGATAAAGACGGTATCTTGAGATTTGAAGGGAGAGTGTGGGTACCAGCGGTAACCAAATTCAGAGAAGAAATTTTGCACGAGGCACACAATACGGCATATTCCGTTCATCCGGGAGGCATGAAGATGTACCGTGATTTGAGGTAACATTTTTGGTGGCCCAATCTGAAGCGGGAAGTCGCAGAGTGCGTTAGTAGATGTCTTACTTGCCAACGCATTAAAGCAGAGCACCAGTGGCCGAGTGGTTTGCTACAACCATTGGAAATACTAGAATGGAAATGGGAGCACATCACGATGGACTTCGTGGTGGGACTTTCAGTCACGCAAAAAGGATTTGATGCCATTTGGGTTATCGTGGATCGACTAACAAAGATCGCACACTTTCCACCAATCAAGATCTGATACAGTTTGAATCAGTTAGCGAATCTATATGTAAAGGAGATTGTTTCACGACATGGAGTGCCAGTGTCAATTGTCTCTTATCGAGATCCGTGCTTCACGTCAAACTTTTAGAGAAGCTTACAAGAGAGGATGGGTACACAGTTAAGATTGAGTACTACGTATTATCCACAGACAGATGGACAGAGTGAGCGAATAATACAAACGCTGGAGGATATGCTTAGGACTTGCGTGATGGACTTCATGGGAAATTGGGATGACCATCTACCCTTAGTAGAATTCGCATATAACAATAGTTACCATGCGAGTATCGGCATGCCATCGTACAAAGCTCTTTACGAAAGAAAGTACAGAACGCCGTTATGTTGGGACGAAGTCGGAGAACGACAAATTATAGGAGCAGAGTTAGTATAACAAACCGCAGACGTAGTGATAGTGATAAGAGCCAGACTGGTAGCAGCTCAAGATCGCCAGAAAAAGTACGCAGATCTACATCGACAGGACCGAGACTTCAAAGTCGGTAGTTTCATTTTCTTGAAAGTATCTTCCTGAAAAGGAAAGATACAATTTGGTAAGAAGGGAAAGTTAAGTCCGAGATTCATAAGACCGTTCGAGATTTTGAAGCGAGTAGGCGAAGTGGCATACAAAGTTGCATTACCACCTAAGTTGGAGCACATTCACAACGTGTTTCATATCTCCGTGTTGCGTCCGTACAAGGCCGACTACAAGTACGTGATTTCTTACGAGCCCATTCAAGTGAAGAAGAACCTAGCATATGGAGAAATTCATGTCCAAATATTAGATAGGAAAGAACTGATATTAAGAAATAAAGTTATTTCTTCTATAAAAGTACTTTGGCGTAACCACGATGTCGAGGAGGCCACGTGGAAATTAGAAGATAGGATGATGATGGACTATCCCCATCTATTTGTGTAACCTTGTACCAATTCCGAGGACGGAATTTTTATAAGGGGGGAGGACGTAATACTCGAGAATTTCTTAATATTATTAATGAATAAATTAATGAAAGTCGAATATTTATTTGAATATAAATGATATTGTGTTATGGGATGAGTTAACTCAATTACTTCAAATTGAATTTATGATAATATGGAGAATTACAATAACCTATAGAATGCCTTGTGTGGCACGAGAATGAAAGTGATGAGAAGCTTAACTTAAAGCTTATATGAATTGCCTAGAGTGGCAATGTGATAAGATAAGGATGTTATTAATTAAAATAAGAAAATAAGTAAATTATTATAATTTTCCCCAGAGTGGCGCAGCTGCGCCACTTTTGTATGGTAAACCAGCGCAGCTGCGCCGGTAGTAAGACTTAGAAAATAAACTATACTTCATGCATAAGTTACAAAGGTTAATTACCAACATTGATTAAATAGTGAATCAATGAGTGATGGATTAATTAATATTATTGTTAATTAATATTATGAGTGATAACTATTGATGAGTAATTAATTAATATTGATTAATTGTTATTGTGAATAATAGAATATTAACGAGTAAATTATTTATAAATATAATAAGATTATATTTACTCGATTAATTGTGTTGTGAAATATTATGTGATATTAATCATATAATATATAGTGACTACATTCTATTTAAAAAGGGAAAGTGTAGTGTGACACTAACATGTGACTATACAATATACAAGAACTATATATTAAGATTAAATAAATTATATGAGTACAGAATGAGCTTATGGGACAATAGGTGTGTGTGAGAACATTAAATAAGTACCTCATAAATATTTTACTAAGCAAACAATTGTTGATTTATGATTACTTCAATATATTAATATAATTGAAATAATAAAGTTGGGATAATGTAATGAGATAATACCCAATTAAATTATATTCGGTATGATGAAATGTACATGGATTATATGTTGATATATATGTATGTACCCCAACTTGCTACATTATAATATTATTTCCTTATTGAAATTTCATTGGGATTCTAAATGAATTTAACATAAGTGTACATAATATGTATATGTGTGCACTCTATAGTATATGATGATATTACATTCCAATTTGCCAAAATGCTAAGTTCTTTAAGCGTTGTCCCATAATGAGAGTCTCACATTCCCTCCTCACGTGAATGACAAAAAGGCTAAAGCCTATTACTTGTTCTCAAAATCAGCAAAAACTAGCAATGATCATAAGGGGAGTGGGCATCATGATGGAATTCAACAACTAACCAACTACTCTTCATTGCCCATTAAACTATTCTTCATTCAAATGATTTGTTTTGATGGAGAATTTCATTGTCTGGACACTCAAAACTCTATAAATAAAACTCCCTCCTTCACATTACAATTTGTTGAGATTTTGCTAAGAGCTAGTATACTGAGATATAGAGAGAAAGATATCAGTTGAGGGAGGTTTCATATAGCAGCATTGTAGAAAACTTTATAGCAGCAAGTTCGTATCACAAAATAGCAGAGGTATACCCTTATTCTTCATTCTTTAAATCTCTATATTCTTGATTATGCTTGAATTAGACGATAATTGGATTGAGAAATACTTGCTATGTGTTATATAAGCTTATAAACATGTTAGAATTGCAATGTGGCTTGTTTAGAGTCGATTCATGAAGGAATTTTTGTAGTTGGGTTTGTTAACTGCTAAAGCAGAAAGCTACTCAATTTTGGCCGAGACACGGCACAGCTACGCCCTTTTTGTACTAGGGTGCAGCGCAGCTGCGCCAGACACTGATTCTGGAATTTCATTCTTGCTGAAATCTGTTAAGTGCTAATGTGTGATATTACTTAAGACAAACATGAAAACTGGTCTAACTCATATATATATATATATATATATATATATGTTCCTTGATACAACATGCATGTTCGTGGCCATTATAGTATACATTTTTGAAGGAAAACTTATAGTTTTAAAATGAACTTGACATGTTATGTTGATGATTAAAGTTCTGACTATATAAGTATGTGTATGTGGGTAGGTTATAAATGAAACACAACTTAAAATCTGTTTGCATGTGTTAAGCCATGCTAGCCTAGTTCAAGACGACTTTAAAGAGAAACTTGAAAGTTTTGAAGAACTAATGTTCATAAGCATGTTAAGGAATACATTCTGATATTCTGTTATGCATGCTAGTACTTCTAATATCACTAAGATGTCCTATATGTGTACCCAACTTGTTAGTTACAATGGGAGTTAGTCAAGAATGAGTTTAGACATGTTTTAATGTAATAAACAATGATCGTCATGCATAAAGAATGAAAACTATTGTGAGCATGCATATTGTAGGTTATGTGATCTCTAGGTGTGGATATAAGGTTGACATGTTAGGCCTAATGACTTCATGACCCCATTTGGCCATACTTCCTTAAGAATCTCAACTTAAGACCATAATATGTAAAGTGAACTTAGAAGGGTCATTCATATACTTAAAGTACTCTAGTATGTATGCATGATATGTGTTAATGTCTTAGCATGTCAAAGAACGAAATAGAAACAGCAGAGTAAAAGCTTAACCCTGGTCTGGCCAGGTGACAGTGCAGCTGCGCCGTCCCTAGGTTTAACCAGGGCGCAGCTGCGCCAATCTGGAATCCAATCTGGACAGTTTGCTTAATTCTGATTTTGTCAGTTAACTTATATCAATGCTATAACTTGCTAAATAGAGTATGTTTGGTATTGGTTGTGGTCTTATGTGTGATAGTGATGTTATATGAAGATGTTTAACTTGAAAAGAGGAATTCTAAAGATAAAAGAAAATAAAAGTTTTATCAATCGAGAATTATAAATTAGTATGATACTATGCATAGTATGACTGTGTAGTAAGGTTAAAAACTTAACTTATGTGTTGATTGTATATACGAGATAAGATATGATGTTAAACTATATGACTAATGGGGATTATATATACGTAACTATATTACGATAGAAGTTCAAAGTATTGATAAGCTAAAGGTTGGTAATCTACGCTTAAGGCAAGTATCCTAAACCCTTGCATTTACTTTATTCAACGGATATTGTAAGCAAGTTCTCGAACCCTACTCCTTATTGAGTATTTCTTAAACTTGTACTATTATTTGTAGTACGAGTAAACCATTGAAATTACAATTCATGTCTTATGACTCATTGCTTCATAGCTAAGATAAAGTTGATTATATTCTTCGAACTATAATATCGAGTATTGAACTTATAGTTGTTCTTATATACATTGAAAGAGCGGTCTATGCCATTTGATTCGGCTAGACCTATATCATGATTAGAAAACTATCCAAACAAATTGATTGGTGCATAAATCTTGTATTGACTGAGATGAATAACCTTCTTTGAAGGGGAAACTATATTTGTCGGGAGACCAACGTGCGCACTTGAGTACGATTAAATGTTATGCATAATGTAGGGTACTTTAGGCTGATCACCTGTTGTACTTATTTTATTGGATTATCAATATATTTCTGTTAATTCTAGTAGAAGTTTATAGTCCTTAGTGACTGCTCAGTATTCATTATTCTTGAACTGTGATAAGGTTAAACCTTGAATCTTATTGATATTTTTCGGTCCTTAGCGACTTTTATTGAATAATATTAATACTTCTTGTTATCCTCGAACTATCATTTATTATCATACCCTTGGGAATCTAAAACTATATTGACCCTTATTGCTTTATTACTTGTTAAGAAAACTTGTTGCTCATTCTTGCTTTTCCCTAAAAACATTTCGGTTAAGACAGACCAAGGCGGACCTTTGGGCGCTGATAAGGGCAAGGGCAAGGGCAAGGGCAAGGATACGGAGTAGCTTGTTATTATGTATGACTTTTATGATAATTGTAATAAGATTCTAGTGTATTATGTATTAGTTATGATTACGTATCCTTAAGACATGTTTAAGATGTAATCGATGTTTAAGTTGTGAAACCTTGGGATATGAATGGTTATATTAAATAAATGGAATCTATTTGTATGTTATGTGTTATTCTGCTGTGCGATATGACATTTAGTTATATTATTATATTAGATTGTAGAACGTGATAAACCAAATTTGAGACGATGTGGCGGTCCGGATTTGGGGGCGTCACAATATTGAGCCACCAAAAGTGTCGTCAAATATTCTGGGATATTTTCGTGCTTCCTGAATATATCGTATCGAGGCTTCGTGTAAAATTTCCTCTCTCAATCCGGTTACGGTAGGTACTCAGTATCGATCTTTGAATCATCTTGAATCTTTCTTCTTCATTTTCCGCTATCCTTTTCCTTATTTCCTCACTAACTCTTCTTGAGCCGTCAATTTGAACAAATTCTCCCTTTCTTTCCTACTCAAAGCGTGGTCACTACATTTGCCTTCCCCAGTTGATAAAAAAAAAACCATAATTGTGATATTTAATTGATTTTAACCACCTCCTTTATCGTATGTTAAACTCTTTAAAACTCCCTTCACAATTCTCCGCCCAAACAAACTTCACCGTCTTTCTTATTAGATTGGTTGACGAGACCGCCATCTTAGAAAATCTTAGATAAATCTTTGATATTACCTGGCTAACCCTAAGAAACTCCTCACCTCAGTTGGCGTCTTTTGTTGTTCCTAATTACTTATTGCCTTCACCTTTGCAGGATCTACTAGAATTCTACCTTTGTCTATTATGTGTCCTAAAATTAACCTTCTTCATCCAAAATTTGCACTTCAAAAACTTCGCGCTTTCCTTCTCCCTTCTTAGTGCTTCTAATCCCATCTTTAGATGTTCAGCGTGCTCTTCCTTGAATCGGGTTTGGAATGCCATCTTTGGTATGTCTTCTTTTCGCACCTTCAGCTGATGATAACTATTTTACAGATCATTCTTTGAAAAATACCTTACTTTCTTTAATTGATTGAAAATGTCGTCTATCCTTGGAAACTGACATCTATTCTACATCATTACTCTGTTCGACTCTCGCTAGTCGATACAGAGCCTCATGGATCCATCATTATTCTTGACAAACACCACTGGTGCTCCCCAAGAAGACACACTTGGTTGAATATAACCTTTTTCTAGTAACTTTTGCAGTTGTATCGTCAATTCCTTCATTTATATCGGCGTCACATAATAGGGGCTTTCAAAATCGGTGCAATTTTTGTTACTAAGTTTATTATGAATTTGATTTCTCTTCCTAGCAAAAAATTCAGACAAATACGTTCTAAATTTCTCTTACTACCGATATATTCTTCATTCCTACTCCATTTTTTTGAGTATCTACAATATAGGCTAAATAATCTACACATCATTTTCTTATTAACATCTCGACATGCATCATCGTAAGACAACACGATTGCTTAAGCGATGAGCTACCATAAAATACTACCTTAGACTGATTTGGATTCTGAAGGTCCACACTCTTCTTCTAGTAATTAATTATTGCCGCATGGTTATATAACCAATCTATTCCTAATATTACATCAAATTCTCCTAATCTTATCGGGATCAAAGTTTACACTTAGTTTATGTCCCATAATCTATGCACAACAATTACAGTGTACGAATTCTACGGGGATTGCTTCCTTATTCGTAACGTCCATGTTTAAAGGATTTTCTAATCGTTCTAGGGGTGAATTTATTAGTTTCTCAATTTCTTCCAACACAAAGGAATAGGTAGCCCTCGAATCAAATAATACATTTGTATTTATATTATTGATTAGGATAGTACCTAACATAATGACTCAGAACGCCACTGCATCTTTTACCATAACGTTAGTCATACGTGGCATTGGTTCACTCGATCGAGCTGGTTCGATTATTGTCAGTTTCCCGCTATGGCTTCCTTTGTTGTCGCCTTTTCTTTTCCTTCCTTTATTTGGGCAGTTCTTATACATATGCTCTGTCGATCTGCACGCATAACATCCTCGGATCTTCTTTGTATTTAGGCAGTTTGGCGAAATATGCCCCTCCTGGCCGCAGTTATAGCAAACGCCTCTTCCCTTCCAACACTACCCTTGATGACTCTTTCCACACTTCGGGCACACCTCGTTTCTTTTCTTAAATCCTCATTGGTGACTTTTCGTCTGATTGTTATTGATGTTGTTGTTGTTGCCTCGTCTTCTTTTGTTTTCGTTTCCCTCCTCGTTTGTTTCCTTCTAACAATTACGTACTCAAAGTTCTTCAGTTCCATACGCAAAACACTCTTTGATTTTCTCCTGCCTAGGACAGTTAGGAGAAATATGACTCTTCTCCTCGCACTTATAACACACATGCTTCCCTTTCAAACATGCTCCAATGTGGTTCTTTCTACATTCCTTACAGGCTTCTACCCTCTTCTTCTGTGGTTGTCCTTCTTCTCTTACATATTTAGCCTCATTCCAATTCCTCTTGAAATTCTTACTGCTATAACTATTACTCTCTTCCACCCAACGTTCTTTCGTTTTCTTTGAAATATTAACCTCTCCTTCCTTAGTCATACTAATTTCTTTTCCTATCTCTAGAATTTTTGTCTGTCTCTTTCTAAATTCATTGATTCCTTCTTGAAAAGCACTTACTATAAGATTTACCAATTGTTGTAATGGTTCCTGATTCAATTCCTTATCTCTATTCTCCGTTATTTGATGAGTCTCTCCTCCTTGGGGTATCGATGTGATAACCCGAGAATTTATAAGATTAATAAAACCTTAAATGATTAAATAAAGGTTAAATAATAAGACCTAGACTGGAAATAGAGTATGGATTTAAAATTTTTAAAGAAGAACCTATATGGTTTACTGTTTGAATGAGAATAGAGAATATATGAGTTACAAAATTTCTAAACCCTAGAGATGAATCTATATGTGTTTGATGAAATATTAAGAATAAGGTGCTACGATACCTATAAAGTTTGGTGACCTAATATATAAATTAGGTATGTGAATTATGTGAGTGTTTATAACTTATTAAGTCAATTAGGACTATTAAGTTAATACACTTAGTGGAGTGTGTTATAACTTATGTGAATTATGTGTATGATTAAATAAATATACATTATATAATGTGTATACATTTATTTTGTATATAAAGATAATTAAGAATATGTAAATATAAAAAATATTGAGCATTAGTTCTAGTGATAATAGATTTAATGGACTAAGGAGGGTAAGTAATTTAATTAAGCTCAGTTGTTTATTTAAGCATTGGACTTATAGCTAATTGAATTTAATAGCAATTAAGTTGTTAAACTAGCCAATATATTATGTATGAGACAAATATTATGATGAACCAATTTATTTATGGGGGGAAGCCCAAGTTTAATTTTGTTAGTAAGCAAATAATAAAAAGGTGCAAGCCCAAGTGAATTAATTAAAAGCCCAAGCTTAGCTCAATGGGAGAGAGAAAGTATTGGATTTAATCTATGTTCATGGCCAATTATTTTATTAACAAGCCCAAAGAATTAATTTGGAGCCCAAGTTAATTTTAATTAATGGTTAATTACATATTCTAGTATATTTTTAAAAATAATTACAAAAACAGTACATCCATAAAATAATTACAAAACTAACGCACTTTCTCATATTTATTTACAAAATTAATGCAATTGGGTCTCCTTTAATCGCGGCTCACAATTCTCTCCCTTATCTCTTCCCGTTAATTATTATTTTCTTATTCAAACACAGAACACCCATTGATCTCTGTTCCTGTTTCTTTCTCTTTTTTCTTCATCCATGGTTTTCTCTCCGCGAAACAGCATGAAGATCTTTTAACAGTCAAATGGCGATCTTTTAACTGAATAGGAACATCAAATTTTGGAGCCAAGTTCTTAGCAAATATGACATCATATAACACAGAGGCTTCTGAAAACGTCTACTCCTTGCAGAACCATCGCATAAGATGGTCGTAAGCCATAAGGTCCAAGATACAGCCTCGCTTTAAAAGCTTATCTGCCAAAGCTCTAATTCTATATGTGGGTAAGCCAATAGCATGCTTTCAAAAAGCTCTAATGCTTCCTTGAGCATTTCTCGCTGGCATAGGCCACCAATAAATGCCTTACAGTCCTCTAACTCGGGCAACCATCTATCTTCTCGTGAAAGTTTCCATCACTGCCGAATGCATTTCAAATCTCCTATCCTGCATAAGTCTATTATTAGAGCAGTGTATGTTTTGTTTGCAATTTCTAGACGCCTCTGCAGCATTCCATTAAAAATGATCTTTGCCTTGGATGCATGTCCCCTTTTGATGTGTGCTTGAACAAGCACATTAAGAGTCTGAAATTTTGAGTTAGAAGGTAACCAAACCTTTATATCAAGGTAACCAAACCCTCATACCAAGGTAACCAATCCATCTCCACACCTGGAGCTTTTTTCATAATGCAGTTGGTAACCAAACCTTCATACCAAGGTAACCAAACCTTCATGCCAAAGTAACCAAACTAACCAACCTTCGTACCAAGGTAACCAAACATGCATACCAAGGTAACCAATCCACCTACACACCTGCAGTTTTTTTATAGTGCAGTTGGTAACTAAGCCTTCGTACAAAGGTTACCAATTCAGTTTTATTAGATTACCTTCATAGTGTAGTTGGTAACCAAACATTCATACCAAGGTAACCAATTGAGTTTTATTAAGTTACCAATTTATTTTGAATGTGAGCCAAACCTTCGTGCAGTTGGTAGCCAAACTTTCATAGCAAGGTAACCAATTCAGTTTTATTAGATTACCTTCATAGTACAGTTGGTAACTAAACTTTCATACCAAGGTAATCAATTCAGTTTTATTAAGTTACCAATTTATTTTGAATGTGAACCAAACCTTCATACAGTTGGTAGCCAAACTTTCATGGCAAGGTAACCAATTTAGTTTTATTAGGTTACCTTCATAGTGCAGTTGGAAACCAAACATTCATGCAGTTGGTAGCCAAACTTTCATTGCAAGGTAACCAATTCAGTTTTATTAGGTTACATTCATAGTTCAGTTGATAACCAAACTTTCATACCAAGGTAACCAATTCAGTTTATTAGGTTACCAATTTATTTTGAATGTGATGCACTTGGTAGCCAAACCTTCATGCAGTTGGTTGCCAAATCTTTAGACCAAGGTAACAAATTCAGTTTTATTAAGTTATAAATTTTATTTTTGAATGTGATGCAGTTAGTAGCCAAACCTTCATACAGAGGTAACCATTTTAGTTTTTATGGGTAACCAAACAGTCATAAAAAAATTTCTGAATAGTAAGAGTTATATCTATTTATTTTTAAACTTATGTTTGTAGGGCGAATCTTCTTCTTCTTCTCGTTGGCAGTGTTATACTTTTGTTGAAGTTAAATGAAACATAATCTGACAGTTAATGCTTTGCTTTCCACCCCTTCCTTTTTTCGCAGGATCTGAAATATAATCTGACCGTGTGCAAGCATAAGATTCGCGGCGGAGATTCGCGGCGGCGGCGGAGGAGGAAGATGACGAGGGAGGAAGATGACGAGAAAATAATTTTTCGTGGCGGAGATTCGCGGCGGCGAAGGAGGAAGATGATGAGGGAGGAAGATGACGAGAAATTATTTGTTTATTTTCATCTGTTTGATTTGAATTTAGAATTTAGAATTTAGAATTTCGAATTATGGCAGCCTTAATTTTAGGTTCCGTATTAATGTGAAATTGAATGGTTTAAATTTTTTGCGTTATTTTTGTAATTATTTTTTGGATGTACTGATTGTGTAATTATTTTCTAAATGTTGTATAGTAATGTAAAGGACCCTTTAATTAATAAGAATACTACGCAAAGTGCAAGCCCAAAGGAATTAACTAATGGCCCATATGAAGCCCACTTAAGGAAGGTTAAGATAGTCATTATATAAATCATTATATAAATCAAATGGATGGGCAAAGCAAGGCCACTTGGCCAGTTTTGGGAGGAAGGAGGAAGTGGAGGAGAAATGGAATGCATGTAATAATGATAACACTTTAGTGGTTCAACCACTAATGCTAGGTGTCACTTAAACTAAGGAGCCAACACATTTATAATTGCTTGCAAGCAACCATTTAGTAAATAAGAGAGTGAAGGAGCAAGATATGTTGGAAATTTTTGATAGATATACATGTTATATCTATATCTAATTACTAACCCACACAAAATCATTTCACTTCTCATCTCTTTCATTTCATTTCTCTAACCTTTTTATTAGCTAACACAAAACAAAACAAGGAAGAGAGAGAGAGAGAGAGAGAGAGAGAGGGGGGAGAGGGATGGTGGGGAGAGGAAGAGAAAAGAAAGGGGATTTTATCCTCAAATTACCCAAGATCAACACTTAGTTTGGAAGAACAATGAAGGCTAGCAAGAAAACAAAGGTATAAACACCTTTTATTAAAGTTATTTTTAATTGTTTGAATCAAAACTTGGATCTATGATTCAAAACTCCAAAATCATAGATCTTCATATGTATAAGTGTTATATGTTTAGATCTATTACTTTTAAGTGTTAAAAGTTAGATCAAAAGCAAGAAAAAGGAAGCTATGTTTTAAAAGTTAGAAAATCTTGATTTTCTTAGCATAAATTATGTTTTGCTTGGATTTGGTGAAGGTTTGATGTAATAGATCATGGATCATGATAGATCCATGAGTATATGAGGTCTTAATAGGTATTATATTGTTTGATGATGGATTATGTTGATGAATAGGTGAGGATATGGAAGATTTCATAGAAAACACAAAGATTAAAAAAAAAACTATTTTTGGGAAAACGTAACCCAAAATTCAAATGACCATATCTCTCATTATGTTTTGAATTTTTAAGTGTGGTTAATTTTTGGAGTTAGATCTAGAAGTATTCTAACTTTTTCAAGTGGAATCACTGAAAAATTCCATGTAGATTTTCGTCGGGACAATTTTAGCAAAGTAGGAAAATTTTGAAAAATGACAAAAGTAGGCTGTCCGGAAATTTCAAGGACTGTTTCGGCTACTTAATTTGTGTAATAAATTTCAATCTTTTGGAACAACAAAATATATGTTATGAAGTTGCTTGTGTCCAAAAATAAGCTCATTTCGACTTAAATTGAGCAAGTTATGACTATTTCAATATTTGCGTTTTTTCGACAAAAATTACTATAACCGGAGTTCTATAACTCCGATGGCCACAAAATTTAAACTGGAGGCTCACGTTAACATGTATAAGATTCCGTCAAAAGTTGGGAATTTAAGATTCCGTCAAAAGTTGGGAATTTGTGGAGTTCAGCATGATGTAGCAAATTTCTTAAGGAATTAACTAGAAATGGATTTTTGATTAATACTAAAGAAAATTAAAAAATTCCTGAAAAATTATTTTTGTATATGGAATACATGTATTTATGTGTGGAAAAAAGATAAAAAAATAATAAGATGATTAGATTAAAAAAGGGGAATCCAGCTTGCTGAATTGGCCATCAAGTTGCTGGATTGCAATCTAGTTTGTTGGATTGGCCATCAAGTTGCTGGAATAATCTGTTTGGATAATCTAGGTTACTGGATTGGATGTTAGTTTGAATCCAGGTTGCTGGATTATGGGATTATTTGAATCCAAGTTGCTGGATTATAATTCAGTTTGAATCTAGGTTGCTGGATTAGGTATTCGACGTACTAAATTATAAAGGACTTATAAAATGAAAGACTAAGTGTTAATTCACAAGTTATATGATACAGTAGTGTTAAGTCTAAGGTAGTACAGTCGTACTCTTTAATGGTTGATGTATAGTAGCTGGGATAAACGACTCCTTCATATGGGGAAGGGATCTACGAATTAGTAACCGATCTAACTCACTATGAAAATAGTGTAGACTAGACGAAAACTAATTTGTTAGTTTTTTATGGGAAACCACTCAGTATACTATATTAAATATTATTAAAGACTCAATGTGTGCTAGGTTTAGAATTGTGTATATATATGGTATTGAGGATATCTAATATTTGACTATATGTTTAAATGTTAGATAGTATAGTAATAGAATTATGGAATAAGATATGTTATGCTAATTGAAAGATATATCTTATAACTAATAGGTCTTTTCAATAAAGCGATTAACTTAAATTGCGTAGCAGTAATCGACGGTATAGGCAAGTTTTCTCTAACTCAACTTTGAGTTATATTTTAAAGCATGTTCGTGAATAATTATGATTAATTATTCACATCTATACTGATTATTGATTCGCACTTAGTGCATGTTGCATATGTTCATCAGGTATGAAAAGCTGATCACCTTCATTACCATTTGGTTCAGTTAAATTTGTTCATGTTTATTGTTGGCTACTCATCATTATTGAGTCATGTTCTTTCATAATTCTTACATTGTTGAAAGTTTGTCAGCTTATTATTTTTTTCAATTATGATATATCTTCATTTGAACTTAAACTTGTTGGGCAAACTTGTTGCTCACCCTTGCTATATCATGATAAACATTTCAGATTAAAGAAGAAACTTTGGACATAGTCAAAGGCAAAGACAAGTTCTAGGATTGAATTATTATATGGTTAAAATGGTAATAGTATAGGATACAAATAACATTGTATGTCGTGTAGAATATTGAATGTAGGTATTAAGTTAAGGTTACAGACCTTGGGAATTATGTTGTAAAAGTTATTGTATAAATAATTTATGTCTATATCTTCCGCAATAGTTATAAAAATGATGTATCGTAACATACCAGGTCCGAGGTTCTTGGGACCCGAATTTGGGGGCGTCACAGTTGGTATCAGAGCTGTAGGTTATAAACCTTAGGTAGGGCTACCTTAGGCTATAACCGTAGGGATGAGAATAAGGAATAAACTCGATTAGAGTTTAAGTTCTAAGCAATGAATTTGGGCAAGGTATTAATAAGTTAATAAGATTCAAAAAAGAATCCTGACAAGTAATAAAGATCCAGAGTTACCTAACTCTGATAATAAAGATGAACAGTAGTAATGAATAGATAGAGTCTAAAAGACTAAAAGTATAAAGTGAAAGAAGATCGTAAAACAAAACGATCATAAGATAGAAAATAATCGTAATATAATACGATTATAAAATGAGATCACAACATGATCTGATGAGGTCATAGGAGAACAGATGATCAATCATTTGATTGAAAACTTTATAGCAGAATTGCTATACGAATATGGTACTATGAAATAGTACGAGTTAAACTCAAGAAAGAGTTGTGAATTGTAGATATGGATTAAATGAAATTCGTATCGAGTATTGAGGGAGCTAAGATTATGTGGGATTTCAATTGAGGACTCAGGTAATTGCTAAGTTGTACAAACCTTTGTATGGGCAGGGGTTTTATGCTTGGTCTAACGACTACTTAGTTTATCATATTGATAATCATTGAAATGTTGGTGTCGCGTTATTCGCTATATGTATGTTGAAAGGTGATTCTTTTCTCATATGTATAACGGATAGGTAGAGAATATAAGATTAGGTCCGAGTTCTTTAAACTCATACGTATGGTAAGTTCGTGACTCATAATCGTATGGTGGAACCCCTCAACGAATGGACGACTTTGGTCTAACTAGGATAAGTTCCAAAATTCAAATGATTGTGGTAAGTTCCTGAACTCATAACGTGTGGTATGTTTGATGAACCATATGGGGGTATAGGAAAATTATAAATGAAGGATTGAGGATAATAGAAATAGATAGAATTATTAAGTAATTGATCATTAGAGCAATTGAAGTTGATGGTGGAAGCATAGGCATTCCAAAATTTCTAGCTGTGCTAGACTTTGAAATTTTTGACATCAAGCTAAATTCGCACTGATGTGCCTTTTTCAAAATAAAATGAATTTTTGTTATCTTCACAACATGGTGACAAGGGTGTGGAGATGGACTTTGAGCCATTATCACATCGTTACCTATTGCGGGATGATAACATTAAAAAAAATGATGATTTTCAATAATTTTGCACCTTTTAAAGAAGAGTTTATGCTAATTGTTTCAGCTAGACAAATTATCTATTGAAATTCGAATTGTTGGTATATGTCTAAAACTATTTGATTCAGCTAGACAATATTTATGAAAATTCAAGTATCTCTTTGAGAACTTATCCCGAACCATATTGTTTTGATTCGGACTTCCGGCTGAGTATGAACAACCCCAAAAAATGGGGATATATTGGTTGGATAACGTACATTCCAATCATTGAATGCATACAGTCATTTAGATAATTACGGCCAGCATCTGCAGTTTACCTTCTTCGTGATTGTAAACATATCTCTTATTTGATTACGGTGAATACCGTTAAACCCGAGAGTTCATGGTCTATATGACCCTCATCATAATTTGAAAAGTTTTTTTTAACTCCTTGGGGAGAAGTCTGGGTAGAATGTAATGATAGAATAGTTCCTCATAGAAGGAAGCTGTGTGCACTCATTAAATGAGAATGAAATCAGATAAAGGTTAAGTTGAAAACCTAGTTTTGGTGAATAGAAGGAGTAGGGATTAGTAGGCTGTAATTTCGAGGACGAAATTCTTAGAAGAAGGGGTGAATGTGACAACCCGAGAATTTATAAGATTAATAAAATCTTAAATGATTAAATAAAGGTTAAATAATACGACCTAGACTGGAAATAGAGTAGGGATTTAAATTTTTTAAAGAAGAACCTATATGGTTTACTGTTTGAATGAGAATAGAGAATATATGGGTTACAAAATTTCTAAACCCTAGAGATGAATCTATATGTGTTTGATGAAATATTAAAAATAAGGTACTACGATACCTATAAAGTTTGGTGACCTAATATATAAATTAGGTATGTGAATTATGTGAGTGTTTATAACTTATTAACTCAATTAGGACTATTAAGTTAATACACTTAGTGGAGTGTGTTATAACTTATGTGAATTATGTGTATGATTAAATAAATATACATTATATAATGTGTATACATTTATTTTGTATATAAAGATAATTAAGAATATGTAAATATAAAAAATATTGAGCATTAGTTCTAGTGATAATAGATTTAATGGACTAAGGAGGGTAAGTAATTTAAATAAGCCCAATTATTTATTTAAGCATTGGACTTGTAGCTAATTGGATTTAATAGCAATTAAGTTGTTAAACTAGCCAATATATTATGTATGAGAAAAATATTATGATGGACCAATTTATTTATGGGGAGAATCCCAAGTTTAATTTTGTTAGTAAGCAAACAAGAAAAAGGTGCAAGCCCAAGTGAATTAATTAAAAGCCCAAGCTTAGCTCAACGGGAGTGAGAAAGTATTGGATTTAATCTATGTTCATGGCCAATTATTTTATTAACAAGCCCAAAAAATTAATTTGGAGCCCAAGTTAATTTTAATTAATAAGAATACTAAGCAAAGTGCAAGCCCAAAGGAATTAACTAATGGCCCATATGAAGCCCACTTAAGGAAGGTTAAGATAGTCATTATATAAATCATTATATAAATCAAATGGATGGGCAAAGCAAGGCCACTTGGCCGATTTTGGGAGGAAGGATGAAGTGGAGGTGAAATGGAATGCATGTAATAATGATAGCACTTTAGTGGTTCAACCACTAATGCTAGGTGTCACTTAAACTAAGGAGCCAACACATTTATAATTGCTTGCAAACAACCATTTAGTAAATAAGAGAGTGAAGGAGCAAGATATGTTGGAGATTTTTGATAGATATACATGTTATATCTATATCTAATTACTAACCCACACAAAATCATTTCACTTCTCATATTTTTCATTTCATTTCTCTATCCTTTTTATTAGCTAACACAAAACAAAACAAGGAAGTGAGAGAGAGAGAGAGAGAGAGAGAGAGAGAGAGAGAGAGAGAGAGAGAGAGAGAGAGAGAGAGAGAGAAAATAAAGGGGATTTGATCTTCAAATTATCAATGATCAACATTTAGTTTGGAATAACAATGAAGGCTATCAAGAAAACAAAGGTTTAAATACCTTTTATCAAAGTTATTTTTAATTGTTTGAATCAAAACTTGGATCTATGATTCAAAACTCCAAAACCATAGATCTTCATATGTATAAGTATTATATGTTTATATCTATTACTTTTAAGTGTTAAAAGTTAGATCAAAAGCAAGAAAAAGGAAGCTATGTTTTAAAAGTTAAAAAATCTTGATTTTCTTAGCATAAATTATGTTTTGCTTGGATTTGGTGAAGGTTTGATCTAATAGATCATGGATCATGATAGATCCATCAGTATATGAGGTCTTAATAGGTATTATGTTGTTTGATGATAGATTATGTTGATGAATAGGTGAGGATATGGAATATTTCTTAGAAAACACAAAGATTAAAAAAAACTATTTTTGGGGAAAACATAACCCAAAATTCAAATGACCATATCTCTCATTGTGTTTCGAATTTTTGAGTGTGGTTAATTTCTGGAGTTAGATCTAGAAGTATTCTAACTTTTTCAAGTGGAATCACTGAAAAATTCCATGTAGATTTCTGTCCGGACAGTTTTTAGCAAAGTAGAATAAATCTAAAAAACGACTAAAGTAGGCTGTCTGGAAATTTTTAGGACTGTTTCGGCTACTTAATTTGTATGATAAATTCCAATATTTTGGGACATTAAAATATATGTTATAAAGTAGTCTATGTCCAAAAATGAGCTCATTCCGACTTAAATTGAGCAAGTTATGACTATTTTAATATTTACATTTTTCTGACAAAAAATTGCTATAACCGGATTTCTATAACTCCGATGGCCACGAAATTTAAACTGGAGGCTCACGTTAACATGTATAAGATCTAGCCAAGAGTTGGGAATTTGTGGAGTTAAGCGTGATGTAGCAAATTTCTTAAGGAGTTAACTAGAAATGGATTTTTGATTAATACTAAAGGAAATTGAAAAATTTCCTAAAAAATTATTTGGGTATGAAATACATGTATTTATGTATGGACAAAAGATAAAAAAATAATAAGATAATTAGATTAAAAAAGGGGAATCCAGCTTGTTGGATTGGCCATCAGGTTGCTGGATTGCAATCTGGTTTGCTGGATTAGGCATCAAGTTGCTAGAATGATATGTTTGGATAGTCCAGGTTACTGGATTAGATGTTAGTTTGAATCCAGGTTGCTAGATTGTGGGATTGTGTGAATCTAGGTTACTGGATTATAATTCAGTTTGAATCTAGGTTGCTGGATTAGGTATTCGACGTACTAAATTATAAAGGACTTAAAAAATGAAAGACTAAGTGTTAATTCACAAGTTATATGATACAGTAGTGTTAAGTCTAAGGTAGTACAGTCGTACTCTTTAATGGTTGATGTATAGTAGCTGGGCTAAATGGCTCCTTCATATGGGGAAAGGATCTACGAATTAGTAACCGATCTAACTCACTGTGAAAATAGTGTAGACTAGTCGGAAACTAATTTGTTAGTTGTTTGTGGGAAACCACTCAGTATACTATATTGAATACTATTAAAGACTCGATGTGTACTAGGTTTAGAATTGTGTATATGTATGGTATTGAGGATATCTAATATTTGTCTGTGTTTAATTGTTATATAGTATAGTAATAGAATTATGGAAATAGATATGTTATGCTAATTGAAAGATATATCTTATAACTGATAGGTCTTTTCAATAAAGTAATTAACTTACATTGCGTAGTAGTAATCGACAGTTTTCTCTAACTCAACTTTGAGTTATATTTCAAAGCATGTTCGTGAATAATTATTGTTAATTATTCACATCTATACTGATTATTGATTCGCACTTAGTGCCTGTTGCATATGTTCATCAGGTATGAAAGGCTGATCACCTTCATTACCATTTGGTTCAGTTAAATTTGTTCATGTTCATTGTTGGCTATTCATCTTTATTGAGTCATGTTCTTTCATAATTCTTATATTGTTGAAAGTTTGTCAGCTTATTATTCTTTTCAATCATGATATATCTTCATTTGAACTTAAACATGCTGGGCAAACTTGTTGCTCACCCTTGCTATATCATGATAAACATTTCAGATTAAAGAAGAAACTTTGGACACAGTCAAAGGCAAAGACAAATTCCAGGATGGAATTATTATACGGTTAAAATGGTAATAGTATATGATACAAATGACATTATATGTCGTGTAGGATATTGAATACAGGTATTAAGTTAGGTTACAGACCTTGAGAATTATGTTGTAAAAGTTATTGTATAATCAATTTATGTTTATATCTTCCGCAATAATTATAGAAATGATGTATCGTAACGTACCAGGTCCGAGGTTCTTGGGACCCAGATTTGGGGGCTCTACAATCGACATTTCTGTATAGAAATAAAACGGTATTATCATTTCTTTGTTAAACATCTAATCATTCCTAAGATGTATAATTTATTTTACTATATTCTCCCTTATTATTATTAATAAACCCTGGTTCTCACAAGTACTTTTAATAAATATATTATATTAAAATACATCACAAGAAAATATATTACATCATATAGCATTCAGCTACCAACATCATCGCCTATCCCCTAATATAACAAAAGATGGGGATTACTAACATACTACCTCTCTAACAAATACAAAAATTGGGTTTACACATATTAGTTATGTCATCATTTCATTAAACTACCTAACTACCCTTCTTTCTTCCTTAACTCCTCTTTTAAGGCCTCCACTTGATCTTCCATCCTTAATCGATTCCTAACTTCATCCTCCTAAAATGTTTGCTTCACTTCGTTACTAATCTAAAGGTCTCGAACTTTTGCCTTTAACTCCTTTATCGTATTCTTCATCTCTAAGTTCTGAGCTAATAAGTTATCCATAAGCGCCCATATCTGAAAGAAACCTCTCGACGTGGATTTCTGCTCGAACTCCGTCTCTGATTCCATTCCCTCATCTATGGTCCTACTAGGTTCTCCCATCTTTGACATCATATAGCCACAAACATAACAACAACAACCTCCATTAGTATCTCATAATAAAAATATAAGTTCATTGTATGGAATGAAAATATATTTCATAACGTTACTAACTCTCTAATAAAACTCTACATGAGTTTTATCTCCTTCTACTTCCTAAATTTCTTCTAAGGTTATAGTCTAAGGATTCTCACTCCTAAGGTTTACAACCGAATGCTTTGATACCAACCTGTGACGCTCCCAAATTCAGATACCTGTATCTCGAATCTGGTGCTCATGTTCTAACTTATACAATATACTAATAACACATTCAGTAGAATAATAGAATAATTTACATTGATATAATATAAATATTCTCGTCCCAAATCTCGCAACCATTGCTACTACAAATACATAACTTAAACTGTAACATAACTTAATGCATATCACTAAATAAGTTTTAATACAATATAAGGATAACATCCTAACATAGAAGAACTGAGCTAATCAATAGCCTTGTCTTTACCCTCGTACCTTCCTGAGGGTTCACACTGCTCTGTCTTAACTGAAATGTTTAAGGGAAATAAGAATGAGCAACAAATTTGCCCAGCAAGTATTATATAATAAGGGTAAACAGACATATAAAAAGCTGATCAAATGTATAATGATAATTGATAGTTCAGGAATCATAGAACAATGTTGTGTACAAGGTATATATCAATGGTTCCAAATCTGTCCTTTGAAGTCAATTAAGAGTCACTATGAATTGAATGATTTCGAGAGCATCCAAAGGTTTCAACAATTTCAAGTGAATTGATATTTATCACTGAGTGTCACTATGGACCAAGAATCTGAAAGTAGTATGCATACAAGCCAATCATGTATGATAATAAAGCATATACTTTGGAGACAATCTTATTTATTTATTAATAAAAATATTCATTTATTAAAGACATTTAATTATTTACATGGTGCTGTTTTTATAATATGTAAATAACTCATAGTTTTAAGCAATGCTTTTAGAATCATAATGATGATCATGCAAATGAGATCTAAATTCTTAGAAAGATTTAAAACTAAAATAGTTCCCAATCGTGGGATTACTAAAAAGGGGATTAGTAAATCCGTATAGATTGGTACGTATGTTGCTTGCTCATTAGATGAGGATGATTGATCTCATGATCATTTGTGTGGAGACACTAAAGCAAGTATGTAGGTGCTTGTTGATCTACACATACATTTAATTGAATACTTCAACAACCTATATAAATTTACAAAACATTTCATTATAATAACTCCTTCCCAAGTTCTTCATAACCTTTACATTCATTCGGTGTCATAATATCATTTATTACAACAATAATACTCCCTTCAGCCCATGATAAAAGTCTTTATTACTATTTCAGGTAGTCTCAAGTTAAATGTCTACTTACCTTAAATGATCTATTTTTTATAATAATTTACCTATAATACCCTTATTATTAATTGTTATATTTCTATTCTCTATACATATTTATGGAGTATCACTAGTAATGTGTAGAAAACTATGCAATTAAATGAGAATTTAAATATAGATAAATTTTGTTATTTTATCCTCTTTCTTAATATGAGCAAAAAATCAACCAGGACTTTTATCCTGGGACGGAGGGAGTACTACGTTATTACAAGGATAACTAAGTATCCATCTTGGACTTGCCCTTGTCCTTATCGGATCCTTCGGTCCGATAGTTCTTAGCTGAAACATATAATTTTAAGAAAGAATGAGCATAACTAGCTCAACAAGTTTAATATTTTACTTTGCAACTACAAAATCAAGAATTATATGACTTCATCTTCAATAACTGTACAATAGTTATGAAGTAGTAGGAATAATCAAGAAAAGGTTTTGAATTCCTTTAAAATCATTCTCAAGGACATATAGTCACTTAAGAATCTGAGCTGGTCAAAGACCATAGACATTCTTTTCCATTTCCATTCATAAAAGGACAACCTGGTACAAGACCGTAAGCCCGATATATCTTACGAGCACGTCCAAGTGATCATCCTATAGTACTTTATGTTGATCAACACTCTATCTTAAACGTTTTCACGTTTAAGCTTTTTGGAAACTCCCAGTGCCCGTCGAATTAACGACATTTAAAACCATTGTGTATTCATACTTTGATTTACCTCTGAATCTGTACCAAAGCAATTGGCATAGGATAGCTTCATCAAGAATAATTTGAAAGATTTATAAAAAAAATCAATCAAAATACTTTATATATACATCTAGCCAAATTAAATGACATCGACTATCCAATAACAGTTCATGCATAGGCATCTATGCATATTGACAACTTGTCCAACATTACGTATAACAAAGAGTTTAGAAAGCTTGCATAACGTAACGTTAATACAAGGGTTAGAGAACTTGCCTTTACGTCTTTAAACCTTTTAAGTGTACGCTACTTGGTCTTTACAACCTCTACAAGATATAAACACATAGTATACCAATTAGGTTATCATAACCGATATACATTGTGTAACGATCTAATTCTTATTGTATAACATAGCCGAATTGTTAAACTAATAACAACCGTTTAAGTTATTTATCATTCGTCATGACTTAATAACATTCATTAGTTGTAAGCCGACTCTCGTCGATCATCGTTATGCACAACGACCGACGAAACCCTAATTAGTTCAATACGTCGAACACATTCTCATCAGATTCCCATTATCGGATTTCGTATAGAATTTACATGAGTTTTAACTTCAATCGATGTCATTCATACATCACACACCTCTATTATATGTTATATAACCTTAAGGCATGCTCACAACTCGATTACGATTCATGATTTACATTATCGATTTTTAAGTTTTAAATTTAAATACGTTTTGTCAACTTTTAATTCATAAAACCATTCTTAAACATGTTGTTTAAGTGATTTCGCTTCATGAATATTAACCATATAGTTGCCCCATAATTACCATGTAGAAAGCTAAGTTAAAAAATCTTCACGTTAGAAATTTTTCCTTAATGGTGCGGCAGCGCCATCCAAAGGCTTAAAGTCGGCGCTACGTCGCAGTGTCTAAGCCCTGCCTCGCCACTACAGCTCTTGGAACAAGGGTCTGGGCGGCGCGACAGCGCCGACCCCTAGATTCTAATTTTTTTTAATTTTTACGAGCTTATAACACAATCGTTACAACTCGAAATTGGCTCGTTCCAAAGCCAATATTTCATAAATTCTATGTTATATCATTATATAAAGTTCAAATTCATTTTTGAATCCGTCGGCGAGAATTTAGTCGATTAGTCTATTTTTACGCGTTTGTTAAACGTTCGTGAACGTTCGACGCTGAATTCTTCATTTTAAGGTCGAATTGGTTCGTTCTTGCTCCCGCAAGTCTTATTTACCTAATTAGACGTTACGCCATCCAAAACAATCTTTTCTGAATCAAACGATGACTTTTAACTTCTATTCCAGGAAAATTCACGGTTTCGACGATTAACGTCTAATCGCGTAACTTTTGCCGAATCTTCGTTATTCAATATCTTTACTTCAAACCAAATGGAATCAATCCATAGGTTATTCATTAGTGATTCTAACCATTCCAAACATCTAAGTTTTAATGGTTTCACATGCTTATTAACCAAACTCTCATGATTTTGATAAGTTATTTATTATGTCTTTAATCAATTATTATAATTTCATTTCTTCATGGCTTATTAGTGTTTTAGGTCCACTATAAGGCCAACCTAATTACTTCTCATTAATCATGCTCCATCAATTCACTTCTTTATCAAATTTGGTATTGAAGGAAGTTGAATTTTAAGGTTTAGATATGTATACATCTTTGTGTTCTTGATTGTTCTTGATTGATCAAGAGGTTAGCATCCTTCTTGCTTCTTGTGTGCTTGATTCTTAGCAATGGAATAAGATATCTTCTCTTACTTTTGCTCTTTGCTCTCTCTTATGTTATCAATTTGATCAACCAACAAATGAGCTAATGAGCTTCCTATTTATAGACTTTGCAAGGCTTAGGGTAGTTTGGTCATTAGGACCAAACCTCCTTAGCCCCGTGTCTTGCCATGTGAAGCCATGTGCTAGCATATGCTAGCACATGCACCCCACACCCCCCTTATTATCTCATGTGCCCATGGGTTGGCCCATGGGTTTAAACCACCCGTTAACCCATCGGTTCGACCCATAGCTTTAGTTATTAAAATTATTTGAAATTGAACGTATTTACTTCGTATAAAATTTATATTATACGTCGTATTAATTCTTGTATTCTTTTCGTATTATACTCGTATAATAACTCGTATTATACTTGTATTTATTCTGTATAATTATTATTATTATTATTATACGTAACCTTTTTATTCTTAGGTTTTAATCTTTATAACCCTTAGGGTTTTAAGTCCTCACGCAAAAACTTCATGAGCCATAACTAGAATATTATTAGATATTCCATTCCGTCTTGAAATCTTATCATTACGCATTTCTCAAAAATTCAAAAATAATTCCCGAGCAGAAACGGATGAATAGTGATTTTATGAAAATTTATCGAAAAACTTTCATTTTCGTCTTGGAAATTCATATGATTTAATTCTAGCACATAGCCAAATTACTAACCATATTCACAACTTCTAGGTCATAGAACAACCTAGAAATAGTGTACTCACTTTAATAAACATTTATTATAATTTTATTCAATAAAATCAAATAAAGTTTATTTACATAAACGTCCAATTTTCTCGGGCGTTATATTCTCCCCACCCCCCTTATAAGAATTCTGTCCCCAAAATTACAATACAAGTTAGTCAAATAAATGTGGATATGCCCTCGTCATCTTGTCTTTGAGTTTCCACGTTGCTTCGTCAGCATTGTGGTTCCTCTATATCACCTTCACCAAAAGTATTACTTTATTTCTCAAGACTTGTTCTTTCCTATCAATCACTTGAATAAGAACTTCTTCATATGACAAGTCTTTCTCAACCTGAATAGGTTCATACTCCATTATGTGTTTGTAGTCGGGCTTATAGGGATGCAACACCGACACGTGAAACACATTGTGGATATGCCCTAACTCTGGAGGTAATGTTATCGCATATGCTACCTCTCCTATCTTTCTCAAAATCTGGAAAGGTCCTATGAACCTAGGACTTAATTTTCCCTTCTTCTCGAAGCGTATCTTCCCTTTCCAAGGTGACACCTTCAGGAATGTGTACGAACCAACTTCGAACTCTCTGTTGTTTCGATACGGATCTGCATACTTCTTTTGTCTGTCCTGAGCAGTTACTAGCCGAGTTCGTATAAACTTAACCACTTCCGCCGTTTGTTATTCCATTTCAGGTCCCAACATTCGACGTTCTTCCAATTCATCCCAGCACAGTGGGGTTCTGCACTTCCGTCCATATAACGCTTTGTAAGGCGGCATACCTATACTTGCGTGACAATTGTTGTTGTAGGCGAACTCCACCAATGGTAGATGATCGTCCCAACTACCCTTAAAATCCATAACGCAAGACCTTAACAGGTCTTCTAGAGTTTGAATTATCCTCTAACTTTTTCCATCCGTCTGTGGATGATACGTCATGCTCAACCTCAGTTGTGTTTCCATCTGCTCTTGTAAACTTTTCCAAAAAGTTGATATGAATCGCGGGTCGCGATCTGACATAATCAAAACTGGTACTCCATGTCTCGAGACAATCTCTTTGACGTAAAGCTTAGCTAGCTGATCCAAGTTATACTTGACTCTTATCGGAAAGAAATAAGCCGACTTCGTCAAATGATCCACTATTACCCAAATAACTTCGTATCCTTTATGTATCATTGGAAGTCCTACCACAAAATCCATCGTGATATGCTCACATTTACATTCATGAATTTCCAATGATTCTAGTAAACCACTGGGTCGTTGATGTTCGACCTTAACTTTTTGACAAGTTAATCACTTACTGACATACTCTACTATCTCTCTCTTTATGTTGGGCCACCAAAAATGCTGTTGATGGTATTGATACATCTTGGTACTACCAAGATAAATCGAGTACCTCAAATGATAAGTTTTATACATTATCTCCTTATACAATTCTGACTCACACGGAACCTAAATTCGTCCTTTAAATCTTAATAACCCCTTGTTATCAAAACTATACTTATCCTCTGTATTGTCTGCAATCTTCTTCTTAATCTGTTCGCACCCCTCATTTCTGAGTTTCACTTCCTTCACATTTTCCACGATGGTAGGTTGAATCTCCATTGCAAACAGCTTCTCCCCCTCTTCAGTTGGACATCTTACTTCTATTTCCATCCTTGCCATCTCTGTTATCAACTCATCCTGAGTTGATAACATTGACAGCTTCTCCTGACCCTTTCTACTTAAGGTGTCGGCCACCACGTTCGACTTTCCTAGGTGATACATGATTTCACAATCATAATCCTTTATCAACTCCAACCATCTACGCTGCCTTATATTCAATTCCTTCTGTGTGAAGATATACTTCAGACTTTTATGATCTGTATATATCTTATATTTCTCCCCATATAGGTAATGCCTCCAAATGTTTAAGGCAAAAACCACTACTACAAGTTCAAGGCCATGAGTAATGAGTAGGATAACCTTTCTCATACTTCTTCAACTTCCTAGATGCATACGTAATGACCTTGCTATGCTGCATGAGCACGCAACCCAATCCTTTATGCAAAGCATCACTATATACTATGAAACTCCCGAAAATACCGGTGCTTGACTTAATCTCTTCTTCAGCTCTTGATATCTATCTTCACATTTCTCTACCCACACATACTTCACCGTCTTCCTTGTCAAATTTGTTAACGGAGTAGCTATCTTCGAGAAGTTCTGAATGAACCTTCGATAGTAACCCGCTAACCCTAGGCAACTCTGCACCTCAGTTGGTGTTATCGATTGTTCCCAGTTAATCACTGATTCCACCTTTGCTGGATCCACTAAAATCCCGTCCTTGTCGATGAGGTGACCCAAAAATTGCACTCTCTCTAACCAAAATTCACACTTAGTTAATTTCGCATACAACTTCTCCTTCCGTAGTGCTTCCAGCACTAATCTTAAATGTTCAGCGTGATCTTCTGGCATCTTTGAATATACTAGAATATCATCAATGAACACCACGACGAACTTATCAAAATACCGTTTGAACACTCTGTTCATCATGTACATAAATGCGACTGGCGCATTCGTTAACCCGAACGACATCCCTAGGAACTCGTAATGGCCGTAACGAGTCCTAAATGCCGTCTTAGGCACATCTTCCTCTCCAACCTTCAACTGATGATACCCCGTCCGTAAATCTATCTTAGAAAAACATTTAGCCCCTTTCAACTGATCAAAGAGAACATCGATCCTGGGCAATGGGTATTTATTCTTTATCGTTAGCCTGTTCAACTCTTTCTAGTTGATACACAGTCTTAATGATCCATCCTTCTCCTTTTCAAATAATATTGGCGCTCCCGATGGAGAGACACTCGGTTGGATGTACTTCTTATCCAACAGTTCTTGCAACTGAATCATCAACTCCTTCAGTTCTATCGACGCTATATGATATGGTGCCTTTGAAACTGGTGTCGTTCCTTGCACAACGTCTATAACGAATTCGGTCTCCCTATCAAGTGGAAGACCTGGTAAATCACTCGAAAATACATTCGCATACTCATTGACTATAGGTATCTGTTCCAATATCGCACCCACTCACTGTGTATCAACAACATGGCCCATGTAACCTACACATCCTTTCCTTAACAACTTTCTGGCTTATGTCATAGTTAGACAGCAAGAGAGTCCCGGTGATTTACTACCGTAGAACACTACCTTGGGTTTCTTAAAAATTCAAAGGTTTACACTTTTCTTTTGGCTATCAATAATCGCCCCATGGTTAACCAACCAATCCATTCGGAGAATTACATCGAATTCCCCACACTTTATCGGTATAAGATCTACTGATAACTGGTTACCTCTTATCTCTACACAACAATTCCTATGAATAAATTCAATAAGAATTATTTCCTCATTTGCTAACTTAACGTTCGAAGGTATTACAAGTTTTTCAGGGAGTAACCCTAACCGTTTAGCAAATTCACATGCTATAAACGAACAAGTAGCACCCGAATCAAATAACACATAAGCATTTTCATTGTTGACCATGACAATACCTGTTACGACATCGCTCGATGCCACTGCATCCTGGACCGTCATATTAAATGTACGGGCCATCGGCCTACCCTGCTGTACAGGTCCACCAATAGCTATTTTAGCACGGCTAGCCCCCTTCCCACTGTCTGATCCATTCTTCGGACAGTTCCTTGCAAAGTGGTCCGGAGACCCACACGTAAAGCATGACGTACCCTTCGTAGGATTGGGACAACTAGGTGCAATGTGCCTTTCTTGTCCACAATGGTAACATACCACTTTACCCCTGAGACAGACTCCAAGATGAGCCTTCCCACATGTCTTGCATTGCTCAATCTTTCTCTTAGAATCAACCTGCCTCACCCCTGTATTTCCTGAGTTAAACACCTTCCTCTTCGGCGCATTAAAGCCCCCACTTACTCCATCTTATTTGATGCCTCCGTCAAATTTATTCTTATTTTTCTTCTTATTTTGGTATAGGCTCAAGGCCTCACTACCACCCTCGGCTATTATCTCCTTCTCCAATACAGCTCCAAAGATTTCACTTTGGAAAATGGAAACTCAGTTATAGCGCCAAGGTTTTAACCGTAGCTCAAACCTCTTTGCCTTCCTCGCTTCGGTGTCCACTTGATGTGGCGCAAATGTTGTCATTTCATTGAACCTAGCAGCATATTGGGGAACAATTATATCCCCCTATTTCAACTCCAGAAACTAGACCTCCATCTTACTTTTCATGCTAGTGGGGAAATAGTTCTCTAAGAAAACCTTTTTAAATTGTTCCCATGTAGCATTTTCCAACTCGGCTCTACCTTGGTTCGCCTCCTACCAGAAGTTATCCTATCCTTTCATCATATACATAGCAAAAGGAATCTTTTGCTCATCTTGAACATTTGTTATCACAAATGCCTTCTCAATTTCCTTCACCTAAGCTTGGGCAGTGATAGGATCCGTAGTTCCTCTGAACTTCGGAGGACCTACGCTTTTAAAATCCTTAATGGTAGTACCAACTACAACCCCATGATTTATTCTTACACCCCCTCCAGCTTCTTTAAAGGCTGCAGTCATAAGGGTAACAAATTCCTGTATCAGGGTATTCGGAACCATTTCTTCCTCCACATTAAGTGGCTCTGCTTGTCGAGTTCTTTGCTGTCTTTTCGGTGGCATTTTTCTGTTAATGTAAATAAAGTTTCGTTATTATTTACTTCTTTCTGTTTGTTATTATTTACAAGTAATAATAACACAAACACATTGCCAAGCATTTTAATAAAATTCTTATATTAAATACTTCTTCTTGTAGTATAAAACTATAACTGTTCTTCATTACATGGACTTAGCCATTTACAATACTATCCCGCAATTGCTTGCCAAAAATTGGGATGTACGAAAGACTACTCTTTGATTATACAAAATAGGGTTTTACGTCAATACTAACTACCCAAATATTTATAAAGTTATTCCTTCTATACATACTACTAGACTACATTTGCCTCACGACATTCTCGTAATCCGCATCCACTATACTGGCCACTATATCCCGGCTAATGGTATGCCAAGGATGTCCCTCTTCTATAGGATACTTAGCAATCTGGTGTTGGTAATCCTCGTGCGAACTCCTATGTTTATAGGAAATTCGACTGATCTTTTGCTTTTTATTCACAAGCTCAGCTTTCAATTCCTGGACCTCTAACTTTAGGTCCCGGACTTTATCTTTTGCCAACACTCTCTCGTCGTGCTCAACTTCCCAGAAGACCTCCATGTCTTCCTTGTCTTCCTGAACATCGTGAATCTTTTGCTTCAGGTCACGTACCTCCTTACTCAGTTGGACATTTCTGTCCAATACTGTCATGAACAGAGCCTTCATATACTCCGCTAGTGACATCACTTCCTCCTCCGTAAATAGTACTGGAGTAAAGGATACCACCTCCACTTCCTCTTCCGACATACTATCAAATAGTGTGGAATAGTCAAAATTATCTGCATCCTCTGACGGATCATCCTCTTCTGGATCAGTCTCTTCTATGTTCACTATCGACACCTTTGCTACTGGCATTGGTGCATTCTCTATGATGTTGACAGATTCTTCATCGCTATATATAGCGATATCTCTTGACATCTCAAATAAGACACAAATAACTTGATTAATAAACAATCAAAATAGTATATACATGTATCACATTTAATATGTTTAAGGTTAGTTTTCTTTTTAAAACTCTACCCGAGTTTTATTTACTACTAAGTTTTACTTCTCTTCTTAAGGTTATAACTTAAGGTTTTTCCCCTTTAAGTTTATAACCTAAAGCTTTGATAGCAACCTGTGATGCCCCCAAATTTGGGTACCTTCAAACCCTGGATATGGTGCTACACGATAATACTATCTACTCATACATTCAATTGAATATTTCAACAACCTGTATGAGTTTACTAAACATTTCATTATAATAACTCCTTCCCAAGTTCTTCATAACCTTTACATTCATTCGGTGTCATAATATCATTTATTACAACAATAATACTACGCTATTACAAGCATAACTAAGTATCCATCTTGGACTTGCCCTTGTCCTTACCGGATCCTTTGGTCCGATAGCTTTTAGCTAAAATATATGATTTTAAGAAAGAATGAGCATAACTAGCTCAACAAGTTTAATATTTTACTTTGCAACCACAAAATCAAGAATCATATGACTTCAACTTCAATAACTGTACAATAGTTATGAAGTAGTAGAAATAATCAAGATAAGGTTTTGAATTCCTTTAAAATCATTCTCAAGGACATATAGTCACTTAAGAATCTGAGCTGGTCAAAGACCATGAACATTATTTTCCAGTTTCATTCATAAAAGGACAACCCGATACAAGACCGTAAGCCTGATATATCTTACGAGCACACCCAGGTGATCAGCCTGTAGTACTCTATGTTGATCAATACTCCATCCTTAAACGTTTTCACGTTTAAGCTTTTTGGCAACTCCCAGTGCCCATCGAATTAATGACATTTAAAACCTTTGTGTATTCATACTTATGTTTACCTCTGAATCTGTAACAATGCAATTGTCATAGGATAGCATCATCAAGAATAATTTGAAAGATTTATGAATAAATCAATCAAAATACTTTACATATACGTCTAGCCGAATCAAATGGCATCGACTATCCAATAATAGTTCATGCATAGACATCCATGCATATGGATAACTTGTCCAACATTATGTATAGACAAGAGTTTAGAAAGCTTGCATAATGTAACGTTAATACAAGGGTTAGAGAACTTGCCTGTGTCTTTAAACCTTTTAAGTGTACGTTACTTGTTCTTTACAACCTCTACAAGATATAAACACATAGCATACCAATTAGGTTATCATAACCGATATACATTGTGTAACTATCTTCTCATTCTTATATAACTTAGCCTAATTGTTACACTAATAACATCCGGTTAAGTTATTTATCATTCGTCACGTCTTAATAACATTCATTAATTGTAAGCCGACTCTCGTCGATCATCGTTATGTACAACGACCGACGAAACCCTAATCAGTTTGATACATCGAACACATTCTCATCGTATTCCCACTATCGAACTCCGTGTAGAATTTAAATGAGTTTTAACTTCATTCAATGTCATTCATGCATCGCGCACCTCTATTACTATTATATGTTATATAACCTTAAGGCACGCTCACAACTCGATTACGATTCACGGTTTACATTATCGGTTTTTGAGTTTTAAATTTAACTACGTTTTGTCAATAATTAATTCATAAAACCATTCTTAAACATGTTGTTTAAGTGATTTCTCTTCATGAATATTAACCATATAGTTGCCCCATAATTACCATGTAGAAAGTTAAGTTAAGAAATCTTCACGTAGGAAATTTTTCCCTTAAGGGTATGGCAGCGCCAGCCAAAGGTTTAAAGCCGATGCTGCGTCGCTGCCTCGCAGTGTCTAATCCCTGCCCCAGCACTGCAGTGCTGGGAACAATGGTCTGGGTGGCGCAGCAGGGCCGGCCCCCAGATTCTAAAAACTTTGAATTTTTACGAGCTCGTAACACGATCGTTACAACTCGGAATTGGCTCGTTCCAAAGCCAATAGTTCATAAATTCTATGTTCTATCATTTCATTAAGTTGGAATTCATTTCTGAATCCGTCGGCGAGAATTTAGCTGATTAGTCCATTTTTATGCGTTCGTTAAACGTTCGTGAACATTCGATGCTCAATTCTTCATTTTAAGTCCGAATGGGTTCGTTCTTGCTCCCGCAAGTCTTATTTACCTAATTACATGTTACGCCATTGAAAACCATTGTTTTCGAATCAAACGGAGACTTTTGACTTCTTTTCCGGGAAAATTCACGGTTTCGACAATTAACAACTAATCGCGTAACTTTCGCCTAATATTCGCTATTCAATATCTTCACTTCAAACCAAATGGAATCAATCCATAGGTTATTCATTAGTGATTCTAACCGTTCCAAACATCTAAGTTTTAATGGTTTTACATGCTTATTAACCAAACTCTCATGATTTTGATAAGTTCTTTATTAAGTCTTTAATCAATTATTATAATTTAATTTCTTAATGGCTTATTAGTGTTTTAGGTCCACTATAAGGCCAACCTTTTTACTTCTTATTAATCATGCTCCACCAATTCACTTCTCTATCAAATTTGGTATTGAAGGAAATTGAATTTTAAGGTTTAGATATGTATACCTCTTTGTGTTCTTGATTGTTCTTGGTTGATCAAGAGGTTAGCAATGTTCTTGCTTCTTGTGTGCTTGATTCTTAGCAATGGAATAAGATAGCTTCTCTTGCTTTTGCTTTTAGCTCTCTCTTATGTTATCAATTTGATCAACCAACAAATGACCTAATGAGCTTCTTATTTATAAACTTTGCAAGGCTTAGGGTAGTTTGGTCATTAGGATCAAACTTCCTTAGCCCCATGTCTTGTCATGTGAAGCCATGTGCTAGCATGTGCTAGCACATGCACCCCACACCCCCTTATCATCTCATGTGCCCATGGGTTGGCCCATGGGTTTAACGCACCCGTTAACCCATTGGTTCGACCCACGGGTTTAGTTATTAAAATTAATTGAAATTAAACGTATTTACTTCGTATAAAATTTATATTATATGTCGTATTAATTCTCGTATCCTCTTCATATTATACTCGTACAATAACTCGTATTATACTCATATTTATTCCATATAATAATAATTAGTATTATACATAACCTTTTTATTTTTAGGTTTTAATCTTTCTAACCCTTAGGGTTTTAAGTCCTCACGCGAAAGCTTCGTGAGCCATAACTAGAATATTATTAGACATTCCATTCCGTCTTGAAATCCTATCATTATGCGTTTCTCAAAAATTCAAAAATAATTTCCAAGCAGAAACGGATGAATAGTGATTTTACATAAATTTCTCAAAAAACTTTCATTTTCATCTTGGAAATTCATATGATTTAATTATAGCACGTAGCTAGAATACTAACCATATTTACATCTTCTAGGTCATAGAACGGCCTAGAAATAGCTTACTCACTTTAATAAACATTTATTATAGTTTTATTTAATAAAATCAAATAAAGTTTATTTACATAAACGTCCAATTTTCTAAGGCATTATAGATCTCCTTACTTAGTTGGACATTTCTGTCCAATACTGTCATGAACAGAGCCTTCATAAACTCTGTCGGTGTCATCTCCTCCTCCTCCGTAGGTAGTACCGGATGAAAGGATACCACCTCCACTTCCTCTTCCAACATACCTTCAAATAATGTGGCATAGTCGAAGTTATCAGCATCCTCAGACGGATCCTCCTCTTTCGGATCAGTCTCTTCTATATTCACTATAGACACCTATGTTACTAGCATTGGTGCATTCTCTATGATGTTGACAGATTCTTCACTAACTTCGCTATACATAGCCATATCTCCAGACATCTACAATAAGACAAAAATAACTTGATTAGTATATAATAAAAATATTATAAACACATATCATATTTAATATGTTTAAGGTTACTTTCTTCTTTAAAACTCTACCCGAGTTTTATTTACTTCTAACTTCTACTTCTCTTCTTAAGGTTATAGCTTAAGATTTCCCCCCCCCCCTTAATTTTTATTACCTAAATCTCTGATACCAACCTGTGACGCCCCCAAATCCGGGTACTTTTAACCCACGAATATGGTGCTACACGGTGCTATTATCTACTCATACATTCAATTGAATACTTCAATAACATGCGTAAGTTTACTAAATATACCATTACAATACTCTTCCCAAATTCTTTATAACCTTTACATTTGTTCGGTGTCATAATATTATTGTGACGCCCCCAAATTCGGGTCTCAAAAAATCGAATTCGGTCATCACGATTCAATACAAATATACACCTCTAAACAACATACAATAATTAAATGCGTAATAAAATAAACGTATGTTGTTCATTCAAAAGGTGTTACTAGTCCCAAGATTCGATAACCTTAATACAACCTTATAATCATACCCCAGAATAACAATTAGGGTTCAAATTACAAAGACAATAATTAAACTAAGCATAAAATAAAGTCAGCTATTTGAAGTCTATTACTTCATCTTTTCTTTACCCTTGTCCTTCCCTGAAGTCTCGGGTTTAACTGCAATAAAAGTCATGATATAGCAAGGGTGAGCAACTAGTTTGCTCAACAAGTTTAAATACAACAATAAAGGATATATCATGATTAATGGAATATATACGAAGAGGAATTCAACAAAATGAATATCGAAAGCAAGGAGAATGATTGCTTTTAGAATAACTGATAGACTTTGAACTATAAACTTCCAATGGAATCAATAGCTGATTGACCTTTTGGTTATTGGCTACAGAATATGTACTTGAGGGGATCAGCCTTGCGTACGCCATGTATATGCAAAACATTCAACTCTGCTATTTGTATCTTATATTAGATACGTGAGGTACTCCCCTATAATATAAAGGGTGTTCTCTTCAGTCTAAGAATCCCTACCATCAATTGGCCTGGATAGCTTTTATAAAAATTTCATGCAATTGTCTGACCGAACAAAGGTTCAGACTCTATCTGAAGTAGTTTATGAATTATAGAACTTTAAAATGATGTACAAGTCCAAGACTGTATGAACTCAAGTGCACCAAGTGCGAGTATCAATAAAATTGATGTGGAATAATTGTAAAGTAATTAAACCACCTAAAGCATACTTGGAAATAAGGTTCAAGCTAAAATAAATAACTTGCATACAATAATATCCTGCTCGAATAAATATGAGAAGGATAGGAAACTTGCACAATAAAGAGTGTAAGTCAGGGAACTTGCATTCAATATAACAATCAAATGAAGTTAGGAAACTTGCACTTTATACGAGTTTGTATAAGTTAGAGAACTTGCCTGTTTGCTCAGCTAAAAATAATCTAGCTTTAACTATATTGCATTGAAACGACCTAACATTAACAAGTCGGTCCCTCAATTAGTATTGTGTAGACTGGTATGAGTTCATACTTACAAGAATTTGATTATCAGATAAGTCTACCACATAATTCACGTAAGTCAATTTACTATGACTGAGTCTATAAACATCTAACCCTGTCCTAGATTTAGAATATCTAGCCTCTATGCATCAACACAGGCTTGAACACATAGCACTTCAATTTAGTCATGCAATACAGTTCAAGACTCACGTACAAACATAAGGTAGTCATGAAATCAGTATAGTATGCATGCTCACTAAGACTTTCATCATATACGTATAGCTAGCATCGTTATTTATTTGAAAACTTAATCAAACTCATAATTATTCATGCTTAACTAACTTTCGTGGTATCTACGTAGTGTGTGCACATGCATGATATATTAGTGATGTTTTTAAAGCACCCTCATGTATGCTCAAAATATCAGAACACTATGACTTCGGTCCGTGCACTTTCGTTTTCCAAAACATTCAAGTTTAGCTTTTGAAATCACTTTAAACTTTAACCATGTATGCTAGTGTGTATTCAACACTTTAGACTAACATTTCATACCTAATTAGACTATACGATCATGTTCATAAGATCAGAATACATATTTGATACGTATATGTCAAAGTTCAATTTAACAATTCTAAGTTCGTTTATAAACTATAAATCTTTTCATCAATCGTGTGTACTAACATAGTTATACACGCTCATACTACATCCATGTACCCATATATACATGGTAATCATGTTCTCATGCTCGTCTAAAGAGATACCAACTAGTTCGCATTACCAAATTTGTAACAGAAACAGGAAACAAGGTTCATGCCCTGGCGCAGCTGCGCTGCACCCTAGTACAAACAGGGCGCAGCTGCGCCAGGGCTCGGCCAGAAATAGAGCAGCTTTCTTCTTCAGCAGTTAGCAAAACCGAACTCAAAATTTCTTATAAAATTTATTTAAAACTAGCTACAATGCAGTTCTAACTTGCATATAAGTTAATATAACAACTAACAAGCATCCCTCAATCCAATTAACACTCAATTCATGCATGATTAATAATGTAAGCAATTCATAGAAATGGAATTTATACCTCTGCTAATTCAGTTTGCAAGGCTTGCTAAATGGCATATAATATACTACTATATTGCTTTCCCTCAACTCAATAGAAAAACTTAGCAAATAGAATTAGAAGAAGAGAGGCTATATTTATAGACAATTGGATATCCAGACAATGTAATTATCTCCCAAATCAAACCAATGGAAAGAGCAAGAACATGAAGGTTAACAAGGAGTAGTTGAGTAGTTGGTGAATTCATCATGATGCCCACTCACTTTGTTATCATTGGCTAGACTTTGATGAATTTGAGAAGAAGAGTAGAGTAGCTAGCCTTTTGGCTTGAACACGTGAGGAAGAATTTGGGTCACTTATTATGGGACAATGCTAATAACTCAGCAACTTGTATATAATACACTAAGGTTATATATATATATATATATATATATATATATATATATATATATATACCTACCATGCTTACTTAGGTTATATCATATATACACTTAGGTTATAAATTTAATTAGAGGGTACACATGGATAACATAATACATAATAGCAAGTTGGACACATCCATATATAACCCATGTACATTTCATTAATACCGAATGTAATTCAATTGGATATTATCATAATACATTATCCCAACACTATTATTATAGTATACATTAATTCCCCAATTCGTGATTAAATAAAAGATTGAATTAGTTAGTTAAATAAATGATCTAGTCTATTAGTATTAAATTACTAAATAGACTATTAAATATTAATATTAATATTGCCCACATTTATTAATTAATCTACCCAATTAAATCTTTTCACTATATTCAAGTAAATTGGATATTTAATTACTAACAATCCCATCAATTCTTCTTATATTCAAACCTTAGGGCTAGTCCACTAATTTAATTAAACCACTAGTGACTCCTTTTAATTTAATCTTAGCAATTATTCACATAGGCACTAACTCACATAACCACATAACCACATAGTTTAAATAAGCATACAAAACTAACTCATTAAAATTAAATCATATATATTTAATTAATAATAGAGTTTAAAAATTCTCGGTCATTACATCCCCCCCCCCTTATAGAAATTTTGTCCTCGGAATTGTAAAATAAGGTCACTCAAATAAAAATGGATAAATTGATTTCATCTTCTCTTTTAGTTCCCACATAGCTTCTTCGATTGCGTGATTCCTCTAGAGAACCTTGACGGAATGGATGATCTTATTCCTCAGCTTCTATTCCTTCCTATCAAGTATCTGGACAGGAACTTCTTCGTACGATAAGTCCTTCTCGACTTGGATTGGTTCATAGGAGATAACGTGCTTGTAATCCGGTTTTTACGGCCGCAACACTGACACATGAAACACGTTGTGAATGTGCTCAAGTTAAAGAGGTAGCGCTACCTCATACGCAACTTCACCGACTCGCCTTAGAACCTCAAACGGTCCTATAAACCTAGGGCTTAACTTGCCCTTCTTGCCAAAATGAATCTTCCCTATCCAGGGAGATACCTTCAAAAACACAAAACTACCCACTACGAAGTCCCGCTTTTGACGATGTAGATCAGCGTACTTCTTCTGACGGTCTTGGGCTGCTACCAGTCGATCTCTAATCAGCTTCACTGTATCTGTTGTCTATTGCACCATTTCAGATCCTAGCAATCTTTGTTCTCCAACCTCATCCTAACACAACGGTGTTCGACACTTTCTCCCATATAGTGCTTCGTACGGTGGTATTCCGATACTAGCGTGATAACTATTGTTGTAAGCGAACTCTACCAGTGGCAAATGGTCATCCCAGCTACCCTTTAAATCCATTATGACTGCTCGAAGCATATCTTCTAAGGTTTGAATCGTTCGCTCGCTCCGCCGTCAGTTTGAGGATGGTACGCTTTACTCAACCTCAACTGCATTCCCAATCTCTCTTGTAGACTCTTCCAAAAATTTAACGTGAAGCGCGAATCTCTGTCAGATACAATTAATATCGGCACTCCATGTCATGACACTATCTCTTTCACATAGAGCTTCGCTAAAGCTCCAGATTGTACCGTATCCTAATTGGTAGAAAATGAGCAGACTTGGTCAGACTGTCCACGATTACCCAGATGGCGTCTAAACCCTTTTGCGTAGGTGGCAGGCCCACCACAAAATCCATTATAATGTGCCCCCACTTCCACTCCGGAATCTCTAATGATTGAAGCAGTCTGCTCGGTCGCTAGTGTTCTGCTTTAACTCATTGGCATATCAGACATCTGCTGACGCACTCTGCTACCTCCCTCTTCATATTCGGCCACCAAAAATACTGCCGCAAATCCTGATACATTTTCGTGCTCCCGGGATGTACCGAGTACCTCGTGTTATGAGCTTCCCAAAGGATTTCTTCCCTCAGTTCCCTATCCAACAGTACCTATACTCTTCCTTCAAACCTTAGCCATCCTGTGCTATCAATCTTATACTTAAGCTCCTCGCCTTCGATAATTCTCTTCTTTATTGAATCACAATCCTCATCCTTTTCTTGAGCCTCCTTGATTTGATCCAATAGTGTCGGGCTCGCTGTCACTAAAAATAATTTCTCGTCTGTCTCCATCGGATACTAAACCTCCAATTCCAGACGTTCAAACTCCTTTATCAACTCTGCCTGAGTTGTCAGCTTCATCGATTTCTCTCTGCCTTTTCTGCTCAATGCATCTGCCACTACATTTGCTTTGCTCGGAAGGTACAGAATTTCACAGTCGTAATCCTTGATCAATTCTAACCATCGGCGCTGCCGCATGTTTAGCTCTTTCTGAGTGAAGATATATTTCAGACTTTTGTGATCTGTATATATCTCGCACCTTTCTCCATATAAATAATGCCTCCAAATCTTCAAGGCGAAAACTACCGCGGCCAACTCCAGGTCATAAGTCGGGTAACCCTTCTCATAGTCCTTCAGCTGACGTTATGCGTACGCAATGACCTTGCCGTGTTGCATAAGTACACAACCAAGACCTTTGTGTGACGCATCACTGTACACTACAATACCTCAAGTGTCGTCCGGTAAAGCCAACACCAGTGCTTGGCTAAGTCTCTTCTTCAGCTCTATGAAACTTTCCTCGCACTTTTCCTTCCAAACAAACTTTACCGTCTTTCTGATTAGATTGGTCAATGGCGATGCTATCTTCGAAAAATCCTGGATGAATCTCCGATAGTATCCCACTAACCCTAGGAAACTCCTGATCTCCGTCGACATTTTTGACTAGTCCCAATTGATAATGGCTTCCACCTTTGCTGGGTCTACCGAAACACCATCTTTGTCAATGATGTGCCATAGAAACTGCACCCTCTGCAACCAAAATTCACACTTCAAAAATTTTGCGTACAGCTGCTCCCTTCTTAATGCCTCTAAAGCAATCATTAGATGTTCCGCATGTTCTTCCTCTGTCACTGAATACACCAAGATGTCATCGATGAATACGACTACTAACTTGTCCAAGTACTTCTTGAACACTCTGTTCATCATATCCATGAATGCCGCTGGTGCATTTGACAGTCCAAATGACATTACCAAAAACTTGAAATGTCCATAATGAGTTCTGAATGTCGTCTTCAGGATATCCTCCTGTCTCACCTTTAGTTGATGATAGCCCGTTCTCAAATCAATCTTCAAAAAGTATTTCGCTCCCTTGAGTTGATCAAACAGTTCATCTATCCTGGGCAGGGGATACCTATTCTTAATAGTGACTTTATTTAACTCGTGATAGTCGATACAAAGTCTCATCAAACCATACATCTTCTTTATGAATAGAACTGGCGCTCCCCATGGAGACACGCTCGGTATCCTTGTCTAACTGTTCCTACAATTGAACCATCAGCTCTTTCATCTCTACTGGTGCCATTCGATATGGTGCTTTGGATATCGGTGCTGTTCCCGGTACCAAGTCAATTTTGAATTCTATCTCCCAATCCGGCAGCAATCCTGAAATTTCATCTGGGAAGACATCATCGAATTCCCTAACGACAGGTATTTAACTCAGTTAGCCCTCGACATGTCGAGTATAACCCACGTGATCCAAATAACCTATACAACCCTTCATAAGCAATCTCTTTGCTTACATCATCGTTAGACAACAAGAGTGTCTCAGCGATTTACTATTATAGAACACCACCTTTGACTTATTCGGAGTCTTAAGGTGTACACACTTCTTCTTATAGTCGATGACTGCTCTGTGAATCGATAACTAATCCATTCTAAGGATTACATCGAACTCCCCTAAACGAAATGGTATCAAATCCACTTTGAGCTTAAATCCTCGTAATTCGGCATAACAGTTCCTATGAATGCATTCTACGGGGATAATTTCCATGTTTGCTACTTCTATATTCATAGGGTGTCCTAATTTCTCACAGGGTAAGTCTAACTATTTAGAAAATTCTTCGAAAATAAAAGAGCAGGTACCACCCGAATCAAATAACACATATGCATTTATATTATTGATTGGGATGATACCTGACACCACGTTCTTGGACTCCACCGCATCTTGTACGGTCATGTTAAACGTGCATGCCGTTGGTCTATTGGCTTGACTGGCTGGCCCTCCAATGCTCAGACCATTATTGTTGTTGTTGCAGTTGCCGCTAGCTGCATCGCCCTTTCTCTTCGGAAAGTCCTTGATCTGGTGGTCTGGGGCTACACACGAGAAACACCCTCCTTTCTGTTTATTCGGACACTGAGGAGCCATGTGCCCCGATTGTCCGCAGCGATAACAGATGCTTCTTCCCTTCATACACTCCCCGGAGTGGTTCCTCCCACAGTTACTGCACTTCCCACTTTTCTTGGCCTCTTCCCCGGACTTATTTCCTCTTGAGGATTGACTCTCCATCCATTTACGCTTGTTGGGGTTGCTGCCTCCGCTGCTTCCACCTTTTGGCCCTTCCTGACCGTTTTTCTTTTCTTGTTTAAATTGTAATATGGCTTCATTGCCTCCTTCTGCAATGATAGCCCATTCCAGTAGTTCAGAGAAATTCTTAATCTTCAACACAACTACTTCTTTCTGCACCCATGGCTTCAATCCCAATTCAAATCTTCTTGCCTTCCTGGCCTTCGTGTCCACCTGATGTGTAGCGAATCAGGCCAACTCGTTAAATTTTGCCGCGTACTCTGCGACCGTCATACCACCCTATTTCAGTTCCAGAAACTTAACCTCCATATCCTGTTGCGTATTCTCCGGGAAGTAATTCTCGAAGAATAGTTCCTTAAATCTGTCCCATAGATTAACCCCTTCGCCTGCTCGTCCCTCATTGGCTTCCCACCAATAGTTAGCTTCGCCCTTCATCATGAATGTGGCAAATCTCGTCTTCTGTGCTTCGACCACCCGTGCGACCTCAAACACTTTCTCCATCTCTTCTACCTATGTTTGGGCTTCGATTGAGTCTAAGGTTCCCCGGAACATCGAAGGTCCTACCAACTTAAAATCTTTGAAGCTAGCCAAGTGATGCCCTGGCTACCCTGCTACTGGCGGGGGTCTATTTTGCATCACCTCTGTTAACAGGTTAACAAATTTCTGCATTGGATCGGCATTCCCTCCTTTATTGTTAACGGATCCTTCCTCCCTTTGGTTTCGTGGTTGTCTTCTAGGCGGCATGATCTGAGGAAAGGAAGAAAACTTAGGCTTATCATTTTTACGTTTTATGCGATATGCTATTCTAGTTAGCATCTAAAAGTTATGACATCCACCAATCATATTTGTTTCAAATAAAACAACTACATTTATATTCATATACCACTGTTTTAATACCACATGATTCAACATCTGGCATACTACTGTAAAAGCTCAAAGGCATAAACTGCCTACTGCTAACTATCCTCTATTAAACAAAAGGAGAGGATTCACTACTACCTGCCCCCTATAACACAACAAAAGTTGGGGTTGACTACCATCCTATGCATACATCAAAGCATAAGGGTTTACAACATGAACTATCCCTATTCAAACAAAAGTGGGACTATATCTAACATGAAAACAAATCAACGCCTGCTCCCGCTGCTGGAGGGCAGCTCCATCCATTTGGCATCGAACTGCACAAAGGCGTTGTCTAAAGCTCTCTCCAAAGTATATATCCTCACATCTTTGGCTTCCACTTAATCTCTCAACTGTCCTAGATGTAGCTCCCTCTGCTCCAGTCTCTCTCGTAACTCGGCTAACTCAGCCTAGGCCTGATAAGCAGCATCCTTGTACTGCTATTCAGTAATCTGGAGGGTGCGGTTCTGCGCCTCCACTTGCACAGCCCTAACCTCTAGCTCGGCGTTCCTCGCCACTAAATCTCCTATCACCTCATGCTGCATGGGCTCATTACTAGAGTCCCTCGGCTCCTGGTCCACTGAATAGCTATCTTGACTCTTGTCAGCCATCCTATGACCATAATAAACAACCAAAACAACTTCAGTACCACAATAAAATATATTTATTGATAAAATTAAAGGATATTTTATTCAGTACAACTAAAACTCGATGGATCTCTTCAAGCCATCACCTACATACTCTATTTGAGTTTTGTACTATGGTTATAACCTAGGTTTCGTATTTCTAATACTTATAACCTACAGCTTTGATACCAACCTATGACGCCCCCAAATTCGGGTCTCAAGCACCTGAATTCGGTCATCATAATTTAATACAAATATCTACCTCTAAACAACATACAATAACTAAATGCAGAATAAAATAAATGTATGTCGTTCATTCAAAAGGTGTTACTAGTCCCAAGATTTGATAACATTAATACAACCTTACAATCATACCCTAGAATAACCATTAGGGTTCAAATTACATAAACAGTAATTAAACTAAGCACAAAACAAAGTCAGCTACTTGAAGTCTATTACTTCATCTTTTCTTTAACCTTATCCTTCCCTGAAGTCTCGGGTTTACTTGCAATAAAAGTCATGATATAGCAAGGGTGAGCAACTAGTTTGCTCAACAAGTTTAAATACAGCAATAAAGGATATATCATGATTAAGGGAATATATACGAAGAGGAATTCAACAATACGAATATCGGAAGCAAGGAGAATGATTGCTTTTAGAATAATTGATAGACTTCAAACAATAAACTTCCAATGGAATCAATAGCTGATTGACCCTTTGGCTACTGGCTACAAAATATGTAGTTGAGGGGATCAGCCTCGCGTACGCCATGTATATGCATAACATTCAACTTTGTTGTTTGTATCTTATATTAGATACTTAAGGTACTCTCCTATAATATAAACGGTGTTCTCTTCAGTCTAAGAATCCCTACCATCAATTGGCCTGGATTGCTTTTATAAAAATTTCATGTAATTGTCTGACCGAACAAAGGTTCAGACTCTATCTGAAACAGTTCATGAATTATAGAACTTTAAAATGATGTACAAGTCCAAGACTGTACGAACTCAAGTGCACCAAGTGCGAGTATCAATAAAATTGATGTGGAATAATTGTAAAGTAATTAAACCCCCTAAAGTATACTTGGAAATAAGGTTCAAGCTAAAATAAATAACTTGCAATACAATAATATCCTGCTCGAATAAATATGGGAAGGATAGGAAATTTGCAAAATAAAGAGTGTAAGTCAAAGAACTTGCATTCAATTTAACAATCAAATAAAGTTCGGAAATATGCACTTTATACGAGTTTGTGTAAATTAGAGAACTTGCATGTTTGCTCAGCTACAAATAATCTAGCTTTAACTAAATTGCGTTGAAACGACCTAACATTAACAAGTCGGTCCCTCAATTAGTATTGTGTAGACTGGTATGAGTTCATACTTACAGGAATTTGATTATCAGATAAGTCTACCACATAATTCACGTAAGTCAATTTACTATGACTGAGTCTATAAACGTCTAACCCTGTCCTAGATTTAGAATATCTAGTCTCTATGCATCAACACAGGCTTGAACACATAGCACTTCAATTTAGTCATGCAATACAGTTTAAGACACACGTACACACATAAGGTAGTCATAAAATCAGTATAGTATGCATGCTCACTAAGACTTTCATCATATACGTATACCTAGCATTGTTATTTATTTGAAAACTTAATCAAACTCATAATTATTCGTGCTTAACTAACTTTTGTGGTATCTACATAGTGTGTGCACATGCATGATATATTAGTGACATTTTTAAAGCACCCTCATATATGCTCAAAATATCATAACACTATGACTTCAGTTCGTGCACTTTAATTTTCCAAAACTTTCAAGTTTAGCTTTTGAAATCACTTTAAACTTTAACCATGTATGCTAGTGTGTATTCAACACTTTAGACTAACATCTCCTGCCTAATTAGACCATACGATCATGCTCACAAGATCAAAATAGACACATGATACGTATATGTCAAATTTTAATTTAACAAAAGATCAAAATTGACACATGATAAGTATATGTCAAATTTTAATTTAACAATTCTAAGTTCGTTTATAAACTATAAATCTTTTCATCAATCGTGTATACTAACATAGTTATACATGCTCATTCTACATCCATGTACCCATATATACATGTTAATCATGTTCTCATGCTTGTCTAAAGAGATACCAACTAGTTAGCATTATCATATTTGTAACAGAAACATGAAACAAGGTTCAGGGCCTGGCGCAGCTGCGCCGGGGCTCAGCCAGAAATAGAGCAGCTTTCTGCTGTAGCAGTTAACAAAACCCAACTCAAAATTTCTTACAAAATTGATTTAAAACAAGCTACAATGTAGTTCTAACTTGCATATAAGTTAATATAACAACTAACAAGTATCCCTCAATCCAATTAACACTCAATTCATGCTTGATTAATAATGTAAGCAATTCATAGAAATGGAATTTATACCTCTGCTAACTAAGTTTGCAAGGCTTGCTAAATGGCTTCGAATATACTGCTATATTGCTTTCCCTCAACTCAATAGAAAATCTCAACAAATAGAATGAGAAGAAGAGTGGCTATATTTATAGACAATTGGATATCCAGACAATGTAATTATCTCCTAAATCAAACCAATGAAAAAAGCAAGAACATGAAGGTTAACAAGTAGTAGTTGAGTAGTTGGTGAATTCATCATGATGCCCACTCCCTTTGTTATCATTGGCTAGACTTTGATGAATTTGAGAAGAAGAGTAGAGTAGTTAGCCTTTTGGCTTGAACACGTGACGAAGAATTTGGGTCACTTATTGTGACGCCCCCAAATTTGGGACCGCCACTTAGTCTTTCGAATTCGATTCGTCACGTTCTCATGGTAATACAATCATAATAATAATATGACTAAATGTCGCATCGCACAGCGGAATATAATACACGACTACTACCGAATAGATTATATTTAAATAATATAATTTATTCACGTCCCAAGGTCTCGTAACTTAAACAGTGATTACATAGCTTAGACATATCTTAAGCATAAATAACCTTAACTAGTATATAAAATCATAAGTTCTTTATTACAATCATAAGTCCTACATAATTAAAGCTACTCAGTAGCCTTTCCCTTGCCCTTATCTGTGCCCGAAGGTCTGCACTGTTCTGTCTTAACTGAAATGTTTTAGGGAAAGCAAGAATGAGCACAAATTACCCAGCAAGTAATATACAATAAGGGTATTTTCAATTCTCGAAATGATATAGCAAGGTTTGATAGTTCAAGGATAACAAGAATATCAACAGTTCTCAATAACAGTCGCTAAGGACAGAATAATATCAATGTGATTCAATAATAACTCAATTCAAGATTTCAAGATAACTAAATACTGAGCAGTCACTAAGGACTATGAACTTCCACAGGAATTAACAGTAATGAACTGAAAATCCAACAAAAATGAGTACAACAGGTGATCAGCCTAAAGTACCCTACGTTATACATAACATTCAATCATACTCTAGTGCGCATGTCGATTCTTCGACAATTATATTTTCCCTTCAAAGAAGGTTGTTCTTCTCAGTCAAATACAAGATCCCACACCAATCAATTGGGTTGGGTCACTTTTCAATAATATAAGTCTAGCCGAATCAAATGGCATAGACACTTTCACAATATTCAAGAACAATACCAAGTTCAACATAAATAATAGCTTTAATGAAATAAGAGTTCAAGTATGCTAATTCAATTCAAACGAGTAAGTAAAGAAACTAGTTCGCAATATACAAGGATAGAATACTTGCACCGTAAAAGAGTGTAAGTTAGGAAATTTTCTTACAACGTTCCTCGAAATAAAACAAACACAAAGATAGGATACTCGCACTATAAATGAGTGTAAGTAAGGAAACTTGCCTTTGGCATAGTTTATCCATGAAAAGCAAATCAACACTTTCGAATGCCTATCGTAATATAGTTACGTATATATGACATCCATTAGTCATATAGTTCAACATTATATCTCATCTCGTATATACGATTAACACATAAGCTAAGTCTTGACCTAGCTACACAGTTATATAGTATTATATTAATATAATTTCTATCCTTAACGTTTCTCTTTTTTCAAGTTAATCATCTTCATACATCATTACTATCATGTGAGACTACCACAAATAGCAAACATATTCTAATTAGCGAGTTATAGCATTACTATAAGTTAACCATCAAAAATCGGATTCAAACAGCAACATGTGATATCATATAACATGTATACATATGAAAGGATACTTCTACGTTTATACAACCTTGCCTTGCTCCAAACATACATGATATAGATTCTAAGTCAGTACGTTCAATAACTTAAAGCCATTCAAGGTTATGAAATTACATTAGCTATCATGCTTTGTTATACGAGGTGATCACATAACTTGTTTTAAGCATGCTTGCAAGTATCTATATTATACACATATAACTAGCACCGTTACAACTTAATTCATGCTTCACTGGTGCCTAACTAGTTTTCATAGCATCTATCATGGCATATGTATGTTTATGACATTTTAATGAGGTTATGAGCACTACCAAACATGTCCAAAATTTTCAGAATCTAGGCTTCGATATAACATGTCAAGATTTACGTTTCAAACTTATACTTTCACCTAGTAAAGTTCACAAATGAAGTCCACATGCTCATGTCTTACTATGAAACATATATAAGTAAGTCAACATGCCTTTCATGCATTTCAAGGCCATATAAACATGCTCAAAAAATCAGAACCTAGAACCCTAATATAACATGTTAGAGTCCATATTTCAAGCTTGTGTTTTCGTTAGAAAGATTCAATTGAGGTTCACATGCTCAAGTTACCTTATGAAGCTTAGATACACAAGTCGACATTCATATTATGTGTTTCTAGGCCATACAAACATATCTCAAAAGTCAGAATGTTTAAAACGGATAAAATAAGTCAATGTCCTTTTTGGAACTCTAAGTTCATTGTGAAGTCCATATCTTCACCATTCAAGAATTTGATCCTAATATAGCATGCCCACATTAGTTTAACATATTCATATATGTGTATTAATCTGATAGTAGTGTGCATACAAGCCAATCATGTATGATGATAAAGCACGTACTTTGTAAACAATCTTATTTATTTATTAATAAAATATTCATTTATTAAAGGCATTTAATTATCTACATGTTGCTGTTTTTATAATATGTAAATAAGCCATAGTTTTAAGCAATGCTTTTAGAATCATGATGATGATCATGCTAATGAGATCTAAATTCTTAGAAAGTTTTAAAACTAAAATAGTTCCCAATCGTGGGATTACTAAAAAGGGGATTAGTAAATCCGGATAGATTGGTACATATGTTGCTTGCTCATTGGATGAGGATGATTGATCTCATGATCATTTGTGTGGAGACAGTAAAGCAAGTATGTAGGTGCTTATTGGAGAATAAGTTCACTGAACGTGACTCGCTATGGAATACCTAATGGAGTTTTACTCACCTGTCAATAGGAATTCCTAATGTGATAGTAGTACAAGTGATCCTTGGACTTGAGATCATCATAGTATCTTGTATGTAACAAATTATACTTTGACTTATTCCTTAAGGCCTTTTAAGGCATATATAGGGTATGCTTCGGTATAATGAGTTGTATATGGAGATAATGTATGATCAATAAAGAATCTACCACCTTTAGTAAAAGAGGAGATATGTCCTATGTGATTCGTTAAATGACAACCCAGGAATCCTTGGCCAAGGTGGAATGAAATTAGAAAGGAGTTTCTAATTTGTATTATTTGGAGTTGTGCATTTTTCAATCGAAATACATATAACTAAATAAAATAAGACTTGACAATAAATCCATGTCTTATATTTAATTGGAACATTGTATGGTGGAAGGATTGAATTGTACGATAACTATTTACTCACAGGTTCTTTTATGATTAATGTTGAAATCTATATTATCTGAAAAGTCGTTGATCGCTAGGGAGGCTTATCCCTATTGTAGAATAAATATTATTTATTTAAATAGATTATTAGTTTAATTTATTTATTTAAATAAGATTAGAATTGTTCTAATTGATTTATTCACAACCGGTTTAATATGGAGAACCTAAAGGGTCACACCATAAAAGGAAGAATAATTATTTAAGAAGGTAATGGCATAATCGTAATAATGCATTAAGTGAAATTAATTTAATCTATGATGATAGAATAAATTAAATAGCTTAATATTTATTATTTAATATTTTGAAAATATTAAATATAAATTAATAAGAGGAGTCTTATTAATATTATTACAATTATTATTATTTTAATTTTTAAAGGAGTTTAGTAATTAATTTAATATTAGTACTCTCATTAATTCCTAATAAGATTAGGAGACAAATTAATTAAATGAATTTAATTAATTATTCCCAATGTGGTAGAAAGCCTAAATTATAAAAGGAGTTTAATTAATTAAAAGAAATCCCATGTCTAATAGGATTAGAATGGTTAACCAATATCTATATAAGAGGAGTCTTATAATAGATATCAGTTGATGCAATTCCAATTGTTGGAGAGTACTCCTTTTTTATAGAGGATAGAAAACTAAGCCTACCACCCTCCTTCTTGATAATTCATCTTCCTTGGTGGATCACCTCTAGAGGCCAAACACTTGGGTGGCTAACGTTGATCAAAGGAAGGAATCTAACCCGAAAATTCAAGGAGATCACGAAGAACAAGGAGTTGAACTCGTACCTATGGAAGCTTCATTCTACAAAGGTATGATTCCATAACTTCTTATTTATCGTTTTAAATTAATAATTTGCATAAAGGATGATCCGGGTAATGGTTTTGTAGAAATTTTTTAAACTCTGATATACCATGCTTCCGCTAATTTTTGTAATTTGATTGCGTCACGATTTCGTACAAACCCAACAGTGGCATCAGAGCCAAACCTTTATGCAATTATTAATTATTTTGATTCCATATATATGTATGGGTATGTATTTAGAATAATTTATTGGGCATAATTAATTGTATAAAATTAATTTTATAAAATAAAAAAAATGAAAACTGAATTCACAAAAAGTGGTTCGCTGCATCCGTGTTTTTGCCGAAATCAAAAGGTGTTTCAATTAAAGGTTTCCCACGTTTTTTTTATATATAGTCCTTGCCAAAAGTTGATTATATATATATAATCTAAGTGACCCATAAGTAATATGCTCCAGGATTTTCAAAAAGGGATTCTAAAAGGCATGATCATGTTATTAGATAATATATATATATATATATATATATATATATATATATATATATATAGTAACAATGTAACATGATTTCAAAAGGTGTCCAGGATTTTTATTCAAAAAGGATGGTTATTATATATATATATATATATATATATATAATATTCTTAATAATTTTATAATTAAAATAAAGAGTTTATTTTAATCTTGAAATTGGATTTCATGCAAATTATAATTGTCCATTAAATGATACGCATATATATATGGAATGTTTTAATTCATGAGATGAATATTTATTTATTGATATATATGGTGATATGTATGATAATAAATGGGGATTGATTATGGACTATTTGACCAATGTGATTGGATTTTATTTTAGTTGAATGCTTGAATTAATGGGTTTTATTAAATGGGGTATGCGTACCTCGTCTTCTCTAATTTTTTTCTTGATGTAAAATTCTATCTCCCTCCTATGTACTTCCCCTTGACTGCTGATCAAGGTTTCTATTTAAATTAAATAGTTTAATGTAATAGAAATAGTTAGAATTATCTTGAAGAAATTGGAGACTAAGGAGCAAGGAGCGCATGAAGATCCATTTGTATGGAGCCCGAGTTTAAATGTAATAGTTACGTTTAAATTTAAATTCTTGCACTCCTAGGTTTGACCTTTTGATTCACTTGGTGACTCTAGTGAACCAAACTAGAATAAAAGTCCATAATCAATCCTGGTAGAATATAGTATTCTATATGTGCATGTTAAGTATTATATATATTATATTTTTTGCAAACATGCTTCGCATGTTTAATAAAATGACGCGTATTTTATATATATATGTGCATGCGCGCTAAACAAGATGAGACAAATAACAACAAACCCTTCAAAGAAATAATATTAAGTCCGAAGCGTTCAAATGATATTTGAAATATCGAACGTTGCCTTCTAGCATGATAAATTAATAGAGTATTAAATATTTAATATGAGCTTGTTGTGCTATCCACAAGGCGAGTATTGCGTATTTAAGTTGTTAATTAATCACATTTGATGCTTATCAAGAAAATTGAATGATCTAGTCTTGTTGTGCTATCCACAAGGACGAACATTTTTCTTTTTTGAATTTATGGAAGTGCTAGGCTGGACTTAACTTAAATTATTTTAGTTCGGATGTGCACACACTTGACCATTATGATTTAAGAGGCAAAATAAAAGGAATTACATGGTGATGTAATTGACAAGAGTTGTCTACCTATTTATTTGTATATCGCTTGTTGTGCTATCCACAAGGTTATATACATTTGAAATGGGATCCTTATTCTCACTATCAAATCTTTAATTAAATGTTGCCGAACTATATAAGTGAGGGTAATATAGTTTGATGAAAATAGTGGGAGATACCAATTTAAAATAAAGACCTAAATTTATTTTGGTATGCAAAGTTAATAAAATGAATGTTTGCTAAAATGTTGTTTTCTTTCACATGCAGAATTTTAAAAATGTCTGAATCACTAATCTCACTACGAAGCATACTTGATGCAAACAAGCTTACCGGGCCGAATTATGAAGACTGGCTAAGAAATCTGAGAATTTTTCTCACTGCTGAAAAGATTTCTTATGTCCTAAATTCAACTGTCCCTGAATCTGTTTCGGAAATAGCCTCTGAGGAAGAGATTGCCACTTTCAGTAAGTGGCAAGATGATGCACTGTGGCTCAATGCATCATGCTCGCATCCATGAATAACGAGCTTCAGCGTCAGCACGTAAACATGGATGCTCCTGCTACGCTGGTTCACCTCAAGGAGTTGTATGGTGAACAGAGTAGGATTGCTAGATATGAGATATCTAAGGAGCTCTTCCGATCTCGGATGACCGAGGGTACTGCCGTCGAGACTCATGTCCTAAAGGTGATCAATTTGATTGAACGCCTTGGACAGCTGGGGTTCGTCATGGATGGGGAGCTGAGTCAAGACTTGGTCTTGCAGTCACTCCCTGAGACCTTCTCGCAGTTTGTGGTTAATTTTCACATGAATAAGCTAGATGTCAGCTTGCCTGAGCTGCTTAACATGCTGAAAACTGCAGAAGATCACTTCCCATCCAAGGAGAACCATATCTTGATGGTGGATTCTTCCAAAAAAATGAAGAGGCCCAAGGTATCTTCTGAAAAAAGGAAATCCAAGAAGGCTAAGGGAAAGGGGAAAGAAAAGGAACAAAAGAAACCTGAACCAGCTAAAGGAATGTGCTTTCATTGCAACAAGCCGGGACATTGGAAAAGGAACTACAAGAAGTATCTAGCAAAGAAGAAGCTTCGACTTCCAATCAAGGTTTGTTTATGATTGAAATTAATTTTTCTGAAAGTCATAATTCTACTTGGGTATTGAATACCGGCTGTGGTTCTCATATATGTAATACTGTGCAGGGACTGGTCAGAAGTAGAAAGCTGAACAATGATGAGGTGATCCTACGAGTGGGGAATGGAGCAAAGGTTCCTGCATTAGCTGCAGGAACTTATTATTTAGCAATGCCTTCGGACAAGTCTATTTATCTTAATAATTGTTATTATGTTCCGAATATTATTAAAAATATAATTTCAATTTCTGTATTGGATATGGAATGATTTAACGTTGTTATAGAGAACAATAGTTGTTCTATTTATAAAGACGATGTTTTATATGGTATTGGAAATTTGCGAAATGGACTTTATACACTTGACTTACAAGAAAATATATTTCAAATTGAACAAACTAAGAAAAGAAAAAGAGATGGTATTAATTATACCTACATGTGGCACTGTAGACTCGGTCATATTAATGAAACAAGATTATTCAAGTTGCATAAAGATGGGCTCCTCGAGTTATCCGATTATGAATCATATCCAACTTGTGAATCTTGTCTCCTGGGTAAAATGACTAAATCTCCTTTTAGTGAAAAAGGAGAAAGAGTCACAGAGTTGTTGGCATTGATTCACACAGACGTTTGTGGACCTATGACAACAAGTGCACGGGGTGGGTATTCTTATTTTATTACTTTCACTGATGATCACTCAAGATTTGGATATGTGTATTTAATGAAATACAAGTCAGAATCATTTGAAAAGTTCAAAGAGTTCAGAAGTGAAGTAGAGAAACAAACGGGCAAGAGTATAAAGATACTTCAATCAGATCGAGGTGAAGAATACTTAAGCGGTGAGTTTCTCAATTGTCTCAAAGAAAATGGTATAATCTCACAATGGACTCCTCCAGGTACACCACAGTTAAATGGAGTATCTGAAAGGAGAAATAGAACACTGTTGGACATGGTTCGATCTGTGACGAGTTTTACTGACCTTCCAATTTCCTTCTGGGGATATGCCCTAGAAACGGCTGCATACCTACTTAACAAGGTACCTACCAAATCCGCCCCAAAGACTCCATATGAGATGTGGAAGGGGAGGAAACCAAATCTTAAGCATGTTAAGACTTGGGGTTGCCCAGCTTATGTCAAAAAGTTTGAAAATAATAAGCTACAGACTAAATCCGATAAGTGTAGATTTGTGGGATACCCTAAAAAAACTTTAGGGTATTATTTCTATCATCCAACTGATCAAAAGGTGTTTGTTGCGAAACATGCTGCCTTCTTGGAAAAGGAGTTTATCCATGAAGGGGTCAGTGGGAGTAAGATATATCTTGAAGAAGTTCAAGAATCACAAATTACCACGGATCAAAGTCAGGTACCTGACCAAGTAGAAGAACCTACTATACCACACCCTGTTCATAAATCTGGAAGAGTACCGAAGATACCTGAGAGGTATGGATTCGTTATAGAGGATGATGATGAGGTACACATCATGAATGATGATGATCCATTGAATTACGAGCAGGCTATGAGTAATAAAGACTCAGAAAAATGGTTTGAAGCCATGAAATCCGAAATGGACTCCATGTATGAAAATAAAGTATGGACTTTGGTTTCACCACCTGAAGGCATTAAGCCTATTGGGTGTAAATGGGTCTTTAAAAGAAAGACTGGAGCGGACGGCAAGGTAGAGACTTATAAGGCCCGACTGGTTGCAAAAGGTTTCAAACAAAGGCAAGGAGTTGACTATGATAAAACCTTTTCACCAGTAGCTATGCTCAAGTCCATTCAGATTTTGCTTGCAATTGCAGCTTATAACGACTATGAGATCTGGCAGATGGACGTGAAAACGGCCTTCCTCAATGAAAAACTTGAGGAGGATCTGTATATGACACAGCCAGAGGGATTTGTTTCAAAGGTTAGAACAAATCAAGTCTGTAAGCTGCAATGGTCCATTTATGGATTGAAGCAAGCTTCTTGTAGATGGAACATTCGTTTTGATGAGACAATCAAAGAGTTTGATTTTATCAAAAATGACGATGAACCATGTGTGTACAAGAAGGTTAGTGGGAGCGTAGTTTCATTCCTTGTATTATATGTTAATGATATATTACTGATAGGGAATGACATTCCTATGCTACAATCGATTAAAATCTGGTTATCTAAGCACCTCTCTATGAAGGACTTGGGAGAAGCATCCTATATTTTGGGGATAAAGATCTATAGAGATAGATTTAAAGGGATGCTTAGTTTATCCCAAGGGACGTACATTGAAACAATGCTAAAGAGATTTAGCATGGAAGATTCCAAAAGAGGTCTCATGCCGATGAGCCATGGAATACATCACTCCAAGAAACAGGCCCCAAAGACACCTAAGGTAAGAGACCGTATGAGTAAGATCCCTTATGCTTCTGCAATAGGATCTATCATGTACGGTATGATATGTACTAGACCGGATGTTGCTCATGCACTTAGTATAACGAGCAGATACCAGTCGAATCCAGGAGAAGAGCACTGGAAGGCAGTGAAGAATATCCTAAAATACTTGAGAAGGACTAAGGATATTTTTCTTGTCTACGGTGGGTCTGAATTAAAACTCAAGGTCTTCACAGACTCAAGTTTTCAAACGGACCAAGATGACAGTAAATCTATTTCGAGGTATTTTTTACCTTGAACGGAAGCGCAGTGAGTTGGAAGAGTTCCAAGCAGCAAACAGTTGCTGATTCAGTGACAGAAGCAGAGTATATAGCTACAAGTGAAGCTGCAAAGAAAGCTGTTTGGATAAAGAAGTTCATAACAGAACTTGGTGTGGTTCCTAGCATTGGAGAAGCAGTTCCCGTTTACTGTGACAACACAGGAGCAGTTGCACAGGCTAAGGAACCGAGGTCTCATCAGAAATCTAAACACGTGTTGCGGCGATTTCACTTGATCAGGGAGATCATTGAAAGAGGAGACGTCACCTTGGAGCGTGTAGACTCTCAAGACAACATTGCAAATCCATTTACTAAAGCTTTAACACAACAGCAGTTTGATCGTCACTTAGAGAAGATGGGTATGAGATACCATGTCGATTGGCTTTAGTGCAAGTGGGAGATTGATAGTAGTGTGCATACAAGCCAATCCTGTATGATGATAAAGCACGTACTTTGTAAACAATCTTATTTATTTATTAATAAAATATTTATTTATTAAAGGCATTTAATTATCTACATGTTGCTGTTTTTATAATATGTAAATAACCCATAGTTTTAAGCAATGCTTTTAGAATCATGATGATGATCATGCTAATGAGATCTAAATTCTTAGAAAGTTTTAAAACTAAAATAGTTCCCAATCGTGGGATTACTAAAAAGGGGATTAGTAAATCCGGATAGATTGGTACATATGTTGCTTGCTCATTGGATGAGGATGATTGATCTCATGATCATTTGTGTGGAGACAGTAAAGCAAGTATGTAGGTGCTTATTGGAGAATAAGTTCACTGAACGTGACTCGCTATGGAATACCTAATGGAGTTTTACTCACCTGTCAATAGGAATTCCTAATTTGATAGTAGTACAAGTGATCCTTGGACTTGAGATCATCATAGTATCTTGTATGTAACAAATTATACTTTGACTTATTCCTTAAGGCCTTTTAAGGTATATATAGGGTATGCTTGGGTATAATGAGTTGTATATGGAGATAATGTATGATCAATAAAGAATCTACCACCTTTAGTAAAAGAAGAGATATGTCCTATGTGATTCGTTAAATGACAACCAAGGAATCCTTGGCCAAGGTGGAATGAAATTAGAAAGGGGTTTCTAATTTGTATTATTTGGAGTTGTGCATTTTTCAATCGAAATACATATAATTAAATAAAATAAGACTTGACAATATATCCATGTCTTATATTTAATTGGGACATTGTATGGTGGAAGGATTGAATTGTACGATAACTATTTACTCACAGGTTCTTTTATGATTAATGTTAAAATCTATATTATTTGGAAAGTCGTTGATCGCTAGGGAGGCTTATCCCTATTGTAGAATAAATATTATTTATTTAAATAGATTATTAGTTTAATTTATTTATTTAAATAAGATTAGAATTGTTCTAATTGATTTATTCACAACCGGTTTAATATGGAGAACCTAAAGGGTCACACCATAAAAGGAAGAATAATTATTTAAGAAGGTAATGGCATAATCGTAATAATGCATTAAGTGAAATTAATTTAATCTATGATGATAGAATAAATTAAATAGCTTAATATTTATTATTTAATATTTTGAAAATATTAAATATAAATTAATAAGAGGAGTCTTATTAATATTATTACAATTATTATTATTTTAATTTTTAAAAGAGTTTAGTAATTAATTTAATATTAGTACTCTCATTAATTCCTAATAAGATTAGGAGACAAATTAATTAAATGAATTTAATTAATTATTCCCAATGTGGTGGGAAGCCTAAATTATAAAAGGAGTTTAATTAATTAAAAGAAATCCCATGTCTAATAGGATTAGAAGGGTTGACCAATATCTATATAATAGGTGTCTTATAATAGATATCAGTTGATGCAATTCCAATTGTTGGAGAGTACTCATTTTCTATAGAGGATAGAAAACTAAGCCTACCACCCTCCTTCTTGATAATTCATCTTCCTTGATGGATCACCTCTAGAGGCCAAACAATTGGGTGGCTAACGTTGATCAAAGGAAGGAATCTAACCCGGAAATTCAAGGAGATCACGAAGAACAAGGAGTTGAACTCGTACCTGTGGAAGCTTAATTCTACAAAGGTATGATTCCAGAATTTCTTATTTATCGTTTTAAATTAATAATTTGCATAAAGGATGATCCGGGTAATGGTTTTGTAGAAATTTTTTAAACTCTGATATACCATGCTTCCGCTAATTTTTGCAATTTGATTGCGTCACGATTTCGTACAAACCCAACATAATCATGCTTGCAGGCTTATCTAAGTTATATAATTAAACCAACACTTAACAGATTTTGAAACAGAAAAACAAAAATTGAAACATGTAATCACAACACTTGTCTTCATAAAATTTTAGATTTCACGAACGACTTATTAACTATGCATTCAACAGTTCAATTAAACATGTAAGTACCTCATTGACATGTTAAGAATGTATTTTAACATTCCATTATATGTCTAACACATTTTTATGTTCATTAGATTAGGTTACTATTACATTCCCTGGACTAAAACAATTAAAATTCTCATTTCTGGACAAACTACATAGTGGCGCTGCGGCGCCACCATATAAGCTATCCTTGGCGCTGCGGCGCGGCTGGCGCTGCGACGCGGACCTTAAGGTCTGGAGCTAGCGGTGCGGCGCGACATGCCAGTTCCAGATTCTGAGGTTCGCGAGGAAAACAGAACTTAGCCAAAAACATCTAATTAATTTGTTCACACATGAATTTAAGCATACCCATACACTATAATACACATATAATCATTATCGAACCTTTTTAGCACAATTTTAACGAGTTAAAATATACAATTATTTGAATCAAATCCTATAATTTTACTAATTTTTCATACTTTGTAATGTTTTGAAGGAAAACAAGAAATTCAACGCTACGGATTCGTTATAACACCGAATTCGTTCGTTCAACTTCCATTTTGTTCGTTTAAACGTTCACAATCATATTCAATCGTCAATTTAAAGTTAAACCATCGATTCATGGCATAAAATTTGTACGTAAGGGCCGTATGGCCATATATACGACTCTGAAATTTTGAAAATCCAAATATAAACAAAAATTCGATGGTTGATCACTGAAGTTATGCATATATTGCATATAATATGTTATTAACAATTAGTAACACATATAAGGCCATATGATTAACAATCATCGACATAAAACATTTAATTTACACGTAAGGCCATATATATAACTTTTCTGCTCTGTGACTTTTGTAAAATCAAATCAAGCATAATTGTATGAAATTTATTACTTTAAATCATACATACATCGTATAAAACATGTTATGATCATATAATAACACATATAAAACCATATCATGCATTAATCATCAAATTAGTCATTCACAGAGAACTTTTTAAGAATATGTTAATGGAAACTGAAAGAACTTGAATTTAAAAACGTAGAAGAAGGGATTACCCTTGCTAGTTAGTGATGATGATGCAACTAAATTCTTCAATCTCTTCTCTAACCAATTCTCAAGTCTTTTCTCTCAATTTTTCTCTCTAGTTTTTCTTTGATATGTGAATATCAATATAGAACTGATATGATATGTATATAAGATATAATATAATATGTATATACGTAATATACGAAGTGGGTAGAGTGAGTGGTCAGTTGGTCTATTAGTGGGTTAACTGGCTAACTCCCCCTAAGGTCGTGTTTGGCTTGTCCCTTATTTCTCCTTTCCCATTAATTTTAATAAAACTCTTATTGTATAGTTAATTAATGTCACATCCAATTTAATCAAGTAATGTTATTTACATCAATTAAATAACATAACATAATTCCACATTAAATCACATAGTAACATAATTAAAATTCTTATTTATTAATTATGCCAAATCATTAAATCTCTAATTAATTATTAAATTAATTAGAATAACATTATGCTTATTAATTAATATATTAATCAAATAAGCTCAATTAAATACATACTTTGAATATAAAAATTCACCACATTAATTTAACTAGTGTAACACATATAATTAAATTAATCTACCATAATTTCATCAATTAATTATTTAACTCAATAATTAAAACATCGAAAAATATTTATTTAATTCAATAAATATTTAAATTAAATTACAAAAATCTCGTTCGTCACATCTTTCCCCCCTTAAAAGGATTCTGTCCCCAGAATCACGGTTCAATTAAATTTCATCCCGTTACATTCTCCCCCCTTACAAAGATTCTGTCCCAGAATCGTATACACATAATTAAGTAAATAAATGTGGGTAATTCTTCATCATATGCTCTTCGAGTTCCCACTTAGCTTCTTCAGCGTTGTGGTTCCACCAAATTACTTTAACAGAAGGTATGATTTTGTTTCTAAGAACTTGCTCTTTTCTGTCAACAATCTGAACAGGAATTTCTTCATAGCATAAGTCTTTCTCAAAATATAGGGGTTCATATTCGATCACGTGCTTGTAATCGGGTTTGTAGGGTCGTAAAACTGAAACATGAAAGACGTTGTGAACATTCTCGAGCGCCGGAGGTAAAGCTAACTCATACGCAACTTCTCCAATCCTTCGCAGTACCTCAAAGGGTCCAATGAATCTCGGGGTTAATTTCCCCTTCTTTTCGAATCTGATCTTTCCCTTCCAGGTAGAGACCTTCAAAAACACATAGCTACCCGATTCAAACTCAACATTTTTACGGTGTGGATCGGCGTATTTCTTCTGTCTATCTTGAGCTGCTACCAGTCTTGTTCTGATCACTTTGACTATCTCTGCTGTTTGCTGTACCAGTTCTGGTCCTAGTAGTTGTCTCTCGCCAACTTCATCCCAGTATAGTGGGGTTCTGCATTTTCTTCTGTACAACGCTTCGTAAGGCGGCATGCCAATACTAGCGTACTAACTGTTGTCGTAACCGAATTCCATAAGCGGTAGGTGATCATCCCAATTGCCTTTGAAATCTATGATGCATGCTCTCAACATATCTTCCAATGTCTGGATCGTTCTTTCACTCTGCCCGTTTGTCTAAGGGTGATAAGCTGTACTCATTCTCAACTGTGTCCCCATGCATTCCTGTAGTCGCTTCCAGAAGTTCGATGTGAAATGCGGATCTCGGTCGAAAATAATTGACACCGGAACTCCGTGCCTCAAAATAATTTCTTTCACATATAACCTTGCCAACTGGTCTAAGTTGAATCTGATTTTGATCGGAAGGAAGTGAGCGGATTTCGTCAGTTGGTCAACGATAACCCATACTGCGTCGTAGCCTTTTTGAGTCGTCGGAAGGCCAACCACGAAATCCATCGTAATGTGTTCCCATTTCCATTCTGGGATTTTCAGGGGTTGTAGCAAACCACTCTGTCTCTGATGTTCTGCTTTCACTTTTTGACACGTCAGGCACTTTGTAACACACTCAGTAACATCTCGTTTTAGGTTTGGCCACCAGAAATATTATCGAAGATCCTGGTACATCTTGGTACTACCGGGGTGAATCGAATATCGTGAGCTATGAGCCTCGCTCAAAATGTCCTCCTTAATCTCTGGCACTGACGGTACCCACACTCTCTTCTCGAATCTCAGTAGTCCCTCACTGTCTACCTTGAATCTCGGTTTGGTTCCTTCGGATATCTTCTTCTTAACCTTTTGACATTCTTGGTCCTGAAGTTGAGCTTCCTTAACTTTATCCAATATGGTTGTACCGGTTTGCTTCTGAAATAACTTTGCATCAATCTCCATCAGATACTTCACTTCCAATTCCAGCTTCTCCATTGCTGAAATTAGCTCCTCCTGAGCAGTCAACATCATCAATTTCTCCCGGCCCTTCCTGCTTAAGGCATCGGCGACTACATTAGCCTTACCCAGATGGTATAAGATTTCATAGTCATAGTCCTTAATCAACTCCAGCCACCTTCTCTGGCGCATATTCAAGTCCTTTTGTGTAAAAATATATTTCAGACTCTTGTGGTCTGTATATATTTCACACTTCTCCCCATAGAGATAGTGTCTCCAGATCTTCAAAGCAAATACCATTGCAGCTAATTCCAATTCGTGGGTCGGATACCCCTTCTCATAGTCTTTCAACGGCCGTGACGCATACGCAATGACACTGTCGTTTTTTATAAGCACACAACCAAGTCCTTTATGCGACGCATCACTATAAACCACAAAATTTCCTGTGTCGTTCGGAAGAGATAACACAGGTGCCGAACTCAACCTCTTCTTAAGCTCCTCGAAGCTTTCCTCACACTTCTCCGTCCAAATGAATTTCACCGATTTCCTAGTCAAATTCATCAGCGGAGTTGCGATCTTAGAAAAGTCCTGAATGAATCTTCTATAATAACCCGCCAATCGAAGAAAGCTTCTCACTTCCGACGTTGTTTTTGGCTGATCCCAGTTCATCACAGCTTCGACCTTAGAGGGATCTACCAAAATTCCGTCCTTGTCGATCACATGTCCAAGAAAATGCACTCTTTCAATCCAGAATTAACATTTTGAAAATTTGGTGTACAACTTCTCTCTTCTCTAACGCCTCTAGTGTTAACTTCAGATGTTCTACATGTTCTTCCTTGGTCTTCGAGTATACCAAAATGTCGTCGATAAAGACCACCACGAATTTGTCCAAAAATGGCTTGAACACTCCATTCATTAAGCCCATGAATGCTGCAGGAGCATTCGTTAGGCCAAATGACATCACCAAAAATTCATAGTGACCATATCGAGTCCTAAATGTTGTCTTCGGAACATCCTCTGGCCTCACCTTCAGTTGATGATAACCACTCCTCAAGTCTATCTTTGAAAAGTACCTTGCTCCCTTCAATTGGTCAAATAGATTGTCGATCCTTGGTAATGGATATCTATTCTTAATTGTGACCTTATTCAATTCTCTGTAGTAGATGCAGAGTCACATCGTCCCGTCCTTCTTCTTCACAAACAATACTGGCGCTCCCCACGGCGATACGCTCGGTTGGATGTACTTCTTGTCCAGTAACTCTTATAGTTGTACCATCAACTCTTTCATCTCTACCGGAGCCATCCGGTACGGTGCCTTCGATATTGAAGCCATCCCTGGTGCCAAATCGATCACAAACTCAACCTCTATGTCTGGCGGAAGTCTTGGTAGATCATCTGAAAATACGACTATGAAATCCCTCACGACTGGTATATCTTCCACTTTTGGGTTTTCTTTACGACTATCGACTATGTAGGCTAAATATCCTACACAGCCTTGTCTTAACAACTTTCTGGCTTGCATCATCGCCAAACAACTCGCGTGTCTAGGCGATTTGTTGCCATAAAACACAACCTTTGACGGGGTCATTAGGTTGATACACTTCCTCTGGCAATCAATTACAGCTCCATAATTGACTAGCCAATCCATTCCCAGAATAACATCGAATTCCCCAAGTCTAATCGGGATAAGATCTACGTTCATAATGTTACCCTGAATATCCACCCTACAGTTCTTGTGTACGTACTTAGCAGGGATTACTTCTCTATTCGCAATTTCTATGTTCATGGGGTATTCTAACTCGTCCATAGGCAATTCTAAGTTCTTAGCAAAGTCATCGAATATAAATGAACAAGTAGCACCATAATCAAATAGTACATAAGCATTAACTTTAATGATTGAAATGATACCTGACACCACATCGCGAGACTGTACAGCATCCTGCGTGGTCATGTTGAAGGTCCTGGCGGTTGGTTGGTTGGTTGCGGTTGGTCCCGTGATAGTCAGAGCACTTCCCCCGCTGTTTCCCCTGTTCCCTCCTGATCCTGACCCTCCAGATCCCTTCTTGGGACAGTCCCTTTCCAGATGGTCCTTTGAGCCGCAAGTGAAGCAAGCGCCCTTCTTTGGGTTAGGGCAGTTAGGTGCTATATGGCCTTCCTGACCACAATTGTAGCACACTCATTTTCCCTTCATACAGACCCCCAGGTAAGCTTTCCCGCAGGTCAGACAAGCTTCGATCCTCTTCTTCTGACCTCCTTGCTGATTCCCAATTAATGAGTTGTCGGTCCACCTCCTCTTCTGATTGTTACTTCCCCCCATACCACTAGCCTTGTTAACTCCTTCACCTTCACTCTTCTTATTTTTCTGATCTTGGTTATACTTTGTAACAGCGTCACTCCCGCCTTCAGCGAGAATGGCCTTCTCCAACACCCCAGCAAAAGTGTTCAATTGGAACATTGACACTTTGTTATACAACCAGGGCTTCAAGCCCTGCTCAAACCTTCTAGCCTTCCTCTGATCGGTGTGCACTTGATACGTGGCAAACCTAGCCAAATCATTGAATTTTGCCGCATACTCTGGGACGGACATATTCCCCTATTTCAGCTCCAGAAACTGGACCTCCATTTGATTCTGTGAGCTGGTCGGAAAGTACATCTCGAAGAACATCTCCTTAAAGCTCTCCCAGGTAATCACACCTTCACCTCCCCGGACCTTATTCGCTTGCCACCAATAACTGGCCTCGGATTTCAGCATGAACGTTGCATAGGCGGTTTTCTGATCTTCTCGAACTCTGTCGACGTCGAATACTTTCTCCATCTCCATAACCCAGGTTTAAGCTTCTATCGGGTTCATGGTGCCTTTAAACTCTGGCGGTCCCACTGCCTTGAAGTCCTTAAACGTTGTGTTCGGTGGAGCTTGGGGTTGATTGTTAAGGGCTCCAGCAAGTAAGTTCGCCAACTGCTGAACGAGGTTAGCATTGGCATCGTTGTTGTTGTTATTTGACCCCTCTTGAGCCGGTTGACGGTTAGGTCGTCTTCTTGGTGGCATTTTTCTATTAAGAAATACGCTTATTAGATCTTTATTCAATTATCTAAATATCTAAGGCTTAACTTAAACATTTAGGCACAATCACTTAACACATCATCTCAAATAACTTTGATATTTTATTCAATCAAAAGTTTTAACATAATACGATAGCATCACTGCTATTTACATCAACTATCCCGAGGAAAAAGAATCTAAATGATTTAAAACATCAAAATATTCCTTTGTTTATAAACACATCGGAATTTACATTATTAACTACCAGATAGGTTATCACAAAATCAAATGCTCCTATCACTGCCGATTAAGGCGACGATCAGCTTCACCACGCTCTTCTTCCATAATCCGGGACATCGTCCTGCGATCTAGCATGTATGACGGTAGTCCTTCGAACTGAATTGGGTACCTCATAACCCGATCTTGGGCTTCATTAATTGCATACTGAAGTGTAGAGTACGTCTCCTCAAGCTTGGCCTTCTTCGCCCGACAGTTATCTTCTGTGAGATCTGCTCGTCGTGATTCCCTTACCCAGGCCTCCTCTGCTATGGTTAGCCTTGCTGATTTTTCTTTCAGTTCATTCTTCAACTCCTCTATTTCCTCTGACTGCTACTCGGTTTGACCCTTCTCATGAACCAAATCCCATTCTACGTCTCGCAGATGTGTGTGAAGAGCCTCAACCTCTCCATCCCTCAGGTCGATGGTAGACTGTTGAGTAACCGACCGCTCCTTCAGCTCCTAAACAGTCTCCCTCTGCTCCTAAACAGTATCACGTAACTCTATGTTACTGTTATACAGCTCGTTATACATCTCAGCACTGATAGAGCTCGGTGGGAACTCTTTAGGGTCTTCCTCCTCCTCTTCGGCTGCCTCAGCTTGAACCTCAATCTCCTCGGGGTCCTCCTCAGAGTCCTCCTCTGAATCAAACACCAGCACATACTCCTGACCAATGACTGTGATCAAGGGTGATAGCTTTCGTCGGACTAACTGCTCCCAGACTACGTGTATGTCTTGGGGCTCCTCCTCTCTAGCCTCTAGGGGTACGTGGTCCCTGGGCTGACTAGGTTCTTCAGCATCCGTCATCCTAACAAATAAAATTTTAAGTTTTAATCATTACGTGATGCTAATCAATACTCGCGTATATAAGTATAAGCACATAGCACATAAGGTAAGTTATTATCTTTCTTAAAACTCGATAAGAGTTATCATTACTATATTCTCGATCTCTAAAAAGGCTACTATCCTAAGGTTTTTCCCCACCTAAGGTTCATAACCTACAGCTCTGATACCAACCTGTGACACCCCCAAATCCGGGTACTTCAATTTTCATGGGACTTGGTGTTCAATATACAAATATCATCTATCTATCTACCCATAATAAATGCAAACCATGCAAATAAATAGAAATAAATCCTCCCCTTATGGGATTACAACATCTGAAAATAGATACGTCAATCCCAGGTCATACTAACCTTAAACATATGTGTTGAACATAAACAAATAAATAAGTCTTACACAACTTAATACAAGTCTGAAACATAAACATATAAATTAAATAACAAGTCTTCATCACTTGTTGACTTTGCCCTTGCCTTTGCTAGTAGAAGGTTCGTCGGACCATTCGTTCTTAACTGCAATGTTATTATAACGCAAGAGTGAGCACGATTGCCCATAAGTATAATAATATGACAACAATATAATAACATGCGAGTGAATCAAAGACATCTGAATAAAAAAACTCAACTTTTGACTCGAGGATAAATAACAGGAATCAAAAGAACATCTGAGGGTTATAAGACCTCAAACTATGTCCTAGGTTGTAAAATGTTAATAAGTTCTCAAGAGTATACAATTGAATAAGTATTGTATAACTGAAGTAATATCTCATATGAAATCTTGAACTTGAATAACTAAGAACAAGAACATGATAGTATTTCAAGAATAGAAAACTTGCTCAATAAAGTAACGTTTAGAAACTTGTTTGACAATAACAATTTAGGGATAGAATACTTGCTTAATCATAATAGAGTTAGGGTAAAGAAACTTGCACAATGTAAAAGTAAGGTTTGAGCTTAGGAAACATGCCTCTTGCACAAGCTACAATTTATAATTCACGCTCTTTATTAAGTCCTACATACCAATACATTCACAATACACATTAATCAATAATATAACTAGCATCACAAGTTCATTCTCTTTTGTCTAAACTCTGATTATGATTATACTAATCAAATCACAACACTTGTCTTCACAAAATATTAGATTTCACGAACGACTAGCTAACTATGCATTCAATAGTTCAATTAAACATGTAAGTACCTCATTGACATGTTAAGAATGTATTTTAACATTCCATTATATGTCTAACACATTTTTATGTTCATTAGATTAGGTTACTATTACATTCCCTGGACTAAAACAATTAAAATTCTCATTTCTGGACAAACTACATAGTGGCGCTGCGGCGCCACCATATAAGCTATCCTTGGCGCTATGGCGCGGCTGGCGCTGCGATGTGGACCTTAAGGTCTGGAGCTGGCGGTACGGCGCGACATGCCAGTTCCAGATTCTGAGGTTCGCGAGGAAAACAGAACTTAGCCAAAAACATCTAATTAATTTGTTCACACATGAATTTAAGCATACCCATACACTATAATACACATATAATCATTATCCAACCTTTTTAGCACGATTTTAACGAGTTAAAATATACAATTATTTGAATCAAATCCTATAATTTTACTATTTTTTCATACTTTGTAATATTTTGAAGGAAAATAAGAAATTCAACGTTACGGATTCGTTATAACACCGAATTCGTTCGTTCAACTTCCATTTTGTTCGTTTAAACGTTCACAATCACATTCAATAGTCAATTTAAAGTTAAACCATCGATTCATGGCATAAAATTTGTACGTAAGGGCCGTATGGCCATATATACGACTCTGAAATTTTGAAAACCCAAATATAAACAAAAATTCGATGGTTGATCACTAAAGTTATGCATATATTGCATATAATATGTTATTAACAATTAGTAACACATATAAGGCCATATGATTAACAATCATCGACAAAAAACATTTAATTTACACGTAAGGCCATATATATAACTTTTCTGCTCTGTGACTTTTGTAAAATCAAATCAAGCATAATTGTATGAAATTTATTAATTTAAATCATGCATACATGGTATAAAACATGTTATGATCATATAATAACACATATAAAACCATATCATGCATTAATCATCAAATTAGTCATTCACATAGAACTTTTTAAGAGTACGTTAATGGAAAGTGTAAGAACTTGAATTTACAAATGTAGGAGAAGGGATTACCCTTGCTAGTTAGTGATGATGATGCAACTAAATTCTTCAATCTCTTCTCTAACCAATTCTCAAGTCTTTTCTCTCAATTTTTCTCTCTAGTTTTTCTCTGATATGTGAATATCAATATAGAACTGATATGATATATATATATATATATATATATAATGTATAATATAATATGTATATACATAATATACGAAGTGGGTAGAGTGAGTGGTCAGTTGGTCCCTTAGTGGGTTAACTGGCTAACTCCCCCTAGGGCCGTGTTTGGCTTGTCCCTTATTCCTCCTTTCCCAATAATTTTAATAAAACTCTTATTGTATAGTTAATTAATGTCACTCCCAATTTAATCAAATAATATTATTTACATCAATTAAATAACATAGCATAATTCTACATTAAATCACATAGTAACATAATTAAAATTCTTATTTATTAATTATGCCAAATCATTAAATCTCTAATTAATTATTAAATTAATTAGAATAACATTATGCTTATTAATTAATATATTAATCAAATAAGCTAAATTAAATACATACTTTGAATATAAAAATTCACCACATTAATTTAACTAATGTAACACATATAATTAAATTAATCTACCACAATTTCATCAATTAATTATTTTACTCAATAATTAAATCATCGAAAAATATTTATTTAATTCAATAAATATTCAAATTAAATTACAAAAATCTCGTTCGTCACAGGAGACGCGCGACCGCGCGGCTTCTGTTCCAAACTAGACAGCAGCTAGACTCGGCAACTTCAAAACCCATACGCAGAAATTCCTTACAAATATGCTATTAGACTAACTTCTTTAACTTACTAACACATATATGTGCTTATATAACAGTCAATTGCCATTATCAATTCCCCAATTTATGGACTCCAACTAAATTCAAGAATTTGATATTTTTACAAAAATTTGAGAGGAAAATGGAAATGAAGGACAAGAAAGCTATATAGTGATTCCATCATGTATGTATATTCATATAACAACAATATAAGGGTTCTACAACCCAAACACAATCTATTTTGGTATAATCAAGAAATGGGATTTTTATAGAAAACGAAAATGAAGAAGAAGGAAGCTATATTATACCTCTGCTAGAATCTGAACTTGCTGCTACTATAGAAATTCCTTCTCAACTAAATAGACAATCACAATATACTCTCTTCTCTTAGAAATTCTAGCAATATGAAAGGTGAAGGAGATGGGTTTATATTTATAGTGGAAATGGTATCTAGACAATGCTATTAACTTCCAATCTAAACTAACAGATGAATGAATTGAATGCTAGATAAGAGGGAGTTGGTGATTGGTAGCTGAAATCAATCATGATTCCCACATCCAAGTTCATCATTGCTGTGATTTCACTGAGATTGAGGAGTAGAGAGTAGGCTTAGGCTTATTGCTAAACACGTGAAGGAGGGAATGGGACTATCTTTGTGGGACAATTGAGATAGAAACTCAGCAATGTAGCATTATGAATATACACAACACTTATGCCTAAACATGTTATATGTATACATACTATATATAATTAGGCCACAATTAGAGTTATAATGTAACCCTAATGATACTAACATGAATTCACATAATGTAGTAAATGCAATTTGAACACATATAATTCATGTACATTTTATCACACCGGTATAATTTTATCAGGTATTCTCACATTACATCATCTTCTTTATTAAAAACAATTGTTTAATAATTAATAAAGATAACATAAGATAGTTAAGTATTATTAAATTATCTACCACATACTCATGATGTTTCACTTTAATATATATTCACATTGTTACATAGGCATTTCATGTAACTCTCATAATTCAATAAACTTTACTATATATATATATATATATATATATATATATATATATATATATATATACATAGTCACATTGCACCTTACACTTTGTATAATATATAGTTAGCTACTATATATTACACACTTAATCGTCACATGCTCGTACAGAAAAGTTAATAGATTTCTTATCTTAGCAATTAATTAATAATATTATCAATTAATCTATTTATCATCAATCAATGAAACAATAATTGATTAATACTTATATGATTAAATATCACATTAAATGTAAATCTTATTATATTTATAAGCACATTGTGTATTATTATTATATCTCATCACGGTGTCACACAAGGCTTCCCGAGTTTATTATAAACTCTACATTTTTCTCAATTATTATAATTATTCAATTTAATAGAATTGAATTAATCATTCTCATATCACAAAATTATTTATATTAAATAAATTCTCATTTCTATTAATATATTTATTTAATAATATTAAAAAATTATCGGGTATTACACTTATTATGGGACAAAGCTAATAACTCAGCAACTTGTATACAATACACTAAGGTTATATATATATATACCTACCATACTTACTTAGGTTATATCATATATACACTTAGGTTATAAATTTAATTAGAGGGTACACATGGATAACATAATATATAATAGCAAGTTGGGTTATACACATCCATATATAATCCATGTACATTTCATTAATACCGAATATAATTCAGTTGGATATTATCATAATACATTATCCCAACACTATTATTATAGTATACATTAATTCCCCAATTCGTGATTAAATAAAAGATTGAATTAGTTAATTAAATAAATGATCTAGTCTACTAGTATTAAATTACTAAATAGACTATTAAATATTAATATTATTATTGCCCACATTTATTAATTAATCTATACAATTAAATCCTTTCACTATATTTAAGTAAATTGAATATTTAATTACTAACAATCCTATCAATTCTTCTAATATACAAACCTTAGGGCTAGTCCACTAATTTAATTAAACCATTAGCGACTCCTTTTAATTTAATCCTAGCAACTATTCGCATAAGCACTAACTCACATAACCACATAACCACACAGGGTTTAAATAAGCATACAAAACTAACTCATTAAAATTAAATCATATATATTTAAGCAATAATAGAGTTTAAAAATTCTCGGTCATTACATCCTCCCCCCCCCCCCCCCTTATAAAAATTCCGTCATCGGAATTGTAAAATAAGGCCACTCAAATAAAAACAAATAATTCGCTTTCATCTTCTCTTCTAGTTTCCACGTAGCTTCTTTGATTGCGTGATTCCTCCAGAGAACCTTGACGGAATGGATGTAACGACCCCAAAATTCATACAATATAATTCTCATCCTCGATAATTAACAATACAACTTTAATCTATCTTTACATCATTATTCGATATTAAAATCACTAAAAATGCAGAATATTTAGATCTTTTATAAACTTCTTTCTTTATTGCCCTGAATCGCAACCTTTACATTACATCTCTTCGATTCAAATCTATATCATGAATAGTTACAACAAAATGACTATACAAGTCTTACATCATAAAGCAATATCCATATACATCGGATAGCTCAACTTTACAACTTACCAATTACGTTACAATCAAAACATCAAATACAATTTGATATTTAACATAAGTAATATTCTTGAACATTGATTCCTATAATCCACTTAACATGTATCTTTACCTTGCATCTTAGACCTGCAAAAATGGTTATTTGTAATAGTGAGCTCGACAGCTCAGCAAGTTCTAACAGTTTTCATGCATCACGTAACACATAATAACATGCTCAACATACAATTCATAATCGTTAAAGTAACATGGCATACATGCTTTAATCACATAACAAATATAAAGATTGAGTTTCTTACTCAATCAACATTCTTAAATCAATCAATGTAGTCATAAATTAATTTTAACATTTCATGCTTGCAACATATATAACAAATCATGCTCTTTGCAATACAATTTAAAACAGTCCATAATATCATTAAGTTCACATAGAAAATAGGAACTGAAAGTCTTACCTGGCTCGTAGATTACCAATTACCGAAAAAATAGCTTAATATAATCTGCTTCATCAATCCTACACACGTATTACCATACGCATCAATTATTAGTCACCTAGCAACGCTTATCAAACGTCTAAGTAAATTCTAATTTACACTTCGTAATTCTCTTCTATTTACTTGCTTGACACTTACTGTCAAATCATATGTATAATTAACAATATAAGTTAATTATCACATAGCTAATCCTCATCGTTAGTTAACCAATCTAGGTTAACTCATTCCTCTTTAACTATTAAGTTAATAATTATTTATCACATAATCAATCATATCACATAATCATATAATTAACTTTTCGCATAATTAATCAATTAATAATTACATACTCATATTAAATTATAATTAAACAAATTATAATTTAAACATCCATTATAATTAATCAAATTCTAATTACATCTTATAATTAAATAATTTATAATTTAATTTAAACCATTACTCTAATTAATCAAATTATAATTAAACAAATTATAATTTATAATTAATCAAACTACATCATGCATTAATTTATAATTAAACAAATTATAATTTAAATTTAAACATTTACTTTGATTAAATCAATCTACTCAATTCATTATAATTTAACAATTATAATTTACATTAAAGCTTTATTATAATTATAATTATTTCAAATTATAATTACATATTATATTTTATCAATATAATATATTAGAAATCATTTAGCATTCTAATGTAAATCTAACATGTTATCACATCACACATCATGTAAACTTTTATATTCTAACTAAAATGCACAAGAAAATTAAAGCATCAAAACTTTCTGCATACCCCCCGCCGGGGCGGGGGTTCTAAGCCTTGCAAGGCCCGCCTGGGCGGGCCCCCTCCAAGGGTTCAAAATTTGTTCGCGAACTGTGTAGAGAAAAAGTCAATTTAGCTTATTTCTCCACATCACATTCCACTTCCAATCAATACAATTCATAATAACTGTAATAGAAAACATAATTTCTAAACTCCTAACATGTTTCAACACATTTAATCCTTAAAACACATAGTTTACAACAATCAATTCCATGATTTTTGAAGAAAAACCATTGACAAGTGTTCTTGATGAAATTGAACACTGTAGTTTATTTTCAAAACGAAATACACAATTCAAAATATGTTTGAATTTGTTTATAACCATATTAACATAACCTAACATCAATTTAAGACACAAATAACAATCAACCATGAAATTTTGGTTTTCAAAGAAACTATATATATTTTTCAAAATACTTTCACTGTGACTTGTTAATTCTTCATATTCATCATAGGTATACCAAATTAAACTACGAACTTATGCATAAAATTCATATATAGGCATGTTATGAACACAATTTATATACATATACATCATGTTCTTCAATTTTCACCATAATTCAATTATCAGAGAACTACATTATGAAGAACATAAAAACATAATTAAAACAAGGAATTTAGATTATAACCTTGACTTAGTGAGGAAGATGATGGCGCTTCTAGTTTTGTTTTCCCACAAAACTCCTTCCTCTCTCTTTCTTTCTTCTTCTATCTACTTCTTCCTTTTCTCTCTATCTTTTCTCTGTATTTCTTCTTTGTTTAACCTTTTGTTTTCTCTAATAGGCTAACCCTTCTAAACTGACGTATATTATAAATATAATATACATATAACATATATACAATATATATGTAACTTATACTATATTAATGTAGCTACTAATTCCTTTATTATTTACATAGATTACAATTTTGAATATCAATAGTCGTAAGGCTTGTTTGGCAAAACAGGTTTATTTTTTTAAAAAAACTAACTTTTTGAGCTTAAGGCCCTGTTTGGTAAAACCGGATTAAAACAAAAGTAAGGACCTTGTTTGGGAAAACGGTTTTAAAACTCTTTTAATTCTTTTAATAAATCCTTTAACACATATATTTAATTAATTAAATCTTAAAATTATAATTTAATTAATTAAAAGTCTAACATCAATTAATCACATAAAATTGTCACATAATTATAATTACTCGCTAATTATAATTGCATGTAACACTCATCACATTACTCACCTAATTTAATTATCTCAATTAAATTAGAACTATAACATAAAATTATTATACCAATTAAACTAAATACTAAATATTTATTTAATTAATATATTACACTTAATTATATCATTCTATAATAATCACATAATTATTTATTTAACTCAATAAATAATTCAATTAATATATTTATTTAATTCAATAAATATATAAATTCTCTTCACACCAAATCACATATTTCACAATATATAACACATATACACATACTCGTACTTAAACATCTTAAAATAAGAATTTTATTTATTAAATTCTCATTTATTAATTCTTAAAAATCCGAGATATCACAATGGATGATCTTATTCCTCAGCTTCTATTCCTTCCTATCGAGTATCTGGACAGGAACTTCTCCTTCTCGATTTGGATTGGTTCATAGGAGATAACATGCTTGTAATCCGATTTATACGGCCGCAACACTAACACATTAAACACGTTGTGAATGTGCTCAAGTTCAGGAGGTAAAGCTACCTCGTACGCCACTTCACCGACTCGCCTCAGAACCCCGAACGGTCCTATGAACCTAGGGCTTAACTTTCCCTTCTTGCCAAAATGAATCTTCTCTTTCCAGGGAGATACCTTTAAAAACACATAACTACCCACTACGAAGTCCGGCTTTTGATGATGTAGATCAGTGTACTTCTTCTGACAGTCTTGGGCTGCTACCAGTCGATCTCTGATCAGCTTCACTGTATCTGTTGTCTGTTGCACCATTTCAGGTCCTAGCAATCTTTGTTCTCCAACCTCATCCCAACACAACGGTGTTCGACACTTTCTCCCATATAGTGCTTCGTTCGGTGGCATTCCGATACTAGCGTGACAACTATTGTTGTAAGCGAACTCTACCAGTGGCAAATGGTCATCCCAGCTACCCTTTAAATCCAATACGACTGCTCAAAGCATATCTTCTAAGGTTTTAATCGTTCGCTCGCTCTAGCCATCAGTTTGAGGATGGTACATCGCACTCAACCTCAACGGCGTTCCCAATCTCTTTTATAGACTCTTCCAAAAATTTGAGGTGAAGCTCGGATCTCTGTCAGATACAATTGATACCGGCACTCCATGTCTTGACACTATCTCTTTCACATAGAGCTTCGCTAATTGCACCATATTGTATAGTATCCTAATTGGTAAAAAATGAGCAGACTTGGTCAGACGGTCCACGATTACCCAGATGGCGTCTAAACCCTTTTGCATCGGTGGCAGGCCCACCACAAAATCCATTGTGATGTGCTCCCACTTCCACTCCGGAATCTCTAACGGTTGAAGCAGTCCGCTCGGTCGCTGGTGTTCTGCTTTAACTCGTTGGCATGTCAGACATCTGCTGACGCACTCTTCTACCTCCCGCTTTATATTCGGCCACTAAAAATACTGCCACAAATCCTGATACATTTTCGTGCTCCCGGGATGTACCGAGTACCTCGTGCTATGAGCTTTCTGAAGGATTTCTTTCCTCAGTTCCCGATCTAACGGTACTCATACTCTCCTTTCAAACCTTAGCAATCTTGTGCTATCAATCTTATACTTAATCTCCTCGCCTTCGGCAATTCTCTTCTTTATTGAATCACAATCCTCATCCTTTTCTTGAGCCTCCTTGATTTGATCCAATAATGTCGGGCTCGATATCACTAAAAATAATTTCTCGTCCGTCTCTATCGGATACTCAACCTCCAATTTCAGACGTTCAAACTCCTTTATCAACTCTTCCTGAGTTGTCAGCTTCATCAATTTCTCTCTGCCTTTTCTGCTCAAGGCATTTCCCACTACATTTGCTTTTCCCGGATGGTTCAAAATCTCACGGTCGTAATCCTTGATAAATTCTAACCATCGGCGCTGCCTCATGTTTATCTCCTTCTGAGTGCAGATATATTTTAGACTTTTGTGATCTGTGTGACGCCCCCAATTTCGGGTCCCAGAACCTCGGACCTAGTACGTTACGATACATCATTTTTATAACTATTGCGGAAGATATAAACATAAATTATTTATATAATAACCTTTACACATAATTCCCAAGGTCGAAAACCTTAACTTAATACATATATTCATATTCCTCTAATATAAATACCATTTTAACAGTATAATAATTCCATCGTGGAACTTGTCTTTGCCTTTGACTGTGTCCAAAGTTTCTTCTTTAATCTGAAATATTTTTCATGATATAGCAAAGGTGAGCAACAAGTTTGTCCAGCAAGTTTAAGTTCAAATGAAGATATATCATGATTGAAAAGAATAATAAGCTGACAAACTTTCAACAATATAAGAATTGTGAAAGAACATGACTCAATAATGATGAATAGCCAACAATGAACATGAACAAATTTAACTGAACCAAATGGTAATGAAGTTGATCAGCCTTTCATACCTGATGAACATATGCAACATGCACTAAGTGCGAATCAATAATCAGTATAGATGTGAATAATTAACAATAATTATTCACGAACATGCTTTGAAATATAACTCAAGGTTGAGTTAAAGAAAACTTGCTTAATATAAGTATAGTTTAGGATCTTTCCTATACCGTCGATTACTGCTACACAATCTAATTAAGCTTCAGTTGAAAGACCTATGATTAATAATATCGATCTCTCAATTAGAATAATATCATAACATATATCACTGTTAAATACAGTCATAGTATAACTTAAACACTTATCACATATCCCTAATAGTCACTAAAACACATAAGACCCGGTATCAAGTCAAACTATTTCAGTCCGGTTTGATTTTGGTACTATTTCGACGTCCCGATTGCCTTATCAGATAATTATCGAGTCTATTTTAAATAAAACTCTGCTTAAACGCTTCAATATTATTTTAGATAATTTACTTATCAGTCATAATATTTTTCAGATAATTATTATCATTTATAATAATTTTACAATCATTAATATCATTTTTAAATGATTTAAATTCCAAATAATTCCATCATCATTAATATTTAATTAAGTTCACATATTAATGAAGTACATGTCACAATATTAAAAGTTATTTATTATAACTCAGAGTATTTTTAAAACCTTAATAACACTTTTAAATGATTTTTAAAACATTAAAACTATTTTTACATAATTTATATACTTTAATTATTAAATAAATTTATTATCATTAATATTAATTTATTAATGAAATTCCATCCCAAAATATTAAAAGTTATTTAATATAACTTAAAATATTTTCTAATACTTTAATATCATTTTAAATGATTTTTAAAATATTAAAATCATTTTTAAGTAATTTATTTAATATAATTATTAAATAAATTTAATATCATTAATATTTAAATAAATTGAGTATTATAAATGCTTGTAAAAATAAATATTCGTGTACTATATTTGAAATAAATCGAGCATTATAACTGCTTTATAAAATGAATATTCTATTATTCCATTTGAGATAATTTCTGCATATAACTGCTTATAACATGAGTATTCTTACTAAATACTTGAAGAAAATCAGACATAGCAACTTCTTATAAAAGTATATTTTTTACTTTATGAGAGAAATAAATCGGACATTATAACTGCTTGTAAATAGGACTTTTGTACAATTTACTTAAAATAATTTAGCAATTATAACTGCTTTTAAAAGTATATTTTTTTGTACTAAATATATAAAGAATAATGAACATAATAACCACAAGAGTAAATACCTCTTGGAGTTGCAAGTTTTAACTAATCCTTTGAAATCTTGAAACTCAAAAACTTTCATCTCTCTAGCCGAAATTCTCCTCTTTCTCTCTCTAACTATATTTTGATTTTGAAAAAAATGAAGAGAAATGGCTCCTATTTACAGAAAAACATAGTTTCAATAATTGCACGTTAGGGGCTCGACTTTTTATAGTTTGCCCCTGGCTTATTACAGTTTGATACCCTGGTTAATTATACTTTAGTACCTCATTGATTGCACTTTAGTCCCTCGGTGACATCATGATCATGACATCATCATGATAACATCACCTTTTGTGTTTCTTTAATGTTGATGTCATGCTTGCATCATCTGTGTTTCTTTAAGGATGATGTCATGCTTGCATCATCTCTTCTCTGATTGATTGATTTCAGTTCACATGGATTAGAGGGTATTTTGGTCATTTCATATATAATTTTAAGGGTTGTTCGGTCATTTCGCCTCCAAAAGGGTATTTTAATAATTTCTCACATAATTTTAAGGGTAGTTCGGTCATTTCTTATGTTTTTCTTAAAATTTAACCCTTAGGGTTAGATAAATAATATTAGGATTTGCTAATTACCATTAAGGTTTACAAATTAGGGTTTAGAATTTCTGATTAAAAAATTAGGGTTTCCTAACTGCAGATTAGGGTTTTTACCATTAGGGTTTACTAAAGTTATACCTTATCTGATCAATATTTGATCATTAATCCCTTACTATACACACACACACACAATCATAGATACAATTATAATAACTGTATTAACTATCAAATCTGTATTCGTAATTAGGGTTAGGGTTTTCATCAACTGAATTAGGGTTTATTAATTTAAAATTAGGGTTTTCCCATGTTACTCTCTAACTGATTCATACTCAACCATTAACCACATACTATACACACATATAATCACAAAATCATATAAGTCTTTCACAAAAATTTTAAATTCATACTCTATTTCCAGTCTAGGCCTTATTATTATAACCTTTATTTAATCATTTAAGATTTTATTAATCTTATAAATTATCGGGTTGTCAAAATCTGTATATATCTCGCACCTTTCTCCATATAAATAATGCCTCCAAATCTTCAAGGCAAAAAATACCGCAGCCAGCTCCAGGTCATTAGTCGGGTAACCTTTCTCATAGTCCTTCAACTAACGCGACGCGTATGCAATGACCTTGCCGTATTGTATAAGTACACAACCAAGACCTTTGTGTGAAGCATCACTGTACACTAAAAAACCTCCAGCGGTAAAGCCAACGCCGGTGCTTGGCTAAGTCTCTTCTTCAGCTCCATGAAACTTTCCTCGCACTTTTTCGTCCAAACGAACTTTACCGTCTTTTTGGTTAGATTGGTCAATGGAGATGCTATCTTCAAAAAATCCTGGATGAATCTCCGATAGTATCCTGCTAACCCTAAGAAACTCCTGATCTCCGTCGGCGTTTTTGGCTGGTCCCCATTGATAACGGCTTCCACCTTTGCTGGGTTAACTGAAACACCATCTTTGTCAATGACGTGCCCTAGAAACTGCACCCTTTGCAACCAAAATTCACACTTCAAAAAATTTCTCATACAGCTGCTCCCTTCTTAATGCCTCCAAAGAAATCCTTAGATGTTCAGCATGTTCTTCCTCTGTCATTGAATACACCAAGATGTCATCGATGAATACGACTACGAACTTGTCCAAGTACTTCTTGAACACTCTATTCATCATATCCATGAATGCCGCTGGTGTATTTGTCAGTCCAAATGACATTACCAGAAACTCGAAATGTCCATAACGAGTTATGAATGCCGTCTTCGGGATATCCTCTTGTCTCACCTTTGGTTGATGATAGCCTGTTCTCAAATCAATGTTTGAAAATTATTTCGCTCCCTTTAGTTGATCAAACAGATTGTCTATCCTAGGCAGCGGATACCTATTCTTAATCCTGACTTTGTTCAACTCGCGATAGTCGATACAAAGTCTCATCGAGCCATCCTTCTTCTTTACGAACAGAATTAGCGCTCCCCATGGTGACACGCTCAGTCTGATATAACCCTTGTCTAATAGTTCCTGCAATTGAACCATCAGCTCTTTCATCTCTACTGGTGCCATTCGATATGGTGCCTTGGATATAGTTGCTGTTCCCGGTACCAAGTTAATTTTGAATTCTATCTCCCTATCCAGCGGCAATCCCAAAATTTCATCTGGGAAGGCATCAGCGAATTTCCTAACGATAGGTATCTAACTCAGTTTGCCCTTGACACGTCGATTATCAACCACGTGAGCCAAATAACCTATACAACCCTTCCTAAGCAATCTCTTTGCTTGCATCATCGTCAGACAACAAGAGTGTCTCGGTGATTTACTACCATAGAACACCACCTTTGACTTATTCAGAGTCTTAAGGTGTACACAGTTCTTCTTATAGTCGATGACTGCTCCGGGAATCGATAACCAATCCATTCCAAGGATTACATCGAACTCCCCCAAACGAATTGGTAACAAATCCACTTTGAGCTTAAATCCTCAAAATTCGACATAACAGTTCCTATGAATGCATTCTACGGGGATAATTTTCTTGTTTGCTACTTCTATATTCATAGGGTTTCATAATTTCTCACAGGGTAAGTCTAACTGTTTAGCAAATTCTTCAGAAACAAAAGAGTAGGTAGCACCCGAATTAAATAACACATATGCATTTATATTATTGATTGGGATGATACTTGACACGACGTCCTTGGACTCCACCGCATCTTGTACGGTCATGTTGAACGTGCGTGCCGTTGTACTGTTGGCTTGATTGGCTGGCCCTCCAATGCTCAGCCCATTGTTGTTGTTGTTGCGGTTACCGCTAGCTGCATCGCCTTTTCTCTTCGGACAGTCCTTGATCTGGTGGTCTGGGGCTCCACACGAGAAACACCTTCCCTTCTATTTATTCGGACACTGAGGAGCCATGTGCCCCAGTTGTTTGCAGTGATAACAAACGCTTCTTCCCTTTATACACTCCGCGAAGTGGTTCCTCCCGCAATTACTGCACTTCCCACTTTTCTTGGCCTCTCCCCCGGACTTATTGCCTCCAAAGGATTGGCTCTTCATCCATTTACGCTTGTTGGGGTTGCTGCCTCCGCTGCTTCCCCCTTTTGGCCCTTCCTGACCGGTCTTCTTTTCTTGTTTAAATCGTACTATAGCTTCATTGCCTCCTTCTGCAATGATTGCCCATTCCAGCAGTTCAGAGAAATTATTAATCTTCAACACAGCTACTGCTTTCTACACCCATGGCTTCAATCCCAATTCAAATCTTCTTGCCTTCCTGGCCTCCGTGTCCACCTGATGTGTAGCGAATCAGGCCAACTCGTTAAATTTTTCCACGTACTCTGCGACCGTCATACCACCCTGTTTCAGTTCCAAAAACTTAACCTCCATATCCTGTTGCGTATTCTCTGAGAAGTAATTCTCGAAGAATAGTTCCTTAAATCTATCCCATAGAAGTACCCCTTCGCCTGCTCGTCCCTTATTGGCTCTCCATCATGAAGGTGGCTTCGCCCTTCATCATGAAGGTGGCAAATCCCGTCTTCTGTGCTTCGGCCACCCGTGCGACCTTAAACACTTTCTCCATCTCTTCTACCTATGTTTGGGCTTCGATTGAGTCTAAGGTTCCCCGGAACATCGAAGGTCCTACCAACTTAAAATCTTTGAAGCTAGCCAAGTGATGCCCTGGCTGCCCTGCTGCTGGCGGGGGTCTATTTTGCACAGCCTCTGTTAACAGGTTAACAAATTTCTGCGTTGGATCGGCATTCCCTCCTTCATTGCTAACAGATCCTTCCTTCCTTTGCTTTCGTGGTTGTCTTCTAGGCGGCATTATCTGAGGAAAGGAAGAAAACTTAGGCTTATCGTTTTTACGTTCTATACGATATGCTATTCTCGTTAGCATCTAAAAGTTATGACGTCCACCAATCATATTTGTTTCAAATAAAAAAACTGCATTTATATTCATATACCACTGTTTTAATACCACATGATTTAACATCTGGCATACTACTGTAAAAGCTCAAAGGCAAAAACTGTCTACTACTAACTATCCTCTAATAAGCAAAAGGTGAGGATTCACTACTACCTGCCCCTATAACACAACAAAAGTTGGGGTTGACTACCATCCGATGCATACATCAAAGCATAAGGGTTTACAACATTAACTGTCCCTATTAAAATAAAAGTGGGACTATATCTTATATGAAAACAAATCAACGCCTGCTCCCGCTGCTGGAGGGCAGCTCCAACTATTTGGCGTCGAACTACACAAAGGCGTTGTCTAAAGCTCGCTCCAAAGTATGTATCCTCACATCTTTGGCTTCCACTTAATCTCTCAATTGTACTAGCTGTCGCTCCCTCTGCTCCAGTCTCTCTCGCAACTCGGCTAACTCAGCCTAGGCCTGATAAGCAGCGTCCTTGTACAGCTCTTTAGTAATCTGGAGGTTGTGGTTCTGCGCCTCCACTTGCTCAGCCCTAACCTCTAGCTCGGCGTTCGTCGCCAGCAAATCTCATATCACCTCATGCTCCATGGGCTCATTACTAGAGTCCCTCGGCTCCTGGTCCATTGAATAGCTATCTTGACTCTCGTCAGCCATCCTATGACCATAATAAACAACCAAAACAACTTCAGTACGACAATAAAATATATTCATTGATAAAATGAAAGGATATTTTATTCAGTACAACTAAAACTAGATGGATCTCTTTAACCCATCACCTACATACTCTATTTGAGTTTTCTACTAAGGTTATAATCTAGATTTCGCATTCTTAATGTTTATAACCTACAGCTTTGATACAAACCTGGGACTCCCCCAAATTCGAGTCTCAAACACCCGGATTGGGTCATCACGATTCAATACAAATATCCACCTCTAAACAACATACAATAACTAAATGCGGAATAAAATAAACGTATGTCGTTCATTCAAAAGGTGTTACTAGTTCCAAGATTCGATAACCTTAATACAACCTTACAATCATACCCTAGAATAACCATTGAAATTACATAAACATTAATTAAACTAAGCATAAAACAAAGTTAGCTACTTAAAGTCTATTACTTCATCTTTTCTTTACCCTTGTCCTTCCCTGAAGTCTCGGGTTTAACTGCAATAAAAGTCATGATATAGCAAGGGTGAGCAACTAGTTTGCTCAACAAGTTTAAATACAGCAATAAAGGATATATCATGATTAATGGAATATATACGAAGAGGAATTCAACAATATGAATATCGGAAGCAAGGAGAATGATTACTTTTAGAATAATTGATAGACTTCGAACTATAAACTTCCAATGGAATCAATAGCTGATTGACCCTTTGGTTATTGGCTATAGAATATGTACTTGAGGGGATCAGCCTCGCGTACGCCATGTATATGCATAACATTCAAATCTGCTATTTGTATCTTATATTAGATACGTGAGGTACTCCTCTATAATATAAGGGGTGTTCTCTTCAGTCTAAGAATCCATACCATCAATTGGCCTGGATAGCTTTTTTTAAAACTTCATGCAATTGTCTGATCGAACAAAGGTTCAGACTCTATCTGAAGCAGTTCATGAATTATAGAACTTTAAAATGATGTACAAGTCTAAGACTGTACGAACTCAAGTGCACCAAGTGCGAGTATCAATAAAATTATTGTGGAATAATTGTAAAGTAATTAAACCACCTAAAGCATACTTGGAAATAAGGTTCAAGCTCAAATAAATAACTTGTAATACAATAATATCCTGCTCGAATAAATATGAGAAGGATAGGAAACTTGCACAATAAAGAGTGTAAGTCAGGGAACTTGCTTTCAATATAACAATCAAATGAAGTTAGGAAACTTACACTTTATACGAGTTTGTGTAAGTTAGAGAACTTACCTGTTTGCTCAGCTACAAATAATCTAGCTTTAACTAAATTGCGTTGAAATGACCTAACATTAACAAGTCGGTCCCTCAATTAGTATTGTGTAGACTAGTATGAGTTCATACTTACAAGAATTTGATTATCAGATAAGTCTACCACATAATTCACGTAAGTCAATTTACTATGACTGAGTCTATAAACATCTAACCCTGTCCTAGATTTAGAATATCTGGTCTCTATGCATCAACACAGGCTTGAACACATAGCACTTTAATTTAGTCATGAAATACAATTTAAGACACACGTACACACATAAGGTAGTCATGAAATCAGTATAGTATGCATGCTCACTAAGACTTTCATCATATACGTATAGCTAGCATCGTTATTTATTTGAAAACTTAATCAAACTCATACTTATTCGTGCTTAACTAACTTTTGTGGTATCTACATAGTGTGTGCACATGCATGATATATTAGTGATGTTTTTAAAGCACCCTCATGTATGCTCAAAATATCAAAACACTATGACTTTGGTTCGTGCACTTTAGTTTTCCAAAACTTTCAAGTTTAGCTTTTGAAATCACTTTAAACTTCAACCATGTATGCTAGTGTGTATTCAACACTTTAGACTAACATTTCATGCCTAATTAGACCATACGATCATGCTCACAAGATCAGAATACACACATGATACGTATATGTCAGTTCAATTTAACAATTCTAAGTTCGTTTATAAGCTATAAATCTTTTCATCAATCGTGTGTACTAAAATAGTTACACATGCTCATGCTACATCCATGTACCCATATATACATGTTAATCATGTTCTCATGCTTGTCTAAAGCGATACCAACTAGTTAGCATTATCAGATTTATAATAGAAACAGGAAACAAGGTTCATGGCCTGGCGCAGCTGCGCTGCACCCTAGTACAAACAAGGCGCAGCTGCGCCGGGGCTCGGCCAGAATGAGAGCAGCTTTCTACTTCAGCAGTTAACAAAACCCAACTCAAATTTTTTTACAAAATTGATTTAAAACTAGCTACAATGCAGTTCTAACTTGCATATAAGTTAATATAACAACTAACAAGCATCCCTCAATCCAAATAACACTCAATTCATGCATGATTAATAATGTAATCAATTCATAAAAATAGAATTTATACCTCTACTAACTCAGTTTGCAAGGCTTGCTAAATGGCTTCTAATATACTGCTATATTGCTTTCCCTCAACTCAATAGAAAATCTCAGCAAATAGAATGAGAAGAAGAGAGGCTATATTTATAGACAATTGGATATCCAGACAATGTAATTGTCTCCCAAACCAAACTAATGGAAAGAGCAAGAACATGAAGGTTAACAAAGAGTAGTTGAGTAGTTGGTGAATTCATCATGATGCCCACTCCCTTTGTTATCATTGGCTAGACTTTGATGAATTTGAGAAGAAGAGTAGAGTAGCCAGCCTTTTGGCTTGAACACGTGAGGAAGAATTTGGGTCACTTATTATGGGACAATGCTAATAACTCAGCAACTTGTATATAATACACTATGGTTATATATATATATATACCTACCATGCTTACTTAGGTTATAAATTTAATTAGAGGGTACACATGGATAACATAATACATAATAGCAAGTTGGGTTATAGACATCCATATATAATCCATATACATTTCATTAATACCGAATATAATTCAATTGGATATTATCATAATACATTATCCCAACACTATTATTATAGTATACATTAATTCCCCAATTCGTGATTAAATAAAAGATTGAATTAGTTAATTAAATAAATGATCTAGTCTATTGGTATTAAATTACTAAATAAACTATTAAATATTAATATTGCCCACATTTATTAATTAATCTACACAATTAAATCCTTTCACTATATTCAAGTAAATTGAATATTTAATTACTAACAATCCTATCAATTCTTTTGATATACAAACCTTAGGGCTAGTCCACTAATTTAATTAAACCACTAGTGACTCCCTTTAATTTAATCCTAGCAATTATTCGCATAGGCACTAACTCATATAACCACATAACCACACAAGGTTTAAATAAGCATACAAAACTAACTCATTAAAATTAATCATATATATTTAATTAATAATAGAGTTTAAAAATTCTCGGTCATTACAATTATCCATTACAACAATAATACTATGTTATTACAAGGATATCTACGTATCCATCTTGGACTTTCCATTGTCCTTACCTGATCCTTCAGTCTGATTGCTCTTAGCTTAAATCATATAGTTTCGAGCAAGAGTGAGCATAACTAGCTCAGCAAGTTTAACATTTTACTTTATAACCACAAAATTAAGAATCATATGACCTCATCTTCCAAAACTGTAAAATAGTTATTTAGTAGTAGGAATAATCAAAATAACATTTTAAATTCCTTGAAAATCATTCTTAAGGACACATAGTCACTTAAGAATCAAAGCTGGTCCCAGACCATGAACATTCTTTGACTTTTCATAAAGGAACATCCCGGCACTAAGATCGTATGCTCGATATATCTTATAAGCACGTCCAGGTGATCAGTCTGTAGTACTCTATGTTGATCAACACTCCATTCTTTAAATGTTTTCACATTTAAACTTTGTGGCAACTCAAGTTCCTATCGAATTAACGACGCAAAAACCTTTGTGTATTCATACTCAGGTTTACCTTTGAATCCGTACCAAAGCAATTGGCATAGGACAGCACATAAAGAATACTTTGAAAGATTTATGAAAAATTAATCAAAATACTTTACATAACCGTCTAGCCGAATCAAATGGCATCGACTATTCAATAACAGTTTTTGCATATGCAACCATGCATATTGACAACTTGTCCAACATAAAGTGTAGATAAGAGTTTAGAAAACTTGCATCAAGCAGAACTTGAACAAGGTTAGAAAACTTGCCTTCGCCTCTTTAAACCTTTAAGTTTACTTTACTCGGTCTTTATAACTTCTACAAGATATAAACACATAGCATACCAATTAAATTATCACAACTGATATACATTGTGTAACTATCTTCTCCTTCTCGTATAACTTAGCCAAATTGTTAAACTAATAACATCCATTCATGTTATTTAACATTCTTCACGGCTTATTATCATTTATATGTCATAAACCGACTCTCGTCAATCATTGTTATGCATAACAATCGACGAAACCCTAATCAGTTCGATACATCGAATATATTTCCATCAAATTCCCATTCTCTGACTTCATATGGAAATTAGGTAAGTTTTAACTTCACTTGATATCATTCAAGTACCACGAACCTCTACTACATGTTATGTAACCTTAAGGCACGTTCACAACTCAATTACGATTCACGGTTTATATTATCGGATTTCGAGTTTTAAATTTAAATACATTTGTCAACATTTAATTCTTAAAACCATTCTTAAACATGTTGTTATTTTATTTCTTTTCATGAATATTAACCATATGATTGCCCCATAATTACCATGTAGCAAACTAGGTTAATAAACATTCACATCGGAAAAATTTCACTTAAGGGTAATGCAGCGCCAACCATAAGCTTAAAGGCGATTCTACGGCACTGGCTCGCAGAGAAATTCCCCTCCCTTGGCACTACGGCACTGGAAACAAAGGTCTGGGCGGCGCTGCAGCGCCGGCCCCCAGCCTCAGAAAAATATTTTAAAAATTGAATTTCAAGATTTCGTAACACGATCGTTACAACTCGAAATTAGCTCGTTCCAAAGTCATTAGTTCATATATTCCATGTTTTATGATTTCATCTAGTCGGAATTCATTTCTGAATCCGTTGGTGAGAAATTCGCTGATTAGTCCATTTTTACTCTTTCGTTAAACGTTCGTGAACGTTCGACGCTCAATTCTTCGTTTTAAGTCTGAATTCATTTGTTCTTGCTTTTGCAAGTCTTATTTACCTAATTACGTGTTACGCCATGGAAAACTAACGTTTTCCAATCAAACGACGACTTTTGACTTCTATTCCGGAAAAATTCACGATTTTGACGTTTAACGTCTAATCGCGTAACTTTCGCCGAATCTTCGTTATTCAATATTTTTACTTTGACCTTAATGGAATCAATCCATTGGTTATTCATTAGTGATTCTAACCATTATAAACTTCTATGTTTTAATGGTTTCACATACTTATTGTTCAAACTCTCATAATTTTGATAGTTTCTTCATTAGTTTCTTAATCACTTATTATGATTTCATTTCTTCATGGCTTATTATTGTTCTAAGTCCACTATAAGGCCAATCTTATCACTTCTTATCAATCATGCTCCACCAATTCACTTCTTTATCAATTATATATTGAAGGAAGATGGGGCTTAGAGTTTAATATGTATACCTCTTTGTGTTCTTGGTTGTTCTTGAGTTGGCCCTTAAGTTATGAAGATAACTTTGCTTCTTGCAACTTTTCTTGCTTAAGCTCTCTCTTCTCTCTCTCAAAAGATGTTGGTGATTTGGTAAACAAAATAATGAAGACCAAAGCCTCTTATTTATAGGTTTTGCAAGACTTAGGGCAATTTAATCATTAAGACCAAACATCCTCTTGCCATGTGAAGCCCATGTGCTAGCACATGTACCCCTCATGTCCTCATATGTCCCCTCATGTGCTCATGGGTTGTCCCATGGGTTTAACCCACTCGTTTACCCATCAGTTCAACCCACGGGTTTAGTTATTAAATTAATTTAAATTGAACGTATTTACTTCGTATAAAATTCGTATTATACATCGTATTAATTCGCGTATCTTCTTATATTATAATCATATAATATCCCGTATTATATTTGTGACGCCCCCAAATTCGGACCACTCGCGTCTCGAATTCGGTTCTTCACTTTCTAAATAACTAGTAACATAATAACATCTCACGCAACAGAATGATAGAATAAATTATATTTATTTAATATAATTATTCATGTCCCAAGGCCTCGTAACTTAAACATAGCTAATACATAAATACGAATTAAGTTTTATTACATCATCATAATAATTCTAATTAGTATAAAGCCACTCTTTAGCCTTGCCCTTTCCCTTATCCGTGCCCGAGGGTCCACCCTGCTCTGCCTTAACTAAAATATTTTAGGGAAAGCAAGATTGAGCAACAAGTTTGCTCAACAAGTAATATAGCAATAAGGGTGAATAATATCGATTTCAAATCCAAAGGGTACAACAGTAAATGATAGTTCAAGAATAACGAGAAGTATCAATAGTTCTCAATAATAGTCACTATAGACAGAAAGATATCAACAAGATTCAAAGTGTTAACCTTTTCAAGGTTCAAGAATAATGAACACTGAGCAGTCACTAAGGACTATGAACTCTTACTAGAATTAATATTAATATGCTGATAATCCAATAAAACAAGTACAATAGGTGATCAGCCTAAAGTACCCTACGTCATGCATAATATTTAATCGTACTCATGTGCTCACGTCGGTTTCCCGATAATTGTATATAATTTCCCCTTTCATGAGGGTTGTTCATCTCAGTAGAATTATAAGAGTCCGCACCAAGTCAATTGGTTTGGATAGCTTTCTCACATACGATATTAGTCTAGCCGAATCAAATGGCTTAGACAACTTTTGTAATGCATTTAGGAACGATATGTTCAATGCTTGCTACAACATCAAGATATAAGGTCGATGTTCGAATAATAACAATATTTGTTCGACATGGCAACAATTCAAATTTACACAATATATAAAGTGAAAAGAATTAGAGAACTTGCTCAATAAGGAGTAAGGTTCGAATACTTGCATAATGTAATTGCGTAGGTTAGGATACTTGCCTTAAGCATAGTTTATCAACCTTTAGCTTATCGATACTTTGCAATCCTATTATAACGTAGTTACGTATATATGTATTTCATTAGTTATGTACGTTGAATTCATAAATTTGATATGTAAGTTAAACACATACATAAGAGTCTAACTTAGTCGTACAATCCTATACGTATGCCATCACATACCTTACATACACATAGCACGAAATTAGTTTATATGATACTATGAAATCAAATAACATAGTTCGTAATAATCTTTTGACTTAGCATTCAAAAGTTTATAAACACTTATCCATTATATGGTTCTATCATTAACATGCTCATTAACACTAGCATACTTCTCTAAACATGTATTGCATATTAGGATAAAAATACAAGCATGCATCAGTTTCTAGATTACAACCACAATATTCAAATTACACTGTAGAGTGGCGCGGCCGCGCTTGGTTTGAACTAGGGAGTGGCACGGCCGCGCTGCTCCTAGTTCAAACCAGAACTAAAGATCAGTTTGCATGGCCTAGCTTGCTCACCCACATACATTGATGATGACACATGCAAAATATACATGTTATGAGGTTTATGATAGGTTTGATTATTATATCTTGCCTTCAACATAATTGGTTATCACTTTCACTTAACGAGCTTAACGTGTTCGATTAACAAGGTTTCTCACGTTTAGTCATTTATACATGTGCAATGAGGTCAAAGTACCTTAATCATACATGTTCGCGTTATTCTAGTCATATAATTCAAGGTAGCATAGTTTTACTTCATTTAAACTCATTTGAAACCATGATCGCTTAGTTCACATACTCATAGATAAATAGGTTTATATGTCCATCATGTCTAGAGGCATAACATGTCATATCATGGTAGTCATAAATTTTAGAATGTACATAAGGTAGTTATCAACAACATTAGTTTTCCAAACTCTTAAGTTTTCTTTGAAACCTCATGTTAAACCAACCAATCATGAAAAGCAAACCTTCATACCATCTATCATACTCATATACATAACTATACCACATAAGCTTGCTCAAGATCATAAGTAAAAGGTTACTAAGTTTGTTAGCTTTCGTTCTCTAAGTTAAGGTTCCTTTATAATGTCGTTAAACCAAGCTAAGGTAGGTGTTAACATGCAAGGCCACCTATGTCAGTAAGTCATGGAAAAAATAGGCATAATGAAGTTATACTAGCATGCTCCATACATCAGAAAGCATAAAAATCATCATTTGGTTCTGTAGATGGGAGCGGTCGTGCCGTGTTGTACTAAGGAGTGGCGCAGCCGCGCCACTCCGATTCCAGACCAGAATGCTTTCTGCAATAGCAGAGCTACAATCCCAACTTCGAAATAATTCATGAAACAAGCTTGAAATTGATCACATTGCATATATAACATGCATACAAACCCTACTAACATACTAACATCATCTCACATATCCAATTTTAACAAATTCATGTAATTTCTATGAATTCATAATTGTTTGAACTTCAAAATAGTTTAAGTATTATACCTCCTGAAGCTTTAAATTGGACAAGGCTTGCTAAATTTTAGATTTCTTTCTCTCAACTCACTCTCTATATCACTTAGCAACAATTTAGCAAAATGAAATGAGAAGGGAAGAGTTCAATTTATAGAGAAATGAATAACCATGCCAAACCTTTACTCCATGAATCAAACCAAGAGAAGGAAAAAGAAGCCAATAGTTATTGAGAATTTGGTGAAATAGTGCCCAACAACCCCCATCACCCACTCCCCTCTTCATCATTACCATCATTAGGAGCTAGATTGAGGAATGCAAGGAAGAAGAAAAGGCTATGCTTAGGCATTAGCATTACACGTGAAAGAGAAATAAGAGTGACACTCATTATGGGACAAGCCTTCTAATCTCAGCATTTGCAAGTTGGAAATGAAATAATGTTACAACTTTAGGTTAAATACATATACATATATATATATATATATATATATATATATATCCCTAAATAGATGTATATATATGTATACCTAGGTTTTTAATCCTCTTTTAATTTACAATGTAGATTTTGTGGGGAAATATTATTACATTGTAGCAATTTGGGGGCACGTGTATACACATCAATATATAATCCATGTACATTTGATAATACCGAATATAATATAATTGAGTATTATCATACCACATTATCATAAACTTTATTATTTCAATTATACTTAATTATTGAAATAATTATTAAATATCAATTATTTATATAGTTTAATTTAATATTTCACAATGTACACACTTAGTGTATCCACACAGAACATGTTGTCACATAAGCATCATTTATGTAACTTATACAATATATTTAATCTTACTATATAGTTCTATACATAATATAATCACATTGTAGTGTCACACCTCACCTTATATTAATTGAATGTAGGTACTATATTATATATAATCACCCATCACATAATATTGCACACAACAATTAATTGAATAAATATTAATCTATTATATTAATTAATCATTTATTCATTAATATGCCCTTACTCATAGTAACCATTAATTAATAATATAATATTAATTAATCATTCACTTATTAATTCCTTCTTGATTTTAATTAAACCATCATAATTTCCATCATCGTGCCACATAAGGCGTTTCACGAGCTCATCATAATTCTCCATATTTTCTCAATTATCATAAATTCAATTTAATTTAATTGAGTTACTCACCTCATGCTATATAAACATTTATATAAAATAAATATTTACATTCTTATTAATATTAATATTAATATTTATTCATAAAATTCACGGTTATTACAATACTCGTATTTATTCCGTATAATAATCATTATTCTTATACATAACCTTTTTATGCATAGGTTTTACTTTCCCTAACCCTTAGGATTTTTAAGTCCTCACGCGAAAACTTCACGAGTCATAACTGGAATATTATTAGATATTCCATCCGGTCTTTAAATCCAATCATTACGCGTTTCTCGGAAATTCAAATATAATTCCCTAGCAAAAATGGATGAATAGTGATTTTACGAAATTTTTTTGAAAAACTTTTATTTTCTTCTTGGAAATTCATATGATTTAATTCTAGCACTTAGCCAGAATACTAACCATATTCACATATTTTAGGTCATAGAACGACCTTAAAATAGCTTACTCACTTTAATAAACATTTATTATGATTTTATTCAAATAATAAAATAAAATTCATTTACATAAACGTTCGATTTTCTCGGGTGTTACATCTACCAAGGTTCTTTATAACCTTACATTCGTTTTGTATCATAATATCATTCATTACAAAAATAATACTATGCTATTACAAGGAATAAACTATTTATCCATCTTCGTCTTGCCCTTGTAGTTACCGGATCCTTCGGTCCGCTCGTTCTTAGCTGAAATCATATAATTTTAAGCAAGAATGAGCATAACTAGCTCAGCAAGTTTAACATTATATTCTACAACCACAAAATCAAAAATCATATGACTTCATCTTCAATAATTGTACAATAGTTATGAAGTATTACGAATAATCAAAATAGTGTTTTGAATCCTTTAAAACCATTCCTAAGGAATTATAGTCTCTTAGGAATCTAAGCTAGTCAACGACCATGAACATTCATTTAGTTTTCATTCATGAAAAGAACAACCCGGTACTAAGTCCATAAGCTCGATATAACTTACGAGCACATCCAGGTGATCAGCCTGTAGTACTCTATGTTGATCAACACTTATCCTTAAACGTATTTACGTCTAATTGTAGCAACCTCATGTGCTTGTCGATTAAACGACTATAAAACATTTGTTTATTCATACTCATACTTACCTTTGAATCTGTGCCAAAAAAATTGGCATAGGATAGCAACATCAAGAATACTTTGAAAGATTTGTGGAAAAATCAATCAAAATACTTTAAATATAAGTTTAGCCTAATCAAATGGCATCGACTATTTAATAACAGTTCATACATAGGAAACCATGCATATTGACCACTTGTCCAACTTTAAAGTGTAAACAAGAGTTTAGAAAACTTGCCTTCGCGTCTTTAAACTTTTAAGTCTACTTTACTCAGGTCTTTATAACTTCTACAAGACATAAACACATAGCATACCAATGATATTACCACAATTGATACACATTGTATAAGCTATCTTCTCCTTCTTGTATAGATTATCCGAATTGTTAAACTAATAACATTCGTTTTATCATCCGTTACGGCTTATTAACATTCATATGTCATAAGTCGACTCTTATCAATCATCGTTAAACATAATGATAGTTAAAACCCTAACCGATTTGATAACTCGGATAAACCTCTCCCGGATTACCGATATCATACTCTGTATAAAAAGTACATGAGTTTGATTTTCATTTCTTATCATTTTCCTACTACGCACATCTATTTCATACCATATGACTACAAGACGTGCGTTAAACTCGACTACGATTCACGGTTTATGTTTTCAGACTTCAAGTTTTTAATTTAAATACGTTTATTCAACGTTTAATTCATAAAATCATCCTTAAACTTGTTATTTAAGGGTTCTCTCTTTATGTATATTACCTATATACTTACCCTTAGAGCCGCGCTGCAGCGCCATCCCTGCAGATAATTCCTCCTGAACTGGGCTGTGGCGCTGGAAACTTAAGCATGGGCGGCGCTGCGGCGCCTACCCTGAGCCTTAGAATTTTTTTTCAAAACTTGAAATTCCAGAGCTTGTAACGCGATCGTTAGAACTTGAAATTTGCTCATTCCAGTGCCATTAGCTCAGATATAACATGTGCTACGATTCCATCCAGTCGAAATTCATTTCTGAATCCGTTAGCGAGAAATTCACCATTTAGTCCATTTTTACGCGTTCGTTAAACGTTCGTGAACGTTCGACGCTCATTTCTTAGTTTTAGGTCCGAATTTGTTCGTTCTTACTCCCGCAAGTCTTATTTACCTAATTATATGTTGCGCCATCAAAAACCAAGGTTTTTGAGTTAAGTGGCGACTTTTGACTTCCATTCCGGGAATTTTACGATTTCTACGTTTAACGTCTAATTCTCGTAACTTTCGACATAGCTTCGTTATTCAAGATTTTTACTCCTAACTAAATGGAATCAATCTATTGGTTATTTCTTTACGATTCTAACCAATATAAATTTTTATGTTTTAATGGTTTCCATGGTTTATAAACCATAATCTTAGGATATTAATGGTTTCATCATTAAGTTCTTAATCAATCCTTATGATTTTATTTGTTCATGGCTTATTAGTGTTTTAAGTCCACTAAAAACCATCCTTATTACCCCTTAAATAACATGCTTCACCAATTCACTTCTCTATCAATCTTCTAAAAGAAAATAGAGAAAGATTAAGGTTTAAAATAGTTATACCTCTTGATGTTCTTCCTTGCTCGTGAATTTGTCTTTGATAACAAGACTTAACTAGCTTATTGGCTCCTTGATTCCTTGTTTCTCACATTCTTCTCTCTCAATATTTGCTTAGCTTTGTATTGGTGAAATAAGATGATAACTTAAGAGAGAGAAATGTTTGAAATGATTTGGTATATAAAGAATTCTCAAGAATTGGTGTAAGATAGTCATTATACCAAACCTCCTCCACCGCCCATGTCTTGCCTATGTCTCCCATGTGCTATCACATGTTGCCATGTGCACTACATGTCATCCCACATGTCTTTCCATGTGTTACCACATGGGTTACCCCTGTAAGGACCAAGAATTTTATACGACTATAATTTTACGAATTAATTTTTTTATATTTATAATTTTATTAACTATTATCATTATTGTTATCAGTAATATTTTGAACATATGCAATATGAATTAAGCAAATTAGTCAATTTAATGATTATAAGTTGACTAAGAAAGAAAGCTAAGATGAATAACTGATCAAAACCCTAATTTCAATTTTAAATAGGGATTTGAATATTAATACATTTGTTATTGTATTTAAGATGATATGTATGTACATTACGTGGTTAATGTTAAGTGATTAATTATTGATATAAATTAATAATATTGATTATATGATTATGTGAGTATTTAAATATGATAAAAATTTATCAACAATGATAAATGTGTTATGGATTAGGTATGTGATTAAATATATATTATTTAAATGTGTATATATTTGTTTAGCATATAAAGAGAGTTAATAATAAAGATTTGTAGCCTAATATATATATTTTAAGAATGTGAGTAAAATAACCTAAGGGTTATAATATTGAAGAATGATAGTATTTAAACCCTAAGAAATTTATTTTATATATATCAATTAGTTAATTTTATAACTTAAGTAAAGCAAGTCTAATTGGGTTATGAAATTAAATGTACTTAAGTGATTATTTAAATTACATATGAATGATGGAAACCCTAAATAAATACTTAGCGTAAGAATAAAAATTAATTGTATGAAACTATGTTATAATAATAGCCCAAATATTTTATTAGGAAGTGATAAGTGGTTTTTATGACCACTTATTCAGATATTTACTCACTTGTTTTGTGGCTTAAACTCAAGTATCATTGTGCTTTTCATGCATTTGTGCTTTGTTTTGTAGTTTTCATGTGTAAGAACTCTCTTGGTGCGCAATGGGCTAAAACGACTGAAAGAATGCTAAAAGAGATGATGGCATGATAATGGAAAGGAGTCAAGCAGCTTGATGGGAATGTGATGATGCAAAGAAGCTCAAAGGATGCAAGAAGGCAAGAGGTGCAGGAGAAAGAAGCAGAAGAATGCAGCAGAAATCAAAGCACCAGCAAAAATCACAGGCCCGCGCTGTGATAACTCGAATACTTATAAGATAGTAAATTATGAAGTATATGTCTTCGACGAGTAAAGTATATGATAATGATCCTTAGAAAGAAAATGAACGAGTTAGATAATATATATTATTTAAAACATAATTGTGTTTATTTGAAGGTTATGAAATAAAACCTAAAATTTGTTGAAGAACGGAATGTAGTAGAATATATATGTATAACCTATATTAAGGTAATGTGTTGAAGTTATTCAACGATAAATATTTTTAAAGAGATTTGATGGAAACCTGAGTAAGATAGGGTTTCGGTGATTCCAAGGACGGAATCCTTATAAGAAGGGAAGGATGTGACAACCCAAATTTTCAGAAATTGTTAAAATAAGAATTTAATAAATGAAATTCTTATTATGACGTGTTTTGCGTGTAAGTGAATATATATATATATATATATATATATATATTCATATATTGGGATGATGAGGTTTAATAGTTAATTTAACTATTGAAGAAATTAAATGAAGTTATTACGAAAAGGAAATTAACTGAACATTATTAGTTAATTTAAATAAGTTAAAGATTATATTATGAAATAATATAATTTGGTTATTATTCCTTGTTGGAAGTGGAATTATTATGAATTAAATCTCATAAATAATGTGAGTATTCACTTAATTAAAATAGTGAATTAATATAAATATAATTATTTTAATAAGATAGGAATGTAATATATTACATGTAAGAGTAATACGGTTATGTAATGGCTTGATATATTATATTCAGCCAAGTGAATGTAAATGGAGTATGAGAATGAGAAGAACCAATATAACTATAAATAAATATTGGTGTTAGGATTAATGAATTAAATAAATATCTAAATTGTGATTAAAAGTATAGATTAAATAAATTGTCTGGAGATAATTTATAAAAGGAAGGAAACGGTATAATTATACATAAAAATTGTATAATGCATTAAAATAATTAATGGAATAAATATTAATTATTTTAATGGAAAAGTTTGATTTAAGTTGAGGTGTTATGAATATAATTTCGTAATGTGTGGAGTAATAGTTATACATATTATAATTGTATAATTATTCAATGTAGCTAGCTAAATAATTTTGCAATAAAGTGTAGCGTGACATAGGTATCATATAGTAAAAGGAATATTTAAATAATCAAGAAGAGAGTCTAATGGAGTTAGCCAAACAAGGCTTAGAGACTCTTCATATTTTTAATGGCTGAAAACTTTTTCTTTGTATAACCGATACAAATTAAAATTACGTAACTTTCATCAGTTTATTCCTCCTTCACATGAGTAGAGAAAACACAGAGAGAAAGATGGAGCTTAGAGAGAAATTGAGAAGAGGGAAGAGAAACTCTGAGAATCAAGATGAAAAAGAGGATTAAACAAGGACTTCCAATCATCTATTCTAAATTTAAAAAAGAATCAAAGGTAAATTTTTGGAGTTTCTAGCTTTGGTTTTATTTTCTAAAAGTTCTTCTTTGTAATTAGTTTTGAGATTGTTAAGAGAATGATCATATATGTTAATTGGTATGTATAATTTGTTATATGTAATCTATAACAGGTTTTCATGTAATCATATTCGTGGAAACATGTGTTGGAAGAAGAAATTTGGTTTTATAGCTTAGTATATATATTTTAGTCCATTTTAAGGCTTAAATTAATAGTTAGATCATATATATAATCTAAAATTGATAATAGATGTTGTTAGTATGTTGAAAGACGAAAACAACGAAGTTTAAACGGATTGATTTGGTTAGGAATCGAATCCGTGGTGAATGATTGCGCTAAAATATGTTAAAACTTATAAAACTAATATGACCATGAGTTTAGGTAAAATTTTAGGTTACTTAATGTTTCTTTAAATTATGGATTCCTTGGAATGTTGTAGTTCTGTGAATTACGAATCCATAGAGTTAAAAACGGACTCAATCGGATGTGTATAACTTGAGTTATGAAGATTTGAAGGAGAAAACATCCAAAAATCGCGAGAACATTGATTTGTAAAGTCTGGTTTCGCTACCAGGCGCAGCTGCTCTGTGCCCTCAGCCTTTTAGGGCGCAGCTACCCTCTATGCCATAGTTGCGCCGATTCCAAGGCTTAAAGGGGAGCAGCTGCGCCGGACACATGTCAGGCGCAGACGTGCCTGAGTGGACTATTTTGACGTCCTGTAGTAAAACGGCCATAACGTTCCCATACGAACTCGGATTGAGGTTATTCAAGATGATCCAGAACGAGCACAAGTAGACCTACAACTTTCATTTTTTAACTCTTTCTATTTGAGGTTGTTAGCTAGGGTCAAAATGGTCATCTTTGCGACTGATGAGTATTCGAAGGCAATCGGAGGGCGTCAGACATGCACATACGCAAGTATAGTGCTGTCGACGATAATAGATGTTGTTATAAGTTATAAAACATGAATGTTAGTATATATAATGATACTTAACATTAATAAATGATGTATTAGATTAGTTGTATAAGCACACTAAGTATGCACAAGAGAGACAATTCGGGCAGGTGACGAATGAACGTCAAAACGCCGTGACAAGTGTTAATGAATGTAAAAAGTGTTTTAAGTCAAATGAAATGAGCATTATAAGATATGAAATAGGGTTAGTATAAAACCAATAAGTAGTCCTAGCAAGACTTAAACACTTGAATGAATTTCGAATATTACGAAAAAGAAATATAGTGAAATATAAGTCGATAGTTAACACAATCAAATTGAACATTGTGTATTGATAATAGGAAGGGTTATGAGATGTAGAGTAAAGTTTACATTACAACTAATATGCTTTGTTATGTGACTAATAGTTGATGTGCATGATTATATAATTGTGTAGGGCACGTAAATTGCAGATATCTGTAAGTTGTTAAACTGTTATTGGTAAACAACGATCAAGGCAAGTCTTTCAGTTCCTATTTTCTACGTGAAATTGATGATGAATTATTTTAAATTATTGTGTAAAGAGCATGATATGTTGTATATATGTTGTAAGCATGAAATGTTAAAGTCAATTTATTACTACATTGATTGATTAAAGAATGTTGATTGAGTAAGGAACTCAATCTTTATATTTGTTATGTGAAGTAAAACATGTATGCCATGTTACTTTAATTATTATGAGATGTATGTTGAGCATATATTTATGTGCTATATGATGCATGAAAGCTGTTAGATCTTGTTGAGTTGTCGAGCTCATTCTTGCAAATAATCACTTTTGCAGGTTAAGGATTCAAGGTAACGCTATGTGCTACTTGAAAGAAATGAATCAGATGTAATGCATGAAGACTTATATACTTTGGCTGAATTGTTATTATTTTGGACCCTGTTTAAGGTTTCAGATAATGTATTTGATAATGTATGACGGTTAATAGATGTTGAGTTGTAAAGTTTAAATTTTACCCGATGTATAAGGGTTATTGAACGTGGTTGTAAGTTTTAGTTTATAATAACACTGACGAATCGATTCATAAAATAAAGTTGGATCAAAGTTATGTAATGATAAAGGTTGAGATTCAGGGAAATAAAGAAGGAATAATATAAAAATTTTAAATATTCCGTATTTTTATCGATTATATCATTGATTAATGATGTAAAGTCTGGGTAAGGATGTATTGTTAACGACCGATGTCGAGAGTTGTATTGTATGAATTTTAGGGTCGTTACAGTTGGTATCAAAGCTGATAGGTTATACACCTTAGGTAAGAGTACCTTAGGCTATGACCTTAGAGAATAAGAAGTTAAGTTACGTATAACGAAAAGGTGATTCCTTTCACATACGTAGAAGTATAGGATGAGTTTAGTCCTAGAAATATTATAAGAAGAAGGTAAGAATAACGAGGAATAAAACTCGAATAAAATGTTAAACTTTATGAACAAAGTTAGAAATTCTTAATAGAAGAGTTAATAAATAAACAAGAAGATTCAACGAAGAACCTTTAAGAGATATGAATATGAGAATCATGAGTTACCTAACTCTAATAATAAAGATGACGAATAACGATGAATAGACGAAGTCTATAGGATTAAATTATAATGAGGTCCTGATATAACTTGATGAAAGGAAAAGATAAGAAGCTTTAAAACAAAACGATAATGAGATAAGAAAGAATCATATGGGAGATGATTATAGAATAAGGTCACGACGTGATCTTTTAAAGTTGAAAGATAAATGGCCAGTAATGATTGAATAGTTATAGTTTGATGCTATAACGAGAATGTACTATGATATAGTACGAGGTTAACTCACGAGGAGTTATAAATGATGAGATGCAAAAAATTCGTATCGAGTAAAGAGCAAGTTATGAGCAAGATAGAGTTAGGTGGGATTTTAATTGTAGAATCATGTGATGGCTGAGTTGTACAAACCTTTGTATGGGCGAGGGTTTTGTACTTACACTTAGTTTATCACATTGATAATCATTGGAATGTTGGTGTCGCGCTATCAATGTATATGTGGTGAAAAGGTGATTCTTTTTTCATGTGTATATTTGATAGTTAGAGACTATTAAGATTAGTAAGATGTTATTAGGATTAAGAGCGAGTTCTTAAAACTCATGCTTATGGTAATTTCATGACTCATAATTATATGGTATGTTTGGAACTCCTCAGCGAATGGACGCCTATGGTCTGACTAGGAAGTTCTTAAACTCATATTATTGTGAAAAGTTCCTGACTTCCAAAGTGTGGAAAGTTTGATGAACTATACTGAGAATAGAAAGGTTATAGTGTAGGAAGCATTGATGTTGTTTAAGGTTGATATAATGATTAAGTAATGATGGAGTAAAGATTTAATTGATGGAGAAAGTGTTATATTCTAAATCTCCTAGCTTTGCTAGATTTTCAAAATTTATTGACTTTGTGCTGATGTTGCACTTCTGTTTTCTTGAAAAATATTGGATCAAATGATGGAACCAATGAATTTTTTTTAAAATAGTGCTATTATTCACATGTCTATGTTAATTACTTTAGCCAGACAAAAATAATTTTAAATTTTCAAAATATATTTTTTGTGTTATATGCATCATTTGATATGGTGTAGAGACAATAATCGAGAAAGTTATAAATGCAGTTAAACCTAGAGTTGGATGTGATCGTATGATCGTCAGCCCACTATGGTATGATGTAGTAGGACGACGTCATGTAATGACGAAATCCTCAACGTACCATTATTAAGGTACGGGTATCAGGATATTATGAAAAGATGCATTTATTTTTAGTTTTCTTAAACTATAAAAAAAATGGGGATTTATATACTTTTAGTTTCTTTAAATGAATTTTTTTTTGAGTTGGTTAAAGATATATATATATATATATATATATATATATATAGATTGATGTCCGAGTTATTGCTAGAAGTCTATGCTACTTGATTCAGCTAGACGTATATTGAAAGATGTTCATGAAATTCAAGCGTTCTTTGTCAAACTATACCAAACCAAATTGTTTTGGTGTGGATTCAAATGTTAAGAAGCTGAGGTGAACAACCCTGTAAAAAGAGACATGTTATCGGAGACAATGGTTCCGAAAGTAACATATATAGTCGTTACGATGTTAAGATGTAATACGTTGTGCACGACGTAGGGGTACGATAGGCTGATCACCTAGAGTACTTACAGAGAGTGTTTTCAGTCTGTGTGGTTGCTAAACATTCTGTTAAAGATGGTTTATAGTGGTGATGCACTATTAAACCTGGAGAAGAGTTCAAGGTCTTATGACCCCTCGGCATGAATTGGAATCTTTTAAATTCTTGTTATTCATATCGCTTCCCAATTATTGAGCAATTGTGGAAGATTCTTATTATTCTGAAGGTGAAGGTGGCAAGAATTATATTCCTTAGAAAGAAATAGTTGTAGAACAAAACAAGTTAGTGAATAAGATTACCGTAAAATCTACTTTGATAGATTGAATGAATGAATATTAATAAAAATTTCAAGGACGAAATTCTTAGAAGAAGGGGTGAATGTGATAACCCGAATACTTATAAGATAGTGAATTATGACGTATATGTCTTCGACGAGTAAAGTATATGGTAATGATCCTTAGAAAAGAAATGAACGAGTTAGATAATATATAATATTTGAAATATAATTGTGTTTAATTGAAGGTTATGAAATAAAACCTAAAATTTATTGAAGAACGGAATGTAGTAGAATATATATGTATAACCTATATTAAGGTAATGTGTTGAAGTTATTCAACGATAAATGTTTTTAAAGAGATTTGATGGAAACCTGAGTAAGGTAGAATTTCGGTGATTCCGAGGATGGAATCCTTATAAGGAGGGAAGGATGTGACAACCCGAATTTTCAGAAATTGTTAAAATAAGAATTTAATGAATGAAATTCTTATTATGACATATTTTGCGTGTAAGTAAATATATATATATATATATATATATTCATATATTGGGATGATGAGGTTTAATAGTTAATTTAACTATTGAAGAAATTAAATGAAGTTATTACGAAAAGGAAATTAACTGAATATTATTAGTTAATTTAATTAAGTTAAAGATTATATTATGAAATAATATAATTTGGTTATTATTTCTTGTTGGCAGTGGAATTATTATGAATTAAATCTCATAAATAATGTGAGTATTCACTTAATTAAAATAGTGAATTAATATAAATATAATTGTTTTAATAAGATAGGAAGGTAATATATTATATGTAAGAGTAATACGGTTATGTAATGGCTTAATATATTATATTTAGCCAAGTGAATGTAAATGGAGTATGAGAATGAGAAGAACCAATATAACTATAAATAAATATTGGTGTTAGGATTAATGAATTAAATAAATATCTAAATTGTGATTAAAAGTATAGATTAAATAAATTATCTTGAGATAATTTATAAAAGGAAGGAAACGGTATAATTATACAAAAAAAAATTGTATAATGTATTAAAATAATTAATGGAATAAATATTAATTATTTTAATAGAAAAGTTTGATTTAAGTTGATGTGTTATGAATATAATTTCGTAATGTGTGGAGTAATAGTTATACATATTATAATTGTATAATTATTTAATGTAGCTACCTAAATAATTTAGCAATAAAGTGTAGCGTGACATAGGTATCATAAAGTAAAAGGAATATTTAAATAATCAAGAAGAGAGTCTAATGGAGTTAGCCAAATAAGGCTTAGAGACTCTCCATATTTTTAACGGCTGGAAACTTTTCTTTTATATAATTGATACAAATTAAAATTACGTAACTTTCATCAGTTTATTCCTCCTTCACATGAGTAGAGAAAACACAGAGAGAAAGATGGAGCTTAGAGAGAAATTGAGAAGAGGAAAGAGAAACTCTGAGAATCAAGATGAAAAAGAGGATTAAACAAGGACTTCCAATCATCTATTCTAAATTTAAAGAAGAATCAAAGGAAATTTTTTGGAGTTTCTAGCTTTGGTTTTATTTTCTAAAAGTTCTTTTTTGTAATTAGTTTTGATATTGTTAAGAGATTGATCATATATGTTAATTGGTATGTATAATTTGTTATATGTAATCTATAACAGGTTTACATGTAATAATATTCGTGGAAACATGTGTTGAAAGAAGAAATTTGGTTTTATAGCTTAGTATATATATTTTGGTCCATTTTAAGGCTTAACTTGATGGTTAGATCATGTATATAATTTGAAATTGATAATAGATGTTAGTATGTTGAAAGACGAAAACAACGAAGTTTAAACGGATTGATTTGGTTAGGAATCGAATCCGTGGTGAATGATTGCGCTAAAACATGGTAAAACATTGAAAACTAATATGACCATGAGTTTAGGTCAAATTTGAGGTTACTTAATATTTCTGTAAATTATGGATTCCTTGGTATGTTGTAGATCTATGAATTACGAATCCATAGAGTTGAAAACGGACTCAATCGGATGTGTATAACTTGAGTTATGAAGATTTGAAGGAGAAAACGTCCAAAAATCGCGAGAAACGTGATCTGTAAAGTCTGGTTCTGCTACCAGGCATCGCTGCTCTGTGCCCAAAGCCTTTTGGGGCGCAGCTGCCCTCTATGGTGCAGCTGCACCGGTTCCAAGGCTTAAAGTGGCACAGCTGCGCCGGACACATGTCAGGCGCAGACGTGCCCGAGTGGACTGTTTTGACGTCCTGTAGTAAAACGGCCATAACTTTCTCACACGGACTCGGATTGAGGTTATTCAAGTTGATCCGGAACGAGCACGAGTAGACCTACAACTTTTGTTCTTTAACCTTTTCGATTTGAGGTCGTTAGCTTGGTCAAAATTGTCATTTTTATGACTGATGACTATTCAGAGGCAATCGGAGGGCGTCAGACATGCACATACGCAAGTATAGTGCTGTCGACGATAATAGATGTTGTTATAAGTTATAAAACATGAATGTTAGTATATATAATGATACTTAACATTAATAAATGATGTATTAGATTAGTTGTATAAGCACACTAAGTATGCACAAGAGAGACAATTCGGGCAGGTGACGAATGAACGTCAAAACGCCGTGACAAGTGTTAATGAATGTAAAAAGTGTTTTAAGTCAAATGAAATGAGCATTATAAGATATGAAATAGGGTTAGTATAAAACCAATAAGTAGTCCTAGCAAGACTTAAACACTTGAATGAATTTCGAATATTACGAAAAAGAAATATAGTGAAATATAAGTCGATAGTTAACACAATCAAATTGAACATTGTGTATTGATAATAGGAAGGGTTATGAGATGTAGAGTAAAGTTTACATTACAACTAATATGCTTTGTTATGTGACTAATAGTTGATGTGCATGATTATATAATTGTGTAGGGCACGTAAATTGCAGATATCTGTAAGTTGTTAAACTGTTATTGGTAAACAACGATCAAGGCAAGTCTTTCAGTTCCTATTTTCTACGTGAAATTGATGATGAATTATTTTAAATTATTGTGTAAAGAGCATGATATGTTGTATATATGTTGTAAGCATGAAATGTTAAAGTCAATTTATTACTACATTGATTGATTAAAGAATGTTGATTGAGTAAGGAACTCAATCTTTATATTTGTTATGTGAAGTAAAACATGTATGCCATGTTACTTTAATTATTATGAGATGTATGTTGAGCATATATTTATGTGCTATATGATGCATGAAAGCTGTTAGATCTTGTTGAGTTGTCGAGCTCATTCTTGCAAATAATCACTTTTGCAGGTTAAGGATTCAAGGTAACGCTATGTGCTACTTGAAAGAAATGAATCAGATGTAATGCATGAAGACTTATATACTTTGGCTGAATTGTTATTATTTTGGACCCTGTTTAAGGTTTCAGATAATGTATTTGATAATGTATGACGGTTAATAGATGTTGAGTTGTAAAGTTTAAATTTTACCCGATGTATAAGGGTTATTGAACGTGGTTGTAAGTTTTAGTTTATAATAACACTGACGAATCGATTCATAAAATAAAGTTGGATCAAAGTTATGTAATGATAAAGGTTGAGATTCAGGGAAATAAAGAAGGAATAATATAAAAATTTTAAATATTCCGTATTTTTATCGATTATATCATTGATTAATGATGTAAAGTCTGGGTAAGGATGTATTGTTAACGACCGATGTCGAGAGTTGTATTGTATGAATTTTAGGGTCGTTACACTAGCGACCGCGCCTGGATTACAAAGGCAACAGGGGCGCCAGCGCCAATTAGCAGAGCAAAGAACTAAAACTGGGGATCCGCGCGGCCGCACCAGAACCAAGGCCAAAGCCCGAGTAGCCGCGCCAGCTCGATTCTTAACCAGATTTGACTTTTCATTTCAACAGATGGGAGAAGCTTATATTGGGGCTTTTGCCCATTTTTTGATAGATATACAATATACTCCCCTTAAGGGAGCCCTATCCCTAGTTCTCTTCTTCTTCTCTCTTTAATGATGATAAACTTTGGCCCAAGAGAGAGAGAGAGGGAAGGGAGTGCATGAATGTAATGATGATAACTTGTTTAGTTTACAAAATGGTTCACCAACTCCTTTATACAAGAGTGCAAGCAACCACATAATCATATGGAGAGAAAAGATGGAAGATATTGGGAGATTTAGTATAGATATATAAGTTATATCTACACATTTTACTAGCTTATAAATAAACCTAGCTCACTTGCAAATAAAGAGTTTACTCATTTTCATTTCATTCTCCAAGTTAGCTAGCAAAAGAAAAACAAAAGCTAGAGAGAGAAAAGAGAGAGAGAGTGTGTGTTTTGTGTGTTCTAAGTTTCTTAAGTAAAACTTAGGTAGAAGAAGAGAGAAGCATACAAGCAAAGGTATAAAATTTAACTATTTTATGCATTTTATTTTAATTTTTTTCAATCAAAACTTGGATCTAAGATTTCAAAACTCTAAAACCTTAGATTTATGTGTTAATAAGTGTTTTATGTTTAGATCTATCACTTTTGAGTGCCAAAAGTTAGATCTAAAGTAAGAAAATGAAAACTATGTTTTTGAGAACTAGAAAACCCTAGTCTTTATTTTTCTTAGCATTCAAAGAGATGATGGATCATGGTAGATCCTTGATCTTAAGGAATATTAGTATGTATTATGATGGTTTATGATGTTTAATGTTTGATTAATCAAGAGATCATGTGACACCCCCAAATCTGGGTATTTCATTTCCACAGGATTTGGTGTTCACTATCTAAATAAAACATACTACTGCCCGTAAATAAGGAATGCAAAATAAATTACCACCTTAACCCAATAAAATCTTCCTTTAAAAAGGATTACAACTTTATCAAATCGTTCCCATGTTCCTAACCTTAATAAACATCATATGCGAAAAATAATGCATCATAACATAATTTAAAGTCTTATTACAAATCGTTTCAAATTTGAACAAGTCTTCACTTGTTCATTTTGCCTTTTCCTTTGCTAGTTGACGGTTTGTCAACTTTCTCAACTTTGACTACAATGGTTATATAAATGCAAGAATGACCAAACAAAAGCTCACTTGAAATAACAATCAATAATGATGACATATCATTGAATAGCTTTAACTGAATTAAATAATACTCTTATCATAGATAATCAAGAATTGAATATAGAATTTAAAATTCATTTGAGGGTCACAAGACCTTGAACTATGTCCCATGTTATAAACATTTTAATTTAAACCTTTAACAGTCGTTAGACTATATGGACCTTAACTCGTACTTAGGGGATCAGCCCTTCGTACCATGTATTGTGCACAAACATCTTAACGCTTTCACATTGTAATCCTCTATTAATAGGGTTATTCATCTCAGTATTAATTAACGAGTCCGTACCAAAGAAAGTTTGGTTTGGTTAAGCTCAAAGGGTAATTTAGAGTTCAACTATCATCAACTTAGGAGTAGTTGAATCAACTTACTGTGACGCCCCCAAATTCAGGTACTTAAAACCCGAACTTAGTGTTACACGATATCATTTCTTTGAGTGGAATAATATAAATAACAAACTTAATATACATATCAGAGTTGTCTAATCCCAAGTACACAACCTTTAAAACATTCATTACATGATAAATAGTAAATATTATCGTCTTAATAAAGTCTAACTATTACACAAAATACCATAAAACTTATTCTTGCAGCTTTCCTTTCCCTTTGTTTATGCCAGAGTCTTCTGGTTGATCACGCTTAGCTAAAAACATTTAATTTAAAGCAAGAATGAGCATTCAATTGCCCAGCAAGTAATAGCAGTTAATAAATTTTAGCTGAAAGAAGTAAATATTTTCTTTGAGGTATATTTCTACAACGAATCAATAGTTATGAAGTCTTTCGAAACATATCTTAATAACATATCAAATCGTTTAAAATTTTGAAACGACGTAGTGACTATAAATGCTGAGCGGTCACTGGACCATGAACTTTTATTTTTCATTTTTGAAAAGGTTTAAACAGAAATTCATCTATAAACAGCTCTGGTCTTATGGACATATAGGGTGACCAGCCCCGTTATATCCTGTATTGATCCATACTATCTGTTTAAACGATAATTCGTTCACTCTGTTCGCCTTGGGCACATAAATAATTTTCCCATTAAGGGTTGTTCATACTCAGTCTGGAATCCTAACTAAACAATTCAGTTGGATGACCTTGTCATAACCAATACTATTCCACAGTACAATTCGAACTATGTCTAGCCGAGTCAAATAGCTTAGATAGTCAAAAATACCTATCGAAGTTTAATAGTATGTAACACGATTTGTCATATCAAAGAATTTTAAGTTCAAGAGTTCTTGTAGGAATACAACAGTTTATACAAGTGGGGACACTTGTATGATAACAGACAATAATGAGATATTAATAAGAAATAAACAAATCATGGATATCATTACAGATATGAATAATTGACAATAATTATTCATGAACATGCTTTTAGCTTATTGGGATCCATCGCCTAAAATAAATGCGAGGAGTAGAGATACTTGATCAATATAACACTTGAGTAAAGTTAGAGAACTTGCACAATGAAAGAGAATAGTTCAGATACTTGCCTTGATAGCTGATTACTGCTACGTAGTATAGCTTACGCTTTTATCTTTAATATGAAGTCCTATCATCAATAGAATTATTCTTTTAATTAAAATAATACAACTTAACACATAATACTGCTTAAACATGTTGTCACATAGTCATATCAGTCATTAAAATACATAAGAACGTATACATAGTCAAACTAGGTCGATTTGGTTTGAGTTCGGTATCGTTTAGGCATCCCGATTGCATTATCGGATAATTAACGAATTTATTTTTAATGAAACTTTGTTCAAGAACTTAAATATTATATTAGATAATTTAATTATCATTTATAATATTTTTCAAATATTAAAATCATTTATAATAATTTTTCAAACACTTATATCATTTTTAATGATTTAATTGTCAATTAATATCATTATCATTAATATTTAAATAATTTAAAATATTAATGAAGTTCATGTCAACACTTTAAAAGTTATTTATTATAACCTGAAAACATTTTTAAAACCTTGATACTACCTTTAAATAATTTTTAAGATAATAAAATCATTTTTAAATAATTATTAATAATATTAAAATATTAATGTATTTCATTTCCAAATATGAAAAGTTATTTATTATATTTTAAAATATTTTTTAAAACATTTATTTCACCTTTAAATGATTTATAAAACATTTAAATTATTTTTAAATAATTTATTTAATATAATTATTAAATAAATTTATTATCATTAATATTAAAATATTAATGAAATTCTTATCAAAATAATATAAGTTATTTATTATAACTTAAAATACTTTTTAAAACTTTAATATCATTTTTAAATGATTTTTAAAATATTAAAACTATTTGTATCTAATTTATTTAATATAATTATTAAATAAATTTATTATCATTAATATTAAATTATTAATGAAATTTATCTCAAAATATTAAAAGTTATTTATTATAAATTAAAATATTTTTTTAACATTTTAATATCATTTAAAATGATTTTTAATATATTAAAATTATTTTTAACTAATTTATTTAATATAATTATTAAATAAATTAAATATCATTAATATTTAATTAAATTAAAATATTAATAAAATTTATGTCAAAATATTAAAAGTTAATTTTTATAACTTAAAATAATTTTTAAAATTATTTTATGAATTTTTAATAATTAATTTCTATTTATATCTATTTATTTTAATTAATATAATTAATTTTAATTTAAAACCGTCGCTAAAGGGCTATAGCGACGAAAACTGTCGCTATAGGTGTTCTTGAGCCTTCAAGAACACGCCGATCAACGTTCTAGGCAAGCAAGTGTAATGGGATTTTACTGTTAGTGTAGTACTACACTCTTATGGTCATAACACTGCCTAAAAATCACTACACAAGATTTAGTGGCAGATCAAACCAACATACCAAAGCCTGTTCTTCATTTTTTGGGCTGCCCAGAAACATGAAGTCATGGCCGGTCAACGCACTTTGGGTGCTTATACCTTGCAACCTGATCATGATTTTGGGGTGTTGGACGTCGGGCTTTGTAGTACAACTACCAAGCTACATGGATCGAGCACTTAAAGGGTCTAGGTATCAATAACTAACAAAATATAAGATTTACAAAAATTGGTCAGACGCTGCCTACGAAATATGGGTTACCCAGATTTCACATCTTGACGATCGACGCATTTTGACCGATTACTACATCTGATCCGTTGCTTTATGAGGTTCGAGACTGCTCTAGACTTTGTAGTCCTCATGTTAGAGTACAAGCTAAACACAAATTTACACTTTAAAAGCCTTCCAGTTACAAGATCAAAGCCAGTCAAAGTCACTGCCAGAACACGTTCTTCAGTTTTCTGGGTTACCCAGAAAACTCAATTTCGTGTTCGGTCAACGCACTTTAACCGTGAATAACTTTCAATCTACACATGCTATGTTCATGATTCCACTTTCAGAATACCAACAACACGGTATAGTACACATACAAACACTTAAACACAACATATCATGAACAGATTGAGAAATATAAGCCCCGACTTTGGGCTGGTAAACAACTTTTTAGGGTTCATGTAGTTTTCAAAAATTTCATTTTTCGTGCATCTAGATGTTATAGAAATGTTATTTCTCAACCCAGATCACTTATTAACATATCATAGAACATATTTTAACACTTAAACACAAAATATATCTAATCATACAAGATCTAGCTTGGTTAGGGTTTTATACCTTTATTGATCCAATTTTTGATTTTTGATTCTTGATCTGTTCTTGGTTAGTGTATATGATGTTTTGGGCTTTTTAGAAACAAATCTAGAGAGTGTATTTCGTGGGTCTTAGAGAGAGAGAAGCTTGGCTTGTGTTTTTGAAAAAAAAAGAAGAAAAGCTTTCTTTACTTTTCTCTTTCTTTAATTCTTATCCATTTGATTCATTGAATCTTGAATGGCTAGGTGTCAAGAATTGGCTGATACACATTGATTTTCAACATGTGTGCAAATCTTAGATTTGGTGAGTTATGAGATTTGGCTAGATTTGCAAGCAAGCTCAAATAAATAAATTCAAAAATGTTATTTTGGTAAAATAACAAATATTTTTAAGGGCATTCTTGTCCATGGTGCTTGAATCTAGGGTTTAATCAATAGATTTTAACCTTTAAGGTTTCCCAAATAATTTTTAGGGTTTGGAAAATTAACTAGGAATTTAATAAAAATATAATTAAATCACACTAATTTAAAAATTAGGATTTTTAATAAAAATTACAGTTTTGTAAAAATTAGGGTTTCTTGCTATAATTAGGTTTTCAAATTTATAAATTAGGGTTTCCTAATCATTATCCTTAATCACATAATATCGACACTTTCATTTAAATACAAACATATTAATTATTATGTGTAATATTTAAATAAAATAAAATAAATAAATTCTTAACATATATTCATATAATTATGTTAATTATCATAATTATATATAAAATTCATAATCATAAATCGTATTAATATTCTTACAAATATTTGAATACAAATATACTTATTAATCATATTTAATATTTAAATTCCTTAAGAAAATAATTTCTTATTATTCATAACATAAATATACTTTTTTTTGAATACAATTATACAATAATTGTATAATTCATGAAATTTCATAACATAGATCAAAATTTAGGGTTTTGATCTATAATTACACTTTATATCAAATATCATTATTAATTAAGTTAAAATAATTAACTTAACCAATCTTGATAATTTCACATAATAAAATAATTATTATTATAAATCTAAGAATTACTTCATATATTATTTAAATAATATATTAATCATATTTTTATAAAAATTAAATAATAAAATATTTTTACTATCAAAATTAATTTATTATAAGAATATAATTTATAATAATCAACAATTCCTTTATCGAAAAATTAATTCGAAATCATTCCTGCAATAAACAAATATATGTTTATCACATATATGAAAGTAGTATGTATACAAGTCAATCATGTATGATGATAAAGCATATACTTTGGAGACGATCTTATTTATTTATTAATAAAAATATTCATTTATTAAAGGCATTTAATTATCTACATGGTGCTGTTTTTATAATATGTAACTAACCCATAGTTTTAGGCAATACTTTTAGAATCATGATGATGATCATGCAAATGAGATCTAAATTCTTAAAAAGCTTTAAAACTAAAATAGTTCCCAATCGTGGGATTACTAAAAAAAAAATTAGTAAATTCGGATAGATTAGTACATATGTTGCTTGCTCATTGGATGAGGATGATTGATCTCATGATCATTTGTGTGGAGACACTAAAGCAAGTATGTAGGTGCTTATTGGAGAAGAAGTTCACTAAACGTGACTCCTTATGGAATACCTAATGGAGTTTTACTCGCCTGTCAATCGGAATTCATAATGTGATAGTAGTACAAGTGATCCTTGGACTTAAGATCATCATAGTATCTTGTATGTAATGAATTATACTTTGACTTATTCCTTAAAACCCTTTAGGGTATATATAAGGATATGCTTGGGTATAATGAGTTACATATGGATATAATGAATGATCAATAAAGAATCTACCACCTATAGTAAAAGAGGAGATATGTCCTATGTGATTCGGTAAATGACAACCCAGGAATCATTGGCCAAGGTGGAATGAAATTAGAAAGGAGTTTCTAATTTGCATTAAATGGAGTTGTTCATTTTCTAATCGAAATACATATAATTAAATAAAATAAGACTTGACAGTAATTCCATGTCTTATATTTAATTGGGACATTGTATGGTGGAAGGATTGAATTGTACGGTAACTATTTACTCACATGTTCTTTTATGCTTAATGTTTATTATTTAATATTTTGAAAATATTAAATATAAATTAATAAGAGGAGTCTTATTAATATTATTACAATTATTATTATTTTAATTTCTAAAGTAGTTTAGTAATTAATTTAATATTAGTACTCTCATTTATTCCTAATAAGATTAGGAGACAAATTAATTAAATGAATTTAATTAATTATTCCCAATGTGGTGGGAAGCCTAAATTAATTAAAAGAGTTTAATTAATTAAATAAAATCCCATGTCTAATAGGATTAGAAGGGTTGACCAATATCTATATAAGAGGAGTCTTATATTAGATATCAATTGATGCAATTCTAATTGTTGGAGAGTACTCCTTTTCTATAAAAGATAGAAACTAAGCCAACCACCCTCCTTCTTGATAATTCACCTTCCTTGGTGGATCAGCTCTAGAGGCCAAACACTTGGGTGGCTAACGTTGATCAAAGGAAAGAATATAACCCGGAAATTCAAGGAGATCACGAAGAACAAGGAGTTGAACTAGTACCCGTGGAAGCTTCGTTCTACAAGGGTATGATTTTATAACTTCTTATTTATCGTTTTAAATTAATAATTTGCATAAATGATGATCCGGGTAATGGTTTTGTAGAAAATTTTAAACTCTGATATACCATGCTTCCGCTAATTTTTGTAATTTGATTGTTTCACGATGTCGTACAAACCCAACAGTGGCATTAGAGCCAAACCTTTATGCAATTATTAATTATTTTGATTTCATATACTTATGGGTATGTATTTAGAATAATTTATTGGGCATAATTAATTGTATAAAATTATTATTTTTATGAAAAAAAGAGCTTCCAATTCGTGAACAATTTTTTTTTGGGACGAATCAATAAGACTTCTTTTTGGACGCGAATTGAAATTTATTTATATTTCCCGTGGGAACTGGGAAGGCTGATTCGTTTTTTAAGTTGAAAAAGTGACCAGCAAAGTGACCTGCTAGGGATGAGTTGTGACGCCCCCAGAATAGGTCCATTCAACCCAACCCATTCTGAGTCGCCAAATACATGGTACAGAATTCAAATACAAACTTTATATCATACGGTCGTGCAAAATACGACCACACAACTGTGAGTCTCAGTACAAATATGTAGAAAATATTAAGATTCAAACTAAGTCCTCATTACAATTATGATCACACTATTTATCAGAAATAGTGAGGACTACTACTGCTCTAACTCGGACCATCACTCCATTCCCCGACTAGTACCCGCAATATTCTCATTTCCTGAAGAGAACAATGGAAGAAAAGGGTGAGCTCAACTAGCCCAGTAAAGAATATTATGACTAAGATAATGAAAAATAAATTATCGTTAGTCTTCAACAGTTCAGATAAAATATTATGGACAACAAGTTTTAGATCAATATTCGCAGCGGAAATAACAAATCATTAGAAGAGTTAAGCAGAGAATGAAGTCTACTATCTTCTATGATTTAAAGTCCATCATCAATATTTTATCCCTGTAACATCAATCAATATATATCTCGAATCAAATATTCAACTTTGCACTACAGGCTAAAGATATTCATTTATATCACCAGTGATCATGTTCATCTCAACTCCTGTCCATCTTTGCACTACGGGCCAAAGATATTCATCAGGTAATCATCTTTGCACTACAGGCCAAAGATATTCATCAAATAATCATTCATCTTTGCACTACAGGCCAAAGATATTCATTTGTATCATCATTTAAGACTGAGGATGATGAAAAATAATATAAAAACGAATCCAGTGAGATAAAGGACAAAAATTAGGAATTCGTAATTTAATTTATCCAAGTTCATGAATACTCCGTAATAATCAATTGTGGAGCAAAATTCAAGAATGAAGTTTCAAACTTGGATCCAATCAAAGATAAAAATTTTTTTTTTTTTTTTTTTTTACCGTGAATAGTAACTCATGAATAGTAACCCGTGAATAGTAACTTGTCATAAAAAAAATAAAAATTTCATAACAAGTTCAGACCAATATTTCAGTGAAATAATATTTCATACGAGTATGAATGAATATACGAAACTGTAATTGGATTTTCACCCGTCATGCGGTAATCCGCGTAGACAGATCATTTCCACAATTTAATAGAAATGAATACGAAGGGTGATTCACCACGCATGCGGTAACCGCGTAAACAGATTATTCCCACAGATTATTAAGGAATTGAATGAATACAAAAGGTTTTCACCAGGCATGCGGTAATCCGCGTAAACAGGTTACTCCCACAGATCAACAAAGAATGAATACAAAGGGTTATTCACCATGCATGCGGTAATCCGCGTAGACAGGTTACTCCCACAGATCAATAAAGAATAGAGTAACAACCCTTACGAGTATTGAAAGAAAATAGCATTCTTTATGAATATAAAAGAAATAATACCCCTTACCTCAGTAGAAGATTGGATACTGGAGTAGTGTAGTAGCAGAATACTCTTCTTCTTTTTCTCTCTATAATTTTTCTCACTATAATAACTTTGTTCTTCAAGAATGGTGAGAAATGAATGAAATTAGCTTGCTATTTATAGGCTAGAAAAAGGTTGGACAATTACACTTTAGTACCTCCATCTTTGCCTAAATTTTTAATTTAGTCCCTCAAGTTTATAAATCTTGCACCTCCACCCCTGCAACTACCCACCAACTATTTATTATCCACCAATAAGTGGGTCCCACATGTTAACCTCCCATTAATTGCTCATTTATCTGATTAATTCTCCGTTAGGTCAATTTAACATCCGAAAATTAACTATTATCGAAATAAATGTCGATTTCTACTAACATTAATATTTCCAACACAATGAAAATATTTTTATCAACCATTCATCAATTATTATATAAATTAATATTACAGAATCACAATAATGACAACCAGGTCGTTCCCAGGAAAGAGGGGGCCTTCCGATAAGGACTTCTCCTTACTGGCGCGCAATTAAATAACCCCTCCTAGACAGAACTTCCTTAGACATTGTCAATAATGCTATCTAATAATATTATTCAAATAATATGAATTATTGAGTTGATAACGTGAAATACTGTGCAACGACAATTATTGAATCAATACTACAAAATATCAACTGTAGCCATTATTGAATAAAAAAATAGCAACGTAGCAATTATTGAGTCAATAAAATATCAATGCAACAATTATTGAGTCAATAATATAAAATATTAAACAGTAAATACTGTAACAATTATTAAATACTGAGTGACTTCTTACGTAAGCATCAATAATCAAAGATATTGTGCAATACCGTGTGCTACTTTGCAACAATGCGTATTACTGTATTTTTATCACCGGGTATTTTAACAGTTTAACGGTAAAAGTTTTGCCGTGAAAATGTTATTTCTGTCGCTTTCTATATCCGACAATTATTCTGTTGTGGGGTCCACCAATGGCTGCGCCGTCGTACGAATATTCTCCGACAAAAGAATATTCCCCGACACAACGAATATATTATGACCACTTGCTTACTTTGTAAAATTTGCACATTCCATCCATAACTTACCACATTTATCAAATCAACACCTTACTATATCAAAATAATATATAGAGGAAATTAAATTTTTATTTATAAAAGTTGGGGTCTTACAACCTCCCCTCCTTATGAAATTTCGTCCTCGAAATTGACGTACGTACCTGGTATGTCGAAAAGGTGAGGATACCTCGCTTTCATTTCCGATTCTAACTCCCAGGTCATTTCCTCGATATCATGGTTCCTCCACAAAACTTTAACTTGAGGTATAATCTTCGAGCGTAGGACATGTTCCTTCTTATCCAAGATCTTGACAGGTACCTCCTCGTACGTTAAATCTTCGGCTATCTCGTCTGGTTCTAACTCAATAATGTGATTTAGGTCTTTCACATATTTACGTAACATGGATATGTGAAAAACGTTATGAACACGAGACATGCTTGGAGGTAAAGCGAGTCTATAGGCCACCTTTCCTACTCGGTCAAGGATCTCATATGGACCAATGAATCGTGGATTGAGCTTTCCTCTCTTTCCGAATCTCGTAACTCCTTTCCATGGAGCAACACGTAACAATACATGATCTCCGACATTAAATTCTACGTCTCTTCGATGAAGATCCGCATAACTCTTTTGTCGATCTTGTGCCGTTTGTATACGTCGTCGGATTATTTGAATCTGTTCCGTAGTCATACGTACTAACTCCGGTCCTAACAATGTTGCTTCACCCACCTCGTCCCAACATACTGGAGAACGACACTTTCGTCCATACAACGCCTCGAATGGAGCCATGCCTATACTTGCCTGATAACTGTTGTTGTAGGAGAATTCCACCAATGGTAAGTACTTGTCCCAACTCCCTTTGAAATCTAGAACACAGAGTCTCAATAGATCTTCAAGAGTTTGAATAGTCCTTTCCGATTGCCCGTCAGTTTGAGGATGATATGCAGAACTGAATCGTAGATCAGTGCCCATAGCTTTCTGCAAACTGACCCAAAATCGTGAAGTAAATCTTGGGTCACGATCCGAAATTATGGATACTGGCATGCCATGCAATCTCACAATCTCATTTATGTACATATGAGCAAGACGTTCCAGTGAATAAGTTTCTCGTATAGGCAAGAAATGAGCAGACTTAGTTAATCTATCGACAATAACCCAAATTGCATCTATGCCTTGAGAAATCTTGGGAAGACCCGTAACGAAATCCATGGTAATGTGTTCCCACTTCCATTTCGGAATCTCCAGTGGTTGCAATGGACCCTTCGGTACTTGATGCTCCGCCTTTACACGTTGACAAGTTAAACATCTAGAGATGAACTCCGCGATCTCTCTCTTCATATTGCTCCACCAAAATGTATGTCGAAGATCACGATACATTTTAGTACTCCCAGGATGGATCGCAAACGGTGTGTTGTGTGCCTCCATCATGATTCTATACTTCAAGTCAGAATCGTTAGGAACACAAAGTCTGGAGTTGACTCGAAGTATTCCCTCTTCATCGATTCTTGCTTCTGGAATTGCACCTTCTTGCGCCTTCTTCTTCATCTTCATCAACTCCGGATCTGTAGATTGAGCAGCTTTAACTTTATCAATTAAAGCTGGTTCTACGCGTAAACTTGACATCATCATGTGGGTCCCCGGAATCTTGAACTCTATCTCCATCCTTTGTAAGTCACACAAAATGGGCCTTTGTGTTGACAGCATCGCACTCATTTCCGCATATGATCTTCTACTTAACGCGTCTGCTACCACGTTTGCTTTTCCAGGATGATATTGGATGGTATGGTCGTAATCTTTCAACAACTCAAGCCAACGTCGTTGCCGCATGTTAAGTTCCTTCTGGGTAAAGAAATATTTGAGGCTCTTATGATCTGTATAGATCTCCACTTTCTCCCCATACAGGTAGTGTCTCCATATCTTCAACGCAAAAACGACTGCTGCCAACTCTAGATCATGAGTAGGATAATTCCTCTCATATTCTTTGAGTTGTCGTGAGGCATAGGCTATGACTTTCCCATGTTGCATGAGAACACATCCTAACCCCTTGCCCGAAGCATCGCTGTAAATGACAAATCCATCCGAACCAGATGGTATTGTCAGAACAGGTGCCGAAATGAGTCTCCTCTTGAGCTCTTGAAAGCCCTTCTCGCATTCCTCGTTCCATACGAATTTTGTATCTTTCCGAGTCAGCTGAGTTAATGGAGTAGCGATTCGAGAAAATTCTTCCACGAATCTCCGATAATAACCAGCTAAGCCCAGAAAGCTACGTACTTCGGTCACCGATTTAGGTTGTTCCCAACTTTGTATTGCTTCAATCTTCGCCGGGTCAACAGATACCCCATGTTTTGATACCACGTGCCCAAGGAATGCTACTTCCTCAAGCCAGAACTCGCATTTCTTCAATTTGGCATAAAGCTTGTTATCACGAAGCCTTTGAAGTACCATCTTCAAGTGGTGGTTATGATCTTCACGGCTTTTAGAATAGATGAGGATGTCATCAATAAAGACAACCACAAACTGATCTAAATATTCTTTGAATACACGGTTCATCATATCCATGAAAGCAGCAGGAGCATTAGTCAATCCAAAAGACATGACTAAGAACTCATAATGCCCGTACCGTGTTCTGAAAGCAGTCTTTGGAATATCCTCAGTTTTAATCTTCAACTGATGATATCCAGAACGAAGATCGATCTTTGAAAAAAATTGCGCTCCTTGCAACTGGTCGAACAGGTCATCAATACGAGGTAACGGATACCTATTCTTAATGGTGACATGGTTCAACTCCCGATAGTCAATACAAAGTCGCATACTCCCGTCTTTCTTCTTTACGAATAAAACAGGAGCACCCCAAGGAGACGTACTAGGACGAATAAAACCGATATCTAACAACTCTTGTAATTGGACCTTTAACTCCTGAAGTTCAATAGGAGCCATTCGATATGGGGTTTTAGAAATGGGCTTTGTACCGGGCTCAAGGTCAATAAAGAATTCAACTTCACGTTCTGGGGGTAGACCGGGAAGTTCTTCGGGAAATACATCAGGAAACTCATTAACAACGGAAATATCATTCAAATCTGATGTATTCTGATTTAGATCAGTGACATGAGCTAAGAAAGCTTGACATCCGTTTTTCAATAAACGAATAGCCTTGGGATTTGAAATGATATTGACTGATTTTAGTGGTTTGGTGGTTTGGATTCGCACAACAGGTTGATTAGGAATATGAAAACTAACAACCTTACGAAAACAATCAATTTTGGCATGGTAAGTGGTTAACCAGTCAATTCCTAAAATCACGTCAAATGCAAGTATTTTCAAAGATATAAGATCAACAGGTAAGGTAAGGGTACCAATCTGAATCAAGCAAGATTTGTAAACTGTAGATGTAACAAAGGTTTCTCCTAACGGAGTTTCAACAGATAAGTCAAAGTCTAATTTATCAGAAGTCAAGTTCAAACGTTGAGCACAAGCAGGTGAAATAAATGAATGGGTAGCACCGGTATCTAACAAGGTGTAAACTTCGCAAGAGTTTATGATTAGCTTACCCGTAATAACCTCTTTCGGGTTCCTTGCTTGCTGGGCAGTCACGACAAAAGCTCTTCCAGGAACTACCGACTTTGACTTGTCCGGAACAGCCTTAGGGATCACTACCCCTGCTGGACTTGGTTTCGCCACAGGACACACTCGAGCTATATGTCCTTCCTTTCCACAGTTATAACATACCTTAGATTGTTGTGTGCAGTTAGGACTGATGTGTCCCTCTTGCCCGCATTTATAGCATACGACTGGCGGTCGTTCTCCGCCCCTAGAAACAGTTGATGCTGCTGTTGACGTCTTCACGTTCTCATTGTTGTACCTTCTCTTCTTGAAATCTCCCCCCGACTCACTTCTTCTGTTATCATGGCCACGATTACCACCGGAGTGGTTACCGCTTCTGTCATGATGCTTTCCTCCCTGCTGGTTGTCATTGTTTCGATGACTGCTGCCACCGGTACGACCTTGGTTGTTGTCCTTTGGTTGAACGTAATCACTATCTCGTTCTAATAACTGGGCCCTGTTCACTACATCCGAATATAAAGAAAATTTGTGAGAAATGAGGTATTGACGAATCTCGGGTTTCAAACCTCTCAGAAACATCCGCGTCATACGTTCCTCATTCTCCACCAAATGAGGTGCAAACCGGGATAACTCCGCGAACTTAGCCTCGTACTGGGACACCGTCATGTTGTTCTGTTCTAGTCTGATAAACTCTACCTCTTTCATGTGACGAATACTTTCTGGAAAGTACTTGTCATTGAACAGTTTCTGAAACGTCTCCCAAGACATCTTGAGTGCGGCAGGCTGGGTACGCTTCACAGATTCCCACCAGTAATCTGCCTCTCCACGAAACATAAACGTGGCGAATGAAACCTTCTGTTCCTCCGTGCATCCCAAGACATCAAATATCTTGGTAATCTGCTTAACCCACGTCTCTGCCTTGATTGGATCTGGCTTTCCCTGAAACTCTGGTGGTCCCAACTCTTTAAACTGCCTGGCAGTGACAAGCCGCGAGTTATTATTTCCACCTGTATTATGAACACGAGTCTCCCTTGTCTGGTTTTGCATGAACTGCAAAAAACTTCTGAACATCCCGTCATTTATCATTTCTTCGGTAGGGTTGTTTACAGGAGAATTGTTGCCTTCCTGTTGTACGTTCTCTTGGTTGGTGATTAAAGGTGTCTCAACGGTCTCATTCACTCCATTGTTAAGATTTTCAGCTGCCATTCTCAAATACTGCCATAAAACAAGGGTTAATCAAATAAATTAACATATCACATATCAACCCTATGTTCCGACCGACAAAATAAATACCACATAAGCTTAGGTAGGACAAACACTAGCGAAGGATTTACTCGTCTCTCCCCTCCTAGTTCTATTCCCAGATCTCCGCCAGAGATCATATCCCTAAGCTCTGATACCAACTGTGACGCCCCCAGAATAGGTCCATTCAACCCAACCCATTCTGAGTCGCCAAATACATGGTACAGAATTCAAATACAAACTTTATATCATACGGTCGTGCAAAATACGACCACACAACTGTGAGTCTCAGTACAAATATGTAGAAAATATTAAGATTCAAACTAAGTCCTCATTACAATTATGATCACACTATTTATCAGAAATAGTGAGGACTACTACTGCTCTAACTCGGACCATCACTCCATTCCCCGACTAGTACCCGCAATATTCTCATTTCCTGAAGAGAACAATGGAAGAAAAGGGTGAGCTCAACTAGCCCAGTAAAGAATATTATGACTAAGATAATGAAAAATAAATTATCGTTAGTCTTCAACAGTTCAGATAAAATATTATGGACAACAAGTTTTAGATCAATATTCGCAGCGGAAATAACAAATCATTAGAAGAGTTAAGCAGAGAATGAAGTCTACTATCTTCTATGATTTAAAGTCCATCATCAATATTTTATCCCTGTAACATCAATCAATATATATCTCGAATCAAATATTCATCTTTGCACTACAGGCTAAAGATATTCATTTATATCACCAGTGATCATGTTCATCTCAACTCCTGTCCATCTTTGCACTACGGGCCAAAGATATTCATCAGGTAATCATCTTTGCACTACAGGCCAAAGATATTCATTTGTATCATCATTTAAGACTGAGGATGATGAAAAATAATATAAAAACGAATCCAGTGAGATAAAGGACAAAAATTAGGAATTCGTAATTTAATTTATCCAAGTTCATGAATACTCCGTAATAATCAATTGTGGAGCAAAATTCAAGAATGAAGTTTCAAACTTGGATCCAATCAAAGATAAAAAAAAATATTTTTTTTTACCGTGAATAGTAACTCATGAATAGTAACCCGTGAATAGTAACTTGTCATAAAAAAAATAAAAATTTCATAACAAGTTCAGACCAATATTTCAGTGAAATAATATTTCATACGAGTATGAATGAATATACGAAACTGTAATTGGATTTTCACCCGTCATGCGGTAATCCGCGTAGACAGATCATTTCCACAATTTAATAGAAATGAATACGAAGGGTGATTCACCACGCATGCGGTAACCGCGTAAACAGATTATTCCCACAGATTATTAAGGAATTGAATGAATACAAAAGGTTTTCACCAGGCATGCGGTAATCCGCGTAGACAGGTTACTCCCACAGATCAACAAAGAATGAATACAAAGGGTTATTCACCATGCATGCGGTAATCCGCGTAGACAGGTTACTCCCACAGATCAATAAAGAATAGAGTAACAACCCTTACGAGTATTGAAAGAAAATAGCATTCTTTATGAATATAAAAGAAATAATACCCCTTACCTCAGTAGAAGATTGGATACTGGAGTAGTGTAGTAGCAGAATACTCTTCTTCTTTTTCTCTCTATAATTTTTCTCACTATAATAACTTTGTTCTTCAAGAATGGTGAGAAATGAATGAAATTAGCTTGCTATTTATAGGCTAGAAAAAGGTTGGACAATTACACTTTAGTACCTCCATCTTTGCCTAAATTTTTAATTTAGTCCCTCAAGTTTATAAATCTTGCACCTCCACCCCTGCAACTACCCACCAACTATTTATTATCCACCAATAAGTTGGTCCCACATGTTAACCACCCATTAATTGCTCATTTATCTGATTAATTCTCCGTTAGGTCAATTTAACATCCGAAAATTAACTATTATCGAAATAAATGTCGATTTCTACTAACATTAATATTTCCAACACAATGAAAATATTTTTATCAACCATTCATCAATTATTATATAAATTAATATTACAGAATCACAATAATGACAACCAGGTCGTTCCCAGGAAAGAGGGGGCCTTCCGATAAGGACTTCTCCTTACTGGCGCGCAATTAAATAACCCCTCCTAGACAGAACTTCCTTAGACATTGTCAATAATGCTATCTAATAATATTATTCAAATAATATGAATTATTGAGTTGATAACGTGAAATACTGTGCAACGACAATTATTGAATCAATACTACAAAATATCAACTGTAGCCATTATTGAATAAAAAAATAGCAACGTAGCAATTATTGAGTCAATAAAATATCAATGCAGCAATTATTGAGTCAATAATATAATATATTAAACAGTAAATACTGTAACAATTATTAAATACTGAGTGACTTCTTACGTAAGCATCAATAATCAAAGATATTGTGCAATACCGTGTGCTACTTTGCAACAATGCGTATTACTGTATTTTTATCACCGGGTATTTTAACAGTTTAACGGTAAAAGTTTTGCCGTGAAAATGTTATTTCTGTCGCTTTCTATATCCGACAATTATTCTGTTGTGGGGTCCACCAATGGCTGCGCCGTCGTACGAATATTCTCCGACAAAAGAATATTCCCCGACACAACGAATATATTATGACCACTTGCTTACTTTGTAAAATTTGCACATTCCATCCATAACTTACCACATTTATCAAATCAACACCTTACTATATCAAAATAATATATAGAGGAAATTAAATTTTTATTTATAAAAGTTGGGGTCTTACATGAGTCACGCCTCTTTTTTTAATAAAGGAAGAATTGATTAGGTAGGATCTTATTATATATATATTATAACGTAAATTATATATATATACTACCTGTAACTTTTAAAAAAGCGTGACCAGGAGGTATCCTTAGTATATAATATATATATATATATATATATATATATATTATATTCATAATAATTTTATAATTAAAATAAAGAGTTTATTTTAATCTTGAAATTGGATTTCATGCAATTTAAAATTGCCAATTAAATGATACTCATATATATATGAAATGTTTTAATTCATGAGATGAATATTTATTTATTGATACATATGGTGACATTAATGAAAATAAATGGGGTTGATTATGGACTATTGACCAATGTGATTGGATTTTATTTTAGTTGAATGCTTGAATAAATGAGTTTTATTAAATGGGGTCTGCGTACCTTGTCTTCTCTGATTTTTTTCTTGATGTAAATTCTATCTCCCTCCTATGTACTTTTTCTTGACTGCTGATCAAGGTTTCTATTTAAATTAAATAGTTTAATGTAATAAAAATAGTTAGAATTATCTTGAAGAAATTGGAGACCAAGGAGCAAGGAGCGCGTGAAGACCCGTTTGTATGGAGCCCGGGTTTAAATGTAATAGTTACGTTTAAATTTTATTTCTTGCACCCTTAGGTTTGAATTTTTGGTTCACTTGGTGGCTCGAGTGAACCAAACTAGAATAAAATTCCATAATCAATCGGGTAGAATATAGTATTCTATATGTGCATGCTAAGTATTATATATATTATATTTTATGCAAATATGCTTTGTATGTTTAATAAAATGGCGCGTATTTTATATATACATGTGTATGTGCGCTAAACAAGATGAGACAAATAATAACAAACCCCTCAAAGAAATTATATTAAGTCCGAATCGTTCAATGATATTTTGAATATCGAACGTCGCCTTCTAGCATGATAAATTAATAGAGTATTAAATATTTAATACGAGCTTGTTGTGCTATCCACAAGGCGAGTATTGCGTATTTAAGATGTTAATTAATCACATTTGATGCTTATCAAGAAAATTGAACAATATAGTCTTGTTGTGCTATGCACAAGGACGAACATTTTTCTTTTTTGAATTTATGAAAAAGCTAGGTTGGACTTAACTTAAATCATTTTAGTTCGGATGTGCACACACTTGACCATTATGATTTAAGAGGCAAAATAAAAAGAGTTACATGTTGATGTAATTGACAAGAGTTGTCTATCTATTTATTTGTATATCGCTTGTTGTGCTATCCACAATGTTATATACATTTAAAATGGGATCCTTATTCTCACTAGCAAATTTTTAATTAGATGTTGCCGAACTATATAAGTGAGGGTAATATAGTTTGATAAAAATAGTAGGAGATACCAATTTAAAATAAAGACCTAAATTTATTTTGGTATGCAAAAATTAATAAAAATGAATGTTTACTAAAATGTTGTCTTTTTCACATGTAGAATTTTAAAAATGTCTAAATAACTAATCTTACTACGAAGCATACTTGATGCAAATAAGCTTATCGGGCCGAATTATGAGGACTGGCTAAGAAATCTAAGTATTGTTCTCACTGCTGAAAAGATTTCTTATGTCCTAAATTCAACTGTCCCTGAATCTGTTTCAGAAACAACCTCTGAGGAAGAGATTGCCACTTTCAATAAGTGGCAAGATGATGCATCTGTGACTCAATGCATCATGCTCGCATCCATGAATAACTAGCTTCAGTGTCGTCATGAAAAAATGGATGCTCCTACTATACTGCTTCACCTCAAGGAGTTGTATGGTGAACAGAGTAGGACTGCAAGATATGAAATATCTTAGGAGCTCTTCTGATCTCGGAAAACCGAGGGTACAGCCGTCGAGACTCATGTCCTGAAAGTGATCAATTTGATTGAACGCCTTGGACAGTTTGGGTTCGTCATGGATGGAGAGTTGAGTCAAGACTTGGTCTTGCAGTCACTCCATGAGACCTTCTCGCAGTTTGTGGTTAATTTTCACATGAATAAGCTAGATGTCAGCTTGCCTGAGTTGCTTAACATGCTGAAAACTGCAGAAGATCACTTTTCATCCAAGAAGAACCATGTCTTATTGGTGGATTCTTCCAATAAAAGAAAAAGGCCCAAGGTATCTCCTTAAAAGAAGAAATCCAAGAAGGCTAAGGGAAAGGGGAAAGAAAAGGAACAAAAGAAACCTGAACCAGCTAAAGGAATGTGCTTTCATTGCAACGAGCCGGGACATTGGACGAGGAACTACAAGAAGTTTCTAGCAGAGAAGAAGCTTGGAGAAGCTTCGACTTCCAATGAAGGTTTGTTTATGATTGAAATTAATTTTTTTAAAAGTCATAATTCTACTTGGGCATTGGATACCGGCTGTGGTTCTCACATATGTAACACTGTGCAGGGACTGGTCAGAAGTAGAAAGCTGAACAATGATGAGGTGATCCTACGAGTGGGGAATGGAGCAAAGGTTGCTGCATTAGCTGTAGGAACTTATTGTTTAGCAATGCCTTCGGGCAAGTCCATTTATCTTAATAATTGTTATCATGTTCCGAATATCATTAAAAATATTATTTCAATTTCTGTATTGGATATGGAAGGATTTAACGTTGTTATAAAGAACAATGGTTGTTCTATTTATAAAGACGATGTTTTATATGGTATTGGAAATTTGCGAAATGGACTTTATACACTTGACTTACAAGAAAATATATTTCAAATTGAATAAACTAAGAAAAGGACAAGAGATGATATTAATTATACCTACATGTGGCACTGTAGACTCGGTCATATCAATGAAACAAGATTATCCAAGTTGCATAAAGATGGGCCCCTAGAGCTATCCGATTATGAATCATATCCAACTTGTGAATCTTGTCTCATGGATAAAATGACTAAATCTCCTTTTAGTGGAAAAGGAGAAAGAGTTACAGAGGTATTAACATTAATTCACACAGACGTTTGTGGACCTATGACAACAAGTGCACGGGGTGGGTATTCTTATTTTATTAATTTCACTGATGATCACTCAAGATTTGGATATGTGTATTTAATGAAATACAAGTCAAAATCATTTGAAAAGTTCAAATAGTTCAGAAATGAAGTAGAGAAACAAACGGGCAAGAGTATAAAGATACTTCGATCAGGTCGAGGTGGAGAATACTTAAGCGGTGAGTTTCTCAATTGTCTCAAAGAAAATGGTATAATTTCACAATGGACTCCTCTAGGTACACCACAGTTAAATAGAGTATCTGAAAGGAGAAATCGAATATTGTTGGACATGGTTCGATCTATGATGAGTTTTACCGACCTTCTAATTTTCTTCTGGGGTTATGTCCTAGAAACGGCTGCATACCTACTTAACAAGGTACCTACCAAATTCGCCCCAAAGACTCTATATGAGATGTGGAACGGAGGAAACCAAATCTTAAGTATGTTAAGACTTGGGGTTGTCCAGCTTATGTCAAAAAGATTGAATATGATAAGCTACAGACTAAATTCGACAAGTGTAGATTTGTGGGATACCCTAAAAAAATAGTGGGGTATTATTTCTATCATCCAACTGATCAAAAAGTGTTTGTTGCGAAATATACTGCCTTCTTGGAAAAGGAGTTTACCGATAAAGGGGTCAGTGGGAGTAAGATATATCTTGAAGAAGTTCAAGAACCACAAATTACTATGGATCAGAGTTAGGTACCTGACCAAGTGGAAGAACCTACTGTATCACACCCTATTCGTAAATCTGGAAGAGTACCAAAGATACCTGAGAGGTATGGATTAGTCATAGAGGATGACGATGAGGTACACATCATGAATGATGATGATCCATTGAATTACGAACAGACTATGAGTAATAAAGACTCAGAGAAATGGTAAATGATCATAAAATCTAAAATAAATTTTGAAGCTATGCTCAAGCCCATTTGGATTTTACTTGCGATTGCAGCTTATTCTTACTTAATCTGGCAAAATGGACGTGGAGACGCCCTTCCTCAAATATACATTATTAGAGGAGAATGTATGTATGATACAGTCAGATGGTTTTTTGTTTCAATGGTTGAAACAAATCATGTATATGAGCTACAACAATCCATTCATGGATTGAAGTAAGATTCTCGTAGATGGAACATTCGTTTTGATGAGACAATCAAAGAGTTTGATTTTATCAAAAACGAGGATGAACCATGTGTGTACAAGGAGGTTAGTGAGAGCGCTGCTTCATTCTTTGTACTATATGTTGTTGATATATTACTGATAGAGAATGAAATTCCTATGCTACAATCGATCAAAATAAAGTTATCTAAACATTCCTCCATGAATGATTTGGGTAGAACATCCCACATTGGGGATATAAATCTGTATTGAAAGATTTAAAAGGATGTTCGGCTTAACCCAAGGAAACGTATATTCATTAGATGCTAAAGGCGTTTAGCATAGCAAACTCCAAAAGGTGTCTCATGATGATGAGCCATGGAGTGAATCACTCTGAAATTGTCCTCAATAAAAGAGAGATCGCATGAGCTACTATCATGTATGCAATGAAATATACGAGACTTGATGTTGATCAGTCATATTCTAGAGAAGATCACCGTGAGACAGTGATAAACATCTTAAAGTACTTAACTGACACTAAGGATGTCATCATATGATATGATGAGTCTGAATTAAACTAGAGTGCTAAATAGACTCAAGCTTTCAGACTGACCAAGACGATAACAAATCCACTTTAGGGTAAGTCGTTACCTGAAAGATGGTGCAGTGAATTGGAAAGGTTCCAAACAGCAAAAGGTTGCTGGTTTAGTGACAAAGACAAAGTATATAACTGTAAGTGAAGCTGCAAGTTAATGTTTCGGATGAAAAGTTCATTACAGAACTAGGAATAGTTCCTAAGTCTCATCTTAAATCTAAACATGTGTTGCGGCACTTTGAATAAAGAAATCATTGAAAGAGAAGCATATAAACTCTCAAGATAATATTGCAAATCCATTTACTAAAGCTTTAACACAACAGCAGTTTGATCGTCACTTAGAGAAGAAAGGTATGAGATACCATGGCGATTGGCTTTAGTGCAAGTGGGAGATTGAAAGTAGTATGAATACAAGCCAATCATGTATGATGATAAAGCATATACTTTTGTGACAATCTTATTTATTTATTAATAAAAATATTCATTTATTAAAGGCATTTAATTATCTACATGGTGCTGTTCTTATAATATGTAACTAACCCATAGTTTTAAGCAATACTTTTAGAATCATGATGATGATCATGCAAATGAGATCTAAATTCTTAGAAAGCTTTAAAACTAAAATAGTTTCCAATCGTGGGATTACTAAAAAGGGGATTAGTAAATTCGGATAGATTGGTACATATGTTGCTTGCTCATTGGATGAGGATGATTGATCTCATAATCATTTGTGTGGAGACACTAAAGCAAGTATGTAGGTGCTTATTAGAGAATAAGTTCACTAAATGTGACTCGCTATGGAATACCTAATGGAGTTTTACTCGCCTGTCAATAAGAATTCCTAATGTGATAGTAGTACAAGTGATCTTTGGACTTGAGATCATCATAGTATCTTGTATGTAATGAATTATACTTTGAGTTATTCCTTAAAGCCCTTTAGGATATATATAAGGGTATGCTTGGGTATAATGAGTTACATATGGAGATAATGAATGATCAATAAATAATCTACCCCCTATAATAAAAGAGATATGTCCTATGTGATTCGGTAAATGACAACCCAGGAATCCTTGGCCAAGGTGGAATGAAATTAAGAAGGAGTTTCTAATTTACATTAAATGGAGTTGTGCATTTTCTAATCGAAATACATATAATTAAATAAAATAAGACTTGACAGTAATTTCATGTCTTATATTTAATTGGAATATTGTATGGTGGAATGATTGAATTGTACGGTAACTATTTACTCACATGTTCTTTTATGCTTAATGTTTATTATTTAATATTTTATAAATATTAAATATAAATTAATAAGAGGAGTCTTATTAATATTATTACAATTATTATTATTTTAATTTCTAAAGTAGTTTAGTAATTAATTTAATATTAGTACTCTCATTTATTGTTAATAAGATTAGGAGATAAATTAATTAAATGAATTTAATTAATTATTCCCAATGTGGTGGGAAGCCTAAATTAATTAAAAGAGTTTAATTAATTAAATGAAATCCCATGTCTAATAGGATTAGAAGGGTTGACCAATATCTATATAAGATGAGTCTTATAATAGATATCAGTTGATGCAATTTTAATTGTTGGAGAGTACTCCTTTTCTATAGAGGATAGAAACTAAGCCAACCACCCTCCTTCTTGATAATTCATCTTCCTTGGTGGATCACCTCTAGAGGCCAAACACTTGGGTGGCTAACGTTGATCAAAGGAAGGAATTTAACCCGAAAATTCAAGGAGATCAAGAAGAACAAGGAGTTGAACTAGTACCTGTGGAAGCTTCGTTCTACAAGAGTATGATTCCATAACTTCTTATTTATCGTTTTAAATTAATAATTTGCATAAATGATGATCCGGGTAATGGTTTTGTAGAAAATTTTAAACTCTGATATACTATGGTTCCGCTAATTTTTGCAATTTGATTGCGTCACGATTTCGTACAAACCCAACAATATATACCTATTCTTTACCTTACACATATTCCAACCTTTATTTTTAAAAAAAATTATACACAAATTTTTTTATTTAATTGTATCGAAAATATTGAGTTATTACACTTACAATAATTAAGAATTCAGTAACCAAAGAATTATGAAATAACTTATGCTTTAGAATTAAACTTAAAGCATTTGAAAGATACGATAAGACCTTGCTTGAACAATTAAGTCAAGGCTACATTATTCAATAAAATACTTGTCCATTGTAGAATAAAAGGACTTGTTCAAATAAAGGTATAGTTAGAGAAATTTCACAATATAAAAGAAAAGTTTATGAAATTGCTCAATAAAATTAAAGTTTAGAAACTTGCTCAACAATAGTAAATTAGGAATAAAATACTTGCCTTGTGCACAAGCAAAAGTTATAATTACAATTCACTTCCTCAATCGTCCTACACATTACATTACATTTACAATATCGATTAGTTTCATAACCACTACGTTTAACCGTTGAACTTCTCACTTAAGTTCAACTTAACAATGTGGTTCATAATCTTAACTTGTTAGCTAACCACATAATGTGAATCTAAACTCACAACATGTATATCATATGTGTATAATCTTATAAACCATCATAATCTTACCTTATGACAACAATATCCAAATTCACACATAACTTGTTAATATGAGACTTCAAATTATCTTATACATGTCAACAATATGTTCTATTATTGCTTTATATACTTAACATGTCATCAGGTTCATTACATTCATTTACTTCATCATGTTAGGGCTTAAAACACACAAAACAAATCGTTCCCACTCTGTACCCCCCGCCGGGGAGGGGGTTTGGACTGCAAAGGGCCCGCTGGGGCGGGGTTATAGCCCGCTGGTGCAGGTGTCCCTACTATGGAAATATCAGTTCGCGAACTTGTGCAAAAAAAAGCCAATTTGGCTTATTTCCTAGCACCAAACTCAAAATTTAGTACATATAATGCATATAAAACTTTATAAAATCATAACTTTAAGTTTCTAACATGTTTTAATATATATAATCATCACAACACATAATCAAAAATTTTATGATTTTAAAGAAAACACCATTGTTAAGTGTTCTTGAAGAAAATAAACACTAAGACTTTGTTTTTAAACCAAATCACACAATTCAAAGCATGTTAATTTCGTTTCTTAACATATTGTTATAATCTAAATTCAATTCTCATATTCATAGCATAATCAAACACCAATTTTGATATTTAAAGAAACTATTTTTCAAAATACTTCACTGTAAATTGCTATGAACATGATTTCTTCATGTTCATCGTATTTACATGAATTAAACAACTTAAACTATCATATAAATCATATATAATAGTTTAGATATACAATTAAACATATTAAAATTATATTCACATGATTTTCATGAAAAACTAATTTATAGAGAATTGAAAGCATGAAGAACATAGTTTAATCAATTATAGAGTCAGATTATTCCCCTTCTAGCTTTTAAAAAAGATGATGATGGTGATTCTTGTTCTTTGATTACACAAAGCTTCTTCTTCTTCCTTTCTTCTTCTCTCTTTTCTCTCTAGTTTTTCTTACTATGATATTCTAACTCTAGTTTTCAGACATATAAATATATTATACATATAATATATAACTGACAAAACATAATATACTATATTAATAATATATCAGTTACAACTTATTTGAAAATCAAAAGCCCCCTTTATTTTTAAAAATAGATTTTTAAGGCTAAGACCTTGTTTGGTAAAACTACATTAATATATATTTAAGGGCCTTGTTTGGTAAAACAGAATTAAACCCCTTTTATTTTATTTTAATAACTCTTTTACTATATAGTTTTAAATGTCACACTTTATTTAATTAAATCCAAACATTCTAATTTAATTAAATTCAAGCTAACAGTCATTCATTAAATAAAATTGCCACATAAATTACATTGCTACACAATTATAATTTACTTATTAATTATTATTCCATGTAACTAATTAGTAAATCCCTAATTTAATTATTTCAATTAAATTATTATATCCTCATTATCAAATACCACATAATATTCATCTAATTTAATTATCTCAACTAAATTATGATTTCATCACAGAATTACTCAAACATCAATTTAATTAACATATTGCACTTAATTAAGTTACTCCACAACAATCACATCAATTATTTATTCCACTGAATAAACAAATCAGCTTAAATATTTATTTAATTTAATAAATATTTAAAATTAAAATATAAATTCTCGTTTGTTACAATCTTTCCTCCTTAAAAGAATTCTGTCTCCAAAATCATAACTAAAAAAAAACTCATTCATCACATTCTCCCCCCCTTAAAAAGATTATGTCCCCAAAATCGGTATACAAGAAATTAAACAAATAATTGAGGATACGTTTTCATCACAACATCTTTGAGTTCCCACGTAATTTCTTCAGCATTGTGGTTCTTCCAGATTACCTTACAGAATGTATCACTTTATTTCTAAGTACTTGCTATTTCCTGTCAGCTATCTGAATAGGAACCTCTTCATATGTTAAGTCTTTATCAAACTGCAACGGCTCATACTCTATCATATGCTTGTAATCGTGTTTGTACGGTCGCAACATATAAATATGGAATACGTTATGAATATAATTTAGCTCTGGAGGTAACGCGACCTCGTAGGCTACCTCGCCAACCCTTCGCAGTATCTCAAAAGGTCCAATGAATATGGGACTTAGTTTCCCCTTCTTGCCAAATCGAATCTTCCCCTTTTAAGGAGATACCTTTAGGAAAATGATGCTTCCCACTTCAAATTCTTGATTCTGACGATGATAATCAGCATACTTCTTCTGTCTATCCTGAGCAGCTACCAATCTTGTTCTGATCATCTTGACAATCTCAGTAGTTTGTTGCACCAAGTCCAGTCCCAACAATTGTCATTCACCAACCTCATCCTAGCATAATGGAGTCCTGCATTTCCTGCTGTACAATGCTTCGTAAGGCGGCATGCCAATACTCGCATGGTAACTATTGTTGTAAGAAAATTCCACCAACGATAGATGATCATCCCAACTTCCTTTAAAGTCTATAATACAAGCTCTCAGCATATCCTCTAGAGTCTAAATCGTTATCTCGCTCTGGCCATTAGTTTGGGGATGGTATGCCGTACTCATTCGCAACTGCATTCCCAAGCATTCCTATAATCGCTTCCAGAAATTTGACGTGAAACACTGATCCCTGTCTGATACAATTGATATCAGAACACCGTGTCTAGAAATAATTTCCTTAACGTACAGCTTCGCTAACTGATCCAAGTTAAATCTAATTTTGATAGGTAAGAAATGCGCTGACTTCGTCAGTCGATCCACGATAACCCATACTGCATCATAGCACTTCTAAGTCATTGGAAAACCAACCACGAAATCCATCGTGATATACTCCCATTTCCACTCCGGAATCTCCAGCGGTTGTAGCAATCCACTTGGTCTCTGATATTCTGCTTTGACTTTCTGACATGTTAGGCACTTTGCAATACATTTAGCCGCGTCTCTCTTCATGTTCGGCCACCAAAAATGCTGTCTGAGATCCTGGTACATCTTCGTACTCCCAGGGTGAATCGAATATCTCAAACTGTGAGCTGCACTCAAAATTTTCTCTTTAACTTCAGGCACTAGCGATACCTAAATTCTCCCTTCAAATCATAGCAGTCCATCATTATCAATCTTGAACTTTATTTCTTCACCATTGGTTACTCTCTTCTGGATTTTCTCACATTCCTCATCATGTAGTTGTGCCTCTTTCACTTTGTCCACCAAAGTTGAACCGGTAGTTACTTGGAACAATTTCTCATCCGCCACATTTGGATACTTAACTTCCAGCTCCAACTTAGCCATCTCATTTACCAACTATTCCTGAGCAGTTAGCAACATTAACTTCTCACGACCCTTTCTGTTTAAGGCGTCGACAACGACGTTAGCTTTACCCGGATGGTATACAACTTCGCAATCGTAGTCCTTGATAAGCTCCAACCATCTCCTTTGGCGCATATTCAAATCTTTCTGTGTAAAGATGTACTTCAAACTCTTATGATCTGTGTATATCTCACACTTTTCTCCATATAGGTAGTGTCTCCATATCTTCAAAGCAAACACTACTGCCGCCAATTCCAAGTCATGGGTCGGATATCCTTTCTCATAATCTTTCAGCTGACATAATGCATAAGCAATAACTTTGTCGTTATGCATCAGCACACAGCCTAATCCCTTATGTGAAGCATCAATGTATACCACGAAATTTCTTTTACTATCAGGCAATGACAACACAGGCGCAGTACTCAACCTCTTCTTCAGTTCCTGAAAACTATCCTCACACTTTTTCGTCTAAACGAACTTCACCGTCTTCCGCATCAAATTCGTCAACGGAGTTGCGATTTTAGAAAAGTCCTGAATAAATCTTCTGTAGTAACCTGCCAAACCCAATAAAACTCCTCACTTCTGACAGTGTCTTCGGCTGATCCCAATTCATTACAGCTTCAACCTTCGACGAATCTACTGAAATCCCATCTTTGTCAATCACGTGGCCAAGAAATTGCACACGTTCTAACCAGAATTCGCACTTCAAGAATTTCACATACAACTTCTCCCGTCTTAGTGACTCTAATGTCAGCTTCAAATGTTCAGTGTGTTCCTCCTTAGTTTTGGAATAGACCAAAATGTCGTCTATGAACACAACTACAAACTTGTCGAGAAACGACTTAAACACCCTATTCATTAGGTCCATAAATGCCGCTGGTGCATTCATTAGACCAAATGACATCACTAAGAACTCGTAATTTCCATACCGAGTTCTAAATGTCGTCTTCGGTATATACTCTCTTCTTACCTTCAACTGATGATACCCACTTCTCAAATCTATCTTTGAGAAGTACCTAGCACCCTTCAGTTGATCGAACAAGTCAGCGGTCCTAGGTAAAGGATACATATTCTTGATCGTGACTTTGTTCAACTCCCTATAATTAATGCAAAACCGCATTGATCCATCCTTCTTCTTTATGAACAACACTGGCGCTCCCCATGGTGATACGCTCTGCTGAATGTACTTATTATCCAAAAATTCCTGCAGTTGAACCATCAACTCCTTCATCTCGACCAGAGCCATTCTGTACGGGGCTTTCAATATCGGAGCAGTCCCCGGTGCTAAGTTAATCACGAACTCTATCTCTCTGTCCAGTGGAAGTCCTGGCAAATCGCTCAAAAACACGTCCACAAATTCCTTAACAACTGATATCTCTTCCAGCTTTGGACTCTCCTTACGAGTATTCACTATGTAGGCTAAGTACCCTACACAGCCTTGCTTCAATAACTTTTTGGCTTGCATAATCGCCAAACAACTCGCTTGTCTAGTCAATTTGCTACCATAAAACACTACCTTCGACAGAGTCATAAGGTTTACTGACTTTTTCTGGCAATCAATTACCGCCCTATGGTTGAACAACCAATCCATACCCAATATAACATCAAATTCCCCAAGTTTAATTGGAATCAAATCTACCATCAACTCATGACCCTTAATGTTCAATCTACAGTTCATGTGTACAAACCTAACAATAATAACATCCCTATTCGCAATCTCTATGTTCAAGGGGTAAACTAATTCCTCCTTAGGTAAGTCTAAAGTTTTAGCAAAGTCATCAGATATGAACGAAAAAGTAGCACCCGAATCAAATAGTGCATAAGCGTTAATACTATTAACCAAAATAATACCTGACACCACATGTTTTGACTGTAAATCATCCTTCACGGTCATGTTGAATGTTCTGGCAGTGGGTCGGCTCATCTGCGGTGGTCCAACGATAGCCAAAGTGTTGGCGCTGCCATTTCCTCTCCTTCTTGTCGACCCTCCAGCTGGCTTCTTTGGGCAATCTCGGGCCATATGATCCTTAGACCCGCATGTGAAGCACGCTCCCATCTTCGAGTTAGGACAATTTGGTGCAATGTGGCCTTTCTGACCACAGTTGAAACATACTCGCCTTCCCCTCAAACACACCCCAGTGTGATTCTTCCCGCATGTAGCACATGCTTCAATTCTTCTCTTCTGCTAGCTTCCCTGTTGACTCCCAGCAGATGTGTTATCGTTCCACTTTCTTTTCTGGTTGGTACCACCACCAGTAGCCTTATTATCTGTCTCATTCGTCTTCTTCTTTTTCTTCTTCTGCTCCTGATTATATTTGGTCAAGGCATCTCTCCCACCTTTTGCGATGATCGCCTTTTGCAACACAGCTGCAAACGTGTTTAGCTAGAATATGGAGACCTTACTGTACAACCAGGGCTTCAATCCCTGCTCAAATCTTCTCGCCTTCCTCTCATCAGTACTAACCTGGTAAGTTGCAAACCTTGCCAGCTCGTTGAATTATTTTAACGTCGCAGCTTGAACTTGCGGCTGATTCGCAAGCGCTCCCGTTAGTAGGTTCAGCAGTTGCTGAACTAGATTGGCATTTGCCTCATTGTTGTTGTTGTTGTTGTTTATAGAACCCTCTTGTGGTTAACGTATAGGTCTTCTTCTAAGAGGCATCTTTCTGTTAAGACATACCCTTATTAGATCCCTTACTCATCTTTTAAATATTCAAGTTCAACTTAAACATTTAAAATAAATCAATTTGCACTTGAGCATATAGCACGACAATAAACTTTGATATGTATTTATTCATAGTTTTAAAACATAGAATAGATAGCATATCTGCTATTTATATCATCTTTCCTGAGCTGAACAAGTTACAGGATAACCTCATCATCTTATCCCATTACTATCTCAAATTCTAGGATTATAATTATTTAATACAGAAGCAAACAAATAGTTTATATCTTCTACTATCTAGGCATGTTAAGACGCTGCACAGCCTCTCCACGTTCTTCTTCCATCACCCAAAATACTGTTCTGCGATCCACCATATACCACGGTAAATCCTTGAACTGAGCTGGGTAATAAAAGACACGATCTTGGGCCCCCCTATCTATTGCCGAATGAAAAGCGTATTTCGTCTCCTTCAGCTTGGCCTTCTTCGCTTGAACCACGTCTTCAGCTTGATCTGTACGTAGAGTAGCCTTTAAGCACACATCCTCTGCTCTGGCACGCTTCGCTGACTCCTCTTTAATGTCGTTCTTCAATTTCGCTAGATCAGCCAGTACATTATCCCTTTCACTCTCCACGTGAACTAGATCCCACTTCGCGTTTCCAAGCTGATCGTCTAGTTCTTGAATCATTTCCTCCTTCTACTGTATAGTAGTCTGGCTCACATCCACCAGCTCCTCTAACTCTCCAACTCTACCATGCAGCTCAATGTTGCGGTCGTAGACTTTCTCGTACATCACAGCGCTGATAGATTTAGGTGGAAATTCCTCTTTAGGATCCTCCTCCACTTCCTCTGACTATTCCTCATCATCTCGGACAAAGACTGGCTCATTCTCTTTACCAACTACGATGATTGTGACACCCCCAAATCCGGGTATTTCAATTCCACGGGATTTGGTGTTCACTGTACAAATATCATCTATCTATCTACCCATAAAAATGCAAGCCATGCAATATATAGGAATAAATCCTCCCCTTATGTGGTTACAACATCTGAATATAAATACATCAATCCTAGGTCAAATACTTGCTCAACGATAGTAAGTTAGGGATAGAATACTTGCTCAATGTAAAAGTAAGGTTTAGAAACTTGCATAATCGTAAACGAGTTAGGGTAAGGAAACTTGCCTTGTGCGCAAGCTACAAATCTAGTTACAATACAATTCCTCAACGTCCTACAAATTACATTATGCATACGATGTCGATTAGTTTTCATAACTACCATGTTTAACTGTTGAACTATTCACTTCAATTCAACTTACAACTTAGTTTATAATATTACTCAATGACTAACCACATAACATGAGTGTAAACTCACAACATGCATATCACACATGTATAACCCTTTAAACAATCATAATCAAGTTTTACAATCACAATATTCAAGTTCGCACTTAGTTTGTTAACTTGAATCTTCACATTATCTTATACATGTCAATAACTTAGTTTATTAATCATGAACTTCAAATCATAAAATATTTATGTATTTAACTTAGAACAACATCTTTTATGGTTGAGAGCACTACACTAGCGTATGTGCATGTCCGACGCCCTCCGATTGCCTCCGAGTAAGCATCAGTCACAAAGATAGCCATTTTGACCTATTTTAACGACTTCAAATTGAAAAACTTAAAGAATGAAAGTTGTAGGTCTACTTGTTATCTTTTTGAATCATCTTGAATCATTTTAATCGGAGTTTGTGTGAATGAGTTATGCTTATTTTACTATAGGAGGTCAAAACAGAAAATTTTCCATGCACTACCCCCGCTAGGGCAGGGATTAGGCCCGCTGGGGCGGGTGTGGTGCTGCATGGGGCCCGTTGGGACTGGTCTAGAGCTTCTGGGGTGGGTCTAGAGCCGCTGGGGAGGGCGTGCCTTAGCGGTTCAGCCCCAATTCGCGATTTTGACAGTTTTTAGCCCAAATACTCCAATTAAATGTAAATTAAACTAACACCGTGATTTCTATGAAGTATAAACTTCATATAAACATCATACAATGTTACTAACATATTTTTAACATCTTAAATCATGCAATTACTTGAATCAAATCATAAAATTTCACCATTCTTGGTGTTCTTGATGGTTTTGAAGAAAAATACGAAAATCATCGTCACGGATTCGTTATAACTCCGAATCCGTCCGTTCAAAGTTTATTTTCTTTGTTTTAACATGTATAATCATAATCCATTATCAAATTTAAGTTAAACAACCAATTCAAAGCATACAAATTGTACATAAGGCCATATATACGTGTTCTTCATATTTTTCATACTCTATAATTCATGAAACTTTGATTAAAGCATGTTTACATGAAATTGATTAATCTAACACATGACTACATGATATAAACCATATAATATACCTATGTTAACATATATATCATCACATCTTAAGTTAATTGTCAAATAATTCTTCACAGAGAACTTGAACAAAGTTTTCATGAAAAATATATAAAAATATAAATTTAAAGATCGAGTAGAAGAGATTACCCTTGCTAGTTTGTGAAGATGATTCAAGGATGATGAAAACCTTCTGTCAATTCTCTGTGTTTTCTTCTTTGAGTTTTTCTCTCTAAAGTTTTACTCTGATAAAATATAAAGTTTTATATGTTATATGTGTATATAAGCCTATATAATTATACGCATATTCAAACTGATGGAGTCGTGGTCGGTTAATGCCCTTAGTCGGTTAACTAGTCAACTCCTCATAGGGCCTCGTTTGGCTAGCTTATTTATTTCTCCTTTCCACTTAATTTAATTAACTTTTTATAGCATAGTTTTAATGTCACACCTTTATATACCAAATAATCTTATTTAAATCAATTAAATAAAATATCACAACTCCACATTAAATCATATTATCACATAATTAAAATTCTCCTTTATTAATTATGTCAAATCTTTAAATCTCTAATTAAATATTAAATTAATTAGAATAACATTATGCTTATTAAATAATTAATTTAATCAAATAAGTTCAATTAAATGCATACTTTAAATATAGAAATTCTTCACATTAATTTAATCAATGTAACACATCTAATTAAATTAATCTACCATAATTTCATCAATTAATTATTTAATCCAATAATTGAATCATTGAAAAATATTTATTTAATTCAATAAATACTCAAATTAAATTATAAAAATCTCGTTCGTCACATCTTTCTCCCCTTAAAAGGATTCTATCCTCAGAATCACGGTTCAATTAAATTCATCCCTTTACATTCTCCCCTTTACAAAGATTCTGTCCCCAGAATCGCTTACACATAAATTAAGTAAATAAATGTGGGTAATTCTTCATCATATGTTCTTTGAGTTCCCACGTAGCTTCTTCAGCATTGTGGTTCCACCAAATTACTTTAACAGAAGGTATTATTTTATTTCTGAGAACTTGCTCTTTCCTGTCAACAATCTGAATAGGAATTTCTTCATAGGATAAGTCTTTCTCAAAATGTAGGGATTCATATTCAATTACATGCTTGTAATCGGGTTTGTAGGGTAGTAAAACTGAAACATAGAAGACGTTGTGGACATTCTCGAGCGCTGGAGGTAAAGCTACCTCATACGCAACTTCTCCAATCCTTCGCAGTACCTCAAAGGGTCCAATGAACCTCGGGCTCAATTTCCCTTTCTTATCGAATCTGATCTTTCCCTTTCGGGGAGAGACTTTCAAGAACACATAGCTACCCGATTCAAACTCAACGTTCTTACGGTGTGGATTGGCGTATTTCTTCTGCCTATCCTGAGCGGCTACCAGTCTTGTCCGGATTACTTTGACTATCTCTGTTGTCTGTTGTACCAACTCTGGACCTAGCAATTGTTTCTCGCCAACTTCATCCCAGTATAGCGGAGTTCTGCATTTTCTTCTATACAACGCTTCGTAAGGTGGCATGCCAATACTAGCGTGGTAACTGTTGTTGTAACCGAATTCCACAAGCGGTAGGTGTTCATCCCAGTTGCCTTTGAAATCCATAATGCATGATCTCAACATATCTTCCAATGTTTGGATCATTCTTTCGCTCTGCCCTTCTGTCTGTGGGTGCTAAGCCATACTCATTCTCAACTGTGTCCCCATGCATTCCTGTAGTCGCTTCCAGAAGTTTGATGTAAAGCGCGGATCTCTGTCGAAAACAATTGACACCGGAACTCCGTGCCTCGAAACAATCTCTTTCACATATAGCCTTGCCAAATGGTCTAAGTTGAATCTTATTTTGATCGAAAGGAAGTGTGCGAATTTCGTCAGTCAGTCGACGATAACCCATACTGCGTCGTAGCCTTTCTGAGTCGTCAGAAGGCCAACCACGAAATCCATCGTAATGTGTTCCCATTTCCATTCTGGGATTTCCAGGGGTTGTAGCAAACCACTCGGCCTCTGATGTTCTGCTTTTACTTTCTGACAGGTCAGACACTTTGCAACACACTCAGCAACATCTCATTTTAAATTCGGCCACCAGAAGTGCTGTCAAAGATCCTGGTACATCTTGGTACAACCGAGGTGAATCGAATACCGTGAGCTATGAGCCTCGCTCAAAATGTCCTCCTTAATCTCTGGCACTGACGGTACCCAAACTCTGTTCTCAAATCTCAGTAGTCCTTCCCTGTCTATCTTGAATCTTGGTTCGATTCCTTCAGATATCTTTTTCTTAACCTTCTCACATTCTTGGTCCTGAAGTTAAGCTTCCTTAACTTTATCCAATAGGGTTGCACCAGCTTGCATCTGAAATAACTAATCTTCAATCTCCATCGGATACTTCACTTCCAATTCCAGTTTTTTCCATTGCTGAAATTAGCTCCTCCTGAGCAGTCATCATCATCAATTTCTCCCGGCCCTTCCTGCTTAAGGCATCGACGACCACATTAGCCTTACCCGGATGGTATAAGATTTTACAGTTATAGTCCTTAATCAACTCCAGCCACCTTCTCTGGCGCATATTCAAGTCCTTTTGTGTAAAAATATATTTCAGACTCTTGTGATCTGTATATATTTCACACTTCTCCCCATAGAGATAGTGTCTCCAGATCTTCAAAGCAAATACCACTGCAGCTAATTCCAAGTCATGGGTCGGATACCCCTTCTCATAGTCTTTCAATTGTCGTGACGCATATGCAATGACCCTATCATTTTGCATAAACACACAGCCAAGTCCTTTATGCGACACATCACTATAAACCACAAAATTTCCTGTGTCATCCGGAAGAGATAACACAGGTGCTGAATTCAGCCTCTTCTTAAGCTCTTGGAAGCTTTCCTCACACTTCTTCGTCCAAATGAATTTCACCGATTTCCTAGTCAAATTCGTCAGCAGAGTTGCGATCTTGGAAAAGTTCTGAATGAATCTTCTATAATAGCCCGCTAATCCAAGAAAACTCCTCACTTCCGACGGTGTTTTCGGCTGATCCCAGTTCATCACAACTTCGACTTTAGAGGGATCTACCGAAATTCCGTCCTTGTCGATCACATGTCCAAGAAATTGTACTCTTTCAATCCAGAACTCACATTTCAAAAATTTTGGGTACAACTTCTCTCTTCTCAATGCCTCTAATGTTAACTTCAGATGTTCTACATGTTCTTCCTTGGTCTTCGAGTATACCAAAATGTCGTCGATAAAGACCACCACGAATTTGTCTAAAAACGGCTTGAACACTCCATTCATTAAGCCCATAAATGCAACAGGAGCATTCGTCAGACCAAATGACATCACCAAAAATTCGTAGTGACCATATCGAGTCCTAAATGCTATCTTCGGAACATCCTCTGGCCTCACCTTCAGTTAATGATAGCCACTCCTCAAGTCTATCTTTGAAAAGTACCTTGCACCCTTCAATTGGTCAAACAGATCGTCGATCCTCAGTAATGGATATCTATTCTTAATTGTGACCTTATTCAGTTCACTGTAGTAGATGCAAAGCCGCATTGTCCCGTCCTTCTTCTTCACAAACAACACCGGCGCTCTCCACGGTGATACGCTCGGTTGGATGTACTTCTTGTCTAGTAACTCTTGCAGTTGTACCATCAACTCTTTCATCTCTACCGGAGCCATCCGGTATGGTGCCTTCGATATTGGGGCCGTCCCTGGCGCCAAATCGATCACAAACTCAAACTCTCTGTCTGGCGGAAGTCCTGGCAGACCATCCAGAAATACGTCAATGAAGTCCCTCACAACTGGTATATCTTTCACTTTTGGGTTTTCTTTATGACTATCGACTATGTAGGCTAAATATCCTACACAGCCTTATCTTAGCAACTTTCTGCCCTGCATCATCGTCAGACAACTCTCTTGTCTAGGCGATTTACTGCCATAAAACACAACCTTTGACGGGGTCATAAGGTTGATACACTTCCACTAGCAATTAATTACAGCGCCATAATTGACTAGCCAATCCATTCCCAGAATAACATCGAATTCCCCAAGTCTAATCGGGATAAGATCTACGTTCATAATATTACCCTTAATATCCACCCTAAAGTTCTTGTGTACGTACTTAACAGGGATCACTTCTCTATTCGTAATCTCTATGTTCATGGGGTATTCTAACTCGTCCATAGGAAGTTTTAAGTTCTTAGTAAAGTCATCGGATATAAATGAACAAGTAGCACCCGAATCAAATAGTACATAAGCATTAACTTTATTTATCAGAATGATACCTGACACCCCATCGCAAGACTGTACAGCATCTTACACGGTCATGTTGAAGGTTCTGGCGGTTGGTCGGTTGGTTGCGGTTAGTCCCGTGATAGTTAGAGCACTTCCATTGCTGTTTCACTTGTTCCTTCTTGATCCTGCCCCTCTAGATCCCTTCTTGGGACAGTTCCTTGCCAGATGGTCCTTTGAGCCGCAAGTGAAGCAAGCGCCCTTCTTTGGGTTAGGGCAGTTAGGTGCTATGTGGCCTTCCTGACCACAATTGTAGCATACTCGTTTTCCTTTCAAATAGATTCCCAGGTGAGCTTTCCTGCAGGTCGGACAAGCTTCGATCCTCTTTTTCTGACCTCCTTGCTGGTTTCCAATTGATGAGTTATCACTCCACCTCCTCTTCTGATTACTACTCCCTCCCGTGTTGTTACCACTAGCCTTTTTAACTCCTTCACCTTCACTCTTTTTCTTCTTCTGGTCTTGATTGTACTTTGTAACAGCGTCACTCCCGCCCTCAGCGAGAATGCCTTCTCCAACACTCCAACAAAAGTGTTCAATTGGAACATTGACACTTTGCTATACAACCAGGGCTTCAGGCCTTGTTCAAACCTCCTTGCCTTCCTCTGATCGGTGTGCACTTGATACGTGGCAAACCTAGCCAACTCATTAAATTTCACCGCATATTTCGGTACGGACATATTCCCCTGTTTCAGTTCCAGGAACTGGACCTCCATTTGATTCTGCGAGCTGGTCGGAAAGTACATCTCGAAGAACATCCCTTTGAACCTCTCCCAGGTAATCACACCTTCTCCTCCCCGGACCTTATTTGCTTGCCACTAATAACTAGCTTTGGATTTCAGCATGAACGTTGCGTAGGCAGTTTTCTGGTCTTCTCTGACTCTGGCGATGTCAAAAACTTTTTGCATCTCCATGACCCAGGTTTAAGCTTCTATCGGGTTCATGGTGCCTTTAAACTCTGACGGTCCCACCGCCTTAAAGTCCTTGAATGTTGTGTTCGGTGGAGCTTGAGGTTGGTTGTTAAGCGCTCCAGCAAGTAAGTTCATCAACTGCTGAACGGGATTAGCATTAGCGTCGTTGTTGTTGTTAGCTGTCCCTTCCTGGGCCTGTTGACGGTTAGGTCGCCTCCTTGGCGGCATTTTTCTGTTAAGAAATACGCTTATTAGATCTTTATTCAATTCTCTAAATATCTAAGGCTTAACTTAGACATTTAGACACAATCATTACAAGACATCATCTCAAATAAACTCTGATATTTTATTAAATCAAAAGTTTTTAAACATCAAAAGATAGCATCAATGCTATTTACATCAACTATCCTGAGATAAAGAATCTACAGGATTTAAAACATCAAAATATTCCTCTGTTTATAAACACATCAGAATTTACATTATTAACTACCAGATAGGTTTCACAAAATCAAATGTTCCTATCACTGCCGATTAAGGCGACGAACAGCTTTGCCACGCTCTTCTTCCATAATCCGGGACATCGTCCTGCGATCTAGCATGTACGACGGTAGTCCTTCGAATTGAATTGGGTACCTCATAACCCGATCCTGGGACTCGTCAATTGCATACTGAAGCGTAGAGTACGTCTCCTCAAGCTTGGCCTTCTTCGCCCAACAGTTGTCTTCTGCGAGATCTGCTCGTCGTGATTCCCTTACACAGGCTTCCTCTGCTATGGCTAGCCTTGCTGATTTCTCTTTTAGTTTATTCTTCAATTCCTCTATTTCCTCTGACATCTGCTCGATTTGGCCCTTCTCGTGAGCCAAATCCCACTCTACATTTCCCAATCGTGTGTGAAGAGCCTCAACCTCTCCATCCCTCAGCTCGATGGTAGACTGTTGAGTAACCGACCGCTCCCTCAGCTCTTGAACAGTCTCCCTCAGCTCCTGAACAGTATCACGTAACTCTATGTTACGGTCATACAGCTCGTCATACATCTCGGTACTGATAGAGCTCGACGGGAACTCTTCAGGGCCTTCCTCCTCCTCTTCGGCTGCCTCAGCCTGAACCTCAATCTCCTCAGGGTCTTCCTTAGAGTCCTCCTATGAATTAGACACCGGCACATACTCCTGACCAATGACTTTGATCAAGGGTGATGGCTCTCGTCGACTAACTGCTCCCATACTACGTGAATATCTCGGGGCTCCTCCTCTCTAGCCTCTAGGGGTACAAGGTCCCTGGACTGACTAGGTTCTCCAGCATCTGTCATCCTGACAAATAAAATTTTAAGTTTTAGTAATTACGTGATGCTAATCGATACTCGAGTATATAAGTATAAGCACATAGCACATAAGATAAGTTATTATCTTTCTTAGAACTCGAAAAGAGTTATCATTACTATGTTCTCGATCTCTAAAAGGCTACTATCCTAAGGTTTTCCCCCACCTAAGGTTCATAACCTACAGCTTTGATACCAACCTGTGACACCCCCAAATACGAGTACTTCAATTCCACGGGATTTGGTGTTCACTGTACAAATATTATTTATCTATCTACCCATAAAAATGCAAGCCATGCAATAGATAGGAATAAATCGTCCCCTTATGGGGTTACAACATCTGAATATAAATACATAAATCCCAGGTCATACTAACCTTAAATCTTAAATGCGAAAACGTAAACAAATAAACAATCTTACACAACTTTAACATAAGTCTTAAACAATAATATATCAAATAAATAACAAGTCTTCATTACTTGTTGACCTTGCCCTTGCCTTTGCTAGTAGAAGGCTCTTCAGACCTTTCGTTCTTAACTGCAACGTTATTATTATGCAAGAGTGAGCACAATTGCCCACAAGTATAACAATATAACAACAATATAATAACATGCGAGTGAATCAAAGACTTCTGAATAAGAAACTTGACTTTTGAATCAAGAGTGAATAATGAGAATCAAAAGAACATTTGAGGGTCATAAGACCTCGAACTATGTCTTAGGTTGTAAAGTGTTTATACTTTAAACCTTTAATAGTCATAAGACTATGGACTCTACTTCTCGTCCTTAGGGGGATCAGCCCTTAGTACCATACTATGCACAATATCTCAACGCTAAAGCGTAAATAATCCCCTATACAGGGTTGTTCATCTTAGTTTGACATCAGAGTCTGCACCAAAGGAAGTTTGGTTTGGATAGGCTCAATAATAGTTCTAGAATTTAGAACGCTCATCAACTATGGACTAGTCGAGTCAATAAGGGTTCCCTGGTCTTACAAGGTTCAGCAATAAACGATACTCAAATTAAATAATAACTTCTCAAGAGTATACAATCGAATAAGTATTGTATAACTAGAATCATGCTTTTAAAGGTAATATAATATCTCATATGGAATCTCAACTTGATTAGTATAAGAACTTGCATCATGATAGTATTTCAAGAATAGAACACTTGCTCAATAAAAGCAAACTTTGAATTTAGTAACTTGCTTGACATAAGAATAAGGAATAGAATGCTTATTCAATTTAAAGAGTTTAGATAAGGAACTTTCTTAACGATAGTAAGTTAGGGATAGAATACTTGCTCAATGTAAAAGTAAGGTTTAGAAACTTGCATAATCGTAAACGAGTTAGAGTAAGAAAACGTGCCTCGTGCGCAAGCTACAAATCTAGTTACAATACAATTCCTCAACGTCCTACACATTACATTATGCATACGATGTCGATTAGTTTTCATAACTACCATGTTTAACTGTTGAACTATTCACTTAAGTTCAACTTACAACTTGGTTTATAATATTACTCGATAACTAACCACATAACATGAGTGTAAACTCACAATGTGCATATCACACATGTATAACCCTTTAAACAATCATAATCAAGTTTTACAATCACAATATTCAAGTTCGCACTTAGTTTGTTAACTTGAACCTTCACATTATCTTATACATGTCAATAACTTAGTTTATTAATCATGAACTTCAAATTATAAAATATTCATGTATTTAACTTAGAACAACATCTTTTATTGTCAAGAGCACTACACTAGCGTATGGGCATGTCCGACCCCCTCCGATTGCCTCCGAATACGCATCAGTCACAAAGATAGCCATTTTGACCCATTTTAACGACTTCAAATTGAAAAACTTAAAGAATGAAAGTTGTAGGTCTACTCGTTGTCTTTCTGAATCATCTTGAATCGCCTTAATCGGAGTTCGTATGAAAACATTATGCTTAGTTTACTATAAGAGGTCAAAACAGAAAAGTTTCCCTGCACTACCCCCGCTGGGGCGGGGGTTAGGCCCGCTGGGGCTGGTGTGGTGCTGTATGGGGCCCACTGAGGCGGGTCTAGAGCCTCTGGGGTGGGCGTGCCGTGACAATTCAGCCCCAATTCGCGATTTTAACAGTTTTTAGCCCAAATACTCCAATTAAATACAAATTAAACTAACACCATGATTTCTATGAAGTATAAACTTCATATAAACATCATACAATGTTACTAACATGTTTTTAACATCTTAAATCATGCAATTATTAGAATCAAATCATAAAATTTCACCGTTCTTGGTGTTCTTGACGGTTTTGAAGAAAAATACGAAAATCATCGTCACGGATTCTTTATAACTCCGAATCCATCCGTTCAAAGTTTGTTTTCTTTGTTTTAACATGTATAATCATAATCCATTATCAAATTTAAGTTAAACAACCAATTCAAAGCATACAAATTGTACATAAGGCCATATATACGTGTTCTTCATATTTTTCATACTCTATAATTCATGAAACTTTGATTAAAGCATGTTTACATGAAATTGATTACTCTAACACATGACTACATGATATAAACCATATAATATACCTATGTTAACATATATATCATCACATCTTAAGCTAATTTTCAAATAATTCTTCACAGAGAACTTGAACAGAGTTTGCATGAAAAATATATAAAAATATAAATTTAAAGATTGGGTAGAACAGATTACCCTTTCTAGTTTGTGAAGATGATTTAAGAATGATGAAAACTTTCTCTCAATTCTCTGTGTTTTCTTCTTTGAGTTTTTCTCTCTAAAGTTTTACTCTGATAAAATATAAAGTTTTTATATGTTATATGTGTATATAAGCCTATATAATTATACGCATATTCAAACTGATGGAGTCGTGGTCGGTTAATGCCCTTAGTGGGTTAACTGGCCAACTCCTCATAGGGCCTCGTTTGGCTAGCTTATTTATTTCTCCTTTCCACTTAATTTAATTAATTTCTTATAGCATAGTTTTAATGTCACACCTTTATATACCAAATAATCTTATTTAAATTAATTAAATAAAATATCATAACTCCACATTAAATTATATTATCACATAATTAAAATTCTCCTTTATTAATTATGTCAAATCTTTAAATCTCTAATTAATTATTAAATTAATTAGAATAACTTTATGCTTATTAAATAATTAATTTAATCAAATAAGTTCAATTAAATGCATACTTTGAATATAGAAATTCTCCACATTAATTTAATCAATGTAACACATCTAATTAAATTAATCTACCACAATTTCATCAATTAATTATTTAATCCAATAATTGAATCATCGAAAAATATTTATTTAATTCAATAAATACTCAAATTAAATTACAAAAATCTCGTTCGTCACAGTGATCAATGGAGATGGTTCTCTCTGAACCAACTGCTTCCAGACAGTATGGATGTCGCGGGGCTCCTCATCCTTAGGCATCTGTGGTAACTCCTCCCTAGCCTGACTGGACTCTCCAACATTCGTCATCCTGACACAAAATTTTAAAGTTTAATTATTGCGTGATATCGATCGATACTGCTCGGGTATATAAAAGTAAACATATAGCACATAAGGTCGTTTATTATCTTAACTATCATCACTATCTTTTCGATCTCCTATAAGGCTACTACCTAAGGTTCATAACCTAAAGCTTTGATACCAACTTGTGACACCCCCAAATTCGGGTACTTCATTTCCACAGGATTTGGTGTTCACTATCTAAATAAAATATACTACTGCCCGTAAATAAGGAATGAAAAATAAATTACCACCTTAACCCAATAAATCTTCCTTTAAAAAGGATTACAACTTTATCAAATCGTTCCCATGTTCCTAACCTTAATAAACATCAAATGCAGAAAATAAAACATCATAACATAATTTAAAGTCTTATTACAAATCGTTTCAAATTTGAACAAGTCTTCACTTGTTCATCTTGCCTTTTCCTTTGCTAGTTGACGGTTCGTCAACTTTCTCAACTTTGACTGCAATGGTTATATAAATGCAAGAATGAGCAAACAAAAGCTCACTTGAAATAACAATCAATAATGATGGCATATCACTGAATAACTTTAACTAAATTGAATAAAACTCTTATCATTGATAATTAAGAATTGAATATAGAATTTAGAATTCATTTGAAGGTCACAAGACCTTGAACTATGTCTCAAGTTATAAACATTTTTATTTAAACCTTTAACAGTCGTTAGACTATATGGGCCTTAACTCGTACTTAGGGGGATCAGCCCTTCGTACCATGTATTGTGCACAAACATCTTAACGCTTTCGCATGGTAATCCCTTATTAATAGGGTTGTTCATCTCAGTATTAATTAACGAGTCCAGACCAAATAAAGTTTAGTTTGGATAAGCTCAAAGGGTAATTTAGAGTTCAACTATCATCAACTCAGGAGTAGTTGAATCAACTTACAATAATTAAGAATTCAATAACCAAAGAATTATGAAATAACTTGTGCTTTAGAATTAAACTTAAAGCATTTGAAAGATAAGATAAGACCTTGCTTGAACAATTAAGTCAAGGCTACATTATTCAATAAGATACTTGTCCATTGCAGAATAAAAGGACTTGCTCAAATAAATGTATAGTTAGAAAATTTTCACAATATATAAGAAAACTTTATGAACTTGCTCAATAAAAGTAAAGTTTAGAAACTTGCTCAACAATAGTAAATTAGGGATAAAATACTTGCCTCGTGCACAAACTACAGTTATAATTACAATTCACTTCCTCAATCGTCCTACACATTACATTACGTTTACAATATCGATTAGTTTCATAACCACTACGTTTAACCGTTGAACTTCTCACTTAAGTTCAACTTAACAACGTGGTTCATAATGTTAACTTGTTAACTAACCACATAACGTGAATCTAAACTCACAACATGCATATCACACGTGTATAATCTTTTAAACCATCATAATCATACCTTACGACAACAATATCCAAATTCACGCATAACTTGTTAATGTGAGACTTCAAATTGTCTTATACATGTCAACAATATGTTATATTATTATTTTATATACTTAACATGTCATCAGGTTCATTACATTCAGTTAGTTCATCATGTTAGAGGTTAAAACACACAAAACAAATCGATCCCACTTTGATCGGGGCAGGGGTTTGGACTGCAAGAGGCCCGCTGGGGTGGGGTTATAGCCCGCTGGGGCGGGTGTCTCTACTAGGGAAATATTAGTGCGTGAACTTGTGCAGGAAAAAGCCAATTTGACTTATTTTCTCGCACCAAACTCAGAATTTAGTACATATAATGCATATAAAACTTTATAAAATTATAACTTTAACCTTCTAACATGTTTTAATATATATAATCATCACAACACATAATCAAAAATCCTTAATTTTTTGATTTTGAAGAAAACACCATTGTTAAGTGTTCTTGAAAAAAATAAACACTAAGACTTTGTTTTTAAACCAAATCACACAATTCAAAACATGTTAATTTCGCTTCTTAACATATTGTTATAATCTAAATTCAATTCTCATAATCATAGCATAATTAAACACCAATTTTGATATTTAAATAAACTATTTTTCAAAATACTTCACTGTAAATTGCTATTAACATAATTTATTCATGGTCATCATATTTACATGAATTAAACAATTTAACCTATCATATAAATCATATATAATATTTTAGATATACAAATAAACATATAAAAATCAAATTCACATGATTTTCATGAAAAACTAATTTACAGAGAATTGAAAGCATGAAGAACATGAAGAGCATAGTTTAATCAATTATAGAGTTAGATTATTACCCTTCTAGCTTTCAAAGAAGAAGATGATGGTGATTCTTGTTCTTTGATTACACAGAGCTTCTTCTTCTTCCTTTCTTCTTCTCTCTTTTCTCTCTAGTTTTTCTTACTCTGATATTCTAACTCTAGTTTTCACGTAATATAAAACTGACATATAGATATTTTACATATAATATATAACTGACAAATCATAATATACTATATTAATAATATATTAGTTAAAACTTATTTGAAAATCAAAAGTCATAAGGCTTGTTTGGCAAAAACACCTTTATTTTTAAAAATAGATTTTTAGGGCTAAGACCTTGTTTGGTAAAACTACATTAAAATAGATTTAAGTGTCTTATTTGGTAAAACATAATTAAAACCTTTTTATTTTATTTTAATAACTCTTTTACTACATAGTTTTAAATGTCACACTTTATTTAATTAAATTCAAGCTAACATTCATTCATTAAATAAAATTGCCACATAAATTACATTACTACACAATTATAATTTACTTATTAATCATAATTTCATGTAACAAATTAGTAAATCCCTAATTTAATTATTTCAATTAAATTATTATATCCTCATTACCAAATACCATATAATATTCATCTAATTTAATTATCTCAACTAAATTATGATTTCATCACAGAATTACTCAAACATCAATTTAATTTACATATTGCACTTAATTACATTACTCCACAACAAGCACATCAATTATTTATTTCACTCAATAAACAAATAAGCTAAAATATTTATTTAATTCAATAAATATTTAAAATTAAAATATAAAATTCTCGTTTGTTACAAATCATGGATGTTTTCTTAGAAATCATAAAGGTTAGAAAATCAGATTTTTAAGAAAACGAAACATGAAATTAAAACAAACATATTTCTCATTATATTTTGAATTTTTGATTGTGGTCAAGTCTTGGAGTAGATCTATGAGTCTTTTAACATCTCCAAGTGGAATCACTGAAAAAAGAGTTGTAGATTTTCGTATGGACTGTTTTTAGCAAAGTAAGCAAAATCTGAAAATAGCCAAAAAAACATTCTGCCCAAAATTTCTAGGGGCAGTTTCGGTAACTTAGTGAATAAAATAAATTCAAACCTTTTGGTAAATGAAAATATATGATATACAGTAGCTCCTGTCTAAAGATGAGATTATTCCGACTTAAATCGACCGAGTTATGGTCATTTCTATATTTGGGTTTTTTCGACGAAAACTGCTATAGTTGGATTTGTGACACCCCCAAATCCGATATCTTAATTTCCACAGGATTTGGTGTTCACTGTTCAAATATCATATGACTATCTACCCATAATAATAAAAATTCATTAAATAGATAAATAATCCATCATCTCCCTATAATAGGATTACAACATCTGAAATAGTAAATACATAATCAATCCCAGGTCATACTTAACCTTTAATCTCTGTTGCGGAAACGTAAACAAATAAGTCTTAATAAATACACATAAGTCTTGAACTTTAACATTTCAATAACACCACAAGTCTTCAACACTTGTTAGCTTTTCCTTTGCCTTTGCTACTATAGGCTCACTAGATTGTTCATTCTTAGCTGCAATGTTATTATACAAGAGTGAGCACGAATGCCCGCAAGTATAAAAATATGACAATAATAACATGCGAGTGAAATCAAAGAAATCTGAATAACAGAAAGCTCAACTTTTGAATCAAGAATAATAATCGAGAATTAAATTACATCTGAGGGTCATAAGACCTTGAACTATGTCATAGGTTGTCAAGTATATTAACCTTTAAACCTTTAACAGTCATAAGACTATGGACTTTACTTCTCGTACTTAGGGAGATCAGCCCTTCGTACCGATACTGTGCACAATACATCAACGCTTAAAGCAGCATCAATTCCTCTTTAATAGGGTTGTTCATCTCATTTTGACATCAGAGTCCGCACCAAATAAAGTTTGGTTTGGATAACTCAATAGTAGTTCTGGAATTTAGAACGCTCATCAACTATGGACTAGTCGAATCATTAAGAGTTCGCTAGTCTTAAAGGTTTCAACAATAAATGATATTCAAATTTGAATAATTACTTCTCAAGGGTATACAATCGAATAAGTGTTGTATACTGAAATGATACTTTTAAAAGAATCATAACATCTTATACAAAATTCTGAACTTGAGTAATCAAGAATAAGAACTTTGCTTGATATAGAATTTAAGTCTATAACTTGCTCAATAAAAATAAGTTAGGGATAGAATACTTGCCCCGTGCACAAGCTACAAATCTAGTTACAATTCAATTCTTCAACGTCCTACACATTACATTATGCATACGATGTCGATTAATTTCATAACTTCTATGTTCAATTATTGAACTTTTCATTAAAGTCAACTTATAACTAGGTTCCTAGTGTTAACTTATTAACTAACCACATAGCATGAGTATGAATTCACAATATGCGTATCATATAGGTATAATCCTTCAAACAATCATAATCAAGTTTTATAATCACAATATTCAAGTTCACACTTAGTTTGTTAACTTGAACCTTCATATTATCTTATACATGTTAATGACTTAGTTTATTAACATTAACTTCAAATCATATAATATTCAAGTTTTATAACTTAAAGCAACATCTTTTATCGTCGAGAGCACTACACTTGCATACGTGCATGTTCGACGCCCTCCGATTGCCTCCGAATACGCATCAGTCACAAAGATGGTCAATTTGACCCCTCTTAAAGACTTAAAATCAAATAATTTAAATAATAAAAGTTGTAGATCTACTCGTTATCTTTCCGAATCATCCTGAATCGTTTTAATTGGAGTTCGTATGAGGAAGTTATGCTTATTTTACTACAGGGGGTCAAAACAGTCTCGGAAACCACAAAAAAAACCCCGGACAGCACCCACCCCCACTGGGGCGGGGCCTTTGGCTTGTGAGGACCCGCTGGGGCGGGTCATACTGCTGTTACGCTTTCTGGTTCACGATTTTTACACTTTATTGGCCCAATAATCCCAATTAAATGCAAATCAAACTAGTACCGTGATTTCAATGAAGTATAAACTTCATAGAAATATCATACAATGTTATTAACTTGTTTTTAACATCTTAAATCATGCAATTACTCGAATCAAATCATGAAATTTCACCGTTCTTGGTGTTCTTGATAGTTTTGAAGAAAAACATGAAATTTGACGTCACGGATTCGTTATAACTCTGAATCAGTCCGTTCAAAGTTTGGTTTCCTTGTTTAAACATATATTATCATAATCAAGTGTCAATTTTAAGTTAGACATATGATTTAAGCATTTAATTTACCCATATGGGTTATTCATACGATATTCAAACTCTGTATTTCATGAAACCCAATTATTAACAAAATCACTTGGTGTGATCACTGAAATTCATGAATATATGGCAAAGAATATATCATGGACATCTGTTAATATATATATCCATGAAGTCAACAATTGTCATTATTCACTCTCTTCACATAGAACTTTATAATACGTAAATGAAAAAAACTATGTTCTTCACAAAATTCCAATTTAAGGCATATTCATAAGAAATTGATTATTTAAAACATGATTATATGTTTAGAAAACATATCATGATCACATACCCATATAATCATAATCATATCATGCCTTAATTACCAAAAACTAGTTTTTAACAGAAACTTTAAAGTACGTAAATGAAACTTTGAGAAATATTAATTTGAAAACTTAAGAAGAGTGATTACCCTTTAGTAGATGAAAATGATTCACAGATAATACTAATGATATTCTCAAGTTTCTCTCCCTCTCTCACTCTTTCACTTTCTTCTTCTCAATCTCTTTTCTCTCTAATTGAGAAAATCAAAGTTCATGTCTGACATAACATATACATATACGTATATATATAATCTGTCGTTGTTATTAATAACGGATAAACTTCTATTAGGGCTTTGTTTGGCTAACACTACTAACATTTCCTTCATTTTTTTTAATTACTAGTTTACTATATAGTTAATTGTCACACTATTAATTACCCAATTAATTTTATTTAAATTAATTAAATAAAATATAATAACTTTACATTAAATCACATTGTCACATAATCAATATTCTTATTTATTAATTATGTCAATTCATTAATTCTCTAATTAACTATTAAATTAACTAAAGTAACATTATGTTTATTTAATTAATTAATTTAATCAAATAAACTCAATTAAATTTATATTTTGAACTATAAAATTACTACACATTAATTTAATTAATGCAACACATATAATTAAATTAATCTACCATAAATTCATGAATTAATTATTTAACTCAATAATTAAATCATCAAAAATATTTATTTATTTCAATAAATATTCAAATAACTGTACAAAATTTTCCTTTGTCACATAAGTTCTATAACTCCGATGGCTACGAAATTTAAACTAGAAGTTCATGTTAATACGTGTAAGATACTGACAAGATTTGGGAATTGTTGAAGTTGAGCATGATATAGCTAAGTTTTTTAAGTTACGAACTAAAAACGGACTTTTAAAAAATACTAAAGAAAATTAAAAAAAATGCAAAAAAATTATTTTTGTATATGGAATATATGTATATATGTGCGGCCAAAAGATAAAAAAACAATAAGATTATTTGATATTTTCCATATAAAGGATTGAGTTATGAATTAATGAATTAAATATGTTATGTAATGTAATGTTAAAAATATGAAAAATAGGATGTTATGATTTGAAAATCCTAAATATGGTTTATGCATATTTTTGATGGGGATTTTTGTCATTTGTGATAAGATATTAGGTGTATGGTCTTTTAAAATGATTAAATAAGTTAATTAGTAAAGTGTAAATAATTAAAATAAATTATTTATTGATTTAATAATTGTTTAAAATGAATTATATAAAGAAATAAAGTTATTTTAAATGTTATTTATTGAATTAGACATTTCATGGACTATATTATGTATTTAGTATGATTGGACATGCAATATACTGAAAAGGGTAATCCAGCTTCCTGTATCGGGGTATTCAGAACCCTTTCTTCCTCCATATTAAGTGGCTCTACTTGTCGAGTTCTTTGCTGTCTTTTCGGCGGCATTTTCCTATTAACGTAAATAAAGTTTTGTTATTATTTACTTCTTTCTATTTGTTATTATTTATAAGTAATAATAACACAAACACATTGCCAAGCATTTCAATAAAGTTCTTATATTAAAATACTTCTTCTTGTAGTATAAAACTACAACTGTTCTTCATTACATGGACTTAGCCATTTACAGTACTATCCTGTAATTGCTTGCCAAAAATTGGGATTTACAAAAGACTACCCGTTGATTATACAAAATAGGGTTTTACGTCAATACTAGCTACACAAATATTGACAAAGCTATTCCTTCTATACATACTACTAGACTACATCTGCCTCACGACATTCTCGTAATCCGCACCCGCCATACTGACCACTATATCCCGGCTAATGGTATGCCGAGGATGTCCCTCTTCCACAGGATACTCAGCAATCTGGTGCTGGTAATCCTCGTGCGAACTCCTATGTATATAGGAAATTCGACTGATCTTTTGCTTTTTATTTAGAAGCTCATCAACTTTCAATTCCTGGACCTCTAACTTTAGGTCCCGGACTTTATCTTTTTCCAACACTCTCTCGTCGTGCTCAACTTCCCAAAAGACCTCCATGTCTTCCTTGTCTTCCTGAACATCGTGAACCTCTTGCTTCAGGTCACGGACCTCCTTACTCAATTAGATATTTCTGTCCAATACTGTCATGAACAGAGCCTTCATAGACTCCGCTGGTGACATCACCTCCTCCTCTGTAAGTAGTACCGGAGTAAAGGATACCACCTCCACTTCCTATTCCGACATACCATCAAATAGTGTGGAATAGTTAAAATTATCCTCATCCTTCGACAGATCATCCTCTTCCGGATCAGTATCTTCTATGTTCACTATCGACACCTCTACTACTGGCATTGGTGCATTCTCTATGATGTTGACAGATTCTTCATCGCTATATATAGCCATATCTTCGGACATCTACAATAAGACACAAATAACCTGATTAGTAAACAATCAAAATAATATAAACATGTATCACATTTAATATGTTTAAGGTTACTTTTCTCTTTAAAACTCTACCCGAGTTTTATTTACTTCTAAGTTCTACTTCTCTTCTTAAGGTTATAGCTTATGTAAGACCCCAACTTTTATGAATAAAGATTTAATTTTCTTTATATATTTTTTCAAAATAGTAAGGTGTTGATTTGATAAATGTGAAAAGTTATGGGTGAAATGTACAAATATTTTAAAATGAGCAAGTGGTTATAAAATATTCTTGTTGTCGGGGAATATTCGTACGACGGCGCAGCTATTTGTGGGCCCCACAACGGAATAACTGTCGGATATAGAAAGCGACAGAAATAACCTTTTTATAAAATAACGGCGTAGTTGTTACCGTTAGTACTGTTGAAATACCCGGTGATAAAAGTACAGTAATACGCGGTGTTGCATGGTAGCACACGGTATTGCATAGTAGCACACGGTATTGCACAGTAATTCTAATTATTGATTCTTACGTGAGAAGTCATTACTCAATAATTGTTACAGTAATTACTGTTCAATATTTTATATTATTGATTCAATAATTGCATGATATTTTATTGATTCAATAATTGCTACGTTGATATTTTATATTATTGACTCAATAATTGTTACATTGATATTTTATTGACTCAATAATTGCTACGTTGCTATATGATTAATAATTGCTAAAGTTGATATTTTGTATTATTGATTCAATAATTGTCACTGCACAGTATTTCACATTATCAACTCAATAATTCATATTATTTGAATAATATTATTAGATAGCATTATTGACAATGACTAAGGAAGTTCTGTCTAGGAGGAATTATTTAATTGCGCGCCAGTAAGGAGAAATCCTTATCGGAAGGCCCCCTCTTTCCTTGGAACGACCTGGTTGTCAATATTGTAGTTCTGTAATATTATTTGTGAATAATTAATTATTGATTTATATGATAATGAAATATTTATTTTGTGGATATAAAAGAAGAAATTAGCGCTGATGTGTTTTTATCAGTATTTTGGTATGAAAAATCATCCGTTTATGGATTTCGGATAATTTATGTTTGGAATTTGGAAAAACTTCATTCTACAAAGTTGTAGAGAATTAAATTTCCTAAAAAAGGACATAGAATTTGTATTTTTCTGATAAAGGGGCTATTTATTATGAATTATTGATGTTTCAGAAAATAAATATTTTTTTAATAAAAGGGTGGGCCCCACTTTTGGTTGGTGTGGTGGCTAATGGCTTTTGAAATTTCAAGAGGCGGTCGAAATTTTTTTTTTTTTAAAAAAAATATTATTTTATTCAAAAGTCTATTTTGGCATCCTAAGCTTTTCCTATAAATAGGGTGCTTAGGTTAGAATTGAAAATCACACCAGAATCAGAAGTTTTCTCTCTCTATAATATCGAGCGTATTTTTGTGAATATTTAGATAGGTTGAGTGTTACTATTCAGTGTAAGTTTTCTTCAGCCTTATATCCGATACTCTAGTCAGAGGTACTATTCTTTTGAGGTAAAGGATGTTATTTTCTTTCGTAAATGATATTATTCTTTTCAATATTATTATACCAAAATATTATCTTGGATTTTATTATGAAATTCGTACTTTTTCTGTCGGGATTACTATTCACGTATACGGCACTATTCACGGAAAAATTAAATTTTCTTCTATATGTCCAAGTTGCTTGTTAAAGTTCTTATCTTTGAATGGATCTAAGTTTTGAGCTTTATTCTTGAATTTTGCTCCACAAAGTATTATTATGGCATATTCTTGAACTTGAATAAACTAAAATATGAATCCTTAATCTTATCCTATATTTCACTGGATTCGTTATTTATATGATTTTTCATTATCCTCAGTCCTAAGTGGTGATATAACTGAATATCTTTGGCCTGTAGAGCAAAGATGAATGATTACCTGATGAATATCTTTGGCCTGTAGAGCAAAGATGAATGATTACCTGATGAATATCTTTGGCCGTAGTGCAAAGATGACAGGTGTTGAGATGGACATGATCACTGATGATACAAATGAATATCTTTGGCCCGTAGTGCAAAGATGAATATTTGATTTGAGATATATTGATTGATGTTACAGGGATAAAATATTGATGATGGACTTTTAAATCATAGAAGATAGTAGACTTCATTATCTACTTAACTCTTCTAATGAATTGTTATTTCCGCTGTGAATATTGATCTAAACTTGATTGTCCATTATATTTTATCTAATTTATTGAAGGCTAACGATAATTTATTTTCCATTATCTTAGTCAAAATATTCTTTACTGGGCTAGTTGAGCTCACCCTTTTCATCTATTGTCCTCTTCAGGAAATGAGAATGTTGCGGGAACTAGTCGGGGAACAGAGTGATGGTCCGAGTTAGAGCAGTAGTAGTCCTCACTATTTTTAATAAATAGTGTGAGAATAATTATAATGAGGACTTAGTTTGAATATTAATATTTTCTATATATTTGTATTGACACTCAGAGTTGTGTGGTCGTATTTTGCACGACCGTGTGATATAAAAGTTTGTATTTGAATTCTGTACCATGCATTTGGCGACTCAGAATGGGTTGGGTTGATTGGACGTATTCTGGGGGCGTCACAGTTGGTATCAGAGCTTAGGGATATGATCTTTGGCGGAGATCGGGGAATAGAACTAGGAGGGGAGAGACGAGTAAATCCTTCGCTAGTGTGTCCTACCTAAGCTTATGTGATATGTTAATTTGTTTAATTAGCCCTTGTTTTATGACAGTATTTGAGAATGGCAGCTGATAATGTTAACAACGAAGTGAATGAGATCGTGGAGGCACCTTTAATCACTAACCAGGAGAACGTGCAACAAGAAGGCAATGTTCATCCTGACAACAACGCTGGTCGGACGATAAACGATGAGATGTTTAGAAGGTTGTTGCTGTTCATGCAAAACCAGACGAGGGAAACTCGTGTGTAAAATACAGGTGGAGACAATAATAACACGCGAATTATCACCGCCAAGCAGTTCAAAGAATTAGGACCATCAGAGTTTTTGGGAAAGCCGGATCCGATCAAGGCGGAGACGTAGATTAAACAAATTACCAAGATATTTGATGTCTTGGGATGCACGGAGGAATAGAAGGTTCCGTTTGCCACGTTTATGTTCTGTGGAGAACCAGATTACTGGTGGGAGTCTGTGAAGCGTACCCAGCCTGCCGCACTCAAGATGTCTTAGGAAGCATTCCAAAAACTATTCAATGACAAGTACTTTCCTGAAAGTATTCGTCATATGAAGGAGGTAGAGTTTATCAGACTCGAGCAAAATAACATGACGGTATCTCAGTAAGAGGCTAAGTTCGCGGAGCTGTCTAGGTTTGCACCTCATTTGGTGGAGAATGAGGAACGTATGACGCGGATGTTTCTGAGAGGTTTGAAACCCGAAATACGTCAATACCTCATTTCTCATAAATTTTCTCTATATTCGGATGTAGTGAACAGGGCCCAATTGTTAGAACGAGATAATGATTATGTTCAACTGAGGGACCACAACCAAGGTCGTACCGGTGGCAGCAGTCATCGGAGCAATGACAACCAACGGGGAGGAAAGTATGACCGAAGCGGTAACCACTCCGGTGGTAATCGTGGCCATGATAGTAGGAAAAGCGAATCGGGATGAGATTTCAAGAAGAGAAGGTATAACAATGAGAACGTGAAGACGTCAACATCAGCACCAGCATCAACTATTTCTAGGGGAGGAGAACGACCACCGGTCGTATGCTATAAATGCGGGAAAGAGGGACACATCAGCCCAAACTGCCCACAACAATTCAAAGCATGCTATAACTAGGGAAAAGAAGGACATATAGCTCGAGATTGCCCTGTTGCGAAACCAAGTCCAGTGGGGGTGGTGATTCCAAAGGCGGTTTCGGACAAGTCAAAGTCGGTGATTCCTGGAAGAGCGTTTGTCGTGACAGCCCAAAACGCGAGGAATCCACATGAGGTGATTACGGGTAAGCTAATCATAATCTCTTGCGAAGTTTACACCTTGTTAGATACCGGTGCTACCCATTCCTTTATTTCACTTGCTTGTGCTCAACGTTTGAACTTAACGCCTGATAAATTAGACTTTGACTTATCTGTTGAAACTCCGTTGGGAGAAACCTTTGTTACATGCACAGTTTACAAATATTGCTTGATTTAGATTGGTACCCTTACCTTACCTGTTGATCTTATATCTTTGAAAATACTTGCATTTGACGTGATTTTAGGAATTGACTGGTTAACCACTTACCATGCCAAAATTGATTGTTTTCGTAAGGTTGTTAGTTTTCATATTCCTAATCAACCTGTTGTGCGAATCCAAACCACCAAACCACTAAAATCAGTCAATATCATTTCAACTCACAAGGCTATTCGTTTATTGAAAAACGAATGTCAAGCTTTCTTAGCTCATGTCACTGATTTAAACCAGAATACGTCATATTTAAATGATATTTTCGTTGTTAAGGAGTTTCCTGATGTATTTTCCGAAGAACTTCCCGGTCTACCCCCAGAACGTGAAGTTGAATTCTATATTGACCTTGAACCCGGTACAAAACCATTTCTAAAACCCCATATAGAATGGCTCCTATTGAACTTCAGGAGTTAAAGGTCCAATTACAGGAGTTGTTAGACATCGGTTTTATTCGTCCTAGTACGTCTCCTTGGGGTGCTCCTGTTTTATTCGTTTGGAGCGAGGAATGCGAGAATAGCTTCCAAGAGTTCAAGAGAAGACTTATCTCGGCACCTGTTTTGACAATACCATCTGGTTCGGATGAATTTGTTATCTACAGCGATGCTTCGGGCAAAGGGTTAGGATGTGTTCTCATGCAACATGGGAAAGTCATAGCCTATGCCTCGTGACAACTCAAAGAATATGAGAGGAATTATCCTACTCATGATCTAGAGTTGGCAGCTGTCATTTTCGCGTTGAAGATCTTGAGACATTACCTGTACGGGGAGAAAGTGGAGATTTATACGGATCATAAGAGCCTTAAATATTTCTTCACTCGGAAGGAACTCAATATGAGGCAACGACGTTGGCTTGAGCTGTTGAAAGATTACGATCATACCATCCAATACCATCTTGGGAAAGAGAACGTGGTAGCTGACGCGTTGAGTAGAAGATCATATATGGGAACGAGTGCGATGATGTCAAGTATACGCATAGAACCAGATTTGATTGATAAAGTTAAAGCTGCTCAAGCTACGGATCCGGAGCTGATGAAGATGAAGAAGAAGGTGCAAGAAGGTGCCATTCCAGAAGCAAGAATCGATGAGGAGGGAATACTTCGAGTCAACTCCAGACTTTGTGTTCCTAACGATTCTGACTTGAAGCATAGAATCATGATGGATGCACACAGCACACCATTTGCAATCCATCATGGGAGTACCAAAATGTATCGTGATCTTCGATATATATTTTGGTGGGGTAATATGAAAAGAGAGATCGCAGAGTTTATTTCGAGATGTTTAACTTATCAACGTGTAAAGGCGGAGCATCAAGTGCCGAAGGGTCCATTGCAACCACTGGAGATTCTGAAATGGAAGTGGGAACACATTACGATGGATTTCGTTACGTATCTTCCCAAGGTTTCTCAAGGCATAGATGCGATTTGGGTTATTGTTGATAGATTAACCAAGTCTACTCATTTTTTGCTGATACGAGAGACTTATTCCCTCGAACGTCTTACTCATATGTACGTGAATGAGATTGTGAGATTGCATGGCATGCCAGTATCCATAGTTTCGGATCGTGATCCCAGATTTACTTCACGATTTTGGATCAGTTTGCAGAAAGCTATGGGCACGAATTTACGATTCAGCTCGGCTTATCATCCTCAAACGGACGGACAATCGAAAAGAACTATTCAAACTCTTGAAGACCTATTGAGACTTTGTGTTCTAGACTTCAAAGGGAGTAGGGATAAGTACTTACCATTTGTGGAATTCTCCTACAATAACAGTTATCAAGCAAGTATAGGCGTAGCTCCATTCGAAGCGTTGTATGGGAGAAAGTGTCGTTCTCCAGTATGCTAGAATGAGGTGGGTGAAGCAACATTGTTGGGACCGGAGTTAATACGTATGACTACAAAAAAGATCCAAATGATCCGGCAATGGATACAAACTGCTCAAGATCGACAAAAGAGTTATGTGGATCTTCATCGAAAGGACATGGAATTTAATGTTGGGGACTATGTGTTATTACATGTTGCTCCGTGGAAAGGAGTTACGAGGTTTGGGAAGAGAGGAAAGCTCAATCCACGATTCATTGGTCCATTTGAGATCCTTGACCGAGTAGGAAACGTGGCCTATAGAATCGCTTTACCTCCAAGCATGTCTCGTGGTCATAACGTTTTTCACATATCCGTGCTTTGTAAATATGTGAAAGATCCAAACCGCATTATTGAGTTAGAACCAGGCGAGCTAGCCGAAGATTTAACGTACAAGGAGGTACCTGTCAAGATCTTGGATAGGAAGGAGCATGTCCTACGCTCGAAAGTTATACCTCAAGTTAAAGTTTTGTGGAGAAATCATGCTATTGAGGAAATGACCTGGGAGTTTGAATCAAAAATGAAAGCGAGGTATCCTCACCTTTTCGACATACCAGGTATGTACGCCAATTTCGAGGACGAAATTTCATAAGGAGGGGAGGTTGTAAGACCCCAACTTTTATGAATAAAGATTTAATTTTCTTTATATATTATTAAAAAATAGTAAGGTGTTGATTTGATAAATGTGAAAAGTTATGGGTGAAATGTGCAAATATTTTAAAATGAGCAAGTGGTTATAAAATATTCTTGTTGTCGGGGAATATTCGTTTGGTCGTGGAATATTCTTGTTGTCGGGGAATATTCATACGACGGCGCAGCTATTTGTGGGCCCCACAACGGAATAACTGTCGGATATAGAAAGCGACAGAAATAACCTTTTTATAAAATAACGGCGTAGTTGTTACCATTAGTACTGTTGAAATACCCGGTGATAAAAGTACAGTAATACGCGGTGTTGCACGGTAGCACACGGTATTGCATAGTAGCACACGGTATTGCACAGTAATTCTAATTATTGATTCTTACGTGAGAAGTCATTACTCAATAATTGTTACAGTAATTACTGTTCAATATTTTATATTATTGATTCAATAATTGCATGATATTTTATTGATTCAATAATTGCTACGTTGATATTTTATATTATTGACTCAATAATTGTTACATTGATATTTTATTGACTCAATAATTGCTACGTTGCTATATGATTAATAATTGCTACAGTTGATATTTTGTATTATTGATTCAATAATTGTCACTGCACAGTATTTCACATTATCAACTCAATAATTCATATTATTTGAATAATATTATTAGATAGCATTATTGACAATGACTAAGGAAGTTCTGTCTAGGAGGAATTATTTAATTGCGCGCCAGTAAGGAGAAATCCTTATCGGAAGGCCCCCTATTTCCTGGGAACGACCTGGTTGTCATTATTGTAGTTCTGTAATATTATTTGTGAATAATTAATTATTGATTTATATGATAATGAAATATTTATTTTGTGGATATAAAAGAAGGAATTAGCGCTGATGTGTTTTTATCAGTATTTTGGTATGAAAAATCATCCGTTTATGGATTTCGGATAATTTATGTTTGGAATTTGAAAAAACTTCCTTCTACAAAGTTGTAGAGAATTAAATTTCCTATACACGGACATAGAATTTGTATTTTTCTGATAAAGGGGTTATTTATTATGAATTATTGAAGTTTCGGAAAATAAATATTTTTTTAATAAAAGGGTGGGCCCCACTTTTGGTTGGTGTGGTGGCTAATGGCTTTTGAAATTTCAAGAGGCGGCCGAATTTATTTTTTTTTTAAAAAAAATATTATTTTATTCAAAAGTCTATTTTGGCATCCTAAGCTTTTCCTATAAATAGGGTGCTTAGGTTAGAATTGAAAATCACACTAGAATCAGAAGTTTTCTCTCTCTATAATATCGAGCGTATTTTTGTGAATATTTAGATAGATTGAGTGTTACTATTCAATGTAAGTTTTCTTCAGCCTTATATCCGATACTCTAGTCAGAGGTACTATTCTTTTGAGGTAAGGGATGTTATTTTCTTTCGTAAATGATATTATTCTTTTCAATATCATTATACCAAAATATTGTCTTGAATTTTATTATGAAATTCGTACTTTTTCCGTCGGGGTTACTATTCACGTATACGGCACTATTCACGAAAAAATTAAATTTTCTTCTATATGTCCAAGTTGCTTGTTAAAGTTCTTATCTTTGATTGGATCTAAGTTTTGAGCTTTATTCTTGAATTTTGCTCCACAAAGTATTATTATGGTATATTCTTGAACTTGGATAAACTAAAATATGAATCCTTAATCTTATCCTTTATTTCACTGGATTCGTTATTTATATGGTTTTTCATCATCCTCAGTCCTAAGTGGTGATATAACTGAATATCTTTGGCCTGTAGAGCAAAGATGAAATATTACCTGATGAATATTTTTGGCCTGTAGAGCAAAGATGAATGATTACCTGATGAATATCTTTGGCCGTAGTGCAAAGATGACAGGTGTTGAGATGGACATGACCACTGATGATACAAATGAATATCTTTGGCCCGTAGTGCAAAGATGAATATTTGATTTGAGATCTATTGATTGATGTTACAGGGATAAAATATTGATGATAGACTTTTAAATCATAGAAGATAGTAGACTTCATTGTCTACTTAACTCTTCTAATGAATTGTTATTTCCGCTGTGAATATTGATCTAAACTTGATTGTCCATTATATTTTATCTAATTTATTGAAGGCTAACGATAATTTATTTTCTATTATCTTAGTCAAAATATTCTTTACTGGGCTAGTTGAGTTCACCCTTTTCATCTATTGTCCTCTTCAAGAAATGAGAATGTTGCGGGAACTAGTCGGGGAACAGAGTGATGGTCCGAGTTAGAGCAGTAGTAGTCCTCACTATTTCTAATAAATAGTGTGAGAATAATTGTAATGAGGACTTAGTTTGAATATTAATATTTTTTATATATTTGTATTGACACTCATAGTTGTGTGGTCGTATTTTGCACGACCGTGTGATATAAAAGTTTGTATTTGAATTCTGTACCATGCATTTGGCGACTCAGAATGGGTTGGGTTGACTGGACGTATTCTGGGGGCGTCACAGTTGGTATCAGAGCTTAGGGATATGATCTTTGGCGGAGATCGGGGAATAGAACTAGGAGGGGAGAGACGAGTAAATCCTTCGCTAGTGTGTCCTACCTAAGCTTATGTGATATGTTAATTTGTTTAATTAACCCTTATTTTATGACAGTATTTGAGAATGGCAGCTAAGAATGTTAATAACGAAGTGAATGAGACCGTGGAGACACCTTTAATCACTAACTAGGAGAACGTGCAACAAGAAGGCAATGTTCATCCTGAAAACAATGCTGGTCAGACGATAAACGATGAGATGTTTAGAAGTTTTTTGCAGTTCATGCAAAACCAGACGAGGGAAATTCGTGTGCAAAATACAGGTGGAGATAATAATAACACGCGAATTATCACCGCTAAGCAGTTCAAAGAATTGGGACCATCAGAGTTTTTGGGAAAGCCGGATCCGATCAAGGCGGAGACGTGGATTAAACAAATTACCAAGATATTTGATGTCTTAGGATGCATGGAGGAACAGAAGGTTCCGTTTGCCACGTTTATGTTCTGTGGAGAACCAGATTACTGGTGGGAGTCTGTGAAGCGTACCCAGCCTGCCGCACTCAAGATGTCTTAGAAAGCGTTCCAGAAACTATTAAATGACAAGTACTTTCCTGAAAGTATTCGTCATATGAAGGAGGTAGAGTTTATCAGACTCGAGCAAAATAACATGACGGTATCTCAGTAAGAGGCTAAGTTCGCGGAGCTGTCTAGGTTTGCACCTCATTTGGTGGAGAATGAGGAACGTATGACGCGGATGTTTCTGAGAGGTTTGAAACCCGAAATACGTCAATACCTCATTTCTCATAAATTTTCTCTATATTCGGATGTAGTGAACAAGGCCAAATTGTTAGAACGAGATAATGATTATGTTCAACCGAGGGACTACAACCAAGGTCGTACCGGTGGCAGCAGTCCTCCGAGCAATGACAACCAACGGGGAGGAAAGTATGACCGAAGCGGTAACCACTCCGATGGTAATCGTGGCCATGATAGTAGGAAAAGGGAATCGAGAGGAGATTTCAAGAAGAGAAGGTATAACAATGAGAACGTGAAGACGTCAACATCAGCACCAGTATCAACTGTTTCTAGGGGAGGAGAACGACCACCGGTCGTATGCTATAAATGCGGGAAAGAGGGACACATCAGCCCAAACTGCCCACAACAATTCAAAGCATGCTATAACTGTGGAAAAGAAGGACATATAGCTCGAGATTGTCCTGTTGCGAAACCAAGTCCAGCGGGGGTGGTGATTCCAAAGGCGGTTTCGGACAAGTCAAAGTCGGTGATTCCTAGAAGAGCGTTTGTCGTGACAGCCCAAAACGCGAGGAATCCACACGAGGTGATTACGGGTAAGCTAATCATAAACTCTTGCGAAGTTTACACCTTGTTAGATACCGATGCTACCCATTCCTTTATTTCACTTGCTTGTACTCAACGTTTGAACTTGACTTCTGATAAATTAGACTTTGACTTATCTGTTGAAACTCCGTTGGGAGAAACCTTTGTTACATCCACAGTTTACAAATATTGCTTGATTCAGATTGGTACCCTTACCTTACCTGTTGATCTTATATCTTTAAAAATACTTGCATTTGACGTGATTTTAGGAATTGACTGGTTAACCACTTACCATGCCAAAATTGATTGTTTTCGTAAGGTTGTTAGTTTTTATATTCCTAATCAACCTGTTGTGCGAATCCAAACCACCAAACCACTAAAATCAGTCAATATCATTTCAAATCACAAGGCTATTCGTTTATTGAAAGACGGATGGCAAGCTTTCTTAGCTCATGTCACTGATTTAAACCAGAATACATCATATTTAAATGATATTTTCGTTGTTAAGGAGTTTCCTGATGTATTTTTCGAAGGACTTCCCGGTCTACCCCCAGAACGTGAAGTTGAATATTTTATTGACCTTTAACCCGGTACAAAACCCATTTCTAAAACCCCATATCGAATGGCTCCTATTGAACTTCAGGAGTTAAAGGTCCAATTACAGGAGTTATTAGACATCGATTTTATTCGTCCTAGTACGTCTCCTTGGGGTGCTCCTGTTTTATTCGTTTGGAGCGAGGAATACGAGAAGAGCTTCCAAGAGTTCAAGAGAAGACTTATCTCGGCACCTGTTCTGACAATACCATCTGGTTCGGATGAATTTATTATCTACAGCGATGCTTCGGGCAAAGGGTTAGGATGTGTTCTCATGCAACATGGGAAAGTCATAGCCTATGCCTCGCGACAACTCAAAGAATATGAGAGGAATTATCCTACTCATGATCTAGAGTTGGCAGCTGTCGTTTTCGCGTTGAAGATCTGGAGACATTACCTGTACGGGGAGAAAGTGGACATTTATACGGATCATAAGAGCCTTAAATATTTCTTCACTCAGAAGGAACTCAACATGAGGCAACGACGTTGGCTTGAGCTGTTGAAAGATTACGATCATACCATCCAATACCATCTTGGGAAAGTGAACGTGGTAGCTGACGCGTTGAGTAGAAGATCATATGTGGGAACGAGTGCGATGATGTCAAGTATATGCGTAGAACCTGCTTTGATTGATAAAGTTAAAGCTGCTCAAGCTACGGATCCGGAGCTGATGAAGATGAAGAAGAAGGTGCAAGAAGGTGCCATTCCAGAAGCAAGAATCGATGAGGAGGGAATACTTGGAGTCAACTCCAGACTTTGTGTTCCTAAAGATTCTGACTTGAAGCATAGAATCATGATGGAGGCGCACAGCACACCATTTGCAATCCATCCTGGGAGTACCAAAATGTATCGTAATCTTCGACATATATTTTGGTGGGGTAATATGAAAAGAGAGATCGCAGAGTTTATTTCGAGATGTTTAACTTATCAACGTGTAAAGGCGGAGCATCAAGTGCCGAAGGGTCCATTGCAACCACTGGAGATTCTGAAATGGAAGTGGGAACACATTACGATGGATTTCATTACGGGTCTTCCCAAGGTTTCTCAAGGCATAGATGCAATTTGGGTTATTGTTGATAGATTAACCAAGTCTACTCATTTTTTGCTGATACGAGAGACTTATTCCCTTGAACGTCTTGCTCATATGTACGTGAATGAGATTGTGAGATTGCATGGTATGCCAGTATCCATAGTTTCGGATCGTGATCCCAGATTTACTTCACGATTTTGGATCAGTTTGCAGAAAGCTATGGGCACGAATTTACGATTCAGCTCGGCTTATCATCCTCAAACGGACGGACAATCGAAAAGAACTATTCAAACTTTTGAAGACCTATTGAGACTTTGTGTTCTAGACTTCAAAGGGAGTAGGGATAAGTACTTACCATTTGTGGAATTCTCCTACAATAACAGTTATCAAGCAAGTATAGGCGTAGCTCCATTCGAAGCGTTGTATGGGAGAAAGTGTCGTTCTCCAGTATGCTAGAATGAGGTGGGTGAAGCAACATTGTTGGGACCGGAGTTAATACGTATGACTACGGAAAAGATCCAAATGATCCGGCAACGGATACAAACTGCTCAAGATCGACAAAAGAGTTATGCGGATCTTCATCGAAAGGACATGGAATTTAATGTTGGGGACCATGTGTTATTACGTGTTGCTCCGTGGAAAGGAGTTACGAGGTTTGGGAAGAGAGGAAAGCTCAATCCATGATTCATTGGTCCATTTGAGATCCTTGACCAAGTAGGAAAGGTGGCCTATAGAATCGCTTTACCTCCAAGCATGTCTCGTGGTCATAACGTTTTTCACATATCCGTGGTTCGTAAATATGTGAAAGATCCAAACCGCATTATTGAGTTAGAACCAGACGAGATAGCCGAAGATTTAACGTACAAGGAGGTACCTGTCAAAATCTTGGATAGGAAGGAGCATGTCCTATGCTCGAAAGTTATACCTCAAGTTAAAATTTTGTGGAGAAACCACGCTATTGGGGAAATGAACTGGGAGTTGGAATAAAAAATGAAAGCGAGGTATCCTCACCTTTTTGACATACCAGGTACGTACGCCAATTTCGAGGACGAAATTTTATAAGGAGGGGAGGTTGTAAGACCCCAACTTTTACGAATAAAGATTTAATTTTCTTTATATATTATTTCGAAATAGTAAGTTGTTGATTTGATAAATGTGAAAAGTTATGGGTGAAATGTGCAAATATTTTAAAATGAGCAAGTGGTTATAAAATATTCTTGTTGTCGGGGAATATTCGTTTGGTCATGGAATATTCTTGTTGTCGGGGAATATTCGTACGACGGCGCAGCTATTTGTGGGCCCCACAACGGAATAACTGTTGGATATAGAAAGCGACAGAAATAACCTTTTTATAAAATAACGGCGTAGTTGTTACCGTTAGTACTGTTGAAATACCCGGTGATAAAAGTACAGTAATACGCGGTATTACGCGGTGTTGCACGGTAGCACACGGTATTACATAGTAGCACACAGTATTGCATAGTAATTCTAATTATTGTATCTTACGTGAGAAGTCATTACTCAATAATTATTACAGTAATTATTGTTCAATATTTTATATTATTGATTTAATAATTGCATGATATTTTATTGATTCAATAATTGCTACGTTGATATGTTATATTATTGACTCAATAATTGTTACATTGATATTTTATTGACTCAATAATTGCTACGTTGCTATATGATTAATAATTGCTATAGTTGATATTTTGTATTATTGATTCAATAATTGTCACTGCATAGTATTTCACATTATCAACTCAATAATTCATATTATTTGAATAATATTATTAGATAGTATTATTGACAATGACTAAGGAAGTTCTGTCTAGGAGGAATTATTTAATTGCGCTCTAGTAAGGAAAAATCCTTATCGGAATGCCTCCTCTTTCTTGGGAACGACGTAGTTGTCAATATTGTAGTTCTGTAATATTATTTGTGAATAATTAATTATTGATTTATATGATAAGGAAATATTTATTTTATGGATATAAAAGAAGGAATTAGCGCTGATGTGTTTTTATCAGTATTTTGGTATGAAAAATCATCCGTTTATGGATTTCGGATAATTTATGTTTGGAATTTGGAAAAAACATCCTTCTACAAAGTTGTAGAGAATTAAATTTTCTATAAAAGGACATAGAATTTGTATTTTTCTGATAAAGGGGCTATTTATTATGAATTATTGAAGTTTTAAAAAATAAATATTTTTTTAATAAAAGGGTGGGCCCCACTTTTGGTTGGTGTGGTGGCTGATGGCTTTTGAAATTTCAAGAGGCGGTCGAATTTTTTTATTTTTTTTAAAAAATATTATTTTATTCAAAAGTCTATTTTGGCATCCTAAGCTTTTTCTATAAATAGGGTGCTTAGGTTAGAATTGAAAATCACACTAGAATCAGAAGTTTTCTCTCTCTATAATATCGAGCGTATTTTTGTGAGTATTTAGATAGGTTGAGTGTTACTATTTAGTGCAAGTTTTCTTCAGCCTTATATCCGATACTCCAGTCAGATGTACTATTCTTTTGAGGTAAGGGATGCTATTTTCTTTCGTAAATGATGTTATTCTTTTCAATATCATTATACCAAAATATTGTCTTGGATTTTATTATGAAATTCGTACTTTTTCCGTCGGGATTACTATTCACGTATACGGCACTATTCATGTATACGACACTAGTTACGAAAAAATTAAATTTTCTTCTATATGTCCAAGTTGCTTGTTAAAGTTCTTATCTTTGATTGGATCTAAGTTTTGAGCTTTATTCTTGAATTTTGCTCCACAAAGTATTATTATGGCATATTCTTGAACTTGAATAAACTAAAATATGAATCCTTAATCTTATCCTTTATTTTACTGGATTCGTTATGTATATGGTTTTTCATCATTCTCAGTCCTAAGTGGTGATATAACTGAATATCTTTGGCCTGTAGAGCAAAGATGAATGATTACCTGATGAATATCTTTGGCTTGTAGAGCAAAGATGAATGATTACCTGATGAATATCTTTGGCCATAGTGCAAAGATGACAGGTGTTGAGATGGACATGACCACTGATGATACAAATGAATATCTTTGGCCCGTAGTGCAAAGATGAATATTTGATTTGAGATATATTGAGTGATGTTACAGAGATAAAATATTGATGATGGACTTTTAAATCATAGAAGATAGTAGACTTCATTCTCTACTTAACTCTTCTAATGAATTGTTATTTCCGCTGTGAATATTGATCTAAACTTGATTATCCATTATATTTTATCTAATTTATTGAAGGCTAACGATAATTTATTTTCCATTATCTTAGTCAAAATATTCTTTACTGGGCTAGTTGAGCTCACCCTTTTCATCTATTGTCCTTTTCAGGAAATGAGAATGTTGCGGGAACTAGTCGGGGAACAGAGTGATGGTCCGAGTTAGAGCAGTAGTAGTCCTCACTATTTTTAATAAATAGTGTGAGAATAATTGTAATGAGGGCTTAGTTTGAATATTAATATTTTCTATATATTTGTATTGACAATCAAAGTTGTGTGGTCGTATTTTGCATGACCGTGTGATATAAAAGTTTGTATTTGAATTCTGTACCATGTATTTGGCGACTCAGAATGGGTTGGGTTGACTGGACCTATTCTGGGGGCGTCACAGCTTAAGGTTTCCCCCCTTAAGTTTTATAACCTAAAGCTTTGATAGCAACATGTGATGCCCCCAAATCTGGGTACCTTCAAACCTTGGATATGGTGCTACACGGTACTACTATCTACTCATATATTCAATTGAATACTTCAACAACCTGTATAAGTTTACTAAACATTTCATTATAATAACTTCTTCCCAAGTTCTTCATAACCTTTACATTCATTCGGTGTCATAATATCATTTATTACAACAATAATACTACGCTATTACAAGCATAACTAAGTATCCATCTTGGACTTGCCCTTGTTGTTACCGGATCCTTCGGTCTGATAGCTCTTAGCTGAAACATATGATTTTAAGAAAGAATGAGCATAACTAGCTCAACAAGTTTAATATTTTACTTTGCAACCACAAAATAAAGAATCATATGACTTCATATTCAATAACTGTACAATAGTTATAAAGTAGTAGAAATAATCAAGTTAAGGTTTTGAATTCCTTTAAAATCATTCTCAAGGACATATAGTCACTTAAGAATCTGAGCTGGTTAAAGACCATGAACATTCTTTTCCAGTTTCATTCATAAAAAGACAACCCGGTACAAGACCGTAAGCCCGATATATCTTACGAGCACGTCCAAGTCATCAGCCTGTAGTACTTTATGTTGATCAATACTCCATCCTTAAACGTTTTCACGTTTAAGCTTTTTGGCAACTCCCAGTGCCCGTCAAATTAATGACATTTAAAACCTTTGTGTATTCATACTCATGTTTACCTCTGAATCTATACCAAAGCAATTGTCATAGGATAACATCATCAAGAATACTTTGAATGATTTATGAAAAAATCAATTAAAATACTTTACATATACGTCTAGCCGAATCAAATGGCATCGACTAACCAATAACAGTTCATGTATAGGCATCCATGTATATTGACAACTTGTCCAACATTACGTATAGACAAGAGTTTAGAAAGCTTTCATAATGTAACGTTAATACAAGGGTTAGAGAACTTGCCTTTGCGTCTTTAAACCTTTTAAGTGTACGTTACTTGTTCTTTACAACCTCTACAAGATATAAACATATAGCATACCAATTAGGTTATCATAACCGATATACATTGTGTAACTATCTTCTCATTCTTGTATAACTTAGCCTAATTGTTAAACTAATAACATCCGGTTAACTTATTTATCATTCATCACGTCTTAATAACATTCATTAGTTGTAAGCTGACTCTCGTTATGCACAACGACCGACGAAACCCTAATCGGTTCGATACGTCGAACATATTCTCATCGTATTCCCACTATCGAACTCTGTATAGAATTTACATGAGTTTTAACTTCATTCGATGTCATTCATGCATCACGCACCTCTATTATATGCTCACAACTCGATTACGATTCACGGTTTAGATTATCGATTTTTGAGTTTTAAATTTAAATACGTTTTGTTAACAATTAATTTATAAAACCATTCTTAAACATGTTGTTTAAGTGATTTTTCTTCATGAATATTAACCATATAATTGCCCCACAATTATCTTGTAGAAAACTAAGTTAAGAAATCTTCACGTCGGAAATTTTTCCCTTAAGGGCGTGGCAGTGCCAGCCAAAGGCTTAAAGCCAGTGTTGCGGCACTGCCTCGCAGTGTCTAAGCCCTGCCTCGGTGCTGCAGCACTGGGAACAAGGGTCTGTGCGGCGCGGCAGGGCAGGCCCTCATGTTCTAAAAACTTTGAATTTTTACGAGCTCGTAACACGATCGTTACAACTCAGAATTGACTCGTTCCAAAGCCAATAGTTCATAAATTCTATGCTCTATCATTTCATCAAGTCGGAATTCATTTCTAAATCCGTCAGCGAGAATTTAGCTGATTAGTCCATTTTTACGCGTTCGTTAAACGTTCGTGAACCTTCAACGCTCAATTCTTCGTTTTAAGTCCGAATGGGTTCGTTCTTGCTCTCGCAAGTCTTATTTACCTAATTACATGTTACGCCATCGAAAGCCATTATTTTCGAATCAAACGACGACTTTTGACTTCTATTCCGGGAAAATTCACGGTTTCGACGATTAATAACTAATCGCGTAACTTTCGCCAAATCTTTGTTATTCATTATCTTTACTTCAAACCAAATGGAATCAATCCATAGGTTATTCATTAGTAATTCTAACCGTTCCAAACATCTAAGTTTTAATGGTTTTACATGCTTATTAACCAAACTCTCATGATTTTGATAAGTTCTTTATTAAGTCTTTAATCAATTATTATAACTTAATTTCTTAATGGCCTATTAGTGTTTTAGGTCCACTATAAGGCTAACCTTTTTACTTCTCATTAATCATGATCCACTAATTCACTTCTCTATCAAATTTGGTATTGAAGGAAATTGAATTTTAAGGTTTAGATATGTATACCTCTTTGTGTTCTTGATTGTTCTTGATTGATCAAGAGGTTAGCAACCTTCTTGCTTCTTGTATGCTTGATTCTTAGCAATGGAATAAGATAGCTTCTCTTGCTTTTGTTATTAGCTATCTCTTATGTTATCAATTTGATCAACCAACAAATGAGCTAAAGAGCTTCTTATTTATAGACTTTGCAAGGCTTAGGGTAGTTTGGTCATTAGGACCAAACCTCCTTAGCCACATGTCTTGTCATGTGAAGCCATGTGCTAGAACATGCACCCCACACCCCCTTATCATCTCATGTGCCTATGGGTTGGCCCATGGGTTTAACCCACCCGTTAACCCATTGGTTCGACCCACGAGTTTAGTTATTAAAATTAATTAAAATTGAACGTATTTACTTCGTATAAAATTTATATTATATGTCATATTAATTCTCGTATCCTCTTCTTATTATACTCGTACAATAACTCGTATTATACTCGTGATTATTCCATATAATAATAATTATTATTATACGTAACCTTTTTATTCTTATGTTTTATTCTTTCTAACCCTTAGGATTTTAAGTCTTCACGTGAAAACTTCATGAGCCATAACTGGAATATTATTAGACATTCCATTCCGTCCTAAAATCCTATCATTATGCATTTCTCGAAAATTGAAAAATAATTCCCAAGCAGAAACGGATGAATAGTGATTTTACAGAAATTTCTCGAAAAACTTTCATTTTCATCTTGAAAATTCATATGATTTAATTCTAGCACATAGCCAGAATACTAACCATATTCACATCTTCTAGGTCATATAACATCCTAGAAATAGCTTACTCACTTTAATAAACATTTATTATAATTTTTTTCAATAAAATCAAATAAAGTTTATTTACATAAACGTCCGATTTTCTATGGCGTTACAGATCTCCTTACTCAGTTGGACATTTCTGTCCAATACTGACATGAACAGAGCCTTCATAAACTCTGCCGGTGTCATCTCCTCCTCCTTCGTAGGTAGTACCGGATTAAAGGATACCACCTCCACTTCCTCTTCCGACATACCATCAAATAATGTGGAATAGTCAAAGTTATTAGCATCCTTAGACAGATCCTCCTCTTTCGGATCAATCTCTTCTATATTCACTATAGACACCTATGTTACTAGCATTGGTGCATTCTCTATGATGTTGATAGATTCTTCACTGACTTCGCTATACATAGCCATATCTCCAGACATCTACAATAAGACAAAAATAACTTGATTAGTATACAATCAAAATATTATAAACACATATCACATTTAATATGTTTAAGGTTACTTTCTTCTTTAAAACTCTACCCGAGTTTTATTTACTTCTAACTTCTACTTCTCTTCTTAAGGTTATAGCTTAAGGTTTTCCCCCCTTAAGTTTTATTACCTAAATCTCTGATACCAACATGTGACGCCTCCAAATCTGGGTACTTTCAACCCACGGATGTGGTGCTATACGGTGCTATTATCTACTCATACATTCAATTGAATACTTCAATAACATGCATAAGTTTACTAAATATTCCATTACAATACTTTTCCCAAGTTCTTTATAACCTTTACATTTATTCGGTGTCATAATATTATCTATTACAACAATAATACTATGTTAATACAAGGACAACTACGTATCCATCTTGGACTTTCCATTGTCCTTATCGGATCCTTCGGTCTGATAGCTCTTAGCTGAAATCATATAGTTTCAAGCAAGAGTGAGCATAACTAGCTCAGCAAGTTTAACATTTTACTTTACAACCACAAAATTAAGAATCATATGACCTCATCTTCCATAACTGTACAATAGTTATTTAGTAGTAGGAATAATCAAAATAACATTTTGAATTCCTTGAAAATCATTCTTAAGGACACATAGTCACTTAAGAATCAAAGCTGGTCCCAGACCATGAACATTCTTTGCCTTTTCATAAAGGAACGTCCCGGCACTAAGGTCGTATGCTCGATATATCTTACGAGCACGTCTAGGTGATCAATCTATAGTACTCTATGTTGATCAACACTCCATTCTTTAAACGTTTTCACGTTTAAACTTTGTGGCAACTAAAGTTCCTATCGAATTAACGATGTAAAAACCTTTGTGTATTCATGCTCAGGTTTACCTTTGAATCCGTACCAAAGCAATTGGCATAGGATAGCACATAAAGAATACTTTGAAAGATTTATGAAAAATAAATCAAAATACTTTACATAACCGTCTAGCCGAATCAAATGGCATTGCCTATTCAATAACAGTTTATGCATATGCAACCATGCATATTGACAACTTGTCAAACATAAAGTGTAGACAAGAGTTTAGAAAACTTGCATCAAGCAGAACTTGAACAAGGTTAGAAAGCTTGCCTTCGCCTCTTTAAACCTTTAAGTTTACTTTACTCGGTCTTTACAACTTCTACAAGATATAAACACATAGCATACCAATTAGATTATCACAACTGATATACAATGTGTAACTATCTTCTCCTTCTCGTATAACTTAGTCGAATTTTTAAACTAATAACATCCGTTCAAGTTATTTAACATTCTTCACAGCTTATTATCATTTATATGTCTTAAACCGACTCTCGTCAATCATTGTTATGCATAACGATCGACGAAACCCTAATCGATTTGATACGTCGAACATATTTCCATCGAATTCCCATTCTCCGACTTCATATGAAAATTAGGTAAGTTTTAACTTCACTTGATATCATTCAAGTTATGATGCCCCTAAATCTGGGTTCTCTAACCTTGGATTTAGTGCTCACGATACATCATCATCATAAGCATTCTATATACTATTGCGGAATAATAAACATACATTGTTCATTATAATAAAATCTTACAAACATATCCCAAGGTCTATTACCTTAACTATGACGAACGAGATTTTTATAATTTAATTTGAATATTTATTGAATTAAATAAATATTTTTCGAGGATTTAATTATTGAGTTAAATAATTAATTGATGAATTTGTGGTAGATTAATTTAATTATATGTGTTACATTAATTAAATTAATGTGGAGAAATTTTTATATTCAATGATGCATTTAATTGAGCTTGATTGATTTAATATATTAATTAATAAGCATAATGTGTTCTAATTAATTTAATAATTAATTAGAGATTTATGATTTGACATAATTAATAAATAAGAATTTTAATTAAGTGACTATGTGATTTAATGTGGATTTATGCTATTTTATTTAATTGATTTAAATAACATTATGTGATTAAATTGGGTGTGACATTAATTAACTATACAATAAGAGTTTTATTAAAATAATTGGAAAGGGAGAATAAATGAGTTAGCCAAACGAGACCCTATGAGGAGTTGGCCAGTTAACCCACTAAGGGCATAAACCAACCACGACTCTATTAGTTTGAAAATGCGTATAGTTATATCAGACTTATATACACATGTATCGTATCAAACCTTATATTTCATCAGAGTAAACTTTAGAGAGAAAAACTCAAACAAGGAAGCACAGAGAATTGAAAGAAGATTGTTATCATCTTTGAATCATCTCCACAGAGTTTGCAAAGGGTAATTCCTTTGTCCTAATTTTATTTCACGTATAATGTTTCCTTCATTAACATATATTATAAGTTCTCTGTATATGGGAAAAAATTGGTAATTGTTGATTATATGCCTATACGTGTGTTACAAATTGTTCATAATATGTTATATACCATGTATACATGGATCACAGTGATCAATTTGATGTGATTATGTTTTAATTAAGTTTTCAAAGTTTTTCCATTAATATACCTTGAAGTTCCTGTAAAATACTAAATTGATGACTTGTTCATGATATGACTATATATCTATTAAATGGTGAATTCTGGGTCTGGTTCTCTATTATTCGTGAGCTGCAGATTCTGAAACTGACGTGTGGAGCTGCAGCGCCAACTTTAAGCCTAAGAGTGGGGCTGCAGCGCCAGTAGAGCTGCAGCGCTAGACTTAAGCTTAAAGTTCGAGCTGCAGCGCCAGTGGACCTGCAGCGCCATTTTTTAGTTCAAATGGTGAGCTGCAGCGCCACTTGGCAGATTTTGCCCAGAAATGAGATTTTAATTGTTCAAGTCCAGGAAATGTAATAGTAACCTAATCTAATGAACATAAAAATGTGTTAGACATATAATGGAATGCTAAAATAGATTCTTAACATGTCAATGAAGTACTTACATGTTTAATTGAGCTGTTGAACGCATAGTTAACTAGTCGTTCGTGAAATCTAATATTTTGTGAAGATAAATGTTGTGATTTGATTAGTATAATCATAATCAGAGTTTAGATAAAAGAGAATGAACTTGTGATGCTAGTTACGTTATTGATTAATGTGTATTGTGAATGTATTGGTATATAGGACTTAATAAAGAACGTGAATTATAAATTATAGCTTGTGCAAGAGGCAAGTTTTCTATCCTTAAACTTGTTTAATATTTTGCAAGTTTCCTAAACTCAAACCTTACTTTTACATTGAGCAAGTATCCTATCTCTAACTTATTGTTATTAAGCAAGTTTTTTAAAATTCTAAGTTATTCATTTATCAAGTCTTAGACTTGTGTTCTATATCGAGCTAGCTCTTGTTTTTAATTGTTCAAGTTCAAAGGTTTCATATTTGATGCTATAACTCTTTTAAGCATGATTCAGCTATACAATACTTATTCAATTGTATACTCTTGAGATTTACCATTCAAGTTAAATATCGATGTTATTGTTGAACTTATAGGACTAGTGAACCCTTATTTATTCGACTAGTCCATAGTTGATGTACGTTCTAAATTCTAGAATACTTATTAAGCTTATCTAAACTAAACTTCCTTTGGTGCAGACTCTGATGTCAAAACTGAGATGAACAACCCTGTAAAGGAGATTATTTACGCTTTAGCGTTGAGATATTGTGCACAGTATGGTTCTAAGGGCTGATCCCCCAAAGTACGAGAAGTAGAGTCTATAGTCTTATGACTGTTAAAGGTTTAAAGTTTAACACTTTACAACCTAGGACATAGTTCGAGGTCTTATGACCCTCAGATGTTCTTTTGATTCCTGTTATTTATCCTTGAGTCAAAAGTTGAGTTTCTTTATTCAGATGTCTTTGATTCAATCGTATGTTATTATATTGTTGTCAGATTATTATACTTGTGGGCAATCGTGCTCATTCTTGCGTAATAATAACATTGAAGTTAAGAACGAAAGGTCCGATGAGCCTTCTACTAGCAAAGGCAAGGGCAAGGCCAACAAGTGATGAAGACTTGTTGTTTATTTTATGTGTTTATGTTTCAGACTTATGTTAAAGTTGTGTAAGACTTATTTAATTGTTTATGTTTCCGCATTTGAGATTTAAGGTTAAGTACGACCTGGGATTGATGTATTTATTTTCAGATGTTATAACCCCATAAGGGGAGAATTATTTCTATTTATTTCATGGTTTACATTTATTATGGGTAGATAGATAGATGATATTTGTAAAGTGAACACCAAGTCCCGTGGAAATTGAAGGACCCGAATTTGGGGGTGTCACAGGTTGGTATCAAAGCTGTAGGTTATGAACCTTAGGTGGGGGAAAACCTTAGGATAGTAGCCTTTTAGAGATGGAGAACATAGTAATGATAACTCTTATCGAGTTCTAAGAAAGATAATAACTTATCTTATGTGCTATGTGCTTATACTTATATACTTGAGTACCGATTAGCATCACGTAATAACTAAGACTTAAAATTTTATTTGTCAGGATGACGGATGCTGGAGAACCTAGTCAATCCAGGGACCTTGTACCCCTAGAGGCTAGAGAGGAGGAGCCCCGGGATATCCACGTAGTCTGGGAGCAGTTAGTTCGACGAGAGCCATCACCCTTGATCATAGTCATTGGTCAGGAGTATGTGCCGGTGTCTGATTCAGAGGAGGACTCTGAGGAAGACCCTGAGGAGATTGGGGTTCAGGCTAAGGCAGCCGAAGAGGAGGAGGAAGACCCTGAAGAGTTCCCACCGAGCTCTATCAGTGCCGAGATGTATGACAAGCTGTATGACCGTAACATAGAGTTACGTGATACAGTTCAGGAGCTGAGGGAGACTGTTTAGGAGCTGAGAGAGCGGTCGGTTACTCAACAGTCTACCATCGAGCTGAGGGATGGAGAGGTTGAGGCTCTTCACACACGGTTGGGAAATGTAGAGTGGGATTTGGCTCACGAGAAGGGCCAAACCGAGCAGATGTCAGAGGAAATAGAGGAATTGAAGAATAAACTAAAAGAGAAATCAGAAAGGCTGGCCATAGCAAAGGAAGCCTGGGTAAGGGAATCACGACGAGCAGATCTCGCAAAAGACAACTGTTGGGCGAAGAAGGCCAAGCTTGAGGAGACGCACTATACGCTTCAGTATCCAATTGACGAGGCCCAGGATCGAGTTATGAGGTACCCAATTCAGTTCGAAGGACTACCGTCGTGCATGCTAGATCGCAGGACGATGTCCCGGATTATAGAAGAAGAGCGTGGCAAAGCTATTCGTCGCCTTAATGGGCAGTGATAGGAACATTTGATTTTGTGAAACCTATCTGGTAGTTAATAATATAAATTTTGATGTGTTTATAAACAGAGGAATATTTTGATGTTTTAAATCCTGTAGATTCTTTATCTCAGGATAGTTGATGTAAATAGCATTGATGCTATCTTTTGATGTTTAAAAAAACTTTTGATTTAATAAAATATCAGAGTTTATTTGAGACGATGTGTTGTAATGATTGTGTCTAAATGCTTAAGTTAAGTCTTAAATATTTAGAGAATTGAATAAAGATCTAATAAGCGTATATTTTAACAGAAATATGCCGCCAAGGAGACGACCTAACCGTCAACAGGCCCAAGAAGGGTCAACGAACAACAACAACGACGCCAATGCTAACGCCGTTCAGCAGTTGGCGAACTTACTTGCCGGAGCGATTAACAACCAACCTCAAGCTCCAATGAACACAACGTTCAAGGACTTCAAGGTGGTGGGACCGCCAGAGTTTAAAGGCACCATGAACCCGATAGAAGCTCAAACCTGGGTGATGGAGATGGAGAAAGTTTTCAACGTCGCCAGAGTCAGAGAAGACCAGAAAACTTCTTACGCAACGTTCATGCTGAAATTCGAAGCTAGTTATTGGTGGCAAGCGAATAAGGTCCGGGGAGGAGAAGGTGTGATTACCTGCGAGAGGTTCAAAGAGATGTTCTTCGAGATGTACTTTTCGACCAGCTAGCAGAATCAAATGGAGATCCAGTTCCTGGAGCTGAAACAGGGGAATATGTCCATACCGTAATATGCGGCAAAATTTAATGAGTTGGCTAGGTTTGCCACGTATCAAGTGCACACAGATTAGAGGAAGGCAAGGAGGTTTGAACAGGTCCTGAGGCCCTGGTTGTATAGCAAAGTGTCAATGTTCCAATTGAACACTTTTGCTGAAGTGCTAGAGAAGGCCATTCTCGCTGAAGGCGGGAGTGACGCTGTTACAAAGTATAACCAAGATCAGAAAATGAAGCAGAGTGAAGGTGAAGGAGTTAACAAGGCTAGTGGTAGCAACACAGGGGGAAGTAACAATCAAAAAAAGAGGTGGACCGATAACTCATCAACTGGAAATCAGCAAGGAAGTCAGAAGAAGAGGATCGAAGCTTGTTCGACCTGCGAAAAGGCTCACCTGGGGGTCTGTATGAAGGGAAAATGAGTATGCTATAATTATGGTCAGGAAGGCCACATAGCACCTAACTGTCCGAACCCAAAGAAGGGCGCTTGCTTCACTTGCAGGTCAAAGGACCATATGGCAAGGGACTGTCCCAAGAAGGGATCTGGAGGGGCAGGATCAGGAGGGAACAGGGGAAACAGCGGTGGAAGTGCTCTAACTATCACGGGACCAACCGCAACCAACCGACCGACCGCCAAGACCTTCAACATGACAGTGCAGGATGCTGTGTAGTCTCGCAATGTGGTGTCAGGTATCACTTCGATCAATAAAGTTAATACTTATGTACTATTTGATTCGGGTGCTACTTGTTTATTTATATCCAATGACTTTGCTAAGAACTTAGAACTTCTTATGGACGAGTTAGAATACCCCATGAACATAGAAATTGCGAATAGAGAAGTGATCCCTGTTAAGTATGTACACAAGAACTGTAGGGTGGATATTAAGGGTAACATTATGAACGTAGATCTTATCCCGATTAGGCTTGGAGAATTCGATGTTATTCTGGGAATGGATTGGCTAGTCAATTATAGGGCTGTAATTGATTGCCAGAGGAAGTGTATCAACCTTATGACCACGTCAGAGGTTGTGTTTTATGGCAGCAAATTGCCTAGACAAGCGAGTTGTCTGACTATGATGCAGGCCACCAAGTTGTTAAGATAAGGCTGTGTAGGATATTTAGCCTACATAGTCGATAGTCGTAAAGAAAACCCGAAAGTGGAACATATTCCAGTCGTGAGGGACTTCATAAACGTATTTCTGGACGATCTGCCAGGACTTCCGCCAGACAGAGAGGTTGAGTTTATAATCGATTTGGCACCAGGGACGGCTCCAATATCGAAAGCACCATACCGGATGGCTCCGGTAGAGATGAAAAAGTTAATGGTACAACTGCAAGAGTTATTAAACAAGAAGTACATCCAACTGAGCGTATCACCGTGGGGAGCGCCGATGTTGTTTGTGAAGAAGAAGGACAGGACGATGCGGCTTTGCATCGACTACAGAGAACTAAATAAGGTCACAATTAAGAATAGATATCCATTACTGAGGATCGACGATCTTTTTGACCAATTGAAGGGTGAAAGGTACTTTTCAAAGAAAGATTTGAGGAGTGGCTATCATCAGCTGAAGGTGAGGGCAGAGGATGTTCCGAAGACAGCATTTAGGACTCGATATGGTCACTATGAATTTTTGGTAATGTTATTTGGTTTAACGAATGCTCCTGCAGCATTCATGGGCTTAATGAATGGAGTGTTCAAGCCGTTTTTAGACAAATTCGTGGTGGTCTTTATCGACGACATTTTGGTATACTCGAAGACCAAGGAAGAACATGTAGAACATCTGAAGTTAACATTAGAGGCATTGAGAAGAGAGAAGTTGTACCCAAAATTTTCGAAATGTGAGTTCTGGATTGAAAGAGTACAATTTCTTGGACATGTGATCGACAAGGACGGAATTTCGGTAGATCCCTCTAAAGTCGAAGCTGTGATGAACTGGGATCAGCCGAAAACACCGTCGGAAGTGAGGAGTTTTCTTGGATTAGCGGGCTATTATAGAAGATTCATTCAGAACTTTTCCAAGATCGCAACTCCGCTGACGAATTTGACTAGGAAATCGGTGAAATTCGTTTGGACGGAGAAGTGTGAGGAAAGCTTCCAAGAGCTTAAGAAGAGGCTGAGTTCAGCACCTGTGTTATCTCTTCCGGATGACACAGGAAATTTTGTGGTTTATAGTGATGTGTCGCATAAAGGACTTGGCTGTGTGCTTATACAAAATGATAGGGTCATTGCATATGCGTCACAACAATTGAAAGACTATGAGAAGGGGTATCCGACCCATGACTTGGAATTAGCTGCAGTGGTATTTGCTTTGAAGATCTGGAGACACTATCTCTATGGGGAGAAGTGTGAAATATATACAGATCACAAGAGTCTGAAATATATTTTTACACATAAGGACTTGAATATGCGCCAGAAAAGGTGGCTGGAGTTGATTAAAGACTATGACTGCGAGATTTTATACCATCCGGGTAAGGCTAATGTTGTTGCCGACGCCTTAAGCAGGAAGGGTCGGGAGAAATGACGATGTTGACAGCTCAAGAGGAACTAATTTCAGCAATGGAAAAGATGGAATTGGAACTGAAGTGTCCGATGGAGATTGACGAGAAGCTATTTTGGATGCAAACTGGTACAAACCTATTGGATAAAGTTAAGAAAGCCCAACTTCAGGACGAAGAATGTGAGAAGGTAAAGAAAAAGATATCTGAAGGAACCGAACCGAGATTCAAGATAGACAGTGAGGGACTACTGAGATTTGAGAAGAGAGTTTGGGTACTGTCAGTGCCAGAGATTAAGGAGGACATTTTGAGCGAGTCTCATAGCTCACAATATTGGATACACCCCGGTAGTACCAAGATGTATTAGGATCTTCGACAACACTTCTGGTGGCCGAATTTGAAACGAGATGTTGCTGAGTATGTTACAAAGTGTCTGACCTATCAGAAAGTAAAAACAGAACATCAGAGGCCAAGTGGTTTGCTACAACCCCTGGAAATCCCAGAATGGAAATGGGAACACATTACGATGGATTTCATGGTTGGCCTTCCGACGACTCAGAAAGGCTATGACGCAGTATGGGTTATCGTTGACCGACTGACGAAATTCGCACACTTCCTTCCGATCAAAATCAGATTCAACTTAGACCAGTTGGCAAGGCTATATGTGAAAGAGATTGTTTTGAGGCACGGAGTTCCGGTGTCAATTGTTTCCGACAGAGATCCGCGCTTCACATCGAACTTCTGAAAGCAACTACAGGAATGCATGGGGACACAGTTGAGAATGAGTATGGCTTATCACCCACAAACAGACGGGCAGAGCGAAAGAACGATCCAGACATTGGAAGATATGCTGAGAGCATGCATTATGGATTTCAAAGACAACTGGGATGACCACATACCGCTTGTGAAATTCGGTTACAACAACAGTTACCACGCTAGTATTGGCATGCTGCCTTACAAAGCGTTGTACGGAAGAAAATGCAGAACCCCGCTATACTGAGATGAAGTTGGCGAGAGACAACTATTAGGTCTAGAACCGGTACAGCAGACAGCAGAAATAGTCAGGATAATCAGAACAAGACTGGTAGCAGCTCAGGATAGGCAAAAGAAATATGTCGATCCACACCGTAAAAATGTTGAGTTTGAATCGGGTAGCTTTGTATTTTTGAAAATCTCTCCCTGGAAGGGAAAGATCAGATTTGGTAAGAATGGGAAATTGAGCCCAAGGTTCATTTGACCCTTCGAGGTACTGCGAAGGATTAGAGAAGTTGCGTATGAGATAGCCTTACCTCCGACACTACAGGATATCCACAACGTCTTCTGTTTCAGTTTTACGCCCCTACAAACCCGATTACAAGCATGTGATTGAATATGAACCCCTATATTTTGAGAAAGACTTATCCTATGAAGAAATTCCTGTTCAGATAGTTGACAAGAAAGAACAAGTTCTCAGAAACAAAGTTATACCTTTTGTTAAGATAACGTGGGAACTCGAAGAGAATATGATGAAGAATTACCCACATTTATTTACTTAAATTATGTGTATACGATTCTGGGGACAGAATATTTGTTAGGGGGGAGAATGTAACGGGACAAAATATGTAATTGAACCGTGATTCTGAGGACCGAATCCGTTTGAGGGGGGAAAGATGTGACGAACGAGATTTTTGTAATTTAATTTGAATATTTATTGAATTAAATAAATATTTTTCGATGATTTAATTATTGAGTTAAATAATTAATTGATGAATTTGTGGTAGATTAATTTTATTATATGTGTTACATTAATTAAATTAATGTGGAGAAATTTTTATATTCAATGATGCATTTAATTGAGCTTGATTGATTTAATATATTAATTAATAAGCATAATGTGTTCTAATTAATTTAATAATTAATTAGAGATTTATGATTTGACATAATTAATAAATAAGAATTTTAATTATGTGACTATGTGATTTAATGTGGATTTATGCTATTTTATTTAATTGATTTAAATAACATTATTTGATTAAATTGGGTGTGACATTAATTAACTATACAATAAGAGTTTTATTAAAATAATTGAAAAGGGAGAATAAATGAGTTAGCCAAACGAGACCCTATGAGGAGTTGGCCAGTTAACCCACTAAGGGCATAAACCAACCACGACTCTATCAGTTTGAAAATGCGTATAGTTATATCAGACTTATATACACATGTATCGTATCAAACCTTATATTTCATCAGAGTAAACTTTAGAGAGAAAAACTCAAAGAAGGAAGCATAGAGAATTGAGAGAAGATTGCTATCATCTTTGAATCATCTCCACAGAGTTTGCAAGGGGTAATTCCTTTGTCCTAATTTTATTTCACGTATAATGTTTCCTTCATTAACATATATTATAAGTTCTCTGTATATGGGAAAAAATTGGTAATTGTTGATTATATGCCTATACGTGTGTTACAAATTGTTCATAACATGTTATATACCATGTATACATGGATCACAGTGATCAATTTGATGTGATTATGTTTTAATTAAGTTTTCAAATTTTTTCCATTAATGTACCTTGAAGTTCCTGTAAAAGACTAAATTGATGACTTGTTCATGATATGACTATATATCTATTAATTGATGTTCATGACATAGTGTATGCCATATATGCATAACTTGCAGTGATCGAATTTTTTTTAAATTGGATTTTCAAAAATTACAGAGTATAGAAATTCTATATGTGACCCATACAGCCCTTACGTACAATTTTTATGCCATGAATCGATGGTTTAACTTTAAATTGACGATTTAATATAATTATACACATTTAAACGAACAAATCGGAAGTTAAACGAATGAATTCAGTGTTATAACGAATCCGTAACGTTGAATTTCTTGTTTTTCTTTCAAAACTTTATAAAGTATGAAAAACAGTGAATTTGATTGCTATAACTTGTGTAATTACGTGATTTAGAATGCTAAGATCATGCAAGAAATGTTGTATAGTGTTTCTGTGAAGTCCATATTTCATGGGTAGCAATTAAATTGTTGTGGTAGCATTAAATGGTGAATTCTGGGCCTGGTTCTCTGTTATTCGTGAACTGCAGATTCTGAAACTGGCGTGTGGAGCTGCAGCGCCAACTTTAAGCTTAAGAGTGGGGTTGCAGCGCCAGTGGAGCTACAACGCCAGCTTTAAGCCTAAGATTGGGGCTGCAGCGCCAGTAGAGTTGCAGCGCCAGATTGGAGCTGCAGCGCCACTTGGCAGATTTTGTCCAGAAATGAGATTTTAATTGTTCAAGTCCAGAAAATGTAATAGTAACCTAATCTAATGAACATAAAAATGTGTTAGACATATAATGGAATGTTAAAATAGATTCTTAACATGTCAATGAGGTACTTAAATGTTTAATTGAGCTGTTGAACGCATAGTTAACTAGTCGTTCGTGAAATCTAATATTTTGTGAAGATAAATGTTGTGATTTGATTAGTATAATCATAATCAGAGTTTAGATAAAAGAGAATGAACTTGTGATGCTAGTTACGTTATTGATTAATGTGTATTGTGAATGTATTGGTATGTAGGACTTAATAAAGAACGTGAATTATAAATTGTAGCATGTGCAAGAGGAAAGTTTTCTATCCTTAAACTTGTTTAATATTTTGCAAGTTTTCTAAACTCAAACCTTACTTTTACATTGAGCAAGTATCCTATCTCTAACTTATTGTTATTAAGCAAGTTTCTTAAAATTCTAAGTTATTCATTTATCAAGTCTTAGACTTGTGTTCTATATCGAGCGAGCTCTTGTTTTTAATTGTTCAAGTTCAAAGGTTTCATATTTGATGCTATAACTCTTTTAAGCAGGATTCAGCTATACAATACTTATTCTATTGTATACTCTTGAGATTTACCATTCAAGTTGAATATCGATGTTATTGTTGAACTTATAGGACTAGTGAACCCTTATTTTAGTCCATAGTTGATGTACGTTCTAAATTCTAGAATACTTATTGAGCTTATCCAAACCAAACTTCCTTTGGTGCGGACTCTGATGTCAAAACTGAGGTGAACAACCCTGTAAAGGAGATTATTTACGCTTTAGCGTTGGGATATTTTGCACAGTATGGTTCTAAGGGCTGATCCCCCAAAGTACGAGAAGTAGAGTCTATAGTCTTATGACTGTTAAAGGTTTAAAGTTTAACACTTTACAACCTAGGACATAGTTCGAGGTCTTATGACCCTCAGATGTTCTTTTGATTCCTGTTATTTATCCTTGAGTCAAAAGTTGAGTTTCTTTATTCAGATGTCTTTGATTCACTCGCATGTTATTATATTGTTGTCATATTATTATACTTGTGGGCAATCGTGCTCACTCTTGCGTAATAATAATATTACAGTTAAGAACGAAAGGTCCGACGAGCCTTCTACTAGCAAAGGCAAGGGCAAGGCCAACAAGTGATGAAGACTTGTTGTTTATTTTATGTGTTTATGTTTCAGACTTATGTTAAAGTTGTGTAAGACTTATTTAATTGTTTATGTTTCCGCATTTGAGATTTAAGGTTAAGTACGACCTGGGATTGATGTATTTATTTTCAGATGTTGTAACCCCATAAGGGGAGGATTATTTCTATTTATTTCATGGTTTGCATTTATTATGGGTAGATAGATAGATGATATTTGTACAGTGAACACCAAGTCCCGTGGAAATTGAAGGACCCGGATTTGGGGGTGTCGCATTAACTTAAACATACCTTACTTAGGTTACATATAATAATACAAAAGGTTTACAACCCATCAAACATAGTAGCTCATGATACATATATATTTATATTAACTATTCGTCAACCTTTCCTTTGCCCTTGTCCTTCTTGGACGATTCTGGCTTAGCTGCAACAATTATCATGATATAGCAAGGGTAAGCAACAAATCTGCTTAGCAAGTTTAAATTTAAAGGAGATATATCATGATTAGCAAGTTTAAATCCAGCAAACTGGATTCTAATTCCAACAATCCAGATGCTAATCTAGCAACCTGGATTCAAACTGATTCTAATCCAGTAGCCTAGATTATAATTCTAGCAACTCAGACGCCAATCCAGCCGCCTAGATTCAAACTAGATTTTAATTTAATAAATTATTTTCCAATCCAGCAGACTGGATTCAGCTAAACTTCAATCCAGCAATCTGATGGCCAATCCAATGAACTAGATTGCAATAAAGCAAGTTGGATTCCTCTTTTTTAACCTAATCATCTTATTATTATTTTTTCATCTTTTTTTCACACATAAATACATGTATTCCGTACACAAAAATAATTTTTTAGAAAATTTTCAATTTTCTTTAGTATTTTTCAAAAATTAATTTCTAGGTAATTCCTTAAAAAATAGCTACCTCACGCTTAACTCCAGAAATTCCCAACTCTTGGCAGAATCTTACACATGTTAACGTGAGCCTCCAGTTTAAATTTTGTGGCCATCGGAGTTATACAACTTCGGTTATAGCGATTTTTGTCAAAAAAAATACCAATATTGAAATAGTCATAACTTGCTCAATTTAAGTCTGAATGAGCTCATTTTTGGACACAAGCTACTTTATCTAATATATTTACATGTTCCAAAAGGCTTGATTTTATTTTACAAATTAAGTGGCCGAAACAATCCTTGAAATTTCCAGACAGCTTACTTTTTGTCATTTTTTGTTTTGGCATCTTTTGCTAATAACAGTCCACACAAAAATCTACATGGAATTCTTTAGTGATTCTTCTTGGAAAAGTTAGAATACTTATAGATCTAACTCCAGATATTGACCACACTCAAAAATTCAAAACACAATGAGAGATATGGTCTTTTGAATTTCAGGTTCTGTTTTCTCAAAAATCTGATTTTCTAACTATGTGTTTTATAAGAAAACTTTCATGATCTCTTGATTAATCAAACATTGGTCATATTACATACTAATATACCTTAAGATCAAGGATCTACCATGATCCATGATCTATTACACCAAACATATACCAAATCCAAGAAAAACATAATTTATGCTAAGAAAAATTAAAGTTTTCTAACTTTTGAAATATAGTTTCCTTTTTCTTGCTTTTGATCTAACTTTTGACATTCAAAAGTGATAGATCTAAACATATAACACTTATACATATGTAGATCTAAGGGTTTGGGAAGATAAAACCATAGATTCAAGTTTTGATTCAAACAACTAAAAATAACTTTGATAAAAGGTGTTTATACCTTGATTTGTGAGCTACCCTCCTTGTCCAACCACAATATGTAATGAATCTAGGATGCATTAAGAGTAGAAATCTTCCTCTTTCTTCTTTCCTTCCAACCAAATTTCTCTCTCTCTCTCTCTCGCTCTCTCTCTCTCTCTCTCTCTCTCTCTCTCTCTCTCTCTCTCTAGCTTTTGTTTTAATTTAGTTTACTAACTTAAAAATGAAATGAGAGAAAAAGAGGATAACTTTTGTGCTAGCAAATTATATTAGATATAATAGATATATCTATCATCTTTATCACATTCATGTTCCTTCTCTCTCTCTCTTATCTCCTTATCACATAGAAAATTGGATAATATGTTGTCAAAGTAAAAGGAGGACACTTGGAAAGTAAAGATAATAATAATAGATAAAAATGTAATCATTACTTCCATCTTCCTTATCTCCTCTCCTCTACAAATTTCGGCCATGTGGCCTTATACTCATCCATTTTATTTGCTTTTTAATGCTTTATTTAGTTAAGTAAATACCTAAAATGTCCCTCTCCAATTGGGCCAAGATATGGGCCCTTCCTTTAATTCTTTGGGCTCACATTTAATTAAATTTGAGTCATGTAATTCACTATGGTTCCATTACTGTTGATTTACCTTAATTAGGTTATAAAATTATTTAGTTGAGATATATAAAATAAATCTCTTAGGGTTAATATATATTTTTAATACTAACATTCTCCCATACCATAACCCTTAGGTTATTCAATTCTTATACCTAATGTAAAAAAATTAGGTTATGTAATCTTTCTTCTTAATTTACTTTCTATAAATTAAATGAACACATATACTTAATTAAAGTACACATATTCATTTAACCCATTATTCATTCCACACATGTCACAAGGTTTTCAATATCACTAATTAATATATCTATTACCAAGCGACTTAGAATTCTTGGTTATTACATTCTCCCCTTCTTATAAGAATTTCGTCCTTGAAATTTTAACTACGGTTAATTAAAAGGATTCGGATAATTCTTTCTCATCTTTTTCTCAAGTTCCCACGTAGCTTCCTCAGCGTTGTGGTTCCTCCATAGAACTTTGACAGAATGTATAACCTTATTCCTTAACTTTTGCTCTTTCTTATCCAAAATTTCTACAGGAATCTCCTGGTATGATAAGTCCTTCTCGACTTGAATTGGCTCATATGATATTACATGCTTGTAATCTGATTTGTACGGAAGAACACTGACACATAAAATACATTGTGAATATGTTCCAGTTTAGGAGGTAAAGCTACCTTGTACGCCACTTCACTTATCTTCTTCAGTATTTCGAATGGTCCAATAAATCTCGGACTCAGTTTACCTTTCTTCCCAAATCTTATCTTCCCCTTCTAGGGAGATATTTTAAGAAATGCATAGCTTCCCACTTCAAAGTCTCTTTTCTTGAGATGAAGATCTGCGTACTTCTTTTGTCAATCTTGAGCTGCTACCAGTCAAGCTCTTATCACTTTAATTAACTCCATGGTCTGCTGCACCAATTCTGGCCCCAACAGTCTTCGGTCACCTACCTCGTCATAATATAAGGGCGTTCTGCATTTTCTTCCATACAGGGCTTCATACGGCGGCATTCCAATGGTTGCATAATAACTATTGTTATAAGCAAACTCTACTAATGAAAGATTATCTTCCCAGCTTTCTTTAAAGTCCATCACACAGGCTTTGAGCATGTCTTCTAGTGTTTGAATGGTTCTCTTTCTTTGCCCATCTGTTTGTGGATGATACGCGGTACTTAACCTTAGCTGTTTACCCATTCTTTCTTGTAGACTTCTCCAAAAGTTCGACGTGAAGCGCGGATCTCTATCTGACACAATTGATACCAGCACTCCATGTCTCGAAATTATTTCCTTGATATACAATTTGGCTAACTGATCCAACGTATACCTTATCCTGATTGGCAAAAAGTGTGTTGACTTTGTAAGACGATCGATAATCACCCATATGGCGTCATTATGCTTCTGTGTTGCTGGAAGTCCTACCACAAAATCCATCGTGACGTGCTCCCATTTCCATTCCAGAATTTCCAACGGCTGTAATAGTCCACTTGGTCATTGATACTCTACCTTGACTCTTTGACAAGTTGAACATCTGCTAACTCATTCAGCAACCTCTCTCTTCATGTTTGGCCACCAATAATGTTAACGCAAATCTTGATACGTCTTCGTGCTTTCCGGGTGTATTGAATATCTCATATTGTGTGCTTCTTGCAAAATCTCCTCTTTTAACTCTGGTACTGCAGGTACCCAAATTCTTCCTTCAAATCTCAGCAATCCAGTGCCGTCAATCTTATACTTCAACTCTTCGTCTTCAGCCAACCGCTTCTTTATGTTACCGCATTCTTCATCATTCTCTTGTGATTCTTTCACCTTGTCTAATAAAGTCGGACTTGCTTCCATTTCTATTACTCTATCCGAATCCTTCGAATTTTTCACCTCCAACTCCATTTTCTCCATTTCTCTTACTAATTCTTCTTGGTCTGTCAATACGAACAACTTTTCTCGGCACTTCCTGCTTACAGCATCTGCCACTACATTGACCTTCCCTGAATGATATAGAATATCACCATCATAATCCTTGATCAATTCTAACCATCTCCCCTGCCTCATATTTAACTCCTTTTGTGTAAAGATATACTTCAGACTTTTGTGGTCTGTGTATATCTCACACTTTTGTCCGTAGAGATAATGTCTCCAAATCTTAAGGGCAAATACTACCGCAGCCAATTCCATGTCATGGTAGGGTATCCCTTTTCATAGTCCTTTAATTGTCGTAACGCATACGCAATGACTTTACTATTCTGCATTAACACGCAACCCAGTCCCTTGTGTGACGCATCACTATACACTGTAAAAACCCCCCGTACTATCTGGTAAAGATAACATAGGTACTTCACTCAATCTTTTCTTTAGTTCTTGAAAACTCTGTTCACACTTTTTTGTCCACACATACTTAATAGTCTTCCTCGTCAGATTAGTCAATGGTGTCGCTATCTTCGAGAAATCCTGAATAAACCTCCAGTAATATCCTGCCAATCCCAGGAAACTTCTAATCTCTGTCAGTGTCTTCTGTTGTCCCCAAGTTTTCACCGCATCTACTTTCACTGGATCAACAGAAATTCCCTCGTTGTCGATGACATGTCCCAAAAACTGAACTCTCTCTAACCAGAACTCACACTTTGAAAGTTTCGCATATAATTTCTCTTCTCTTAACGTTTCCAATACAATTCATAAATGTTTGGCATGTTCCTCTTCAGTCTTTGAATACACCAAAATGTCGTTGATAAATACAACCAAAAACTTATCCAAGTACGGTTTGAATACTCTGTTCATCAAGTCCGTAAATGCAGCTGGTGCGTTCGTTAGTCCAAACGACATCACTAGGAACTCATAATGGCCATAACGAGTTCTAAATGATGTATTTGGTACATCCTCTGTCCTCACTTTCAACTGATGGTAACTCGTCCTTAAGTCAATCTTAGAAAAACATCTCGCTCCTTTAAGTTGATCAAACAGATCGTCTATTCTCGATAACGGATATTTGTTCTTGATTGTCACCTTATTCAAATCTCTATAATCCATACACAACTTCATCGAACCATCTTTCTTCTTTACAAACAACACCGGTGCTCCCCACGGAGATACACTAGGTTGGATGTAGTTCTTGTTCAATAACCCTTGTAGCTGGATCATCAACTCTTTCATTTCTAGCAGAGCCATTCGATACGGTGCTTTCGATATCGGCGCTGTCCCCGGTACTAAAACAATCACAAACTCTATCTCTCTGTCTAGCAGAAGTCCCGGAAGTTCTTCTGGAAAGACATCCCCAAACTCATTAACTATAGGTATCTTCCCAATGTCCGAATTCACAACCCTTATATCCACTACATGAGCCAAATAACCTTTACATCCTATTCGTAACATTCTCCTGGCCTGCATCATCGTCAGACAACTCGTTTGTCTTGGCGACTTGCTACCATAAAATACCACCTTAGACTTATTTGGTGTCTTAAGGCGTATACTCTTCTTTTGGCAATCTATAACTGCCTCATGGTTAAACAACCAATCCATCCCTAGGATAACATCAAATTCTCCTAAGCTTATCGAAATCAAATTCACGCTTAACTTATGTCCCCTTATCTCCACACCATAATTGTTATGGAAAAACTCTACAGAGATCATTTCTTTGTTTGCAACTTCTATATTCATTGGGTTCTTTAACTTTTCACAGGGTAAGTTTAATCTTCTAGCAAATTCATCAGACACAAATGAACAGGTAGCTCACGAATCGAATAATACATATACATTTATATTATTGATCGGAATTATACCTGACACTACCTCCTTTGATGCCACTGCGTCTTGCACGGTCATGTTGAACGTTCGGGCTGTCGGATTGCTCTGCTTTGTTGGCCCTTCAATTGTTCAATTTGTGGTGCTGCTCTTGTTTCCACTTCCTCCATCTATATTCTTCTTGAATGGACAATCCTTAAATCGATGCCTCGTTCCCCCATAAGAAAAGCAACTTCCCTTCTTTGGTTTGGGACAATTCGGTGAGATATGTCCTTCTTGGCACAATTATAACAAACATTTTTCCCCTTCATACACTCCCCAGAGTGATTCTTTTCACACTTTACACATGTTGGCTTCTTCTGTGGTGTGCTCCCTTGTTGAGTTCCCAAGTCATTACCACTGTTCCACTTGCGCTTCTTACTGTTACTGCCCCCATTGTTGGCACCCTGATGTCCACCTTCAATCTTCTTCTTATTCTTCACTCGATTGAATCTAGATATTGCCTCACTAATACCTTCTGCAATGATAGTTTTTTCTAATAGTGCTGAAAATATAGCAATTTGTAGCACTGCGACTTTGCTATGTATCCACGGCTTCAGCCAATTTTCAAACCTACGCGCCTTTCCTACTTCTGTATCCACCTGATGAGGTGCAAATCTGGATAACTTGTTAAATGTTGCTGCATATTCGGTAACTGTCATGTTTCTTGATTTAATTCAAGAAACTGCACTTCCATCCTGGCTTGCATGCCCTCCGAGAAATAGTTCTCAAAGAATAACTCCTTAAACCCGGTCCATGTTACTACCTCCGTTCCGGCTCTAGCTTGGTTCGTCTCCCACCAGTAATTAGCCTTACCTTTCATCAAGTAGGTAGCAAAAGCCGTCTTCTGCTCTTCGGCTACCCTAGCAATGATAAAGGCGTTTTCCATCTCTTTCACCCATGTCTGAGCTGCTATGGGGTCCGTAGTTCCGCTAAATTCATGGTGGTCTTACAGCTTTAAAATCTTTAAAATTTGCTAATCTATTATTTGCTTGCCCCCTTGCTGCAGGTGCACGAGTTCGCAACGCTTGAGCTATCATATTTGCAAAGTTCTGCATTGGGTCAGCTTGATCCCTTTCGTTGTTCGCAGAACGCTCATCCCTCTGGTTACGATTTTGACGTCTTGGCGGCGTTATCTGGTCAAACAAAACCACACATTATTTCTTAAGTTTCTTTATATATCATATCTTATTAGTGTTAACGTATTGCATAACTTAAACTCAGGTAATCATAATGGTTTTAGATTAACACTTCAGCTTGCTGCATTCACAGTTCAGTTTTACTGTTTTACAATGTAGCGTGCTGGATTAGCAATTCAACATTATTAGATTACTATTCAGCTTACTGGATTCATATTCAGCTTGCTGGATTTATATTTTAGGATTATTGGATTACTATTCAGCTAGCTGGATTCACATTCAGCTTGCTGGATTTTCATTTTGGAATTACTGGATTAACAATAATCAGATATAAAGCTTACTACCTTACTTTCTCATATCTTATTTACTTCATCAAAAACATATCATAATACTGCATTTATATTCATATCCCAATTCTTAGTTTCTCACACTTACATGCTTGGAATATTTCTATAAATGCTAACTATCCCATTCTAAACATCCAGAGATGAGATCTATCAAAAGACATACTCCCCTACACACCTAGTATGGGGACACATAATATTTACATACAGCCTCTCACACATAGAGGTTTACATCCTACATAATCTAACCCTGCTAAACAAAAAGGGTACAATTGCATCTATATACATCACTACCAACCAACACCTCACTGGCTGTCAGGTACCCCTTGGGCATGCTCCTACTTCTACAGTGCATCTCCCATCACACGACATCACACCGACCGGCTAGACTCACCGATCTCAAAATTGGACCTCACCTGACCAACCCTGGGACCCGCATAAGCAGCATCTAAGGCCCGCCCCAGAGACTTTAGTTTGACCACCTTTTCTTCCAGAAGTAACTCCAGTTGGTCCACCATATTGGATGCTCTAATCCATGCTTTCTCAATCCTGATCTTATCTGCAATCTCTAGATCGAACTCAAATCGCATTGCCTCATGCTCAACTTTTAACACTCCCAGCTTTATCTCCTATTGCTCTAGTCTCTCCCTCAGCTCAGCATTCATAGTAACCATCTATTGAGCCGAGGTCGTCTGTCCCTGCAACTGTATCTTCATCTCAGCAAGCTCTGACTGAGCCTGGTACGCCAACTCCTTGTATTGAGTTTCAATAATGAGTGGCATTCTCCTGCTCCAACTGTGTCACTCTATTCTCCAGCGCCATGTTCTCTTCGAACAAGTCTTCCATCATATTCTCATCATGCTCGTCACTATCAGCTTGATCCTCTACCGGATCTATCGGCTCTTGCTCAACTGTATGGCTACCTTACCCTTCCTCAGGCATCCAATAACCAAACAAACACAACATCAGTATCACAATAAAATATATTCATTGATAAAATGAAATAATATTTTATTATGCACAATCTATACTAGATGAATCTCCCCAATCCATCTCCTAAAATACTCTATACGAGTTTTCTTCTAAGGTTATAACCTAGGTTTCGCATCCTAATGTTTATAATCTACAGCTCTGATACCAACCTGTGACGCCCCCAAATCTAGGTTCTCTAACCTCAGATTCAGTGCTCACGATACATCATCATCATAAGTATTCTATATACTATTGCGGAATAATAAACATACACTGTTCATTATATTAAAATCTTACAAACATATCCCAAGGTCTATTACCTTAACTTAAACATACCTTACTTAAGTTACATATAATAACACAAAAGGTTTACAACCCATCAAACATAGTATCTAATGATACATATATATTTATATTAACTATTCTTGAACCTTTCCTTTGCCCTTGTCCTTCTTGGACGATTCTGGCTTAGCTGCAACAATTGTCATGATATAGCAAGGGTAAGCAACTAATTTTCTTAGCAAGTTTAAATTCAAAGGAGATATATCATGATTAGAAAAGAATTTAGCTTTTAATGTTGAACAAGATAATCGATTGTGAAAGAACATGAATTACATCTCTATGACTGTATATTCGAATAATTGAATAACAGATGCTGAGTGATTTTAAATAACCATGAACATATACTAAGGTTGTCAGTATTTAAACTTGTCCTTTTAATAAAGTTTGGTAGTCAAGGGGATCAGCCTTTCCTACCCGGTGAAATATGCATAATCACTCAATATACTAGCAATAATTATTTTCCAATAATGCTTTAGTAAAACTGTTCTTTTTCTCAGTCAAGAGTCCTTACCATTTCAATTGGTTAGGCACCGCTTTTAAAACATATTTGATTTAACAAATTTAAACATGCTTGATCTAGCTGATACAACTAGCATAGATCTATATCATAAACAATTCATGAATGAAAGAACTTTAACTAATTCACAGTTCAATAATAATAGAACAAGAATTTAATTGCACAAAGTGCGATTTATTAATAATCAGTAAGGATGTGAATAGTCATCAATAACTATTCACTAACATTCTTTGGAATATAACTCGAGTTTGAGTTAGAGAACTTGCCTCGATCGCGATCTACTGCTATGCAATTTAGTTTAGCTTCTTAAAGAAAAGACCTATAATAGATCTTTCAATCAGTCATAGCATATACTAACTTATAATCTCAGTATTCTTATGTTAAATTGTCTAACATTTAATCATATAGTTAAGTATTAGACATTACATTAAAGTCTTAGTGTTATTGTTACTCTTCGACAACCTTTTAATCACTTCATTAATTAATCTATCCTTATATAAGCTCTTCTTTATTACTCAGTAGGTTAAATACCCAATCCAGCAAACTGGATTCTAATTCCAACAATCCAGATGCTAATCCAGCAACCTGGATTCAAACTGATTCTAATCCAGCAGCCTGGATTACAATTCTCGCAACTCAGACGCCAATCCAGCAGCCTGGATTCAAACTGGATTTAAATTTAGTATTAATTTTCTAATCCAGCAGATTGGATTAACTGAACTTCAATCCAGTAAGCTGATGGCCAATCCAATGAACTAGATTGCAATCCAGCAAGCTGGATTTCCCTTTTTTAACCTAATCATCTTATTATTTTTTTTTATCTTCTTTTCACACATAAATACATGTATTCCATACACAAAAATAATTTTTCAGAAATTTTTCAATTTCCCTTAGTATTTTTCAAAAATCAATTTCTAGTTAATTCTTTAAGAAAATAGCTACCTCACGCTTAACTCCAAAAATTTCCAACTCTTAATGGAATCTTACACATGTTAACGCGAGCCTCCAGTTTAAATTTCGTGACCATCGGAGTTATACAACTCTGATTATAGCGATTTTTGTCAAAAAAAAAATACCAATATTGAAATGGTCATAACTTGCTCAATTTAAGTCTGAATGAGCTCATTTTTGGACACAAGCTAATTTATCTCATATATTTTCATGTCCCAAAAGGCCTGATTTTATTTTATAAATTAAGTGGTCGAAACAATCCTTGAAATTTCCAGACAGCCTACTTTTTGTCATTTTCTGTTTTGGCGTCTTTTGCTAAAAACAGTCCACATAAAAATTTACATGAAATTTTTCAGTGACTCAACTTGGAAAAGTTAGAAAACTTATAGATCTAAATTCAAAAATGGACCACACGCAAAAATTCAAATCACAATGAGAGATATGGTCTTTTGAATTTTAGGTTCCGTTTTCTCAAAAATTTGATTTTCTAACTTTGTGTTTTGTAAGAAAACTTTCATGATCTCTTGATTAATCTAACATTGGTCATCATAAACTATCATAATACAGACTAATATACCTTAAGATAAAGGATCTATCATGATCCATGATCTATTACACCAAACATACACCAAATCCAAGCAAAACATAATGTATGCTAAGAAAAATTAAAGTTTTCTAACTTTTGAAACATAGTTTCCTTTTTCTTGCTTTTGATCTAACTTTTGACATTCAAAAGTGATAGATCTAAATATATAACACTTATACATATGTAGATCTAAGGTTTTGGGAAGATGAAACCATAGATTCAAGTTTTGATTCAAACAACTAAAAATAACTTTGATAAAAGGTGTTTATACCTTGATTTGTGAGCTACCCTCCTTGTCCAACCACAATATGTAATGAATCTAGGATGTGTTAAAAGTAGAACTCTTCCTCTTTCTTCTTTCCTTCCCACCAAATTTCTCTCTCTCTCTCTCTCTCTCTCTCTCTCTCTCTCTCTCTCTCTCTCTCTCTCTAGCTTTTGTTTTAATTTAGTATACTAACTTAAGAATGAAATGAGAGAAAAAGAGGATAACTTTTATGCTAGCAAATTATATTAGATATAATAGATATATCTATCATCTTTATCACATTCATGTTTCGTCTCTCTCTCATCTCCTTATCTCATAGAAAATTGGATAATATGTTGTCAAAGTAAAAGGAGGGCACTTGGAAAGTAAAGATAAGGATAGATAAAAATGTAATCATTACTTCCATCTTCTTTATCTCCTCTCCTCTACAAATTCCGGCCATGTGGCCTTATACTCATCCATTTTATTTGCTTTTTAATGCTTTATTTAGTTAAGTAAATACCTAAAATGCCCCTCTCCAATTGGGCCAAGACTTGGGCTCTTCCTTTAATTCTTTGGGCTCATATTTAATTAAATTTGAGCTATGTAATTCACTATGGTTCCATTACTTTTGATTTACCTTACCCTAATCATTTAATTAGGGTTTTCATTCCCCACATTTGTACTTTAATGTATTACTCATGTTTATTTAATTTCATAACCCAATTAGACTTGTCTTAATTAGGTTATAAAATTAATTAGTTGAGATATATAAAATAAATCTCTTAGGGTTAATATATATTTTTTAATACTAACATTCTCCCATACCATAACCCTTAGGTTATTCAATTCTCATACCTAATATAAAAAAATTAGGTTATATAATCTTTCTTCTTAATTTACTTTCTATAAAATAAATGAACACATATACATAATTAAAGTACACATATTCATTTAATCCATTATTCATTTCGCACATGTCACAAGGTTTTCAATATCACTAATTAATATATCTATTACAAAGCGACTTAGAATTCTTGGTTATTACACAAGTACCATGCACCTCTACTACATGTTATGTAACCTTAAGCCACGTTCACAACTTGATTACGATTCACGGTTTATATTATCAGATTTTGAGTTTTAAATTTAAATACGTTTGTCAACGTTTAATTCTTAAAACCATTCTTAAACATGTTGTTTAAGTTATTTCTTTTCATGAATATTAACCATTTGATTGCCCCATAATTACCAAGAAGCAAACTAGGTTAATAAACATTCACGTCTGAAAATTTTCACTTAAGGGCACTACAGCGCCAACCATAGGCTTACAGGCGATTCTGCAGCGCTGGCTCGTAGAGAAATCCCCCTGCCTCGGCGCTACGGCGCTGGAAGCAAAGGTCTGAGCGGTGCTGCAGCGCCGGCCCCCAGCCTCAAAAAAATATTTTAAAAATTAAATTTCAAGAGCTCGTAACACGATCGTTACAACTCGAAATTGGCTCGTTCCAAAGTCATTAGTTCATATATTCCATGTTTTATGATTTCATCTGGTCGGAATTCATTTTTGAATCCGTTGGCGACAAATTCACCGATTAGTCCATTTTTACGCGTTCGTTAAACGTTCGTGAACGTTCGACGCTCAATTCTTCGCTTTAAGTTTGAATTCATTTGTTCTTGTTCTCGCAAGTCTTATATACCTAATTACATGTTACGCCATCGAAAACCAATGTTTTCCAATCAAACAGCGACTTTTGACTTTTATTCCGGGAAAATTCACGATTTCGACGTTTAACGTCTAATCGTGTAACTTTCGCCAAATCTTCGTTATTCAATATTTTTACTTCAAACTACATAGAATCAATCCATTGATTATTCATTAGTGATTCTAACCATTACAAACTTCTATGTTTTAATGGTTTCACATACTTATTGTTCAAACTCTCATGATTTTGATAGTTTCTTCATTAGTTTCTTAATCACTTATTATGATTTCATTTCTTCATAGCTTATTAGTGTTCTAAGTCCACTATAAGGCCAATCTTATCACTTATTATCAATCATGCTCCACCAATTCACTTCTTTAGCAATTATATATTGAAGGAAGATGGGGCTTAGAGTTTAATATGCATACCTTTTTGTGTTCATAGTTGTTCTTGAGTTGGTCCTTAAGTTATGAAGATAACTTTGCTTCTTGCAACTTTTCTTGCTTAAGCACTCTCTTCTCTCTCTCAAAAGATGTTGGTGATTTGGTAAACAACATAATGACGACCAAAGCCTCTTATTTATAGGTTTTGCAAGACTTATGGAAATTTGGTCATTAAGACCAAACCTCCTCTTGCCATGTGAAGCCCATATGCTAGCATGTGCTAGCACATGCACCCCTCATGGCCTCATATGTCCCCCCATGTGCTCATAGGTTGCCCTATGGGTTTAACCCACTCGTTTACCCATCGGTTCAACCCATGGATTTAGCTATTAAATTAATTTAAATTGAACGTATTTACTTCGTATAAAATTCGTATTATACGTCGTATTAATTCTCGTATCCTCTTATATTATACTCGTATAATATCCCGTATTATACTTGTGACACCCCCAAATTCGGACCACTTTCGTCTCGAATTCGGTTCGCCACTTTCTAAATAACTAATAGCATAATAACATCTTACGCAACGGAATGATAGAATAAATTACATTTATTTAATATAATTATCCATGTCCCAAGGCCTCGTAACTTAAACATAGCTTAAACATAGCTAATACATAAATACGAATTACGTTTTATTATATCATCATAATAATTCTAACTATGTACAAAGATACTCTGTAGCTTTGCCCTTGCCCTTATCCATGCTCGAGGGTGCACCCTGCTCTGCCTTAACTGAAATGTTTTAGGAAAAGCAAGAATGAGCAACAAGTTTGCTCATGCAGTAATATAACAATAAAGGTGAATAATATAGATTTCAAATCCAAAGGGTACAATAGTAATCGATAGTTCAAGAATAACGAGAATTATCAATAGTTCTCAATAATAGTCACTATAGACAGAAAGATATCAACAAGATTCAAAGTGTTAACCTTTTCAAGGTTCAAGAATAATGAACACTGCGCAGTCACTAAGGACTACGAACTCTTACTAGAATTAACAGTAATATGCTGATAATCCAATAGAATAAGTACAACAGGTGATCAGCCTAAAGTACCATACGTCATGCATAACATTTAATCATACTCATGTGCGCACGTCGGTTTCCCGATAATTGTATATAATTTCCCCTTTCATGAAGGTTGTTTATCTCAGTAGAATTATAAGAGTCCGCACCAAGTCAATTGGTTTGGATAGCTTTCTCACATACGATATTAGTCTAGCCGAATCAAATGGCTTAGACAACTTTTGTAATGCATTTAGGAACGATAGGTTCAATGCTTGCAACAACATCAAGATATAAAGTCGATGTTCGAATAATAACAATATTTGTTTGACATGGCAACAATTCAAATTTACACAATATGTAAAGTGAAAAGAATTAGAGAACTTGCTCAATAAGGAGTAAGGTTTAAATACTTGCATAAAGTAATTGTGTAGGTTAGGATACTTGACTTAAGCGTAGTTTATCAACCTTTAGCTTATCGATACTTTGCAATCCTATTGTAACATAGTTACGTATATATGTATTTTATTAGTTATGTACGTTGAATTCATAAATTTGCTATGTAAGTTAAACACATACATAAGAGTCTGTAATAACCCAATATTTTTATATAATTAAATAAGAAATTTTGTGTAGAAATTTTTTTATATATATTATTTCTATCAAAATAAAGGTGGGATTATGTGTAAGGTAAAAGAATATGTATGTATATGATATATATATATATATATATATATATATATATGTGTGTGTGTGTGTGTGTGTGTCTATATATATATATATGTATATATATATATATATGTATATTTATTTATTGCATGAATGATTTTAAATAAATTTTTCGATAAATGAATGGTTGATTATTATAAATTATATTCTTATAATAAATTAATTTTGATAGTAAAAATATTTTATTATTTATTTTTTATGAAAATATGATTAATATATTATTTAAATAATATATGAAGTAATTCTTAGAATTATAATAAATATTATGTTATTATGTGAAATTATCAAGATTAGTTAAGTTAATCATTTTAACTTAATTAATAATGATGTAAAGTGTCATTATGGATCAAAACCCTAAATTTTGATCTATATTATGAAAATTTCATGAATTATACAATTATTGTATAATTATATTTAAAAGAATATGTTATGAATAATAAGAAATTATTTTCTTAAGGAATTTGAATATTAAATATGATTAATAAGTATATTTGTATTCAAATATATGTAAGTATATTAATACAATTTATGATTATGAATTTTATATATAATTATGATAATTAACATAATTATATGAATATATGTTAAGAATTTATTTATTTTATTTTATTTAAATATTAAACATAATAATTAATATGTTTGTATTTAAATAAAAGTGTGGATATTATGTAATTAAGGATAATGATTAGGAAACCTTAATTCATAAATTTGGGAACCCTAATTATAGCAAGAAACCCTAATTTTTACAAAATCCTAATTTTTATTAAAAATCCTGATTTTTAAATTAGTGTGATTTAATTACATTCGTATTAAATTCCTAGTTAATTTTTCAAACCCTAGAAATTATTTAGGAAACCTTAAGAGTTAAAATCTATTGATTAAACCCTAAATTCAAGCACCATGGACAAGAATGCCCTTAAAAATATTTGTTAGTTTACAAAAATAATATTTTTGAATTTATTTATTTGAGTTTGCTTGCAAATTTAGCCAAATCTCATGACTCACCATATCTAAGATTTGCACACATGTTGAAAATCAATATGTATCAGCCAATTCTTGACACCTAGACATTCAAGATTCAATGAATCAAATGGATAAGAATTAAAGAAAGAGAAAAGAAAAGAAAGCTTTTATTTTTTTTCCACAAACACAAGCCAAGCTTCTCTCTCTCTAAGACCCACGAAATACGCTCTCTAGATCAGTTTCTAAAAAGCCCAAAACATCATATACAATAACCCAGAACAGATCAAGAATCAAAAATCAAAAATTAGTTCAAGAAAGGTATAAAATCCTAACCAAGCTAGATCTTTAATTTTTCGTTAGATGTTATGTTTAAGTGTTTAAATATGTTGTGTATGATGTTAATAAGTGATCTGGGTTGAGAAATAACATTTCTATAATATCTAGATGCACGAAAAATAAAATTTTTGAAAACTGCATGAACCCTAAAAAGTTATCTGACAGCCCAAAGTCGGGGCTTATATTTCTCAATCTGTTCATGATATGTTGTGTTTAAGTGTTTGTATGTGTACTATGCCATGTTGTTAGTATTCTGAAAATGAAATCATGAACATAGCATGTGTAGATTGAAAGTTATTCACGGTCAAAGTGCGTTGACTGAACACGAAATTGAATTTTCGGGGTAACCCAGAAAATTAAAAAACGTGTTCTGGCAGTAACTTTGACCGGTTTTGATCTTCTAACTGGAAGGCTTTTAGAGTGTAAATTTGTGTTTAGCTTGTACTCTGACATGAGGACTACAAGTCCAGAGCAGTCTCGAACCTTAGAAAGCAACGGATCGGATGTAGTAATCGGTCAAAATGCGTTGACCGTCCAAATGTGAAATCTGGGTAACCCAGATTTCGTAGGCAGCGTCTGACCGATTTTTTTAAATCTTATATCTTGTTAGTTATTGATACCTAGACCTTGTAAGTGCTCGATCCATGTAACCTGGTAGTTATACTACAAGGCTCGACGTATAACACACTTAAACTATGAACAACCTGCGAGATATAAGAACCCAAAGTACGTTGACCGGCCGTTTCTGGGCTGCCTAGAAAATGAAGAACATGTCTGACAGCCATTTGAAAGGCTTATATCTTCTTGTTGTGATCTAGTTTGTCCATGAAACTTGTTTGTGATTGTAGTATTACATCAATAGTACAACACTAATACACTTACTTTCCCAGAAACATTAAGATCAAAGATCTATAGGTGGTCAAACTAGGCACCCTGGTAACTAAGTATGAATGTTCTAGAGTTGCTCAAGAACACCTAAGGCGAAAGTGTTCATCGCTATAGCCCTTTAGCGACGGTTTTAAATTAAAATTAATTATATTAATTAAAATAAATAGAAATTAATTATTAAAAATACATAAAATTATTTTAAAAATTATTTTAAGTTATAAAAATTAACTTTTAATATTTTGACATAAATTTCATTAATATTTTTATTTAATTAAATATTAATGATATTTAATTTATTTAATAATTATATTAAATAAATTAGTTAAAAATGATTTTAATATATTAAAAATCATTTAAAATGATATTAAAATGTTAAAAAAATATTTGAAGTTATAATAAATGACTTTTAATATTTTGAGATAAATTTCATTAATAATTTAATATTAATGATAATAAATTTATTTAAAAATTATATTAAATAAATTAGTTAAAAATAGTTTTAATATTTTAAAAATCATTTCAAAATGATATTAAAGTTTTAAAAAGTTTTTTAAGTTATAATAAATAACTTACAATATTTTGATAAGAATTTTATTAATATTTTAATATTAATGATATTAATTTTATTTAATAATTATATTAAATAAATTATTTAAAAATAATTTAAATGTTTTATAAATCATTTAAAGGTGAAATAAATATTTTAAAAATGTTTTAAGTTATAATAAATAACTTTTAATATTTGGAAATGAAATACATTAAAAATTTAATATTATTAGTAATTATTTAAAAATAATTTTAATATCTTAAAAATTATATAAAGGTAATATCAAGGTTTTAAAAATGTTTTTCGATTATAATAAATAACTTTTAAAGTGTTGACATGAACTTAATTAATATTTTAAATTATTTAAATAATAATGATAGTGATATTAATTGACAATTAAATCATTAAAAATGATATAAGTGTTTGAAAAATTATTATAAATGATTTTAATGTTTGAAAAAATATTATAAATGATAATTAAATTATCTAATATAATATTTAAGTTCTTGAACAAAGTTTCATTAAAAATAAATTCGTTAATTATCCGATAATGCAATCGGGATGCCGAAACGATACCGAACTCAATCCAAATCGACATTGTTTGACTATGTATACGTTTTTATGTGTTTTAATGACTGATATGACTATGTGACAACATGTTTAAAGCAATATTATGTGTTAAGTTAAATTATTCTAATTAAAAGAATAATTCTATTGATGATAGGACTTTGTATTAAAGATAACAGCTTAAGCTATACTACGTAGCAGTAATCAGCTATCAAGGCAAGTCCTCTAACTTTATTCAAGTGTTATATTGATCAAGTATCTCTACTCCTCGCATTTATTTTAGGCGATGGATCCCAGTAAGTTAAAAGCATGTTCATGAATAATTATTGTTAATTATTCATATCCGTAATGATATCCATGATTCGTTTATTTCGTATTAATATCTCATTATTGTCTGTTATTATACAAGCGTCCCCACTTGTATGAGCTGCTGTATTCATGCAAGAACTCTTGAACTAGAAACTCTTTAATATGACAAATCTTGTTACACACTATTAAATTTGGGTATGCGTTTATGGTTTAAAGGTTGTCTAAGTTATTTGACTCGGCTAGACATAGTTGAATTGTACTGCTAAATATTATTGGTTATGATAAGGTCATCCAACTTAATTATTTAGTTAGGATTCCAGACTGAGTATGAACAACCCGTAATGAAAAAATTGTTTATGTGCCCAAGGCGAACAGAGTGAACGAATTATCGTTCAAACAGATAGTATTGATCAATACAGGACATAACGGGACTGATCACCCTATATGTTTGTAAGACCAGAGCGGTTTGTAGATAAATTTCTGTTTAAACCTTTTCGAAACTGAAAAATAAAAGTTCATGGTCCAGTGACCGCTCAGCATTTATAGTCATTACGTCGTTTTGAAATTTTAAACGATTTGATATGTTATTAAAATATGTTTCGAAAGACTTTACAACTATTGATTTGTTGTATAAGTATACCTCAAAGAAAATATTTACTTCTTTCAGCTAAAGTTTATTAACTGCTATTACTTGCTGGGCAATTAAATGCTCATTCTTGCTTTAAATTAAATATTTTTAGCTAAGTGTGATCAACCAGAAGCCTCTGGCAAAAACAAAGGGAAAGAAAAGATGCAAGAATAAGTTTCAGGTATCTTGTGTAATAGTTAAACTTTATTAAGACGATAATATTTATTATCTATCATGTAATGAAATACTTTAAAGGTCGTCTACATGGGATTAGACAACACTGATATGTATATTAAGTTTGTTATTTATATTATTCCGCTCAAAGAAATGATATCGTGTAGCACCAAGTTCGGGTTTCAAGTACCTGGATTTGGGGACGTCACAGGTTGGTATCAGAGCTTTAAGTTAGAAACCATAGGTGGGGGATACCTTAGGCTATAACCTTAAGCTAGATAGAAGCGTTAAAAAACAAATAACTCAAATAGAGTTTAAGGAGATGAATTAAGGAAATTCATCATAAAATGAAATAAAAAGTAACTTATATAAACTATTATTTGTTATGTGTATATATTATGTACTAATCAAGGAAATTTGTGTATAGATGTCAGGAAGGAAAGGATTAGAAGACTTTCATGTCGTAAACAAGGAGAAAATCACTACGCCTGAAAGCAACCAAGATGAAGTTATCATTTTGGAAAACATAGAACCAGAACCAGAAACGGTATTATTGACAGATAGTGATTCAGACACGGAAGTTGGAGCTGGCCAAGTATCAACGAAAGTGCAGAATCTAAAGAAGAAATTGTTAAGTTTGGAAAGGTTGTTGGAAGTGGAAAGGCTACTAAATAGCCAGTTGCAAAAGGCGTTAATTGAAACAATGGAAAAACAAGATAAGCTGAAGGTTCAAATTGAACAGATGGGAGCCAAATGCAGCAAATCTTGTGCAGCTCCAAGCCAAAAAGGGAAAAAAATATGAATGACCGTGATTCTGATTTTAATCAAGGGAACTTTAAGAAAATAGGAACGTGTGCGAACTGTAATCGGAAACAAGAAAGCATATGTGACGCCCCCATATTCAGACCGTCACTGATCTCGAATTCGGTTCATCACGTACTAATTCTAATAACAACTAAAATCTCAAACAATGGAATAACAGAATAATTTACATTGATATAACATAAATATTCTCGTCCCAAGTCTCGAAACTATTACTAATACACTTCATAACTTAAACCAAACATATCTTAATACATAACATTAAATAAGTCTTAATACAACATAACGGAAACATCCTAATATAGAAAGCACAGCTACTCCATAGTCTTGCCATCGCATTTATCCTGTCCTGGGGTTCCACCTTACCCTGCCATAACTGAAATGTTTATGGGAAGCAAAAGTGAGCAACAAATTTGCTCAGCAAGTAATATGCCAATAAATGTGAACAGGAATATACGGTTCTAAATCTCAAGCGTAAAACGGTAATTAATCACTCAAGATTTTAAATAAGAATGTTGTGAACAAAATAAATAGTATAATCTTCCAAATCTATTCTGTGAAGTTGAATAAGGACTACTACGGGTCGAGAAGTTATTAAAGGATTCAAAAGTTTCAACAATTTCAAGTTAATGAATAGATATCACTAAGTGTCGCTGTGGACCAAGGATTTATAAAAGAATCCAAAGAATTCAAAGTTTCAAGTAAATAAATACTGGATACTGAGTGGTCGCTAAGAACCATGAACTTCTATTAGAATCACCAAAAATATTTCTGGTAACCCAACCAAGTACAATTAGGGGATCAGCCTATCGTACCTGGAGTTATGCATAACCTACCACACCACTGTCGGCACCCCGACTATATAGTTCCCCGTTTTACAAGGGTTGTTCAACTCAGTCAATTTATAAGAGTCCGCACCAAGGCAATTGGTGTGGATCGCTTTCTTATTCATGATATTGGTCTAGCCGAATTAAATGGCGTAGAATATTTCAACAATGTATATAAGAACAATTTATGAGTTTAATACTCGCAACAATAATTCGAAGAATATAATCGTGATTTAAATCAAACTATGAAACATAAGTTTATAAGGAAAGAATTATTCTAACACCTATTTACTTGTACGACCAAAGTTAGTACAAGCTCGAATATGTGTTCAATAAAGAGTATGAATCAAATACTTGCTCAATAAAAGAGTAGTAAGATACTTGCAATTAATATACAAGAACGGTTTCAAGGAAACTTGCACAATGAAAGAGTATAAGTTAGGGAACTTGCTTACGACGTTCCTCGAATAAGTAACAACAAGGATAGGATACTTGCAACACAATAAAAGTAGGGTTCAGATACTTGCACTATAAATAAGTGTAAGTCACAAAACTTGCCTTATGCGTAGTTTACTCACGTTAAGCTATCCAACACTTTCGAATTCCTATCGTAATATAGTTACGTATATATATGATATTCATTAGTCATATAATTTAACTTCATATTTTGTCTTCGAATATACGATCGACACATAAGCTAAGTTTTAACCTAGCTACACAGTTATATAGAATATAATTTCTATCCTTAACGTTCCTCCTTTAGAGTTTAAACACATTCTCATATCATATAAGATCGCAATAATTAGCAAACATGCTCTCATATTATTAATATCACATAAAACTACAAGCAATACCAAAATATATTTTATTTTAGCAAGTTATGGCATTCTCATAAGTTAACTGTCAAAATCGGGTTCAAGTAACACATAACATATGATATCACAAAGTATGTATACTTATTAAAGGATACTTTCATGCTTGTTCAACCTTTCTAATTCCAATCATATATGATTTAGTTTTAATTCACGATCCCTAACGACTTAGGGTTATACAATGCCATGAATTTGTATAAGTTGTCATGCTTATCATTTAGATATATAAAGTAGTCATATATTTTATTGATACGCATGTTCATATGTTTCTATGTCATGGATGTGTGATTCTAGCACTGTTACTAGTTCGTGATTTAATCGAACTCATGCTTGATTAACTTGCATTACATCTAACAAGTACATACATGTATGATGCCTTCAAAGAACATTCAATCATGTTGAAAATATCAGAATGTAGAGTCCTAATATAACATGTCAAAGTCCACATTTAAAGCTTATGTTGTTGTTAGTAACGTTCACTAACAAGTTCAACATGCTCACGCCTCATTACGAATTATATAAACACAAGTTAATGGGTTGTTCATGCATTTCTAAACCATACTACTACGCTCGCAAAATCAGAATATTAACATGGCATAGCATGTCAAGGTTTGTGTTCAAAATATATATTTTTGTTAGGAATGTGCACTAGTAAGGTCCACATGTTCACATTTCATTATAGAACCTATATACGCGAGTTAACATGCTTCTCATACATCTTTGTATCATACTAATATGCTTGTAAGGTCAGAATACCGACATAAGTCATATATGTTTAAAGTTCAATTATAAACCTTATGTTCACTTCGGAAACTTTAAGTGCATTTCCAAACTACAAGTCGTTTTGTTAACCATGCATGTTAATTTACTAAAACATGCTTACATTGCCTCATTATATTTATATATATATATATATATATATATATATTACACAAGCTAGCATGCTTTATCTAAGTCATTTTAGCAAGTAGCACATAACAGATTTTTAAGCAGAAGCAGAATCTGCAGCAGGCTGCTGGCGCAGCTGCGCAGCTGCCCAGTACAAAACTGGCACAGCTGCGCCGGCTTGCAGCCAGCGGCAAACTGTTCCAGCCTCGGCAGATTTCCAGGCCAATTCCCAAATTTCACCACATTTTCGTTCCTACTCAACTACATTTCAGTTTAAACATGCTTATAAGGCTATATAGCAACTAAGAAACATGTCCAAATCAACTTTAGCATAAATGGCAACTAAAATCAACAATTGAAATTTTTTGACAGAAAACCAAATGATGAACCAAGAACGAAGGATTTATACCTCTGTAATGCAATCTCAACTTCTCAGAATACTACACTGATGTATATATATTAGCTCTCAACTTATCAAACTTAAGCAAAATCTCAGCAAGATGAAATGTGAAGAGAAGGGGCTTAATTTATAGAAAATCTATTATACAGACAATGTTATCTCCCTATGAATCAAACTAATGAACTGAAGATTTGTATGTTGGTTAAGGAAGAGTAGGTAATTAGTTGGTGAATTACACTATTTTGCCCACTCCCTTGTTCATCATTTGCTAGAGAGCTATGGAGGTTTGCTGAGTTTGATGCTATAGGGGAGTATGATAGCTTGAGTATATCACGTGAAAGAGATAGTGACTCTCCCAGCAAAACAAACTCAACCTTCTATCAACATGCATATATACATACTTAGGCTATATACACATACATATATCATACACTTACGTATATATGTATACTTAGGTAGTAAATTCATTTAGAGTCATAATGTAGTTTTCAATAAGGAAATAATGTTACATGTAGTAAGTTTAATATACACATGATATAATCCATGTACATTTTATAATTTCGAATATAATCTAGTTGGATATTACCTTTCCACATTACTATATTATTTCAATTATTTATATTTATTAAAATAATTATTATTTTAATTTCACATTAATATTAAAATAGATAACCATTTATTATCTCCTCTCATATATTTAAATATATACTTGGTTCAACTTAATAATCCATAAGATACACCTCTAATGTATCCATACATATACGTTGTTACATAATGTCATTACAATTCTATTATTTCCAATTATATCTATTGAAATATTCACCACATAACATTTGTTTATTTATGATAGTACATCTTTTAATGTAGCCACATACCACATGTTGTCACATAAGCTTTATTATGTAACTCATATAATTTATTTAATCATAATACATGGTTTCTATATATAGTATAGTCACATAGATGTTGCACTACACCATATAATATAGTTTTAATAAATCTTAATATATGATTTCTATATATAATATAGTCACATAAATGTCGCACTACACTATATAATATAGTTGTATCCCATATATTTTATATATTTAATTTCGCATACACACACATAACAATTAATATAATCTCATTATATTAATAACTTACTAATTTGTTTTATTATTCATAATGGCAATTAATAAAATATTAATCAATTCATTCCTCATAAATTAATGAAGTTATTAATTTACATAGTAATTAACTAACATTTATATGATTAATTATCACGTTAAATAAATATAAATTTTATTATATTTATAAAAAGTTGCTTATTATCATTATATTATTCGCAATAATAATAATCAACACATTATCAATTACATCATTAATATTCTATTTTCTCATAATAGAAAGTAAATAACAATTAATATCGATTAATTGTTCACGTAGTAATTCCTTCATTACTTACCTTTATCGATTATTATTATACGATAAATAATCACATTCCTCAACAATATAAATCCTATTATATTTATAAACCATTTTCTTAGTATCCAATCATTACTTGCAAAAATACTTAATCAATAGATTATTATTATATTTCTCATAATAACAATTAACAATTAATATAGATTAATTATTCACTTAATAATTCATTTACTCTTTAACCGATTATTATTCATAATAACAGTTAATAACATTACTGTATGATTAACTATCACATGTATTGCACTCAACAAATAATCAATTAAATATAACTCTTATCATATTCATCAATTACTTACTCGTAAATGTTTTGTTACTCACAATAACATATTATTAATAATTACTCATTAATAGGCTATTACTAATAACAAAAATTAATTAACAATGTAATATTAATTAATCTTTCACTTATTGATTTTTCTCTTGAATTAATTAAACCATCACCATTTTCATTCTCATGCCACACAAGGCATTCTACGAGTTCGTTGAATTCCTCCATATTTCCTTCCAGATTCAATTTAATATAATCGAATTACTTTTCTCATAACTCATAAACATTTATGTTCAAGTAATATTCATTTTCTTATTATATCAAAAAAAAAATTAAAATCGTGAAATTTACGGTTCTTACATCCTCCACCCTTATAAAAATTTCGTCCTCGGAATTGGTACAAGGCTACACAAATAGATGGGGATAGTCCCTCGTCGTCCTATTTTCTAATTTCCACGTGGCCTCCTTAGCATCGTGGTATCGCCAAAGCGCTATCACAGTAGATATAATTTTATCTCCTAATATCTGTTCTTTCCTATCTAGTATTTGGACAGGAATTCTTCATATGTCAGATTCTTCCCTACTTGATTGGCTCATAAGGTATCACACACTTATAATTAAGCTTATAGGATCGTAAGACAGAAACATAAAACACACCGTGGATATGTTCCAGTTCAACAGGTAAGGCTATCTTGTACGCCACTTTTCCTACTCTCTGCAATACTTCAGAAGGTTTCACGAACCTCAAACTCAATTCTTCTTTCTTACCTAATCTTATCTTCCCTTCATAGGGAAACATTTAAGAAATACAAAACTACCGTCTTCAAAATCTTGATTATGACGATGCCAATCTGCGTATTTTCCATGTTGATCTTGAGCTGCTACTAATCTGGCTCTTTTTGTCTTCACATCGTTTGCCATTCGTCTTACTAAATCTGGTCACAATCGAAGTCGTCGTTCTCTGACCTCATTCCAGCATAGCGGTGTTTTGCACTTTCTTCCGTGGAGAGCTTTGTATGATGGCTTACCGATATTCGTATAATAATTATTACTATAAGCGAATTCTACTAAGGGTGAATGATATTCCAAGTTACCTTTGAAATCCATTACGCAAGCTTTTCCAAAACTTTGAAGTGGAGCGCGGGTTTCGATTGAAATTATTTGACATCAATATGTGTCGCAAAACGATTTTCTTTGCGTGTGAGTTTGCTAACTGATTTAAATTGAATCGAATATCTATAGATCGAAAGCGTGTCGTCTTCTTTAATCGGTCGATGCATTCTACAACTTCTCGTCTCATATTGACCACCAATACTGTCTTCGAAGATCCCGGTACGTTTTCGTGCTTCCTGGGTGAACGAACTATTTCCAACTATATGCCTCATGAAAACTCTCATCTCACAAATTTTAGTTACGGTTGACTCTCTCACGCTCGATCTACAATTCTTAAGATACCATTATTATTTCTTCTGAACTTTTTCTCTTTATCTTGTTATCCCTTCACTCTATCCAACAACGCTAGACAAACCTCCGTTATAAACTTCCCTTTGGACTCTCTGGGTCCTTTCACTTCTATTTCCAATCTCTTCATCTTCCTGATTAGTTCCTCTCGAGTTATCAACTTGAATAATTTCTCCATTCCCTTTTCCTACTTAGCATATCGGCTACTACGTTTGCCTCTTCCAGGTAATAGAGAATTTCGCAATGGTAGTCTTCGTCTGCTCCCAATTACTTACCGCCTTCAACTCTGCCGGATCTGACGTGCCCTAAAACTAACCTTCTCCTTGACTCACAACACTGGTGCTCCTTAAGGAAAAACACACTCGACTGAATATATCCTTTATCTAACATTTCTCGTAATTGTATTAATAATTCTTCATTTAAGATAGGTGCTTTCGAAATCAGTGCAGTCTCCAGTACTAAATCTATTATGACTTGTTTTCTCTCTCTGGCGGAAGGCCGTGCAGATCGTCTGGGAATATATTTTGAAATTCTGGTTCTACTAATACATTATTTATTTCTACTTTCGTTCTCTTAGTATCTATAATAAAAGTGAAACAATCTACACCGACTTTTCTTAACAATATCTTGGCTTGCATCATCGTAAGGCAACACAATTGCCTAAATGACGAGCTACCATAAAACACTTCCTTAGACCGGTTTGGAGTCTAAAGGTTCACATTTTTCTTCTAACAGTCAATTATCGTAGTATGGTTATATAATCAGTCCATTTTTAGTAGCCCATCACACTTTCCAAATTTTATCGGAATCAAGTCTATGCTTAGCTTACGTTCCCTAATTTATGGGCAATAATATCGATAAACGAATTTCTATGGGAATTACTTCCTTATTTGTAACTTCTACGTTTAAAGGATCTTCTAATCGTTCTTGGGGTAACTTAGTCGTCTCACAGTTCTTCAGATGCAAAAGGGAAAGATAGCACTTAGATTAGATAATATATACGTATTTATATTATAGATTAAGACAGCACCTGACATCACGACTTGGAACGCCACTGCATCATATATCATAACGTTAGTCGTACTTGGCATTGGTTCACTCGATTGAGCTAGTTCGATTATTGTCGGCTTCTTGCTATGGCTTCTTTTGTTGCTGTCTTCTTCCTTCCTTCCTTTCTTTGGGCAGTTCTTAACCTGATGATCTGTTGACTTACAAGCAAAGCATCCTCTGATCTTCTTCGGGTTTGGGCAATTTGGGGAAATATGCCCTTCCTGGCCGAAGTTATAGCAAATGTAATACCCGAGAATTTTTATATATTATTAAATAATTATATTAATGAAAATGAGAATTTATTTGAATATAAATGATTTTGTGTTATGAGAATGATTAATTCAATTATATTAAATTGAATATCTATGACAATTGAGAAAAATGTGGAGTTTACGATAAACTCGTTGAGAGCCTAGTGTGGCACAGTGATGGGAAATATTAATAATTATATTAATTAACGAAGAATTTTTAAGTGAACAATTAATTAATTGTTAATTGTTATTAGAGAATATTAATTGATTGTTGTGGGATATTAACTATGGTTGATTAATAATATGTGATTATTATTGCAAGAAATATAATAATAATAATCCACTTGTTTATAATTGTGTTGAGATTTATATTTGTTAATGTGATAATTAATCCTATGATTATTAATTTGGTGTAATTAATAATCAATGAGGAATAAATTAATTAATATTATTGTTAATTAATCAACGAGATAAATAGTTTAATTATTTGACATTATGAATAATAAAACAAATAAGTGAGTTATTAATATAATAAGATTATATTAATTGATATGTGCAAATGTGCAATACTTGAATATATAAAGTATATGGAATACAACTATATTATATAGTGTAGAGAGACACTTAAGTGTGACCATGCATGTATATACATAAACTATGTTATATAATGCAATGCGAATATATTACACATAGAAACCATATATTACATAAAGCATAATGTGATTATGTGATGTTAAAACTATATGTTAGGAATTCATGATAATGCCTATGTGACAAGGTGAGTGTGTATACAGTAAAATAGTATATCATGAATATATTGTAATCAATTATTGATTGTAGAATTTAATAATGTGATAGTATCTGATTAAATTATATCCGGTATTAATAGAAGGTACATGGATTATATGCGTACAAGTCACCTTCACTATATTGAAGTATTCCTTATGCAAATTTATATTGTGACATTAAGTTATAACCTATGTAGGGACAATAAGTATATATAATATAACATAAGAGTAGGAAGTATATTATGTGTGTGTAATAATTTAAGTGTTGTGTACTAATAAAATGCTGAGTATATGGCCTTGTCCCATATTATTAAACACAAACCTTGTACACGTGAAATGCATCATGAAGCTAGCCTACTCTCTTCTCTCAAACTCAGCATTCTAGCCATCATGATCATGAAGGGAGTGGGTGGAATAGTGGAGATCACCAACTAATTACCAAATCCCTCTTATCTAGCAAACATTCCTATAATCTGTTAGTTTGATTTTGGATGTAATTGCATTGCCTGGTTATGAAATTCTTCTATAAATATAACCCATCCTCTTCCTAATTCATTTGCTGAGAATTTTGGCTAAGTAAGTTAAGAGTTATATATATATTTATCAGTGTTCTTGAGTAGCAGCAAGTTCAGAATCTAACAGAAGGTATAATACAGTTTCCTTGTTATTCATTTTCGTTTTCTGTCAAAAGTTCTAATTTTTGATTATGCCAAATTGGTTCATGATTGGTTTGTAGAACCCTTATATTGTTGTTATATGAACATACATACGTGATGGAACCACTATATAGCTTTCTTGACTTTCATTTCCATTGTTGCTCTGTAATTTCTGTAAAGCATCGAATTCGTGAAATTAGTTGGAGTTCATGAAATTGGGAATCGTTTGGGCGATTGACTGTTATATAAGCATATATATGTGTTAGTAAGTTAAAAAGGTTAGTCTAATAGCATATGGGTATGTCAAGATCGATAAAATGGGAGGTTTTGGGTCGATTTCGCTGCAGTCTGAACTGAGGAACTGTCCCCACGCCGCAGCGCCGCAGCCAGCGCCGCAAACCGCGCCGCAGCGCCGCGTCGCAGCGCCACCCGTGCCGCAGCGCTAGAATATGGCTGTTGTTGCCGCGCCGCAGCGCCGGCCTCTGTGTTCAGTTTTCTGCATTCTGCAACAAAACTGTTATGTACTAATTGGTTGATTTTTGTTTAAACAAGCATGGAAGCATGATTAATACATATATATAAACCTAATGAGGCAATGTAAGCATGTTTTAGTGTATTAGCATGCATGGTTAACAAAAGGACATGAAGCTTGGAAACGAACTTAAAATTTCATAAACAATCATTAACATTATAAAACATGTTTACATACTGACCTTGCAAGCACGTTAGTACCACCTAGAGACACATGAAGTGCATGTTAGCTTATCTATATTGGTTCCGTAATAAAATATGAACATGTGAACCTAACTAGTGCTCATTCCTAACAAAAATATAAGTTTGAAGGTGGATATGATCATGTAATTGCTCTATAGTCATTTTGATGTTATGAGCATGTTTAGATAACTTTGAAATATATGAATGAAGCCTTAACTTGTGTTTATATAGTTCGTAAGGAAGCATGAACATGTTAGGCTCTATTAGTAAGATTCACTAATAGAAATACAAGCCTTGCACATGAGTATTAACACGATACGTGGAGATTTAAATTCTGATATTTATGGACACATGTGATAGTACTCTTAGACTCATTCATGTGTCATGCATATATATATACCATGATTGGTTGCCGTGATTAAAGTTTAGCATAAACAAAGCATGTTTTCAAGATAACAACAATGCTAGCTACATATATGCAATACTAGTACTCATGAGCATGACTAATACAAGTTATATGAATATCTTATGTGTTTAAAAGCGACCATGTTAGACCATATGAGTTCGTGTCCTTGAATGGCTTTAAGTATTAACTTAAGAACCTATACCATGTACGATTGGATTTGGAAAAGTTATACAAGCATGTAAAGTATCCTTTAAATATGAATACATGCTACGTGATATTGTATGATGTTACTTGAACCCGATTTTGACGGTTAACTTAAGGAGATGCCGTAACTTGCTAAAATAAAATATATTTAGTATTGATGTGATATTAATAATATGCAAGCATGTTTGCTAATTGTTGAGATCTTATATAATATGAGAATGCGTTTAAACTCTAAAGAAGGAACGTTAAGGATAGAAATTATATTCTATATAACTGTGTAGCTAGGTAAAACTTACCTTATGTGTTGATCGTATATTCAAAGAGAAAATGTGAAGTTAAATTATATGACTAATGAATATCATATATATACGTAACTGTATTACGATAGGGATTCGAAAGTGTTGATTGCTTTTCGTGGATAAACTACGCTAAAGGCAAGTTCTCTTACTTACACTCTTTTAAAGTGCAAGTATCCTAACCGACGCATTTACTTTATGCAAGGAAAGCTATGATTGTGAAAGTTTCCTAACTTATACTCTTTTACTATGCAAGTATCCTATCTTGTGTATTGCGAACTAGTTTCCTATTTAATCGGTTGAATTGAATTAGCATACTTGAACTCTTATTTCATTAAAGCTATTATTCATGTTGAACTTAGTATTGTTCTTGAATATTGTGAAAGTGTCTATGCCATTTGATTCGGCTGGACTTATGTTATTGAAAAGCAACCCAAACTAATTGATTGGTGCGGGATCTTGTATTTAACTGAGAAGAACAACCTTCTTTGAAGGGAATATATAATTGTCGGAAAACCGACGTGCACACTTGAGTATGATTGATTGTTATGCATAACAAGGGTACTTTAGGCTGATCACCTGTTGTACCTGTTTTTGTTGGATTTTCAGTTTATTACTGTCAATTCTAGTAGAAGTTCATAGTCCGTAGTGACTACTCAGTATTCAATTATTTGAAATCTTGAATTGACTTATTATTGAATCATATTGATATTATCCTGTCCTTAGCGACTGTTATTGAGAACTGATGATATTCTTGTTATTCTTGAACTATCAAATCTTGCTATACCCTTTCGAGAATTGAGAATCTTATTATTCACCCTTATTGTATATTACTTGCTGGGCAATTTGTGCTCATTCTTGCTTTCCCTAAAACATTTCAGTTAAGGCAGAGCATGGCGAACCTTCGGGCATTGATAAGGGCAAGGGCAAGGCTACCAACTAGCTTATGTCTGTTATGTTTCAAATATATTAATATTGTGTGAAGATGATGTAGTAAGACTGGATTTATTTATGTTTAAGCTTAAGTTAGATTATATAACAAGTCGTTAATTGATATTGCTATGTAATCTATTAAGTACTGTAGGTTGCGAGACTTGGGGGAATAATTATAATAAATCATTGTAAATTATTCTAGAATAGATTTTCCGCTGTGGTTGTGTGATATTTAGTTATCATTATTGCGATGTATTACCATGAGCACGTGATGAACCGAATTCGAGAGACCAAGTGGCGGTCCTGGAATTTGGGGGCGTCACAGCAAACGCCTCGTCCCTTCCAGCACTCTCCTTGATGACTCTTTCCACATTCCGGGCAAACCTTGTTCTTTTTCTTGAGTCCTTCTTGGTGACTTCCCCTCGGATTCTTGTTGATGTTGTTGTTGTCCCGTCTTCTTTTGTTTCCATTTCCCTTCTCGTTCGTTTCCTTCTGCCGATAACGTATTTGACGTTTTTCAGATCCATACGCAAAATAATCTATGGTTTTCTCCTCCCTAGGACAGTTAGGAGAAATATGACCCTTCACACCGCACTTATAACATACATGTTTTCCTTTCAAACATGCTCCCATGTGGTTCTTTCCACATTCCTTACAGGCTTCTATCTTCTTCTTCCGTAGTTGTCCTTCTCTTCGTACATACTTATTCTCATTCCACTTCCTCTTGAAATTCTTACTGCTACCACTACTACTCTCTTCCATCCTACCTTCGTTTGCTTTCTTTGAATTATTAACCTCTCTTTCTTTAGTCAAATTAGTATCTTTTCCTACCTCAGAAGTTTTCGTCTGCCTCTTCTTATAATCATTGATTCCTTCTTCAAAAGCATTTACTATAAGGTCTACTAATTGTTGTAAGGGTTCTTGATTCAGTTCCCTATCTCCATTCTCCGTTGCTTGACGAGTCTCTCCTCCTTGAGGTATTGACATTTCTCTGCGTAAAAATAAAATGGTATTATCATTTCTTTGTTAAACATCTAATACTTCTTAAGACGTATAAGTTTTATGTCTATTCTCCCTTGTTATTATATAACATAATGTGGTTACTACACGCACATTTAATAAAAGCATGCCACAAGAAAACATATCACATCGTATAGCATTCTGCTAGTCTCAATACATACCCCTCTCGGGTACCACTAAAGTTGGGGTTAGAAAGATACTTCCCACATTATCCCTAAAATTGGGATCTATAACACTGTTTCGCATCTATAAATATTTATCGTATCATTCGCGACACTTATTCCACTATCTACCTACTACCTTCACTATGTCTATATCTGTTAGTTACTAAACTGAAGTTTTAGAACTTCGCCTTCCACTATTGTATCTTATTCTTCATCTTAAAGTAACGCACACATGCCTCAATCCTGAAAGAAAACTTTCACCGCGGATTTCTGCTTGGATACCGATTCCATCCCCTCATAGGTTAAGGTTATTGCTGTAAAAGGCTTAACTTCAAGGGGTGTTGCGGACACCACATGTATATCATGTGGTTCCTCCTCCATGACCCTACTAGGTTTACCTATCTTTGACATCCATAATCACAAAACCAATAACTTTATTATCATCTTCGAATAAAACATAATTTCATTGTATGGAATGAAAATATATTTTATAACACTTCTAGCTTTCTAAGAAAACTCTACATGAGTTTTATCTTCTTCTACTCTCTAAATTCTTCTAAGGTTATAGTCTAAGGACTCGCTCCTAAGGTTTATAACCTACCGCTTTGATACCAACCTGTGACGCCCCCAAATTCAGACCGTCACTGATCTCGAATTCGGTTCATCACGTACTAATTCTAATAACAACTAAAATCTCAAACAATAGAATAACAGAATAATTTACATTGATATAACATAAATATTCTCGTCCCAAGTCTCGAAACTATTACTAATACACTTCATAACTTAAACCAAACATATCTTAATACATAACATTAAATAAGTCTTAATACAACATAACGGAAACATCCTAATATAGAAAGCACAGCTACTCCATAGCCTTGCCTTCGCATTTGTCCTGTCCTGGGATTCCGCCTTGCCCTGCCCTAACTGAAATATTTATGGGAAGCAAGAGTGAGCAACAAATTTGCTCAGCAAGTAATATGCCAATAAATATGAACAGGAAAATATACGGTTCTAAATCTCAAGGGTAAAACGATAATTAATCTCTCAGGATTTCAAATAAGAATGTTGTGAACAAAATAAATAGCAATGACTTCCAAATCTATTCTGTGAAGTTGAATAAGGACTACTACGAGTCGAGAAGTTATTAAAGGATTTAAAAGTTTCAACAATTTCAAGTGAATGAATAGATATCACTAAGTATCGCTGTGGACCAAGGATTTATAAAAGAATCCAAAGAATTCAAAGTTTCAAGTAAATAAATATTGGATACTGAGTGGTCGCTAAGAACCACGAACTTCTACTAGAATCACCAAAAATATTTCTAGTAACCCAACCAAGTACAATTAGGGGATCAGCCTATCGTACCTAGAGTTATGCATAACCTACCACACCACTGTCGGCACCCCGACTATATAGTTCCCCTTTTTACAAGGGTTTATAAGAGTCCGCACCAAGGCAATTGGTGTGGATCGCTTTCTAATTCATGATATTGGTCTAGCCGAATTAAATGGCGTAGACAATTTCAACAATGTATATAAGAATAATTTATGAGTTTAATACTCGCAACAATAATTCGAAGAATATAATCGTGATTTAAATCAAACTATAAAACATAAGTTTATAAGGCATGAATTATTCTAGCACCTATTTACTTGTACGTCCAAAGTTAGTACAAGCTCGAATATGTGATCAATAAAGAGTATGAATCAAATACTTGCTCAATAAAAGAGTAGTCAGATACTTGCAATTAATATACAAGAACGGTTTCAAGGAAACTTGCACAATGAAAGAGTATAAGTTAGGGAACTTGCTTACGACGTTTCTCGAATAAGTAACAACAAGGATAGGATACTTGCAACACAATAAAAGTAGGGTTCAGATACATGCACTATAAATGAGTGTAAGTCACAAAACTTGCCTTATGCGTAGTTTACTCACGTTAAGTTAGCCAACACTTTTGAATTTCTATCGTAATATAGTTACGTATATATATGATATTCATTAGTCATATAATTTAACTTCACATTTTGTCTTCGAATATACGATCAACACATAAGCTAAGTTTTAACCTAGCTACACAGTTATATAGAATATAATTTCTATCCTTAACGTTCCTCCTTTAGAGTTTAAACACATTCTCATATCATATAAGATCGCAATAATTAGCAAACATGCTCTCATATTATTAATATCACATAAAACTACAAGCAATACCAAAATATATTTCATTTTAGCAAGTTATGGCATTCTCATAAGTTAACCGTCAAAATCGGGTTCAAGTAACACATAACATATGATATCACAAAGTATGTATACATATTAAAGGATACTTTCATGCTTGTTCAACCTTTCCAATTCCAATCATATATGATTTAGTTTTAATTCACGATCCCTAACGACTTAGAGTTATACAATGCCATGAATTTGCATAAGTTGTCATGCTTATCATTTAGATATATAAAGTAGTCATATATTTTATTGATACGCATGTTCATATGTTTCTATGTCATGGATGTGTGATTCTAGCACTGTTACTAGTTCGTGACTTAATCGAACTCATGCTTGATTAACTTGCATTACATCTAACAAGTACGTACATGTATGATGCCTTCAAAGCACATTCAATCATGTTGAAAATATCAGAATGTAGAGTCCTAATATAACATGTCAAAGTCCACATTTAAAGCTTATGTTGTTGTTAGTAACGTTCACTAACAAGTTCAACATGCTCACGCCTCATTACGAATTATATAAACACAAGTTAATGGGTTGTTCGTGCATTTCTAAACCATACTACTACGCTCGCAAAATCAGAATATTAACATGGCATATCATGTCAAGGTTTGTGTTCAAAATATATATTTTTGTTAGGAATGTGCACTAGTAAGGTCCACATGTTCACATTTCATTATAGAACCTATATACGCGAGTTAACATGCTTCTCATACATCTTTGTATCATACTAATATGCTTGTAAGGTCAGAATACCGACATAAGTCATATATGTTTAAAGTTCAATTATAAACCTTATGTTCACTTCGAAAACTTTAAGTGCATTTCCAAACTACAAGTCGTTTTGTTAACCATGCATGTTAATATACTAAAACATGCTTACATTGCCTCATTATATTTATATATATATATATATATATATATATATATATATATATGTTACACAAGCTAGCATGCTTTATCTAAGTCATTTTAGCAAGTAGCACATAACAGATTTTTAAGCAGAAGCAGAATCTGCAGCAGGCTGCTGGCGCAGCTGCGCCGGCTTGCAGCCAGCGGCAAACTGTTCCAGCCTCGACAGATTTCCAGGCCAATTCCCAAATTTCACCACATTTTTGTTCCTACTCATCTACATTTCAGTTTAAACATGCTTATAAGGCTATATAGCAACTAAGAAACATGTCCAAATCAACTTTAGCATAAATGGCAACTAAAATCAACAATTGAAATTTTTTGACAGAAAACCAAATGATGAACCAAGAACGAAGGATTTATACCTCTGTAATGCAATCTCAACTTCTCAGAATACTACACTGATGTATATATATTAGCTCTCAACTTATCAAACTTAAGCAAAATCTCAGCAAGATGAAATGTGAAGAGAAGGGGCTTAATTTATAGAAAATCTATTATACAGACAATGTTATCTCCCTATGAATCAAACTAATGAACTGAAGATTTGTATGTTGGTTAAGGAAGAGTAGGTAATTAGTTGGTGAATTACACTATTTTGCCCACTCCCTTGTTCATCATTTGCTGGAGAGCTATGGAGGTTTGCTGAGTTTGATGTTATAGGGGAGTAGGATAGCTTGAGTATATCACGTGAAAGAGATAGTGACTCTCCCAGCAAAACAAACTCAACCTTCTAGCAACATGCATATATACATACTTAGGCTATATACACATACATATATCATACACTTAGGTATATATGTATACTTAGGTAGTAAATTCATTTAGAGTCATAATGTAGTTTTCAATAAGGAAATAATGTTACATGTAGTAAGTTTAATATACACATGATATAATCCATGTACATTTTATAATTTCGAATATAATCTAGTTGGATATTACCTTTCCACATTACTATATTATTTCAATTATTTATATTTATTAAAATAATTATTATTTTAATTTCACATTAATATTAAAATAGATAACCATTTATTATCTCCTCTCATATATTTAAATATATACTTGGTTCAACTTAATAATCCATAAGATACACCTCTAATGTATCCATACATATACGTTGTTACATAATGTCATTACAATTCTATTATTTCCAATTATATCTATTGAAATATTCACCACATAACATTTGTTTATTTATGATAGTACATCTTTTAATGTAGCCACATACCACATGTTGTCACATAAGCTTTATTATGTAACTCATATAATTTATTTAATCATAATACATGGTTTCTATATATAGTATAGTCACATAGATGTTGCACTACACCATATAATATAGTTTTAATAAATCTTAATATATGATTTCTATATATAATATAGTCACATAAATGTCGCACTACACTATAATATAGTTGTATCCCATATATTTTATATATTTAATTTCGCATACATGCACATAACAATTAATATAATCTCATTATATTAATAACTTACTAATTTGTTTTACTATTCATAATGACACTTAATAAAATATTAATCAATTCATTCCTCATAAATTAATGAAGTTATTAATTTACATAGTAATTAACTAACATTTATATGATTAATTATCAAGTTAAATAAATATAAATCTTATTATATTTATAAACAAGTTGCTTATTATCATTATATTATTCGCAATAATAATAATCAACACATTATCAATTAATCATCATTAATATTCTATTTTCTCATAATAGAAAGTAAATAACAATTAATATCGATTAATTGTTCACGTAGTAATTCCTTCATTACTTACCCTTATTGATTATTATTATACGATAAATAATCACATTCCTCAACAATATAAATCCTATTATATTTATAAACCATTTTCTTAGTGTCCAATCATTACTTGCAAAAATACTAAATCAATAGATTATTATTATATTTCTCATAATAACAATTAACAATTAATATAGATTAATTATTCACTTAATAATTTATTTACTCTTTCACCGATTATTATTCATAATAACAGTTAATAACATTATTGTACGATTAACTATCACATGTATTGCACTCAACAAATAATCAATTAAATATAACTCTTATTATATTCATCAATTACTTACTCGTAAATATTTTGTTACTCACAATAACATATTATTAATAATTACTCATTAATAGGATATCACTAATAACAAAAATTAATTAACAATGTAATATTAATTAATCTTTCACTTATTGATTTTCCTCTTGAATTAATTAAATCATCACCATTTTCATTCTCATGCCACACAAGGCATTCTACGAGTTCGTTGAATTCCTCCATATTTCCTTCTAGATTCAATTTAATATAATCGAATTACTTTTCTCATAACTCATAAACATTTATGTTCAAGTAATATTCATTTTCTTATTATATCAAAAAAAAATTAAATCGTGAAATTCACGGTTCTTACAGCATATATATGAAAGGACAAAATGTATGCTATAATTGTGGACGTGAAGGACATATCTCATCTCATTGCCCTGATCCGAAGCAGTGCATATGTTTTTTATGTGGATTGATAGGTCATCAAGCAAAAGCTTGTCCAGGATCTAGGGAAGGTGTAGAAAATGAATAAGATAAGTAAAATAGGATTATATATGGAATGTGATATAGTAGGTATAGGTGTGAAATATATTACTTTTGCATAAGTATCATGTTAAATCCCGACTTTTGTTGTCACTAAGGGATAGTAAGTGACTATGGCAGCATGTACTGTGTAATGAAAAGTACTATGTACTATTTGAATATGAATATAAATGTTATGATATTATTATATGTCAAGATAATATGTTGATTAAATGATAATTTGTTAATTCGGCAAGCTGAATTTGGGAATCTAGCAAGCTAAATTGGTCTAAATTTAGAATTTTATATTCTATCTTTTATAATACCATTAATAATGGTATATGAATGATAAGATAATAATTTTAAGGTTTTATTGAACCAGATAATGCCGCCAAGACGTCAAACTCGAAACCAAAGGGCTAAAGAATCTGTAAACAACGCAGAAGGACAAACAGATCTAATGCAGAATTTTGTGAATATGTTGGCACAAGCAAAGCGTAATCCAGCACCGGCGGCAAGAAGGAATCGGCCAAATAATAAATTGGCAAACTTCAAAGACTTCAAGGCAGTAGGACTGCCTGAATTTAAAGGAACGACTGACCCTATAGAAGCCCAAACTTGGGTAAAGAAAATAGAAAAAGCGTTTGTTATTACTAGGGTAGCAGAGGAGCAAAAGACAACTTTTGTTACCTACATGTTGAAAGGGGAAGCGAACTTCTGGTGGGAGGCTAATCAAACTCAAGCCGGAGCAGAAGTGGTAACATGGACAAGGTTCAAAGAACTGTTCAACGAAAATTACTTCTCGTCCAGTATGCAGGACAGGAAGGAAGTTAAATTTCTGGAATTGAAACAAGAAAATATGACTGTCTTAGAATACGCCGCAAAGTTTAACGAATTAGCTAGGTTCGCTCCACAACAAGTAAACACTGAAGCAAGGAAGACACGAAGATTCGAACATGGTTTAAAGCCCTGGATCTACAACAAGGTTGCAGTGCTGCAAATTAACTCGTTTGGAATGTTATTAGAAAAGGCTATCATTGCTGAAGGAGGAAGTGAGGCCGTAAGCCTCTATAACAAGGAAAAGAAGAATAAGGGTAAGGTCGAAGGAAAAGTTAAGGTGGAAGGAAACAGTGGAAGTGCAAGTGGGAAAAGAAAGTGGACAAGTTCTGAAAACACTGATAATAGTCAGGGAGGAATAAGAAAAAAGGTGGAACCATGTGGAAATTGTGGGAAAAGTCACTCAGGTTAGTGTTTCAAGGGAAAGTTTGTATGCTACAAGTGCGGGCAGGAGGGACACGTCTCTCTTAATTGCCCCAATCCAAGAAAGAATAGTGGTTGTTTCATCTGCGGGTCAACGGATCATATGGCAAAGGATTTTCTGAAAAGAAACACCGATGGTGGAAATACGAATGCTAGAAAAAGTAGTGGAAAGCTGGCGATCACGTATCCAACTCCGACAAGCAAGCCAACAGCGAGGACCTTCAATATGACGGTTCAAGATACGGTAGCAGCCGTGGATGGAATTCTAGGTATTATTCGAATACATTTTTATTTTCTTATATATAATAAATCGTTTTATTAGAAAATTTTGAAGGAGAAATTTGAGTTCTATTAGAAATTAGATTCCATTTAAATTGATATATAAGCTTTATGCTGAATATGTTAAACATCAGTTCGATCGAATCAGATCGAGATCTACTTGCAATGAATGTGTATATTATTTACCCTTATGTGTATAAGTTTTAAAACGGTGATTCCGGGGACAGAATCCTTATAAGGGAGGGTGAATGTAATAACCCAATATTTTTATATAATTAAATAAGAAATTGTGCGTATAATTTTTTTTATATATATTATTTCTATCAAAATAAAGGTGGAAATATGTGTAAGGTAAAAGAATATGTATATATGTGATATATATATATATATATATATATATATATATTGCATGAATAATTTTAAATAAATTTTTCGATAAATGAATGGTTGATTATTATAAATTATATTCATATAATAAATTAATTTTGATAGTAAATATATTTTGTTATTTATTTAATGAAAATATGATTAATATATTATTTAAATAATATATAATGTAATTCTTAGAATTATAATAAATATTATGTTATTATGTGAAATTATCAAGATTAGTAAAGTTAATCATTTTAACTTAATTAATAATGATGTAAAGTGTCATTATGGATCAAAATCCTAAATTTTGATCTATGTTATGAAAATTTCATGAATTATACAATTATTGTATAATTATATTTAAAAAGACAGTATATTTATGATATGAATAATAAGAAATTATTTTCTTAAAGAATTTGAATATTAAATATGATTAATAAGTATATTTGTATTCAAATATATGTAAGTATATTAATACGATTTATGATTATGAATTTTATATATAATTATGATAATTAACATAATTATATGAATATATGTTAAGAATTTATTTATTTTATTTTATTTAAATATTAAACATAATAATTAATATGGTTGTATTTAAATGAAAGTGTGGATATTATGTAATTAAGGATAATGATTAGGAAACCCTAATTCATAAATTTGAAAATCCTAATTATAGTAAGAAACCCTAATTTTTATTAAAAACCCTAATTTTTAAATTAGTGTGATTTAATTATATTTTTATTAAATTCCTAGTTAATTTTTCAAACACTAGAAATTATTTGGGAAACCTTAAGTGTTAAAATCTATTGATTAAACCCTAGATTCAAGCATCATGGAGAAGAATGCCCTTAAAAATATTTGTTAGTTTACAAAAATAACATTTTTGAATTTATTTATTTGAGCTTGCTTGCAAATCTAGCCAAATCTCATGACTCACCATATCTAAGATTTGCACACATGTTGAAATATGTATCAGCCAATTCTTGACACCTAGCCATTCAAGATTCAATGAATCAAACGGATAAGAATTAAAGAAAGAGAAAAGTAAAGAAAACTTTTATTTTTTTCCCACAAACACAAGCCAAGCTTCTCTCTCTCTCTCTCGAAGACCCACGAAATACACTCTCTAGATTAGTTTCTAAAAAGTTCAAAACATCATATACACTAACCTAGAACAGATCAAAAATCAGAAATCAAAAATTGGTTCAAGGAAGGTATAAAACCCTAACCAAGCTAGATCTTTAATTTTTCGTTAGATGTTATGTTTAAGTGTTTAAATATATTATATATGATATTAATAAGTGATCTGGTTTGAGAAATCACATTTCTATAACATCTAGATGCACGAAGAATAAAATTTTTGAAAACTGCATGAACCCTAAAAAGTTGTCTGACAGCCCAAAGTCGAGGCTTATATTTCTCAATCTGTTCATGATATGTTGTGTTTAAGTGTTTGTATGTGTACAATGTCATGTTGTTAGTATTCTGAAAGTGGAATCATGAACATAGCATTTGTAGATTGAAAGTTATTCACGGTCAAAGTGTATTGACCGAACACGAAATTGAGTTTTCTGGGTAACCCAGAAAATTGAAGAATGTGTTCTGGCAATGACTTCGACCGACTTTGATCTTGTAACTGGAAGGCTTTTAGAGTGTAAATTTATGTTTAGCTTGTACTCTGACATGAGGACTACAAGTCCAGAGCAGTCTCGAACCTTAGAAAGCAACGGATCGGATGTAGTAATCGGTCAAAAGGCGTTGACCGTCCAGATGTGAAATCTGGGTAACCTAGATTTCGTAGGCAGCGTCTGACCAGTTTTTGTAAATCTTATATCTTGTTAGTTATTGATACCTAGACCCTGTAAGTGCTCGATCTATGTAACCTGGTAGTTATACTACAAGGCCCGACGTCTAAAACACTTAAACCATGAACAATCTGCGAGATATAAGGACCCAAAGTACGTTGACCGGCATTGACCGGCCGTTTCTGGGCTGCCCAGAAAATGAAGAGCATGTCTGACAGCCATTTGAAAGGTTTATATCTTCTTGTTGTGATGTAGTTTGGCCATGAAACTTATTTGTGATTGTAATATTATATCAATACTACAACACTATACACTTACATACCCAAAAATATTAAGATCAAAGATCTATAGGTGGTTAAACTAGGCACCTTGGTAACTGAGTATGAACGTTCTTGAGTTGCTCAAGAACACCTAAGACGACAGTGTTCGTCGCTATAGTCCTTTAGCGACGGTTTTAAATTAAAATTAATTATATTAATTAAAATAAATAGAAATTAATTATTAAAAATTCATAAAATTATTTTAAGTTATAAAAATTAACTTTTAATATTTTGACATAAATTTTATTAATATTTTAATTTAAATAAATATTAATGATATTTAATAATTATATTAAATAAATTAGTTAAGAAATGATTTTAATATATTAAAAATCATTTCAAATGATATTAAAATATTAAAAAAATATTTTAAGTTATAATAAATGACTTTTAATATTTTGAGATAAATTTTATTAATAATTTAATATTAATGATAATAAATTTATTTTATAATTATATTAAATAAATTAGTTAAAAATGGTTTTAATATTTTAAAAATCATTTAAAAATGATATTGAAGTTTTAAAAAATATTTTAAGTTATAATAAATAACTTATAATATTTTGATAAGAATTTCATTAATATTTAAATTTTAATGTTAATAAATTTATTTAATAATTATATTAAATAAATTATTTAAAAATAATTTAAATATTTTATAAATCATTTAAAGGTGAAATAAATGTTTTAAAAATATTTTAAGTTATAATAAATATCTTTGAATATTTGGAAATGAAATACATTAGTATTTTATTATTATTAGTAATTATTTAAAAATGATTTTAATATCTTAAAAATCATTTAAAGGTAATATCAAGGTTTTAAAAATATTTTCAGGTTATAATAAATAGCTTTTAAAGTGTTGACATGAACTTCATTAATATTTTAAATTATTTAAATATTAATGATAATGATATTAATTGACAATTAAATCATTAAAAATGATATAAATATTTGAAAAATCATTATAAATGATTATAATTTTTGAAAAAAATATTATAAATGATAATTAAATTATCTAATATAATATTTAAGTTCATGAACAAAGTTTCATTAAAAATAAATTCGTTAATTATCCGATAATGCAATCGAGATGCCTAAACGATATCGAACTCAAACTAAATCGACATAGTTTGACTAGGTATACGTTCTTATGTATTTTAATGACTGATATGACTATGTGACAACATGTTTAAAGCAATATTATGTGTTAAGTTATATTATTCTAATTAAAAGAATAATTCTATTGATGATAGGACTTTGTATTAAAGATAACAGCTTAAGCTATACTACGTAGCAGTAATCAGCTATCAATACAAGTTCTCTAACTTTACTCAAGTGTTATATTGATCAAGTATCTCTACTCCTCGCATTTATTTTAGGCGATGGATCCCATTAAGCTAAAAGCATGTTTATGAATAATTATTGATAATTATTCCTATCCGTAATGATATCCATGATTCGTTTATTTCTTATTAATATCTTATTATTGTCTGTTATCATACAAGTGTCCCCACTTGTATGAGCTGTTATATTCATGCAAGAACTCTTGAACTAGAAATTCTTTAGTATGACAAATCTTGTTACACACTATTAAATTTGGGTATGCGTTTATGGTTTAAAGGTTGTCTAAGCTATTTGACTCGGCTAGACGGAGTTGAATTGTACTGCTAAACATTATTGGTTATGATAAGGTCATCCAACTGAATTGTTTAGTTAGGATTCCAGACTGAGTATGAACAACCCGTATTGAGCAAATTATAAACACTTATCCATTATATGGTTCTATTATTAACATGCTCATTAACACTAGCATAGTTCACTAAACATGTATTGCAGATTAGGATAACAATACAAGCATGCATCAATTTCCAGATTACAACCACAATAGTCAAATTACACTGCAGGGTGGCGTGACCGCGCTTGGTTTGAACTAGGGAGTGGCGCGGCCGCGCTACTCCCAGTTCAAACCAGAACTGAAGATCAGTTAGCATGGCCTAGCTTGCTCACCCACATACATTGATGATGACACATGCTGAACATACATGTTATGAGATTTATGATAGGTTTGATTCTTATATCTTGCCTTCAACATAATTCGTTATCACCTTCACTTAACAAGCTTAACGTGTTCGATTAACTAGGTTTCTCACGTTCAGTCATTTATACATCTGTAATGAGGTCAAAGTACCTTAACCATACATGTTCGAGTTATTCTATTCATATAATTCAAGGTAGCATAGTTCTACTTCATTTAAACTCATTTGAAACCATGATCGCTTAGTTCACATACTCATAGATAAATAGGTGTATATGTCCATCATGTCTAGAGGCATAACATGTCCTATCAAGGTAGTCATAAATTTCAGAATGTACATAAGGTAGTTATCAACAACATTAGTTTTCCAAACTCTTAAGTTTTCTTTGAAACCTCATGTTAAACCAACCAATCATGCAAAGCAAACCTTCATACCATCTATCATACTCGTGTACATAACTATACCACATAAGCATGCTCAAGGTCATAAGTTAAAGGTTACAAAGTTCGTTAGCTTTTGTTCTCTAAGTTAAGGTTCCTTTATAATGTCGTTAAACCAAGCTAAGATAGGTGTTAACATGCAAGGAAGCCTATGTCAGTAAGTCATGGACAAAAATAGGCATAATGAAGTTATTCTAGCATGCTCCATACATCAAAAAGCATAAAAACATGATTTGGTTCTGTAGATGGGCGCGGCCGCGCCGTGTTTGTACTAGGGAGTGGCGCGGTCGCGCCACTACGGTTCCAGACCAGAATGCTTTCTGCAATAGCAGAGCTTCAATTCCAACTACAAAATAATTTATGAAATAAGCTTGAAATTGATCACATTGCATATATAACATGCATACAAACCCTACTAACATCATCTCACATATCCAATTTCAACAAATTCATGCAATTTCTATGAATTCATAATTGTTTGAACTTCAAAATAGGTTTAAGTATTATACCTCCTGAAGCTTTGAATTGGACAAGGCTTGCTAAATTTTAGATTTCTTTCTCTCAACTCACTCTCTATATCACTTAGCAACAATTTAGCAAAATGAAATGAGAAGGTAAGAGTTCAATTTATAGAGAAATGAATAACCATGCCAAACCTTTACTCTATGAATCAAACCAAGAAAAGGAAAAAGAAGCCAATGGTTATTGAGAGTTTGGTGAAATAGTGCCCAACAACCCCCATCACCCACTCCCCTCTTCATAATTACTATAATTAAGAGCTAGATTGAGGAATGTAAGGAAGGAGAAAAGGCTATGCTTAGGCATTAACAATACACGTGAAAGAGAAAGAAGAGTGGCACTCATTATGGGACAAGCCTTCTAATCTCAGCATTTGCAAGTTGGAAATAAAATAATGTTACAACTTTAGGTTAAATACATACACACACACACACACACACACACACACACACACATATATATATATATATATATATATATCCCTAAATAGATGTATATATATGTATACCTAGGTTTTTAATCCTCTTTTAATTTACAATGTAGCTTTAGTGGGGAAATATTATTACATTGTAGCAATTTGGGGGTACATGTATACACGTCAATATATAATCCATATACATTTGATAATACCGAATATAATCTAATTGAGTATTATCATACCACATTATCATAAACTTTATTAATTCAATTATACTTAATTATTGAAATAATTATTAAATATCAATTATTTATATAGTTTAATTTAATATTTCACAAGGTACACACTTAATGTATTCACACATAACATGTTATCACATAAGCATCATTTATGTAACTTATATAATTCATTTAATCTTACTATATAGTTTTATATATAATATAGTCACATTGTAGTGTCACACCTCACCTTATATTAATTGAATGTAGGTACTATATTATATACAATCACCCATCACAAAATATTGCACACAATAATTAATTGAATAAACATTAATCTATTATATTAATTAATCATTTATTCATTAATATGCCCTTACTCATAATAACCATTAATTAACAATATAATATTAATTAATCCTTCACCTATTAATTCTTTCTTTAATTTAATTAAACCATCATAATTTCCATCATCGTGCCACACAAGGCGTTTCACGAGCTCATCATAATTCTCCATATTTTCTCAATTATCATAAATTCAATTTAATTTAATTGAGTTACTCACCTCATGCTATATAAATATTTATATAAAATAAATATTCACATTCTTATTAATATTAATATTAATATTAATATTTATTCATAAAATTTATGGTTATTACAATACTCGTATTTATTCCGTATAATAATCATTATTCTTATACATAACCTTTTTATTCATAAGTTTTACTTTCCCTAACCCTTAGGGTTTTTAAGTCTTCACACGAAAACTTCATGAGTCATAACTGGAATATTATTAGATATTCCATCCCGTCTTTAAATCCTATCATTACACGTTTCTCAGAAATTCAAATATAATTCCATAGCAAAAATGGATGAATAATGATTTTACGAAAATTTCTCGAAAAACTTTTATTTTCATTTTGGAAATTCATATGATTTAATTCTAGCACTTAGCCAGAATACTAACCATATTCACATCTTCTAGGTCATAGAACGACCTTGAAATAGCTTACTCACTTTAATAAACATTTATTATGATTTTATTCAAATAATAAAATAAAATTCATTTACATAAACGTTCGATTGTCTCGGGCGTTACATCTACCCAGGTTCTTTATAACCTTACATTCGTTTTGTATCATAATATCATTCATTACAAAAATAATATTATGCTATTACAAGGATAAACTATTTATCCATCTTCGTCTTGCTCTTGTAGTTACCGGATCCTTCGGTCCGTTCGTTCTTAGCTGAAATCATATAATTTTAAGCAAGAATGAGCATAACTAGCTCAGCAAGTTTATCATTATATTCTGCAATCACAAAATCAAAAATCATATGACTTCGTCTTCAATAAATGTATAATAGTTATGAAGTATTACGAATAATCAAAATAGCGTTTTGAATCCTTTAAAACCATTCCCAAGGACTTATAGTCTCTTAGGAATCTGAGCTGGTCAACGACCATGAACATTCATTTAGTTTTCATTCATGAAAAGAACAACCTGGTACTAAGTCCGTAAGTTCGATATAGCTTACAAGCACATCCAGGTGATCAGCCTGTAATACTCTATGTTGATCAACACTTATCCTTAAACGTATTTACGTCTAATTGTGGCAACCTCATGTGCTTGTCGATTAAACGACTATAAAACATTTGTTTATTCATACTCATGCTTACCTTTGAATCCGTGCCAAAGCAATTGGCATAGGATAGCAACATCAAGAATACTTTGAAAGATTTATGGAAAAATCAATCAAAATACTTTAAATATAAGTTTAGCCGAATCAAATGGCATCGACTATTCAATAACAGTTCATACATAGGAAACCATGCATAATGATCACTTGTCCAACTTCAAAGTGTAAACAAGAGTTTAGAAAACTTGCCTTCGCGTCTTTAAACCTTTAAGTCTACTTTACTCGGGTCTTTATAACTTCTACAAGACATAAACAAATAGCATACCAATGAGATTATCACAATTGATACACATTGTATAAGCTATCTTCTCCTTCTTGTATAGATTATCCAAATTATTAAACTAATAACATTAGTTTTAGCATCCGTTACGGCTTATTAACATTCATATGTCATAAGTCGACTCTTATCGATCATCGTTAAACATAATGATAGTCGAAACCCTAACCGATTTGATAACTCGGATAAACCTCTCCCGGATTACCGATATCATACTCCGTATAAAAATTACATGAGTTTTATTTTCATTTCTTATCATTTTCCTACTACACACATCTATTTCATACTATATTACTACAAGACATGCGTTAAACTAGACTACCATTCACGGTTTATGTTTTCAGACTTCAAGTTTTGAATTTAACTACGTTTATTCAACGTTTAATTTTTAAAATCATCCTTAAACTTGTTATTTAAGGGTTCTCTCTTTATGTATATTACCTATATACTTACCCTTAGAGTCACGCTGCGGCGCCATCCGTGCAGAGAATTCCTCCCAGACTAGGGCTGCGGCAATGGAAACTTAAGCATGGGCGGCTCTGCGCCGCCGGCCCTGAGCCTTAGAATTTTTTTTCAAAACTTGAAATTCTAGAGCTTGTAACGCTATCGTTAGAACTCAAAATTTGCTCATTCCAGTGCCATTAGCTCACATATAACATGTTCTACGATTCCATCCAGTCGGAATTCATTTCTGAATCCGTTGGAGAGAAATTCGCCATTTAGTCCATTTTTACGCGTTCATGAACGTTCGACGCTCATTTCTTAGTTTTAGGTCTGAATTCGTTCGTTCTTGCTCCCGCAAGTCTTATTTACCTAATTATACGTTACGCCAACGAAAACCAAGGTTTTCGAGTTAAGCGGCAACTTTTGACTTCCATTCTGGGAATTTTACGATTTCGACGTTTAACGTCTAATTCTCGTAACTTTCGACATAGCTTCGTTATTCAAGATTTTTACTCCGAACCAAATGGAATCAATCCATTGGTTATTCCTTTACGATTCTAACCAATATAAATTTTTAAGTTTTAATGGTTTGCATGGTTTATAAACCATAATCTTAGGATTTTAATGGTTTCTTCATTAAGTTCTTAATCAATCCTTATGAATTTATTTGTTCATGGCTTATTAATTTTTAAGTCCACTAAAAACCATCCTTATTACTCCTTAAATAACATGCTTCACCAATTCACTTCTCTACCAATCTTTTAAAAGAAAATAGAGAAAGATTAAGGTTTAAAATAGGTATACCTCTTTATGTTCTTCCTTGTTCTTGAATTTGTCTTTGATAACAAGACTTAACTTGCTTCTTGGCTCCTTGATATCTTGTTTCTCACTTTCTTCTCTCTCAATATTTTCTTAGCTTTGTATTGGTGAAATAAGATGATAACTTAGGAGAGAGAAATGTTTGAAATGGTTTGGTATATATAGAATTCTCAAGAATTGGGGTAGGATAGTCATTATACCAAACCTCCTCCACTGCCCATGTCTTGACTATGTCTTCCATGTGCTATCACATGTTGCCATGTGCACTACATGTCATCCCACATGTCTTTCCATGTGTTACCACATGGGTTACCCTGTAAGGAGCGAGAATTTTATACGACTATAATTTTACGAATTAAATTTTTTTTATATTTATTATTTTATTAACTTTTATCATTATTGTTATCAGTAATATTTTGAACATATGCGATATAAATTAAGCAAGGTAGTTAATTTAATAATTATGAGTTGACTAATAAAGGAAGCTAAGATGAATAACTGATCAAAATCCTAATTTGAATTTCAAATAGGGATTTAAATATTAATACATTTGTTATTGTATTTAAGATGATATGTACGTACATTATGTGATTAATGTGAAGTGATTAATTATTGATATAAATTAATAATATTGATTATATGATTATGTGAGTATTTAAATATGATAAGAATTTATCAACAATGATAAATGTGTTATGGATTATGTATGTGATTAAATATATATATTATTTAAATGTGTATATATTTGTTTAGCATATAAAGAGAGTTAATAATAAAGATTTGTAGCCTAATATATATATATATATATATTAGGAATGTGAGTGAAATAACCTAATGGTTATAATATTGAAGAATGATAGTATTTAAACCTTAAGAGATTTATTTTATATATCTCAATTAGTTAATTTTATAACTTAAGTAAAGCAAGTCTAATTGGGTTATGAAATTAAATGTACTTGAGTGCTTATTTAAATTACATATGAATGATGGAAACCCTAAATGAATACTTAGGGTAAGAATAAAAATTTAAAGTATGAAACTATGTTATAACAATAGCCCAAATACTTTATTAGGAAGCCCAAATCATTTAAATGGGAGTCTAAACTTTGGCCCAAGAGAGAGAGAGGGAAAGGAGTGTATAAATGTAATGATGATAACTTGTTTAGTTTACAAAGTGGTTCACCAACTCCTTTATACAAGACTGCAAGCAACCACATAATCATATGGAGAGAAAAGATGGAAGATATTGGGAGATTTTGTATAGATATTTACCAGTTTATAAATAAACCCAGCTCACTTGCAAATAAAGAGTTTACTCA